>OX421973.1:52733223-53934473 GCA_949128135.1 Parasteatoda lunata | reverse complement strand
AAAAGTCGGACTTAGAAAATACATCAATGATTTATGAAATAGATGAGAGAATGCTTTCAATTGAATGAAATAATTAAATTAGACCTAAAGAAATTGTAAAAATATTCAATTCTTCATTGTACATGTACCCGGAGAAGTTTTCAAATTATACATTAAATAGTGGAATTGTCTGCCTTTTTACTTTCTTTTGGCTATAATTATTCATTTAAAGGGAGTACTTATGTATAAAAATAAAATAAAAATCATTAAAACTACATATAAATAGAAACAAAAGTAACTAATTTATCTTTAATCTCACTATAAAGTGAATCCTTAATCACGTGAATCGTGTATAAAACTCTGAATAAGGAACCGTATACTGTTCTCGCGTCGAGCGACAATATGTACGTAACTGACTCTGCCCTGTCAGGAGATTGTTTAAAATAAATGAACAGAGCATCGTGAAGTTTAAAATAAATGAACAGAGTGGTGCTAACGCCGCTAAGATTCATATACCGCATAAAAAAATCGCATAAAAAAGGACCGCACAAAAAGAGGTTTTACTGTATATAATTTTGTTGCCTAATTTCTAACGCTTGATTTTTATTTTCTGATAGAAAAATTATCTAAAAGTGACCAATGTATTTAAATGTTAGAAAATTTAATAGTTATTGTTTAAGAATTTCCCTAAAAAGTATGAAAATAAAAGATAAATTTTAGTTTTAGTGAAGTTCTAAAATTAAGCTAAGAAGAAACAAAATTTTCCCAATATACTATTATATCTTATCTTTTATGCATCTCCTTTGTTTGAAAATAGTATTGTAAAAGCCACAACACACACATACATAGGTATGATTAAGACTAAATCGTTATTTGTTAATTATATGCTAGAATAAATATTATTAATTAATTTTTTTTAATTTTATACGTTTTTACAAAAATAAACTTTTCGAATTTTTGTGGGGAAAGTTTATAATTCGATACTTCGACTAGAGTAATTTAATATTCGGTACTTCGACTTCAATTAGAGTTCTTTGCTTGTTGACAGTGGTTGATTCTATTTTTTTTTTAATTTTTTTTTTTATTTTTTTTATTTGACTGTTACAAGCAGAACTTGTCATTTTTGTAGTATAATCGAAATTTTGACCATTCCCGCCAATTTGATATCCTAAAAGAATATCCATCTATAATAAAATTACCCGATTTTAATAAACCTGCCAAAAATAATATTGTACATTACGTAATAACTAAAGGTACTTCTAGATAGAATCAAAGTAATATGTCTCATATGCTAGTGAAGTGGTTTTTAATATTTATAGTGAAAGTTACGCCACATTATTGACCTTCCAAAATTTTAGCTGTGAAAGAATTCGATGAACGAATAACACTTGTTGACATAAGTCATTAATTTAATATTTTTTTAGATCATTATGTATTTTTCTTTATTAGCAGGGATAATTTTGATTACTTCATCGAATACCTGAGCGCTATTTTGTGAAAAAATGAAATATTTAATGTGGACCATCCTATATAACTAAATTTAAAAAAAATTACATTGAAAAAGCCAATATATATATATATAAATAGGAGTTTCAATTATCTTACATTTTCTAATAAGGGGGTAGGAAAAGGGCCCAGTATCACCAAAAATGTTTACGTAATATTTGAACAATCTGTAAAATTAAAATAAAAAATATCGAAAATACTAACAACTGTAGGATATTATTTTTTGTCTTTATAAAGATATAAAAATCGAGGTATATTATTTTCGTTTAAATGGGTTTCTTTTTGTTGTAATGCGCAGCTTAGGAAAACAAGGTTAATGTATTCTACTTCATCAAGACATCCTCTTCGACGAAATAAGTAATATTTAATTTTGTTTTCTAAGTCAGTCTTTCCGGTTAGGAAAATCAATATTTTGATTTCAGGAACTTTTTTATACAGTCTATACAATTATTGACTTTTAAATCTACTATTATATATATTTTAAGAATAAATTCAAATATTCTAAAAATAGTTTTTTCTGGTGATGTTTTTAAATACAATTTACATAGGATAAATATAAACTTCAACTTCAATTTATAAAAGTACTTTTAGTTTGGAAGAAAATCAGTTTAAAGAAATCTTAATTTATTGAAAAAAATTTTTTTAGTTCATTTCTTTCTAATTTAATATTCCTTTGGAAGTTTTTAACAATCATATAAGTCTCTGAAACATTTGAGATACAGTAAAATTCTATTATCTTTTCTTCTTACATCAAAATACTGTTTAAAAATAATTAAATTTTTTTAGAAATCAAGATTTATTTAGTAAATTTACAGATAATATTTATAATTAGTAAAACATTCCCCGCTACAGCCTGTTGAGAGGCAGGGAGGTCATGGACGTTAATGCTCTACAATTGTGTGACCAGCATCATGATTGTGGCAATGTATCAACACTGCGCACAGGACATCTTTACTTTCCAGACTAATTGGTACTCATTGATTTGAAGCTGAGGATCGAACCTAGGATTTCACTGTTACAGTTCAGTGTCTTAACCTCCGAGTAATGGTGGCTCATTAGTACATCTTTATAATTATGCCTCGCATTGCAATTGAAGATATTAAAATAATACTTAGTTCTCAATTTAAAACAGACGAAAAATATCGAAGTAAAAAATAAGTTATAAGCCCGAAAATTTAATGGGTATTCTTTTACATATCATAAATTAAACACTTTATTTTTAGGAAAGAAAACAAATTGTAAAAAGTAAGTTAATAAAAATTTACTTAAATATTTCACAATTGTATTATCATTGTTTGAGTTATTGTTAATAAGGATTAATTTGTTTATCCAGTGACTCATATTAATCGTTTGAATTACTAAATAAGCAAATTAATCTCTAATAATAGTATAATTTATGATAATCTAGATTTGCCCTTTAATATTTTGTCCATCTTAAATTTCGGGTCATCATTTTATAAAAACAATTGAGTTAAATCTTTATAGAGCATTTTTTTTCTCCAGTAATAGTATTTAAAATTTTTTTTGATATTGAGACTGATTTATTAAAAAATTTATTTAGCTTATAAAAGAAAATTAATTTAATTTTAAGACTTTTTTTGCGGAAAAATGGTGGAGGATTTTTAAAATTTTATTTACAGTAAAGAACTGGCCATAAACTTGAACTTCTGTGCTTATAAGTAACCGAATATATAAAATTGTGCGGAGAAATAAACTCGCTGAAAAATAATCAAAAGAACGAATGCATAATGCCCAAAAGAAAATAAATCCTCTGAGTTGCTCTATCTTTGACCACACGCTAACCTTTACTGTTAATGTTTACGCTACATTTATGTAAACAAAGCACTTCACTGGTATTTTATCAGCAAATGTCTGCACAAATCATAGGTGGAAAAATAGCTTCCAAACGACACTTAAAATTTAACGAAGTTGGTGATAAGTACACTTACCACGGCCTCATAAAGGGTTAAAGAAATTTAAAGTGAATTATCCTTTTAACCAGTTAAAAACATTAATTTGGCTAGCTAACAACCCTCTGTTTTAATTTTCGACTCAGTGAACTCAGTGAAAAATAATATGTTAATATATAATAAATTTATTCACTGAACAACACAAATACTTCACCAAAGGAAAGGGTAATACGTTGCGTTATGTTGGCCAAAGTAAAGAAGAACGTGAATTAAGTACAAATGAAAAAAGTCATTTGTGATTTATTTACGTTGTTTTTTGCTTTAACACAAACACTGTTTAAGGCACTGAAAGACTGATTGAATGTAGAGCAGCATGACAATAGATCCGAAGTTGTGCAAAAAATAAAATCTTTGGCTGCTCTGAATTTATAGTGTCCTCGTTCAAAGGGTTAAATAAATATAAATGCGAATGTACATCACCATCAAAATTTATCTGGGCGCCTGAGACCGTTTCATGCGCCTTTGGAATGTATAAATGACTAAAAATACGTTTTGTATCAAAGCAATAAATCAAAGAAGAAAGTTAAGATTTGAATAGTAAATAGAACTCTAGATTTGCACAATCAAATCAATATTTATTAACTGGTAATAAAAGTTAGTTATGAGTTATTTTTTCATTTATTCAGATAAAAAAAAAAAGAGAGAAATATTTTTGTTCTTTCAATATTTAAGAAATACTCATGTTGTAACTTACAGCGTTTTCAAAATCCCGTACGTAGTTAAGGCGTTAACAATATTTTCCCCGAAATTAATATAAAAAACTGTTGCTATTACTATATGATTCATTAAGGGTATGATAATCATACTTTTCCAGTAATTAAAAATGCTAAAAATATGACACGTTCAATAATATTTTTAACGAGGCATAATACGAATTTTAAAAATTTTTTTTAAACACTCTTCTATTAATGAAATCATTTTGAAAATTTGTTTTCCCTGAAATATAAGAATCTTTTATGTACATAAACTATTTATTTAGTAGGCTTCGACAGTTTGAAAATTTTGATGGAAGCTCTTGGAATAAAATGAATTTACATTATTTCAAAATTTGTTTGAAGAGGCATGTACAAACTTCATTCCAAACTTAAATATTTTCGGCATCAAATTATAGATGAAAAAAGTTATATCTAAAAATAAACTTAAGCTATATATCTGAAAAAAAAAAAAAAAAAACACGTGTTTATAGTTACTAAAAAAACGCCACTTACTTTTAAGATGTATCAACAAATCCGGCTTTTACATCAAAATGAATTTTTAATCAACTGTTTGACAGGTCGATCGTGGCAGTCACAAAAATAAAAGAACACTACGCGCACAAAAAACTCCTAGCGTTTAAAAAAACCACGAGCAGTAAGATACAACAATCCGAACCGGCGTCTGAAACTTGAATGAAGGGATATCTCGAACAGGATTTCACACTATGCCGCCATCATTATTTCTATATTCTTCTCTAATCCGAATTTAACTCATACGTGCGCTGTGTCTAAAATAAAAATAATAACAGAAATTTGAAATTCTGACGTCACGTATACAGGTGGCGTTTTCCTTACGGCGCGGCGGTCAAGTTCTACACGAGATTTTCTTTTGTTTTTGTTTTGTAGTCATAAAAGCAAAGATGAAGTACACGGTCAGAAATTTTATGATACGTTTTGTTTCTATTTTTTATGTTAGAATTTTCGCCTGTAGCTATTAAAGACGTTCTTAGCTTCTGCACTGACCGGATTTCGAACGTTTTCAGGATCAAAGATCATTTATATACTACCTGATTCGATGATCTTGATGAATTCTATTGAAGGCAGGAAGTTTTTTTTTTCCATCGTTATTAGTACGACGCTTAAAAAAATGCCTAAATATAAGCATCAACGAATGTTTTCGTAATAAAAATTAAGTTCGTCGCAAAAAAAATGAATGATTTAATGATAGAGCTGATCTGGAAAACAATGAAAGGAATATTACGACAGCGTCTGTGGCATGTATATGGTTAGAGAAAAAAAAATGCCAAAAAACAATCAATCAATCCATAAATAACATAATTAATTACCTTACTGAAATTAAATAGATTAACTTTATTTATTGTGTGCCCTATGATTTTGAGCCTCCTGATGGGTCACTTTCGGTATCACAATTATATATCATTACAAAAAAATTACCACGCGGTAATGTTAAAGTAATTAAACTCATTTATGCATTTAATGTGTTTGAATTTAAGAACTTAGTTAAAAAATAGTCTTGATTATAAATAATTCTAGCAATTAAAAATTGTGCCTGATGGTATTGTTCTTCTTTAGTAATTCCAGAGCACGAACTAGCAACTCATTTAGTAACATTCCGATACCTTAAGCCACTGCCCCAATGGACATGAAAATAGCTTATTTGTTGGTAACAAGTAGATCATAAAAAAGTACACGTAATAAACTTTACTAATGTGGAAATGGAGGATTGCTTAGGAGTTTGCACGGGAGATTAATTCTGGGCTTTGTTTTCTGTGAATATTCAGAAACGAATTACTTAGCAGTATCTTTCGAACTCTAAAGGACGCGGCAGTAGTTCATAGAAAAGTACATGTAGTAAATTCCAATAGGCATATTTACTACGCGTGTTGACATTGACTTTTTTCGTACATGAATCAAATAATATTTTCCATGTACAAAAGTCATATAAAACACAATTTAAGACCAGAGACACTTAAAACAGCTACATTACTAGATTATCTTAAATTGTTCAATGAATAATAACTGATTTAATATATTTATTCTAAACTATGTGATTGTCTCATCATTATTATCTTTTCTTAAGCTTCAGCTTGAAGTTTGTGAAGTATATTCTGAAATACCTGTTTCTGTATGGAAAGAGAAGAGGCAACTGGTCGTGGCCAGACATCCTAGAGGTTAAACAACACAATTGCGTATTCGAACATGCTTTTAGAAACTCCCTGCGGAGATGATGCTATTAAATAATTTCCAGACGTTCTAAACTTCATTCCATATTGGGATGGGTTACAGCGAGGGGGAAAATCAATAGTTGGGAAGTTGAGAAGCTAGATTTAACACAGTTGATCACTTTTCGATTAAGGAATACCTCTATCAGTTATAATGAAAACTGATGCCGGACGATTTTCGTACTTAATTTTATATCGCCAAAAATTTAAAATAGTTCATTACAGATTGCAGCATTTGGGTAACGAAATTTATAATTATAGGTTTTTTATGTATGTTTAAAGCCGTCTTTGGTTTTTTAGATCTTTTATCTAAATATAACCAAGGAGCTTCCCAAGCACTGAGGAATTTTCGAAAGCAGGATTTCTTAAACTTTTCGGTATGGAGACCCCACAATATTTACAAACATTTTGTGGGATATTGCGTTCTGAGTGAAACTGTCAGTTTCTTCGCAAATGCTGTGTAATACACAGTACTAGAGCCAGGATTTTGATGACCTAAAAAATCTCAATTAATGCCCTTAAAAAGTGCAAAAAATGCCCTTTAAAAGTGCAAAAAATGTCCTTAAAAAATGCAAAAAATGCCCTTAAAATGCGAAAATTGCGCTAAAAACGCCTTATGGCATGACTTAAATAAAGTAAAAATATTGAACTAAAAAACTTTTTTACTCTTTAAAATTATTATGAGTCATTTCAAAAAATATAAAGCAATGCAATACTTGTTCTACGTTCATTAAAGTTTGAAAAATATGTTTTATATCCAAAAATAACAACAAAAAAAAAGGAAAATATATTGACTCCAAAACATTTTCATTTTGTATAGAAACTTTAATGAATATAACAACTTCCATCTCATAATATTACTAAATATCAGAATTACATTAGATTATTAATTTTTTTTTAATATTTTGAAATGTAAACGAGCGTTTCTTGTCTGAAAGTTAATTTTTATACCTGAAGAAGCTTCTTTCAACGTGTACTGATGTTATTGGTGCGTACTTGAAAAAGACGGTCTCACTTACTGACAATTCTTCTTCAATTTGAAAAGATGTTGCTTCACCTGTTAATATCCTAGAGATTTTCTTCATTGTTTGGAAGCCAGTGTAATTATGAAAATTGATAAAAAATAATAAAAATTGGAAAAAATTAACAAAAAATTTAAAAAATGCTTTAAAATGCAAAATATGCCCCAAAATTTAAAGAAAAATGCCCTATAAATCTAAAAAAATGCTCTAAAGGACAAAAAATGTCTAAAAATGCAAAAAATGCAAAAAAATGCAAATGTCATCAAAATCCGGGCTTTACACAGTACTATTGCAGTTTTAGGTCAAACTTAAAATAGTGAAATAAAAAAAATCAATTCCTTTGGTGAATTCTTTACTTAATACTTTGGCAAATTCTGTAAGTTTTATTTTTTATCTATTCTCAGATGCATTGAGTAAAAATAATTGATAAATTTAAAATTATTATAATAAGATTAAGAGATATCAAAATTGCTATCATTTTGGCGACTTCTATTGTAAGTACCTGGGCCCCAATTCTGGTCGCGATCTACAGTTTAATAAACCCCAATTTAAAGATTTCCTTTGGTTTTTATGAAAAGTGGTGCAAGGCAATATTTGAAATTTTGATATATGATCAAAAATTGTAAATAATTTGTCTTGATACGTCACGATATTTTCCCACTTCAACTAGTTTGCTTTTTTCTTATATTTGTCAACATTTTCGTTGTTCGAATGAAATTCATCAACTCTCATTTTATTTTGTTTTATAAACAGTCATTGAACAACCGATTGAATTTTCAGTTTACAACTAGTAATGTTCAACTTCGTATCCTTGTAATTTCGAGCCCATTCCAGAAGACATCCTCCTGGATCAAATATTGGGAGACATTCGCTTTCGTGGAGGACTTTTTGATGGTACTAACCCGTATTTGCGTTACATGGAGATGAAAACCACGAGATCCTTCCACGATTAGTCTGTACCCATGATCCAGGGAACTCTAACCCATGATACTTCTACCACTGAGGATATTTTACGTCTGCAATGTGGTCGGTGCGCGCCGGGTACGAAATTCGAATCAACCAGCCGCTGCCGGGATTCGAACCCGGTTCACTTCATTGTGAGGCGAGCACTCTATCAATACTCATTATAATATTTAATCGTTTGCAATAAGTATCGATAAGAATATATTCATTGAGTTCGATATCGACTCACTTGCATTATCATACACGATCTATCGATATTGGCCTTAAAACATGGTATTTACGATATATCGTAAGATGTTGATGTAGTTAATTTACGTCGCACTAGAGCTGCACAATGGGCTATTGGCGACGGTCTGGGAAACATCCCTGAGAATGATCCGAAGACATGCCATCACAATTTTGATCCTCTGACGAGGGGATGGCACCCCTGCTTCGGTAGCCCAACGACCTGCACGCGAAGTCGAGCACTTTACGGTAGAACAGTTTAACAAGGACCAATACCGCACACCCTCGTTCCCTACGCAGACTAATCCAAGTGGTCACCCACCCGCACACTGACCGCAGCCAGTGATGCTTGACTTCGGTGATCTGCTGGGAACCGTGTCTTAACGATCACTGTGGGACCGCTATATCGTAAGAATTTTTATATTGTTATTAGGATTTCTAAGATATTTGATACTTTGCGATTGATCTTTAGGTTTTAATAAAACCTTTATAAGTTTTAGTTTCAGTAAAAATATGTTTAAGGTATTTTATTTGGTAAGGTATACTGCATTGATTTAAAAATGTACGGAATGTTATTTTGAAGCATGAAACTCCGGTTTCGCTTTCTGCGTTAAAGGTAAAATCTTCCAAGCACAGTTCCCTTCTAACCAATCTTTTGTCAAATTTGCACTTATTTTGGAAACAGTTATTCATCATTAAAAATATTATTTTACAAACTCAATTATTAAAAAATTAATTTACAAACTCATATTTAATAATTGGTAAATTATTAAATATGAATGAAAAAAAAATTCGAACTTTCTTTTTTGGATTATATACTTTAGTACAAATATAATTCTGATAATCCATGATTATTTTTAGTGACCTGTTTTTATACCTGTTTTTATAATAAAAAAATGTTAAAATATATTTTTACTCGTAATTAGAGAGTCAGAAAAAAATAAATAAAATGGACATTGGTGCCCCATGTGCGTCAAAGTGTTAAGGGAATTTAGTACCCTACGTAAGTATTGTTAATGGCATGACCCCCAAATCCTTAAAGTAAGCAAATCGCTATATCCTACCCCATAGATGCTTACGTAATATTTGAATGGCCCCGATAGCTCATAAAATTAAATCAAAAAGCTTTAAATCGCACGAATTAGGTTTTTAAACACAAGATTATTCGCCCTGGGAATTCTATAGAAGTGTTTTTTATGCAATGCAACCTCATAATTAAAACGAATCGTCTTAATGATTGTAACAGAAATTAAACGCATTTCTTAGGCACTAAAGTTCTGTAATCGAGTAGATAATGACAATCAAAATTGCATTCGTGAAAATAAAAATAAGAACATTAACCAGAGGAGAGATGAACTTTATATATTTGTACAGCGGGAGACCCGTTAAAAATCTTCACGGGATGTAATTTAATGTTAATTGATATTCTCCAGAATTTGCCACCGGGCTGCGAAGGTTGTTGATACTGTGGTTTTTAAGCAAAAAATAGCGTATTAGAAAATTTACTCGAAGGAAGATTATGTTGGAAGTTGGTCACATAAATGAAAATCTTGAAGAAAAAAAGTTATAAATTATATTTTTAAAAAAGAAATATTTTCTTGGAATAGTTCTTATTTTAATCTTATTTAACTGTGCAACATTGAGTAATTTTGCCTAGTCCCAGAGGACGAAGGCGATAAGTGACAATCTTTGGGTGTTTTCAAAATGGACAAATGTTCCAAGTGCTTTTAGAAGCAAAGAAAGGATGGCAAGCTTAGAAAATCTCAGAAAGTTTTTGGAGGCATATTAAAAAGTCAATAATGCACTTTAAATTAGCGTTGGCGATTTATATATTTCGCCAATTGGTAGCTTGTGTAGACGAGAAATAAATCAAAAACATAATTTTTATTAATTCCACACTTACTTAAATGTCAATTAGAATCAACAAACTTCAGCCCCTTAAATGATTTCAGCAAGTAATACTCACACGACTCTTAGAGTTTTCATGTAAAACTCTCTCTTTTCCCCTCAGAAAAAATAAACACTAGGCAGTAAATGATTTTAATAAATTTTCTTTAAAAAACATATTTTGCAATACAAAACAAATTCCTGTGGATAAAAGGTGAAATTCCCTTATCTTGACTTTCAAAGTTTACAATTAGCATTAATTTTAAAATATTATAACCGTCGTTGAACAGCCAACCCAATTTCGGGTTTACGACTACTAATGTTCAACTCCGTAGCCTTGTAATTTTGAACTAATCCAGAAGACAAGGAAACTCCTGGATCAGTACCCCCAGAGGTTTGATTTGTTATGGGAACATAGAGGACTTTGAGACTCGACAGATTTATCGTGTATCAGTCACCATTTACTGTACCGGGAGTCTTCGGCCGGCGGGGATTGAACCAACGACCTCTTGGACATGGGCTCAGTGCCCTACCAACCAGGCTATCACGGCCCCCAAATAGCATTAATTCAAATATTCCAATGTAATATAATCTGGTACAGGTGTCTTCAATACTGATACTTCAATACTCCTGATTGTTTCACATGTTTCCGAAGCATTGCCTCCACGATTTTTTTAATTTAATTTTATAACCGTCGTTGAACAGCCGATCCAAATTAGAGTTTACAGCTACTAATGTTCAGCTCTGTAGACTTGTTATTTTGAACTCAATCCAGAAGATGAGGAAACTCGGGGATCAGTACCCCCGGAGGTATTGATTTGTTATTGGAACTTGTAGGACTTAGCGACCCCGACAGATTTAAACGTGCGCAAGTCACCATTTAATACACGGGAATTATTTGGCCGGCTGGATTCGAACTCAAATTCTCTCGAAAACGCCCTAATTATTTCTGTTTTCAATAAAACGCTATGTAAAAGTATACATTTAAACTACAAATTCCCCAGCAAAATATAAATGGTGTGAATGGGTGTTTAAGTGCAATAGGTGAGAGATTTATGACCTAGAGTTTTTTTTTATCCTTTTTAAGCAGATTATATATATATATATATATATTTTTTTTTCTTCTGACGCTCGAATTAAATACAAGCAAAAAATATATTTTGGTATTTTTTAATTATAAAAAACAGTCGAATAGTTATTAAAAAACATGTTAGATTATCAGAATTATATTTGAACTAAAATATAAAACTCCCCAAGTGAGCCATGTTTCGAAGATTTTGCGTTTAACGCAGAAAAAGAAACCTGTGTCTCATGCTGTATTTTATAACTATTATTAAAATGCTTAACATAATATTTCCCCCATATTTCGATCTAAATTAACACATATAATATAATAAAAAGTATGAATAATATGCTTAATAAAAAATTTCTGCTTCAAAAAGTTAAATGTAATAAGACGAAATGTTACAGTATATGCTACAGTATGTTATATGTAAAAAAATATGTTATTAAAAGAAGAAAGAAACCTGTTGCAAAACTCAGTTCTAATATCGTGAATATTAGATTTTAATTCTTTTGCTAGTTGAATAGACAGAGTTAAAATATTTTCCATACTTAAATTTCGGTTATTTATATTTTAGGTAAAATCTACGTGTTTGTTGTCAGAGAGGTAGTTAAGAATATCTGATGGATAACTCATGACCTACTTTAATCTACATTCGCCTGGTATGCTGGTAGAAGTATAGGAATACCAGCTGCCTCAATAAAGTCGTTCAGGAACTTTGCATATTCGAACGCAGGTGAAAAGAAACATAACTTGCAATCTTAAAGAATAATACACGGGAATTGAAAAAAAAAAAAAAATGCCTGTCGTTCTTAAAGGACAAATCATCCGATATTCGAATACGTGAAAGCAATGGGATTTTCAGGATAATATTTTGTTTTGTTTTGGTTGTTCAGTCTAACATCACGATCAAAGGTGACCAGGCGTCCTCAAGGCTAGAGGACAGAACTCAAATTTTGATTGACTGCCCTCGAAAATTTTAAAATTCTTTGGAGACAGAAAATGAACCCAAATTTTAACATGTTTTATTAAATGCCCTAGATTTTTTTTACGAAAACGTATAACCTTTTTTTTATATGCAGTAAAACATGAAAAAAGTATAAATAAATAAATAAAAATAAATAAATAATTAAATAAATAAATCTGAAATGCGCATGTTTTTTGTTGTTGTTGTTGAAAAGATAGTTTTGTTTTACAGAGAGTACAGACAAGAAAAAAAAAAAAAAATAAGAAAGAAAAAAAAACATCAGCCAAAAGATGAAGACCCTAGACTCGTCTTAAAACAATTTCAGCAAAAAATAAACAAATTTTAATAATCTTCCATTCAATCATTTTACATGTGTTCAAGTGCTGGACATTATATGATATTACAAAATTGATCATGGTTCCGCACCTGATATTAGTTATCAAATTCTTAAAATCGACGTCGAACAGCCGACCCAACTTGGAGTTTACTACTACTAATGCTCAACTCTGTAGTCTTGTAATTTTAAACTCAATCCGGAGAACAAAGAAACTCCTGGAATAAGTATTGGGCGAAACCTACTCTTCACGAACACTATTTTTTTGCTGGAACTAACCCGCATTTGCGTTGCATGGAGAGGAAAACCACAAAACTTCCCACGGTTAGCCTGACGGCAAGGGAACTCTAACCCTGATACGTCTACTAATTAGGATATTTTACATCCAGCCAACATATATCTTTTAAAAAATTGTTTTATGCAAGAGTAAGTGAAATTCCATATGGATAACACAATAATATAACTTCTTTAAACTATTTTATTTAGAAGATTATAAAAATAAATCTATTTAGACGTTTCTTAAGTTTTATACCAATATATTCTAATATATTCCACCGCATGACATTTCGAAATTGGGTATCCAAAATTTATTTATGCTATTATTTTAGTCAAAATCGATGACTGTCATAAACATTAAAAACGTAGAAAGGTGTTCATTTTATCTCTTTACAAAATTTGAAAAATCCTTTCGACAGTATAATGCGTTGAAATTTTTAAAATAAAGTTATTAAACGATGGTAGTTAGAAAACTGTGTAATGTATGCATCTATTGCAGATTATAACTATGCATAGTGTAAAAAAATTCCTGAATACAAAACAGTAAAAATTACCGGCCCTCAGGGTGCCGGTACTTTTTACATAAAAATCAACGTTTACCGGTTATGGGACAAAAAAGAAATATGATGTACCATAATTTTTATAATAATAGTTACTGTCACTAAATCACTCTAGATAAATATTACCATAAAATATGCGATATAATATTTTACAGTAAAATGGATTTTACGGGTGATGTACACTAAGACTTTATACCATATTTTGATACGGAATTTTCTACAGTGTACTTAGATAATATTGCATTGAATATGTTGAATATATAGAATTTATTGGTTCCAAAAATAATCCCGATACATTGATTTATTGTAGAATGTAAATACTGGTAATTATTAGTTAACTCTGGTAATGAAAAGTTAATAATCTGGTAATGGTAATTATTAGTTAACTATAATTTCCCCGTTTATTCTAAATTTGCTCACAGTGTTCTAATAAACTTCTTCAAACCTTTGTCTCTATGCTGTTAAAAACGGAATCGAGCTCTGAGATATTCAGAATAATGGAGGAATATGAATATTAATGCAACAAAAAAGTAAAAACAAACAATATATGGAATAAAAATGTTTAAGAAAATACAAGTCATAGTTGATTTGATTCATCGAACCATCGATTTAAAAGTACGTTTACATGCTCTCTTGGGAAATTATGTACTTATGAAAAATACAATTTTTAAATCCTTTTTTGAAAAGAAAACGATAATTTCAATTTTGAACCAAAGAAAGGCTTAGTTGATGTGACTATGCTTGAATGGATGAGATTCTCAAGAAAAAGAACAATTCTATTAGAAATTCAAGCATTCGTGAAGGACGAATCTTACATCGAATGAAAAGGACTAAAGAAGAGTTAGAGAAAAAAAAATCACTTGTCAGATAAATGAGGAAACGAAAATTTGAGACGAGGTTTCGAGTTCAAAAGCACGCCATTTTTGATTGAGTGCAGGAAACGATTTTTTTTTAGTTTTTCACTGTCTTGTGTGAAGTGTGTGAAATATTAGAGCAGAAATGTTTTTAAAAAAGGATGTTATTATCAGAAGTGATATTAAATTATTGATAAAAGTGTATATGCAAATGTTCTTTTATGTTTACAGAATTCGTCAAATATGCTAGCCTTTGGGTGACATATATTCTCTTCAACTCGTTTGACAATTGAACTTTATGATCTATGAAATCTATATTGTGGCAAATGCATGCGATCTAAATGTTATACCCCAATAACTTTGTTAGAACTTTTTTTTAAAAAAAAAAGAAAGCTGAATGAAAGGTATTTACGATTTTAGATTTACTATTAATATTCTAGTTACAGATCAGTGTTTTGAATTTGCTATTATTTTATAACTAATTATTATAGGGATAATTTAGTATTTTTCAAAAACTTATAGGAACTGTCCATTAAGTACTTTTAAGTATAAGTACTTACCAATATTTTATGCTCATTGCGCCTTATGCTAGCATTTTGCATGCGTTCAAAATTTAACAGTATTCTAATAAACTTTCGGTCCTATGTTCGGATTTTCATGTGACAAGATGAAATTTCAATAGTTCGAAAAGCAAACGTAAATGTACAGCGAGTAAAAGAAAGAAAAAAAAATCGACCGCCTGGAATAACTTTTGATTTAATGATCGGTTTTTTACGTTCTAGGACTCAATCTTAATGGCTCAAGAGGGTGACTTCAAATATGTTAATTAATTGGTGCTGACGATATTTTAAGCTACGAAATCAGACACAAAAACGTATCTTCTCTGAATAAAACATACCTTTTTTCCAACCGATTCGGATTTTTGACCCCCAAAATACAAGGGGTAGCCGCAATCTAGGAAATATGGTTCTAAATAGTTTGGTCAGGTGACCGCTCCAAAATTTCAAAAAAGTGTTTTTTTTTTTTTTCTTTTTTTTTAATTATTATTTCCAATGACAGGCCAATTTAAAAGAACAAAAAAGATAAAATAACAAGAAAACAAGGCAAAAGGAGTAAAAAAAGTCTGATGTTCAAAATTTGATTTCTCCAAAACTATTCAACCGATTTCATGGCAATTTTGTATTTTGCCATGCAAAATTCCTTAAAATGTTGCAAAAATTGTATACATTACAATTCAAAATTTTTTGCGACCATTTTTAAATAAAATAACAAAAAATAATAAATATTTATTGAAAGTTATTCTTTGCATGGAATATCTTTCGATGAACGAATTTTATATTTGATTGTAAAATTTTTTTCAATACGCTTAAAAAATTCTCGAGACGTAGCGAAATATGTAAAAAGAAAAATTAACAATAAGGAGTCCAAACTTAAGACCGCTCTCCTGACCAAATTATTGGAACCATATTTCCTAGATTGAAGCTATATTTTGGAAATCAGAAGTCCAAATCTGTTGAAAAAAAGTTATGTTTATTTAGAATTTTTTGTGTGTGTCTGATTTCGCAACTACAGCCCACAAACCATTTACCACAAACAGGTAGTTTTCCTATGAATTGGCATTTTTATATACATCTTAATTGATTTTATATTTCAATTACTGTTTATTTCCCATCAGTTAAGTTCATAGAAATTTAAAATCTTATTTATAAAGCAAAATTAACTCGTGTTTTCCGACAACTTTCAAAATACTAATTCGGTGGTAATAAATACTAATATCATTAGTGTTTACTCGACATGAGAAGAATTTATAATAAATAATTATTAAGAACTTGTAATGAATCCCTAGTTAAACTCATTTTATATTAAATAGCGCTGTTATCTTGCAAGCATCATTGATGGTATGGCTGCTCTTCCGACTCATAAAATGACGATTTTTAGAGAATAATGCGTTATTTTAACGAATGTTATGAATTTGCAAAAGTTATTAATTTGCAACAGTTATTCATGACTGTAAGGTTTCTTTAATCGTTAATCTGTATTCTGCATGATAATTAAGAAAATGGCACTCAGTTTTGTGAAAATGAAAAACTAGTGATCTAATTTTTTAATATTTGAAAAGTGTAAATGTTTCGGCATTTGAAAAATTTGCAAAAATTGAGAATTAGCATTTGATTTTATTAGTTTTCTAATGGAGACAAAGAAATTTCATCAAGATTTCATTTCAGCAAAAAGTTTTATAAAGCACAAATAATTCCTAACAAGATGGTATATAGATAGTTTAAATTTAAAATTTCGTTTTGAGTTTAAGGCGCTTATATTGTGACTTTGTATTTTCCTTGGAGCGATCAGTCTTAAAAATAATTAACGCATTTCTTTTAGCTTTTCTTTAAATCTGATGTATAATTCTTGTGATTTCATACCAAACTTTTAAATGTTCGAACTTTAGTATATTTTAAAGTGCTAAGAAAATTAAATATTGAGAACTATAAATGACATAAAAAGTTATAATGTATGTTAAATTTTTGAATATTTTAATTTGAGCACTTATATTTTACAGATAAAGGGAGACTCATTAGATAATGGGTTAAATTATAAGAGCAAAATGTTTATGTATTAGTTTTTTTAATATCTTGTCCACCAGAATAAACTTTAGTGACGCCCTCTTTATGGAAGTTTGAGCAATATTTTGTATATATTTCTATTTGTATATAATTTAGAAATACGCAACACGTAATAACACCAGAAGCAAACATATCAATAAGTTAATCAATTGAACTTTCTTTAAAGTTTTGTGTTTGATTGTTTTTAGTTTTTTTCAGTTTTGTTAAAAGAATAAGATCAGTATGCTTTTCCAATGCATAAAAAGAAATTTTTTCCAATATAAACTTTTATAAATTCTTCTTAGTGATACAAATAAATGAGCGTTTTAATTTCAAATTAACAATTTGAAGTTAGTATATAACTGTTTATAATATTTAAATTTCAAAACCAATGAATGTTAATGTGTTCATGCTTTTAAAAAAGAAAATTATTTTGTTTCGACCACTTACGTGTACGTCTTAAACTCCTAACCAAAATCGACAACTTATTACTTTTGAATACATTATGTATTTAAAATACACCTGAAATTTTTTAATTTTATTTTTTGTACTCTAATTGTGAGTATGCAATAAAAATTGAGATAGATGAAATTAACTAAATCTGAAATATATAAATTCACTGTATTCCATATGAATTCAGTTACCTTTTTATTACATAGATGGCAACACCATATTAATAATTTCGAATACGTTTTGAAATTAAAACGATTGAGATGTTAGATCATAAAATATATAGAGAAAAAAAAAGATTAGCTAGAGGTGTCTAATTTTCGACATTTTACTTAATAGAATATGCATCTAAACAAATAGTTAAAAAGTTAAAATAGTAAAGAGGGAAACCTTCAATTTCGGCAAGCTGATTTCGGCTAGTGTTTTTGAAATTAAGTCCATGATTTGTTTGAGATAATTTTTTTATCTTCAAGCTATTTTAATTTTTGTTCTAATTAAAAGAAAATTAAAGTATCGAATCAAGTTTCATTTATTATAAACTGATTTTGATTTGTCAACATTGGAATATTTCTTGCTTTATTTTGTCGTTAAGCAGCAATAATAATAATAATAATTGAATAAATAAAGATTTATTTATAAAATATTTTTTATTGTAAAAATGTAAATTTAATTTCAAAATTTAATTTATATTTATATGCTCGAGTAGTATCAGCCCTAGAAGAGATGATTGCCGATAAAATAATTTAAACGCAGAGAAATTTGTATCCTCCCGCATTCAATCTAATAAAAATTAAGCTCAACTGTGATTAGCGTGTAGAAAAATTAAAAAAAAAAAAGAAAAAAAAAAAAAAAACTGTGAAAAGGGAAACATTTATAATTTTTTGTAATTGTCAAGATACTTTACCATTACGTTGCTAAATCTCATTATTTTCAAAGATAACTCTCAGCAATTACAAAGTGACAGATATTTCTATCCAGATATAGTGAAAAGTATTTAATCTATAATTTATTGTTTGTAAATAAGTATTTAATAATTAGGAATATTTCATACTTATTAATAGATAATTAATAAATAATGCTTTTTCATGTTCATAATTAATTATTATCTATTGAACATATTTATTACAAATTTAATCAATGAGTTTTTTACTCAATTATATTTTACTAACTATATTTTTCTTATGAACAGGGAATTCGGACTAATCTAAAGCAAACGCTGTATTTTCAATGATTTTCATTTCATTAAATATGCATTTTATTAAAATTTAAGTACAATTTATATTAGCATTTTTATATATAGCATTTTATATATAGCATTTTATATATAGCATTTATATATAGCATTTTCCTATATAGCCTTTTATATATAGCATTTCATATATAGCATTTCATATATAGCATTATATATAGCATTTTTATAAATTGTACAATTATGCAATTATTTTTAGAATAGTGGAGAAAGTAATAAGAAGGGAGTAGACAAGGCAAGACTCATTTTTAGAAGGGTAAAAAATGGCCATTGAGTTTTTAAGTGTTTGAAAAATTTGCGGCAAGAAATAGTATACAAGAGGAAAAACATTACAATAAATTAGATGAAAGGTGCATTATTAAATTTAAAAGATCCTTTGTATTATTTTGTTATCTGACATGCTATATGGGAGGGTCGGGTAAAACCGGTCTAAATTAGTCAGATATCTATAAATCTGTCGAAATTAGTTCTGTTTTTTTTAGCGGACGAATTCTGAATTACACTTTTCTAGCTAAGAAGAAGGTTTGTTTTACTATGTAAATTCTCTAAAGTTCTCTTGTTTTTAAGCTATCCTTATTTATTGGTTATTTCAGTTATAAAAATTATTGTTAGTCCCTCTTATTATGCGTTAATTAAAAATTCACACCTTAACAAACAATAGTGATTTAGCCCGATAAGTAGCACTGTTCTGTTTCAGTTTGATAACTTCTGATCTCGGGATAAAACTGGGTTTTCCTGGTCCGGTTGATGTTTCTCCATGCTGGGCACACAAAAGTTGCAGTGTATTTAAAGCTGAACAAAGGTTTTAAAGGTCTAAGGACAAAATTAATTTCGGGTCTCATCCTCGAAGAACAAAGAAGCCTTATTTTTCTATTTTGTAGAATTTTTGAAGACCTTTTTATTTGAAATTGTAATTTTTAAATAGATATAAAGAAACTCTCTGCCATTTCCTTTTGAAAAACCATTAATAAACACTATAATTTTTTGTAAAGAATTTTGGTCGGAGCCTTAGCCATCCCAGGCCCCTGGATAATTGTCCCTCTCTTTGCACCACTTCCCTTGAGTACGGTCTTGACTGCATCACATATAATTTACACGCATTATTTTTTTTTAAATTTGTCATATAAAATAGAAATGCCTGCTACATTTTATTACTGAAATTCTTGTATTTTTAAATTTCTCATAGAGTTAATATGTGTACCCAGTTTTATCCCACTAGTAAGTAAAACGAGGTGTCTTGACTTTCTCGAGAAAAGGAATCATTTATAAACAAAGTAGTACATCGATGACTTTCTGAGAATGATATATTGTATACAACTAAACAATGAATATCATGGTCAAATCAGACATTTTCTAGGTTAGAAAGTTAAGTTCCAACCGGCCTTTCGAATCTTAGCTACTCGGTATTATCCAACCTTTTCCTATACGAGGGCTGCTATTTATATTTCTGGCCTAATAATGAAAAAACAAATATGTAGGATCGAAATTGGTTTTATTGTTTTTCAAAATATTCTCCATAATGATCAATACACTTTTGCATTCGTTTGAACCAATTTTCAAAGCACTTTTTCCAGTCCTTTTTTTGAGCGCTTGTCAGATTATGCGGGATCCAACGCGAACAAATTTTTTTTACGCTCAAATGTTCATGCAATATTTTATTGATGCTAGTCATACTAATGTCCAAAGACGCCTCTATCTCACGGTATGTCACATGACGATCTTGCTTTATCAGTTCACGCACAGCATCGATCTTTTCTGGCACAACAACGGATTTTGGACTATCTGCACGGGATTCGTCCTGGATCGAACATCGACCACGATTAAATTCGTTATACCAATTTTTTACAGTGCTGTAGGATGGCGCTTTATCGCTGAATAAAGAATTAAGTTCATCTAAGCACTCTTGTCTTGACAATCCACGTCGAAAGTTATGAAAAATAATGGCACGAAAATGTTCACGATTCAATTCCATTTTTTGAAAGAGAAGAACTTTTCAATTTACTGTCAACAACACAAATGAAGCTATAATGGAAAATCGTCTGCTGAATTTATGTTTAAAAATATCAAACTTTCGATTAAAATCGTCTGCGGTCGCCTAGCAACACTTACTGTTGCCAAGGCCAGAAATATAAATAGCAACCCTCGTATATGTTTTAGGATCTTTAAATGAAACAAAAAACAAAAACAAAAAAAAAGTTCTAACTGTATCATAGAAGACTATTTTTGACACTCCCCTAGGCAAGAGAAGAATATATCATCGCTATCGATCGAAAAATGATATCCCCTTTTTGTGGTATGGTTTTAGAGTGTTTGGAATTTTGACAGTAATATCCTGTATCAGAACTGTGTTTGAAATCAACTTGACAACGAATGTTTTCTATAAAGTTTAAATGTCTGTGTGCTCAAATTTTATAGGTGAATACATTCTTGTATTTTCTAATATTTGAAATAAATAAATCTATTAAATTGTATAATTAAATTTAAAAATGAAATAAAATGACATTGTTTAAAGTTTAAATTACTCATCAATGTTTGTTTTTATGCCCGAAGAATCTATGTTCTATGCTTTGCAAGATACCAATGAATTTCATTTTCTTATTGAGAGTTCATTATTCATTTACAATATTAATTAAATTGTATATTTTTCATAGAACCACAATTTAAATTTCCAAATACCGACTGACAAAACTATAGAATTTTGCTCGAAAAACTATAATTTTTCTTTAGTTTTAATTCTGTTTGTTTTTACACAAATTTGCAAGAGTGTCATGGAGTTTAGGAAAAAAACATCGATTTCTCAATACGAATTCAAAGTTTATTTTAGAATTCGAAATTCGAATTTTAAAAGTTCATTTTAGGATTATAAAAATTGTTTCTCTGTAGCTTTTAAGTAAACAAATAAATCTAGTTATTCTGTGATACTTTTAGAGGTATATAAAGATGTACCTTTAAAAAAAAAGAAGCTTTTTTATGGATTGTTTTCGAATAACTCTTATTAAATAATTATAACTTTAAAAATTACTGTATAATATTTTAATACTGTATTACAGTATACAAGGATATTACGGAAAATATAGATTTTGCGTTCAAAGGGATTTTACAGATGAGGCGTACAAAGTGTCTGTATTTCATACAGTAATTTGATTTCCAAAATTTTCAACAGTGTAAATAATAATATTAATACAAATTAAATAGTGTTTTTCGGAAAACATTCGATCTAAGAAATTCATAAAAATTATAAAGAATGAAGAATAAAATATTCTGAATTCTAAAGAATAAGAAGCTGTCTGCTGATAAATACTTTTAAATTTTTAGGAATATGCTCCATTGAATAAAAGATGCACATTATAGAATGTCATAAAAATAATTTTTAATCTGATCAGAAATTTTCTCTTACTTTAGAATTTATATAATAGTTTTATTATTTGAAAGTATTCTAGCCTCCTTAATGAATAAATCGGGTTACTTCGAGATGAATATCGTCGGAAAATATTCAAATTACAATTTGATTATTTAAGAAAGTGTTGTTTATATATTCTTAGATATGTATGTCTCTTTAGGATGTAAAAAGCATTACATAGTTGAAAGTTACTACAGTGTTTTAAATATAACAAATTAGTTAGTTTTTACTACGTTTAATCTTACGTGAAAAATGCACGTGATAAATTAGCTTATAAAAGTTATTCTATAGTGTTACATAGGCAAAATAAACGTATTAAATGTCATTTTCTCCATTTCAAATGAATGAATTTTTCCTTATTTTATCGCTTTTTGTTCAGAGTACTGCTCGGTGATAATAGCTTCTAACCATCATATGTCGCGATTGCTAGGAAAATTTGGTTACGCATTTAATAATAAGACGAATTAAATGTTTTTTTTAATTTCATTTAAAAGCGAAATTGCTTAAAATTGCTTTCTAAAAATTAATTGATGAGAAGACAATTGTCTTCTAAATATGAATTGTATTAGAAAAGTTTTGTCTCCGAATTTTCCTGGCCACTTATTTTTCATTTCTCTATAACCTACATAAAGGATGATAAATGTAATTTTTGTTTAAAATTGTAAGCCATTTTGTCAGAATATGCCTTTAATTTGAAAAAAAAAAAAAAAAATTCAGATAAAAAAAAAGCAAGTAGGTTTTTATGTTGTCATTTCCCGGCCTTCTTTAAATTTTTAATAACATTAACTAGATTGTTTAGTCTAAACTCTTTTAAGAAATTTGGTTGTTTACCACACTAATTAGCTGAAAGTGTTAACTCTAAAAGAAGAAGAGCATAAGTGTAAGAGTATAAAATTATAAAATGTCATTGTCCTGTTTATCATTTTTCTGCTACTCTAATGCCAGAAAATGAAAAAAAGTTAGTAATAATTTTGATTTTGTTTTTCAAACTTCCACAGGTACTTATTTTATAAAAAAATAGAATAAAAAAGATGGAATAAGGAGGATTAAGCTTAGAAATGTTCTAAATCGAACGTTAGCTTCCTTGAACACTCTTAGATGGAA
Source organism: Parasteatoda lunata (assembly GCA_949128135.1). Taxonomy (NCBI): domain Eukaryota; kingdom Metazoa; phylum Arthropoda; class Arachnida; order Araneae; family Theridiidae; genus Parasteatoda; species Parasteatoda lunata. Next base: position 53,911,126 of record OX421973.1, on the reverse strand, counting down.
GCTGTTGAAAATTAAATTTTTAAAATGTAGAAAATTTCTATTTTAAACATTTTCTTGTTTAAGTATTCATAACTATATTAACTATATAAGTATATATACATTAAGTAAACTATACTGTTTTCTATTTTGTATAAATCAAGACAAATAAATGAATGTTTTTTGAAAAATTTAAATTGTTCTGAAGATTTTAATTTTTAATTTAAATCTTCAGAACAATTTCTTCTAATTTTTTTTCTAATTTTTAAGTACCATATTTTCTAAGAATTACCAGTATGCGTATGCTTATCATTTTACAAGGAGAATATTTTGTAGTTTTTGCTTTTAGAACTAAAATTTATGAAATATGTTAAATAAAGTATAATTTTTTTGCTGTTAATGGTATTATTCTATTTTAAATACATAATCACTATTTAAATAAAAAAAAATTATAGTTATATCTGAATTGTATTCGAAGATTTTATAATTTTCTGGACAAGAATTAGATTATTCATCCATAACTAAGTCGGAAACAAGATAAATATGAATTCTGTAGAATAAACCTGAGAACTAATTAAATGTTCTAATCTATAATTAAGTCAAGCTAGAACAAATTCTGGAAATACTAAATTATGCGAAGAATAATGAATTAAAAACTGTCTAATTAAGTTTTTTTCAACGAAATAACATTAGTAGTAAACAGTTGATGCTGGATTTCTTGAAGAAATAATTTGCACGTAAACTTAGATCCTATCTAATGGAAAAATCGAATCCTTTATGAATTGTAGAAAAGAAAACTTAGATTAAACGAATTATCTATATTTTAACTGCCCACATTTTAACACCGCCATCATCCTTTTTACTCAGAAAAATGCATGATTTTAATCACTGAAGTTTTTTGAAGTCAAATTAGTTCAATAAAGTTTAAGAAATTAAACGTTATTCTTTAAGAAAATATCCGTCTTCTGTCACTAGCAAAATGACATTTGAGTCAGTGAAAAATCCGTCACTGTAAAATAATTGTTTCTCAAAATTTGGCAAAAACTTCTCAAAATAGCTCCGAGACAAATAATAGTCGAATTCGAATTTATTTGAAACACCATGTATTCAAAATTAAAGTAGCATATACTCATTTTTGAGCGAACCAAAATTGTTACAGAGAGAGAAATTTGCGAGGAAGATGTTCGTTGGCGGATGGCAGGATTCGAACCAAAGATCGCCGGATTCACATGCTCGAACCACCTTAGTTGTAATACACCTTAGACTAGGAAGGGAAAGAAAGCTTTATCGGCCACAGCAATGGCTCATTATGTTATACTTATTTCCAATTCAATGGTACAAAGTGTTGCAATATGATCATAATAGCTTAGTCAGGCCATCGCTCATTTTAATTTTACTTTTTGCTTTGCTATTTCTTAAAAACTCTTAAGCGAAATGAATATATGTAATGTATGACTGATGAATGACCACTATATAAAGCTTCATAACTCTCCCTGGGCTGGCATGTACAACTGTGATTAGAACATCCTACTACGATGCCGGAAGTCCTTGGTTCGAATACTTTTGGCAACCAAGGAACATCTCTTTCACACATTTCTCCCTCCTCATCCTTTTTGAGATTATGCATTTTGCTCAAAAATGAGTATATGGTATTGATTTATTTTGAATTCATGGGGTTTTCAAACTCGACTTTGTTTCGGTGCAAATTTTTGCTAAATTTTGAGAAACTCTTTTTTAGGGATTGCATACTCAAAAGTACTATAAATTTTAAATCAATAGATACTCATTAGCTTTCTAATTAATAATAATACAAAATTTTTGTTGTTTTCAATAAAAATAACAATTATTTACAGCTTAAAGTCGTGAAACTATACTTGAAGCATTTGCTTAGAAAAGGATGTGGATACATTTTTTTGGAAGCGGGGAAATATACTCTTTTGTCTAGTTTCATTCATAAAGTAATCGGCAGCAGTCTGTCCATTCAGTTATTCGTTAAGTTTACGTTAGAGAATTTTTTTTTCAACTTTGTGGTTTTGATACCGTTTACAACAAGTATGGTTAAAAAATCATGAATACAAAACTTTACGGTTTTTTAACCACTTACAAATAGCATGGTTACAAAAATGTAAAAAAGAAATTTAACTGGACATTTGAACTAGGTAATGTATACGATTCGAAAAAAAGCATTGACAAGCTGTTAGATTTTAAATATTTTTATTTTATTGTGTCTTACTGCACGGAGAAAATAACTCTGGAAAAAATGTATGGTAATGACATTACTGAAAAAAAAAAATCAACCAATCATAATTTCATTAAATAAAATCAAAACATGCGGTATTTAAACCAATCGTTTGGAAATTTTTCCGTTCATATGGGTTGATTATTTAATATGGATGATTTAATCACATCTAAAGATGTTTTGATAAACTTAAAAATTAAAAGAATAAAAAATGTTTGAAGAACTTAATAAATGTAAAATGCGATAGAATAAAAAAAAATTTAATTGTTTGAAAAATGAAATCAAGAGAAACAATTCCTGAGAAAAACGCAACCTCATTAATTGAACTGATTCATTAATTATTTTTTTGTTAATGATATGTTTTAATAATTCTGATTCTTTACAGTTATCATTCTTTAAAATCAATTTTAATTTGAGCTTTATCTTTAAAATTAAGTTTAAATTACGTTTTGAATTAAATAAAGTTTTTGAGTTTCAAAATTAACAAAATTATTACATACTTTGTTTTTAAAATAATATAATAATAATGATGTTTAGATAATAATGATGTTTCAAATAATAATGATGTGTTCAGATAATAATGATGTATTATAATAATGATGTTTCAGATAGAAAATAATTAAAAATTAAAAAAAAAAAAGAATTTTTCTTACATAAATTTAAGTTAGATGAAAAAAGTAAAATATTTTTCACGGTGAATTTTTTGTTGAAAATTTTCCTTTCTAGAAAAATTTAATTTAATTTACGTTTTTGGTTTGGGTACCTAGCGCCTTGCTTCCTTCTTCCATCAGGTACTTTAGAACATTTTAATTTTATTTTGCGAGTTACTGACTATGTAAAAAAGAAAAAGCATTTTTGTGAGGATGGAAAAGAAATTGAATAAATTCAAAATTTTGATTTTACTTTATCCAAGTTTTATCTTTCATCATTTTATTAAAACCACCTGCTACACTCATCGAAAGAGGAAAAATATAATTTATACATTTTTAAGAGTTAGATTTAAGTAATGAAATCACTAGAAAGAAAAAATGTTATTTGCTTTGTCGATTCTAAAAACGAATTTTCAGAATAAGCAGAAACCCTTGAAAATAACAAACAAATAAACATTTTTTTTTTAGAATCGAATGTTTTGAAACATATAACTGAAATGGAATTTTTGTGTTGACTTGGCATTCTTTTTATAAAATAGCATCTTTTTATCTTAAAAATAGTAATACCCTGATTTTGTTTATTTTTCCAAGCATGAAAAAAGATATCTTCATGATATATTTGTTCTAGGACTTTTTTTTGTTTGTTTAGTTTTATTCTAATCCAGAACAAAGAACAAGAGTCCTCTAAAGTATGTTCTAAAAATAATTGTTTTTATTTAATTGATTGCAATCATATAAAAGAAAATGTTTCTAGAAAGCGTAGAATTTTAAAAGACTTAGATTAATATTGACTTTTGTTAACCGCCTTAATTTGAATAATCAAAAAACGTTCTAACTTCGTTCGAGAGATTATAAGTAAATAGGGCTATACGCAAGAGAAAGTAGAATTTAGAAAACATTGTATTTAAATAATAATTAACTAAATGTACCCATTTTATAACAATGAGCTGATTGAATCATGTTTCAAAGTTCATTAATAATAGCTACATGACTTTCTTCAATTTACTGTAAAAGCATAATTAATTATCTTCGATATAAGTTTGATCATAAAAACCGTTTCATTTATAAGACTTGAGAGGTTTTTAAATTAATTTATTAAGCATTTCAAAGTTCTTTATAGTATCACACTCTATTAATTTTTAATTCTTAAATTTGATTTTTTAATAATATTTTTTTATTTAACATAATCTATTTTTAACAGAAAAATAATTTTCAGGATCATAAGTGTGTAAATTGTTGTAAAATTTGTTTTTAGTTACAACTGTAACTGTCATTCTATTGCAATTTCAGGTTTTGTAATTACCCCATGTTTCACCTAACTAAAAACTTCATTAGATTCTAGAGCATATAAATAGGAAATAACAGATGACGAGTTTCAAGCGCTCAAACAAAGGTGCCCATTTTCAAGACTTGTCAGAAGGGTCACTCGCTTCTATATATATATATATATATATACATATATATATATATATATATATATATATATATATATATATATATATATATATATATATATATATATATATATATATATATATATATATATATATATATATATATATATATATATATATATATATATATATATATATATATATATATTGAAGTGAATGAATTTTGTAATCAGGCAATATCTTACCGTTTGAAATTTTTGGGATTATTTATTTGATACCCCATATTTTACTATTTCCCTCTTTTTTATGAAAATAAAAATATTATTAATTTTTGTTGATAGTTATTTTAAAATTTATTTTTTTCTTCGTCTTGAGTCTTTTTCACCAAAAGTCTTTAGAATATATTTTTTTAATGTATTTCTGCCATTGTTACTGACTTATTCTTAATTTTTTTCAAAAACACTGAAAAATGTCCTTTTAATGTTTCTCACAACACGTATAAAAGGTAAAAGGTTTTTAACCTAGGCAACGCCAATTTTTTTTTATATAATTTGGAAATCGTATTAGCTTTCGAGGGAAAACAAAAAGAATGTCTAAATTTTGGTTTTGTTTGGTTAATATCGCCTTGAAGCATCATGCTATTTTATTTAGTTTTGTTTTGTTTCAGATTCTGTAAGAATTGAAGGACCAAACAAAAAAAGAAGAGCCTTACTGGAAATGAAGTGCCTCATATTGCATGCGCGCTCAATTTTTCCTCAAAACATGATTTCAGAAAAAAATTTTATTAGAAAAAAAATTCTTCTGGACACGCATTTTTTTTTTTTTTTGGATTGGTTTAAAGTATTTAGAGATATTTCATTTATAAGAAGCTACAATTTATTTACTCATTTAATTAGCACAGAAGAAATAATTTTAGGAAGTTAATCTTAGCTCATGTTGCAAAAATAAACTTTTCGTTCATTTCAAAAACAGTGTTATCTCCCTCCTTTGCACTGTGTAATGTTTCAACCAACTAAACTCTTAATTTAACTGTGTTTATCAGGATTAATTATATTTTTATTACAATCTTTATTTTTTTAATCAATCATTTTAATTTAACTTTATATAAAAATTTATTCATTGCGTTTAGATTAAGATTGTTGGGCCATCTATAGAGAAGCCCTGAAAATAGCGGCATGAGAATCGTCACCTTTAAGAATCCCGAAGGGTCACGTAGGTAGACCTTACTACCCTAAAGATTTTATAACCGTCGTTGAACAGCCGACCCAATTTTATGAGTTTACGACTACTAATGTTTAACTCCGTAGCCTTGTAATTTTAAAGCCAATCCAGAAGACAAGGGAACTCCTGGATCAAGTATTGGGAGAAATTTGCCTTCTTGGATGACTTTTTGATGAAGCTAACCCGCATTTGCGTTACATGGACAGAAAGACCACGAGAACCTCCCACGGTTAGCCTGACTGCAAGGGGACTCTAACCCACGATCCGTCTACCACTGAGGATATTTCACGTCAGCACTGTGGTCGGTGCAAGCCGGATGTGGAATTCGTATCGACTGGGATTCGATCCCGGTTCGCCTCACTGGAAAGCGAATGCTCGATCCCCTGAACCATTACCCGGGAAGGGAGTTGCATTGGATAGAAGGCGCAGAGGTTTGTCAGCTGTTGAGGCAGCCAAGGCATGTAAGGAATTGTCGCGCTGACAATGAAGAAGAAGTTTAGATTAAACTTTAGTTACTCGTAGTAGCTCTACAATTTCGTAAGTTCAAACTCGATGGGAATGTAATCTAAGTTAAAAAAAAACCTACAATTCAAGCGAAAAATATTAAACAATCCTCTATTTATATATTTGAATGCATAATGATATATAAATAAACACAAACAAAATATTGAATCGAATTAATAAATTATATTTACCTTTCAGATCAATATGCTACATGAATGTTTCTTTACTTTATTAAAATCATTGCTTTTCCCATTAAGACAGACACCCGAGTCGGGATAGCCTGGTCGGTAGGGCACTGAGCCCGTGTCCGAGAGTTCGTGGGTTCGAACCCAGCCAGCCAAAGACTCCCAGTATTGTAAAGTGACTGATGCACGTTAAATCTGTCGAGTCACAAAAGTCCTCCATGTTCCCATAACAAATCAAAATCTCTGGGGGTACTGGATTGAAGATCGATCGTTCTCTGATTCAGGTCAAAATTACGATCTGTGGATGAAAGAATGGATGAATGAATGGGTCCGCCCTATAAACGGGTGCGACGTATGTGTGACGTGTGTGTGGCTGAAGTCGGCTTCTTGGCCAAAGGATGGCGCCACTGAAATAATAAGAAACGCACACTCTGCCTAAAAATCTGCTCGGTATACCCAAGCAGGCTCGCCCGTGTGACAAGTGGAATCAGACACAACGACACAGACAGACACCCTTTGAGCATATTTTCCATCATATTATTATCAACGATTATATAGAAATAAGATTTTATTAAAAAAAAAAAAAAAAGACTCATTGGTTTATTATTTCTCTATATTCTGTTTTTGTTATAATACTTCTCAAAAAAAGAAAGTTAAAAAGTTCGGGTTGTTTAGTCCTAATTAATTATTTATTACGGAAATACCGGAACATGGCGTAGTTTTTCTTGCTTTTCGGGAAAACAGATTTTTCTTTGGTCTTTAGTTAGATAGTGCAAAGTAACAAAGGTATACGTTAAGAAAACTAAAGGAATAATTGCAACTAAATGGAAAAAGATTCCTTTTCTATCCGTAAGAAATGTTTTGAGATCTTATAAATAAGAGTAGTTGTTTTTTCAATTGTTTAGAAAAAGTTAAGATGAAAAAATAAATTTGTTGTTTTTGAATAACTGAATATATATTAAGTTATAAATCAATGCATTATTTGTGAAATTAGTTTGGATGTTCTGAGTAAATTAACATCATTAGTAAGTTTTTATTATTACTTATAAGCTTAGATAATTATCAGGATTAATTATGATTTTTAGTCAAACTTTTAATTTTATTAAAGTTAATTATTTTTAATAAATTTTATTTAAAAGTTCCTTTCGTTTAGATTAAACTTTAATTGATTGCAGTAGCATTATAATTTCACTAGTTTAAACTTGTAGGAACAGATATTTAAAAATTAGTTATAATTTTTATCAAATTTTTAATTTTATTAAAATTAAATGTTTTTAATAAATTTTATTTAAATCTTCATTGCGTTGATATTAAAATGTATTGATTGAAGTAGCTCTATAATTTCATGAGTTTAAACTTGTAGGAACAGACATTTATGTTAAAAAAAATCACATTTGAAGTAAAAAACATTCTACAAACCTCTTTTATATATTTGAATGCATAATTATACCATATAAATATATAACGCCTATAGTTGAATGGAATTAATAAATTATATTTCCTTTCCAGATCGATATGTTATTGTTTGATCACTAGTTGATGTTATTATATGGTTATGTTATTATTTGATTTATATGAGTTTTTCTATATTTTATTATAATCATTACTTTTTCCATTAAGACAAACATCCTTTGAGCATATAGTACATCACATTATTATCAACGATTATATAAAGATGAGGTTTTATTACAAAGAAAATATCGAATAATTGGTTTGTTATTTCTCTATAATCCATTTTTGTCCTAATACTTCTAAAAAAAAAAAAAATGATCGATCTTCTCCATTTGTAAGGAAATAGATTTTTCGAGCATGGGTTGTTTTCTCCAACTTAATTATTTATTACGGAAATACCGAAACGTGGCGTAGTTTGTCTTGCTTTTTGGAAAAACAGATTTTCCTTTGGCTAACAATCTTCAGTCGGATACAAGGGCAAAGTAACAAATGTATACGTAAAGAAAACTAAAAGAACAATTGCTACTAAATGGAAAAAGATTCATTTTCTGCCGGTAAGAAATGTTTTGAGATCTGCAAACAAAAGAGAATAAGTAGAGAAAAATAAGTTTTCTATGAAGATGTAGTTAGTGAAAGGGAAATTGCTTATCGGGATATTTCGATGACGGAAAGAGAAATTTTGGTTTTATCCCTAAGTAGAGATAAACATGTAACAGTAGTTGTTTTTGCAATTCTCCAGGAAAAGTTTTTAAGATGAAAACAATTTATTTTTGAATAACTGAGTATAAGTTATGAATCAATGCATTATTTGTGAAATTAGTTTGAATGTTCTGATTAAAGTTACAATTGTATGTTTTTATTATTACTTAAAAGAGAACTCCATTTACATACCTGATCAGTTATTCATTACCAGTAATAACAAAAATTAAAATTTAATTATAGAAATTAAAAAAAAAAATTCTTAGTTTTATAAAAACTTAAAGAAATTCAGTCTTTAAAACAACACTGAGAAAAAACTATGATCCAGAATATGGTAAAATTTACCATGTTTCTGGCTTAATGAGAGCACCAAAAAAAGGCGGAGAATTTTTACCGAAGCGCTTTAGTAATGATTTTGGCAAAATTGACAATAACACATGGTTTCATAATATGTGGTAAAATTTGGTAAATATGGTAAAGTTTGGTATCATTATCATGATACATTAGCGCATGGCATAAAAACCATTTATTAAGTTTAATGTTTTTTACTTAATATGTGGTAATAAGAACTATAATTTTGAAAACCGGAATTTCCGGTAAACCGTTACTAAATGAATGGTTTAATTAATACATATTATGGTTTTATTAACTAGAATTATTATTATTTTTTTTACCAGAAATGTCATTACCATACTGTGCCATAATTTTACAAAAATATTCTTTTCCATGTAGAAATATCTTACATAAATAATTATTGAACACGCTTCTGAGAAATGTGAGCAAAATTAAAAAGATATAAGAGCATCGGTAAAACAGTCTAAAAAAACTGAATGTGTGTCGTTTAGAGAAATAAGAAAAAGAATAAGTTTTTGACAAGCGGTTCAGGTATAGAAATGGAAACATAATTAAATTTGTGATCTAAAAATAGAATTTTTTTTTTTTGTACACTGAGATGATATTTTTTTCAATCTTTTTTTTTAATATTTTTTTTTTAGAAGGTGAACATAAAAGATATTTTGTCCACGTCATTGTTTTGTTGATGCAAACTGTCTTCCGAATTCTAGGAACTTTTTTTTAATTTTTTTTTATTAAAAAGCTTTAGTATATTTTCAAAAACTCCTTGAAAATCAAATCTGGTTTAATCTCATTTTAATGACAAGTAAGATTCTTCCCGGTCCTTTGCAGTGTTTTTTTCTTAAACAAGAGCAGAATTTTTTTTTAATTAAAAAAAAAGGAAAATTTTTTTAAACATCGCTTGCTTCTAAAGGATGACAGTTTTAATTTAAATGTCAATTATCTTTACTTCAATCGAAAATTCCATTTTAGGGTATGAATCTTACATACACTCCCAAATTTATGGAAACATGTTGAAGAGATAAAAATGTTTTGAATTTTAATTATATAGAAGCAAAGGATTGTACGATATAAATTATAAAATACATTTATCATAATAAATAAATAATAAATATTAAATTTTTAAATAATTAATTATGAAAAATTAATTAAGAAAAATTAATTTTTACCAGTATATTCAATATTTCTCCATGATATTCAGTTTTTAATATGATACTATACTCCGTTACAAGTAAAAAAAGACAACTGCTGTATAAGATTTAAGTTATCATTCACGTCTGCATATAGTTCCGTTTTATTTCATTATTAAATTGTACAAATATGCTTTCGAAACAATTCAAGAACTTTTAAAAGTTAAACAATTCAAACAGAAATTTAATTCGTGCTGTCTTTTACGATATATATCACAGAATTATTAAAAAAAAAGTTTATAGTCTCGAAGTCTTACAGGAATCCCTGACTTGGCGATAGATTTCGATATATAATGTGAACATACGTTCTTGAAAAAGAAACAACTATATAACGTTGCCAGAGCTTTGGATTTGGTTGGACCACTAAAAAGGCCGCATTTTATATTGACATGCCCTAAACAAATCAAATACGAGATAAGGAATTTTTACTTTCGTTTCATTGTTAGAGAAAATCGTCTGCAAGAAACAATATTTATTATTCTTTCATCATTTTTTGCTTTAAATGCGAATAGAAAAGCGTATATTTGCAACGATTTTTAGGTATCATTTTTATTAATACTTGCTAATTGATTATTCAATAAGTTTTGTTTTCCTCTTTTCACACGATTTAAGAAAGCAAGCAAAAAGAAGACAGTGCAACGTCATTTCAAGAGTTCACGATGTTGATTTATGTTCGCGTAAGTATATTCTCTGCATAGAGATAATGGTTTTTTCTTAACTTGCAACACAGTATAGTTTTTTTTCCCACGGCTCTTATTTTAACTCCTTCCTCAATGCTCATTTTTTTTATTTTTTAAATGAAGATATTTATTACCCCACCCCGACATTCTCCACTCTCCCCCATGATGCTCAAATTTCCTTTAGATACCCGATTTGTTGGCACAGGGAAAGAAAATTCTAATATAATTATAATACAGTCAGTGTTTCGCCCCAATAATTTCTTTCACCCTAATAAACATATGTTGTCACCCAATAATTTCTGAAAGGTAAGAGCTATAGTTACAAAAGTAGGGTCTAGGTTGAGAAAAGTTACTAATAGCTACGCAAGGAATCCGCTTATCCCACCGTTTCGTTGCCAAATTCGGAATCCACGTTTTAATCTCAAAAACGGCGCAAGTTACGGGTAAAAAAGTCCTTCACAAAGTTGTTCAGAATCATCGATTTATCAAGGAGAAAAATAAAAAAAAAAAAATAAAAAGCACATTTGTTAGATAACGTTGAACAAAATTGCACTTGTCGGATATGAAGATCATCTGTCTGTCATTATTAAAATGATATCCTTTAGCAACAATCAGATTATCCCACTGCACATTGTATAACATGGCTGGCTTTATATCACGATTCAACTGCGTATAGTGAAATCTTAAAGGATCATAAATGTATGAATCTATCTACATTCAAAGATGCTTCATCTATTTAATAATGTGACCTTGATGATTTTATCTTGTTGCTGAAAGTGACATTAGATGGGCCAGATTTTAGAAATTTAAGCGATCATTTGCATACCCAAGAATGTGAGACGCAGTGGTCAGGATTTTAAAATTAAGTTTAAAAACTAAAAATAATGATTAGAGAAAACTAAAAACTTAATAAATTTGTAAGTTTGATAATGTAACAGTTCTCATATGCTCATTGTTTCATCCAATGGTCATTGTTTCAGTTCCTATGATGTGCTAAAAAAAGATTACTAGAGAACATGACTTGAAATTACATTTTATTCCACCTTTTCTTGTGCTAAATGACACAACTCTAACAAGTAGCTTTTTTTCGCATCGTTTGACCGAAATAACTAGATTAGTTCTTTTTCACTCATTTTTATTAAGGAAGACGTAAAAAGAACTTTTTCCGAAAGTGGCGATGGCACATTATGAAGCTTTCTTGCCTACGTGTGGGAAAACTACGTTAAGACACAATGTCCATTAATCTTACTTTATAAGTGTTCAACGCTTCTTTCTTTTTTTAGTGTTTCTTGGCATAGATATTGGCGAGCGTTGATAATCTTAAGAGATGACTTTCTTTTTTCGCTAAGTGTTAAATTATTCGTGTTTTGGGATGAGTATAGCTTCAAAGGTGGAGATTTTTTAACTTGCTAATATTATTTGTGCAGTTGGCTTTTATTCTTCTAGGATAATTGTTTTGTTTCTTTTAACTAAGTTATTTATTTGATTTATTCCAATATCTGAAAAACACTCACACTAATTTATATTATAAATTTTAGTGCTGAAACTATAAGATATCACAAAATGTAAGTAAATAATTTGATTATTTGAACTCATCTGAATATTAAATAATCCCAAAAAACTGAAGTGGTAAGATATTACTTGATTAAAAAGTTCATTCGCTTCAAAAATATACAAATTGGAAATAACGGTCTACATGTTACAAGAGCTAAAAACAGGTGCCCATTTTTAGGACTTGTCGAATGTGAGTGAAAAAAAAAAGCAGAATAAGAAAAAAACTACAATGGCCGAAAGGAACAAATCAGAGCAAAATGCATTTCCACGCGCTATGGAGAGGTGGCGAGAAACAAATGTTGTTAACAAGGGAATCAACATTCATATGAATAAAACAAGATTCCAGGGTATTAAGATTATTTCTATAAATCACAAATTTTACTCGAATTATTTGATTATATGCGTATTGCTACACTAATGTATTTTCAAGGTAAAAGGCATTGCGTGATATTCCCTAACCTTATGTTTTTTCTAATCGAATATTATTATTGATAATCAAACAATTCGATTAGAGTAGGATTTGAGAGTTATAAAAAATTGATTCTTTGAATAAATATGAACTTTTATTTAACTTAAATTTAACTTGAGTTTAAAGGTTAACTTGATTTTAACTTGATTTAAATTAACCTTATTATAATGAAATTCAAAAGAAGTTTAAAATCAAGTTAATTTAAATCAAGTTAACCTTTAAAATCAATTAACAGCTTATATTTATTCAATAATTTTTTTTTTTATAATTCACAAGCTTTACTCTAATAGAATTATTTGATTATCAATATAATATTCGATTGGAAAAAACGTAAGTGAAGGGAATAACGGGCAATACCCATTGCCTTGAAAATACATAAGTGTAGGAATAAGGAATAGTGGCCCTCACTTTCCTGCCAGTTTTTTATACGTAGTTAATCCAGTTACTTTTGTAACGATGCGTGGGGTGGATGGAAAATTTATGCCTTTCTTGTGTAGCATATTTATAATTAAGTGTAATAAATTATTAAAATGAAAGAAAAGAAAACAAGCTATCTATATTCATAATTCAATTAAGAAAAATATAATTTTCTTTCATTCCTTCGAATTTTTCAGCGCAAAACTCACCAAACTTACATATCAGAAAGTTGTTAATTGTCAGTTTGGCTGGAAAAAAAAAATGGAGATTGACTTTAATCACCACTCGAATCTAACTGATGCTTAAATTTAAAATGATTTTCACGCGTCAAGAGCTCATATCTAAGCTTCAATAACAAAAATAAATAAATAATGCTTTTGTTAAAATTACTGCCAAGCTGAAAATTCAAAAAAAAAAAAAAAAAGTAAATTTAATTTTTCTAAAACGGTTCATATAAAGTTTGAGAAATCAATAAGTGGAAGACGTCTGAAGAATATTTTTATTTTCGGAGATAGAAATTTTTTAAAAAGTAATCCACACTTTATAGTACTCATTAACTGGTTTTAGTGGCCCTCGAGTATCGAAGAAACAGTTAAAATGAGGGGTAACATAGGGGCAATTTCATGCTTGACTCGTAACGCGAAATATTAAATAATTCAGGAAACTCTTAACGGATCCATAACTGGCTACTAATACATGGTTCATCTTTATAGAAATACTGCAGAATAGAATAAGTTACAATTGTTTTGGTTCATTCTGTTGCATTTCTAGATTTCTCAGTAATCTATGTTTAGGCATTGGGGACAGCATTTGTTCAAGTATAGGAACGACTATTCGTCTCTTTTAATTGCAAATTTTGTGCTGCATATGTTCCGATTTTGTTTATTAAATATATTTTGTTTATTATATATTTTGTTTATTATATATTTGTTTATTATATATTTTGTTTATCATATATTTGTTTATTATATATTTTGTTCATTATATATTTTGTTTATTTGCTATAGTACCGGAACGTCATTCACTCTCTGTAAATTATATATTTTGGGCTTTAAATGTTCTTTTGTTAGTTACAATTTCCTACATAATGTCTCTAGACACTGAGGATGATATAATATTTTCTATGGTACCAGGGCATATATGTTTATGCCTTTAAATATTTTTTGTTTTATATATTGTTCTTTTGCTAATTATATTTCTCCGCATTCTGTCTCTAGACACTAAGAATGCTATTTGCTATGGTATCGGAATGTTTGTCTATCTCTGTAAATATTTATTGCTTTATATGTAAATCTTTTCTTTATTATATTTATCTGCATTCTGTGACCAGGCACTGGAAATTGTATTTGCTGTGATAGCAGAGCGTCTGCATGTCGTTAAAAATATTTGTTGCTTTATATGATGGTACTTAGTTTATTATGTTTCTTTGACTTTTGTGCCTAGGCATTGAGGATTGCACTCGTCTAGTATTGGCACGGCCGTCTGCTGCTTTTAATTATATATTTTGTGCTTTATATTCTGCTCTTTTATTAAATTTTACGTAAGAAATCTGTTAGTCATGGTCATTTAACTAATTAATGTCTCTAGAAGAAGACGAACGAGGGGTCGTGTGCAGGTATAGTTGAAATCTATATCCGGATCTCCTTTTTTTGTGAATTGACCAAGGTATCTTGATTTGAATAAAAAAAAATAATTGAAATGAAACTTGAAAATAAGAAAAAATCATAAAATTATGTTTCAATTTTAGCTGCATGTATGCAAGTCCAGCTTTATATCTAAAAAAAACAGTCTAAGAACTATTACCGGCTCTTATTCATTAAATTTTCTAGATTCTTAAACTCTGATCCAGTTTTTGATATACAGTCAGTAACATTATTTTTGTAAAAAAAATAGAGAATCAACTTAAATTGCTAAAAAGAATTACGTTCTTATTTAAAGAAAAGGAATTTATGAAAAACAAGAAATAAGTAAAATTAAAGAAAAAAAACCAGTTACAATTTAAAATTTTAACTTTACGAGGATCGTCTCATTTATTCGTGGCGTAGATACTAAGGTATTCAAGGGATCGATTTAGAAAAAAAATAATAAAAAGATGTTAAGGCTCGTTTAAAATTTAGAGACAAGCTTAAAAAATATAAACTGAAGTTAATTTTATATTTATAACTATTTATACAAAAAAAAAACTAACAAATTCATCACTTTTTAGTTAAAACTAATATGAAACCCTTATTAAATTCGTTTTAAATGATCATATGCTGCTATTTATTTGTTATTTATATTTTGTAAGCTAATGTAAAACTGATGTCAGCCACATGATATTACTGGAATTTTAGCAACATCACGTGCCTAGCGCCAGCATTACGTCACTTATCATTAGACGGAGGTCCCTGAATAAAACCCGTAGGCTTACGTTTTTTTCTAATTGTGAATCAATATTTTAATTTTCAAACTTTTTTGCTAAAGTCAAAAAAGGGATTTTCTAAACATTCATTTCAATCAATGCAACTAATTTTCTTTAAAATGGTGAAAATAATATTCTTTGAAATGATGCAATAGTATAAAAAGGCTAAGGAACAAAAGTTTTCTAAATGTCTTGAAGAAATAATAGCATTGATCAGTTCTTAAATATGTCCCTTCATGCACAAATCTAATTACTCCTAATATCTTTTCAAATTATTACGATGAAAGAACATTTTTTCCTGTGGTTAATATTTTTTTTCTCCTATGATAAGAATCGTTTAGAATCGTATATCTTAGGATCGTTTTCAAGAACCGAAAGTGTTTTTTTCCCCTTTCAAATTTGTCTTTACGTTGAAAAGATAAATGTTTTTTTTTTCTCCATTTCCGGAGTGTTGAGTATTTTTTTTTTTGCTGTATTATCATTTAACTTCTTTCATGAAAATGATAAATGTTCTAAAAAGAAATGAATCTACATCTGAGAAAATTCTTCAGTAATTTATCTGCAGTAAAAGTATTTTTTATTGTTATATTTTTAAGTATTCGATTTACAGTGAAAATATTGAGATTGCGATAAAAACGAAATAACTCCAAGAAAATTTTTTAAGAAATTTATGAACAAAAAACCTATGATCTTCAGTTCTCTATAATTTTTTTTCCACTGTTATCTCAATTTTGCACAGTTGAGAAAAAATTGACCTTTAAGAGATAATTTTTTTTTGTATGCTTAATATTTTTGAATTGGATATGTATTAATCAATATCACTTTTAGGAGAAATCGTCACTATATCAAAAGTTAAAGCTTCTTAGGCAAAAGTTAAGAAATATCAACAATTCTATTGAAAAAAAAAACTACATAAGTAATGAATAGAAAAGTTTGAAAAAGTAATATATAGAAACTCTCGATACAAGAAATGAACAGAAAAGTTTTGTAGCCTCTAAAAACCATTTGAACTAAATTACGAACTTTACTATTATAAAGTTATTGACGCTAATTTAGCAATTTTATTTAGATAGTCAAACCTAAAATTTGATCACTGTTAATTTATTCTAGAGAATAGATCATTGAACGAATATTATCTCACACTGAAAAAAAGTTCGTGGTTAAATTATGGTAAAAAGTACCACCACTCAGGGTGCCGGCACTTTTCTTCCGTGCCATCCGTTTTCACCGTAAATTTTAATGGAACAAAAAATTTAAAGTCTCGTAATTTTTACAGTAATATTCACAGTAATATCCTCACTGAATCACTGTAAATAAAAAATATTTTTTTCGTAAATTACGTAATGAAATATTGCGGTAAGAATGCATTTTATAGTAAAATGAATTTTACGCATGTCTACTGCACTTAGGTTGTCAGTAGTTTTTACAGTGTACGTGATCACTGATAAAATAGTCTTATGTGATCTCAAAATACCGTGTACAACTTTTAACATACTTCTGTAGAGATGACGTCCCACAGTGCACTTAATAAGCCTCGTAAAGACACAGTTCCTAGTAAAACACCAAAGTCAAGTATTACTGGTTGCAGTCAGTGTGCGGTAGAGTGACCACTTTGATCAGCTTGCTTAGGTATGTAATATCGGTCCTCGTTAAACTGTTCTACCGTAACGTGTTGACTTCACGCGTTAGGTTGTCGGGCTACCAAAATGAGGATCAAAATTGTGATGGCATGTCTACTGATCATCCTCAGGGATGTTTCCCAGACCGTCACCAACTGCCCAATGTGCAGCGTTAGTGAGACATAAATATACTACAATGACGAAGAAATTAGAAACCTGTAGAAATCATTCTCAATTTATAGTTATGTAAGGATCACTATTAAAAGCTGCAAAGGCTCACTGACCCATTGCGAAAAAACCAGGTTCTATTCCCGTTGGCGGCTTGAAGTCCAATCATCTGTACTACCTTGTCAGAGTTAAAGCCTATCAGTGTGTACTAATTTGTCCCGCAACAAACTGGTTGTTGCGGGAGTGTTTTAATTTTAAGAGTACGTTTTAATAGTTGCTTAAGCGAAATTAAGAAGCAGAAATTACATCGAAATCACTAAACGGTTGGGCGTTTTTCGACAGCTTCTTGAATAGTTTTTTTCTGAAATGTTTCCTGCAACTCTAATTTTTACAAGATGTGTTTTTTACTTCCATATCGCTTCGCAAGGGATGGTATCCCAAACCTGTGCCTTTTTTTCGACCAAATTTAAATTAAAATCAAAATGATTCCCGCCGTAACTGAGGTAAGCTGAGCAGAAAAAGGGATTTACCGGCTGTGCCAGTGCCATTCACTCCAATTTTCCATCTCTAACATCTCGATGCTGTGGTAACGTTCGCCCAATATGTTCATTTTTAAGATGTTGTGCCTTACAAGTGTGTCATTGTCTGTGAAAAAATAGCGTTCTTCAATAATTCTACAAAAATAAAGAATTTGTCAGTGCTCTTCAAAATAGTGTTGATTTTGACTTCTTAAAACTTTTCTCTCTGCATTGTGAATTTTTTTAGAGGTACAGCTACTTCCTTGTTGTTATTCCTTCAATAGGTATGTTTTTTTTGTAATGACTTCTTTATTTCATTTTTGTCCAACCCTAGACTACCACTAGCTTGGTATCACGCGCCTTAACTTCCTTTTTTGAATGCAAGATGTAAATCTTTAGTACTTCACATAAATTAATTTGCATTTATGAAAATTTTTGTAGTTTTTTTAAATACCCAACCTTGAACAGCACATGCTTCAGATAGTTAAACAACTAAAATGAAATATTTTTGAAGCACAAAATCTGTTTATGTATGCTTGAAATAAGTATTTGAAATTCTCTAGCGCAAGTTTAAATGGACGTTTTTCTTTCTCAAAAAAGAAAACGGTGGTAGTATCAGTGCTTTATTATTCGGATTTATTTTGTAAAATTAGATAGTTAACACTAGAGATCGCTGGTTCAGACTAGCTTCACTACGTGCGGTTAATGTGGACAAGTTATGAGGTAAGTTTGGCCAAACTTGATGACTTATTAAGCAATCATTACACCGAAAAAGATATTTTGAAGCAAATCAATATATTTAAAAATTAATTATCAATTTGAATTATTCGAAAGCAAGGAAACAATTTTAACCTGAATCAATTTTATTAAACAAATTTTGAAGCTGATGATGAAATGGTACGAATGGACCACACAACAAACACATGGCTTAGCGATATTTCCCTCACTAGCGCAACAAAAACAATTCGCAAAAGAGAAGACGTTACCGTTCGCGGCAGATTTTCCTCTTTGTGTTTAATGTAACATGCTTGGGATGCTCTTGGGAGAGCAATTGCGATGCGCCAACCTCTCCCCAAAACCATTCTGGAGTTAAAAATTGCTCTGGTGGAAGAATGGGAGGGTCTTCCACAAGTCCTCCTGAACTCCCTCTTGAATTAACAGCATGTATACTCGTTGTGCATACTGTCTGTCTGTCAGGGGTGACCATACACCATACTAGAGGCAACGCACACTGTACAAGCCTCACTTTTATTGTCATCTTTTATTCTTAAGTTCAGACTACATTGGATTTATTGGCAATAGGTCTTGCCAGGGAATGGCACTTTCATTTTTGTTTTGCAAACTTTATTATCATGGAATAAGCTATATCCATACCAAATTTCATTTATTTATATTCATTTTTTTAAAGATATTTGGAAATATGTCTTCCCTCTCTTAATTTTGTCCACCAGTGTATTTAACAATATTGAAACCACTAATTGTATAAAAGTATATCAATCTACGAAATCGTTCTAATTTAGAAAATAAATAGCATTAAACGTGTGACATTTGCATCCAATAAATTTTTCTTCCATTTCAATTTGAATGGGGTCAATTCGGATATGTCCACACCAACCGCAACACCATGTCTCTACAATAGCCCTACGAAGTGTCTTGTTTAATACCTAATCCTGGTTAACTGAAAGAATGTATTGAAATTGGTAGGAACCGTATAATTTATAACATATTGTCACATTTTGTTTAAATTATGAAAACATAATATGTTAATAAAGAGTTAAGAGATAATTTTAAAGTTACTTTTGCACCTTAAAAAACATTCTTTTAAAAATTTCTACTGAAGTATCCACAGTCTGATTATGAAACGACAGATTTTTTTCGACGGATTCTGATTTTTGATGTCCAAAATATAGGGAGTAGCCGCAATCTTGGAAATATGGTCCCAATAGTTTGATCAGGTGAGAGCTCCTAAGTTTGGACCTTTCAATGTTAATTTTACTTTCTAATTTTTTGCTATTTCTCGATTACGTTTTAAACAAATTGAAAAAGTTTTACAAATAAATAGAACATACGTTTATCCAAAGATAACTACATGCAAAAAATTAACTTTCAGTAAGCATTTATTATTTTTTATCATATTATATAATAATGGTAGAAAACATTTTGAATCATAAGGTATACAATTTTTTGCATAATTTTAAAGAATGTAATTTTGCATGGCAAAATACAAAATTTGTGCAAAATCGGTCGAATAGTTCCTGAGAAATCGAAAATTTTCAATTTTTTAAAAATAAAATTCACGAGCTATAGTGTAATACACAAGAAGTAAAACTAACATTACGGGGTCCAAACTTTGGAGGCGGCACCTGACCAAACTATCTGAACCATATTGCCCAGATTACGGCTACCCCTTATATTTTTGGGGACAAACATCCGAATCCACCGAAAAAAGGTATATTTATTCGGTGAAAGTACGTTTTAGTGTCTAATTTCGTAATCTAAAATATCGTCTGCACTAATTAATTTGCAGATTTGAGGATGACCCATCGAACCAATGAGATTGAGACCCTACAACGTGAAGATCCGATCATTAGACCAAAAGTTATTCAGAGTGGTCCGTTTTTTGAAGCCCGTACATCGATGTTACCAATCTAGATAGCAGAGAAAATGTGACTAACAAATATAAGATTATTGAAGCTGTCACTCTAGCCCCATATCCACATTAGTTTACTCTCCCCTATTCGTATCTGAAGTCAAAGCACGGGTACTTTTTAATGAATTTTCAATAATTTAAATGTATTTACACATAAAGGAAAGTTAAAACCAAGGCAATGGTATGAAATAGGTATCAAATTTTAAATGCTTCCTAATTTAGCTTAATTAAAGAATTATAATAATAATAAAGGAAAATATTAAAACTAATAGCTAACGAATATCTCAATACCTTGGCGTCTTTTTTCACAAATTGCTTCTCAAGAAATTTCATTGATACAAAATCTCAAGAGAAATACTCTTCATTTAAAAATAATAAGATTTTCTACTAAAAAGTTTTCGGTAAGTGGACGATAATAACTTGAAAATAAAGTCAAACTTAATTATTCTTTATGATCAAGGCAAGATTTTTATGAACAAAAAAATTTTAATGCATCGTTTTTTTTTTGTTGTTGTTCAAAACTCCATTATCTCATCAAGAAAGTTTATATTTAGCAACTAATTTTGAAAATATGTAACGTGTCAATTTATTTCATTTTTTGACTGTGAGATTAAACTGGATTTTTCTCTTGAGTAAAAATAAATGTGCAAATTAGCTGCTTCTCATATGATGGGTAGAAAAAGCACCAAAAAGTACTATCTACATTTTTGGGAACGAAATAAAAAATAATTATTTAATTTCTCTCATATAATTTTACATAATTTGTAACGATTTAATTTTAATTAATGAGAGATAAAATTTTATATGCTCATATTAAAAAAACACACACACACAAACTTGTGTTAGGGACTTTTATTATTTAGAAATAATTTTCTATTTTGATAAGAAGCAAACAATTATCAAACTAAAACAAATGAGTTTGACATGAAAACATGATAAAGATACCATTTAGTACACTTTTTTTATTCAAAATAAAACATTTGAATTATTTGCATTTACAATGTTGACTGTTTGAAATAATTACAGGGTGTTCTGTAATCATTGCCCTTAATATGCATATTTAGAAACCTGTTAAAAAGGAATTAAAACTGTGAACATTAGGAGCCTTAAAATAATGTTTAAAATAGTAAAGAATAAAAAATATTATCAGACTTATAAAAGTTACTATTGCGGAAGGCGTGACTAAAAGATAAGAAAATTTTTTAGGGGAAACAGTTCATCAGCCAGTATATCACGTGCTCTAGAGTTCGAAACATCTTACTTTCGTTTGCGAGAACCTTGTAATTTCGAAGCATAATAATCCATATTCTTAAAAGATTCATATGAATGCCGATTCCTTTTTTAAATTCCTTTTTTTCCTAGTCGTCGTCGTCTCTTGATCGTATGCCTCTTGGATACCGCGGTATTTATACTTCTGTTTTTAATCTCTATATTTTCCATTTTTAGCTGAAATCTTAACGTTTTTGTTTTTAAAAAAATAAGTCTGTTTTGTTTTCTTTTTTCGTGTCTGTCAAGACTTGACAATGGGAGTCTTTTTTTTTGAGATCTCGAAGCAAGTCGACTTTTCTAACTTTCTAATATATGAAGTAAATGAAGCCTTTCAAATAAATCCCCATTCTTTTAGATCATAAAAAATTACTTATTTCAAATAAATATTCGAATAAAAATTAAAAAAAAAAAAAAACTGAACATATTCTAACTAAAATAAAAAATAATTATTTACATAAAAATTTATCATTAAGTACAAGATTTATTTTTAGTTTATATTTTTATTCCAATAGTAAATTAACTTTATAACTATCTATTTACATTTCATTTTTTTTTGTTTTCTAACTAGTGCTTTATAATTAATATTTATTAAAAAATATTTTGTGGACATTTATTGCTTGTTAGCATGTTTAGTTTGTAGTTATGTCAAAAATTCATTGTTGATATTAAAAACATAAAATTCGATCAATAAAGAAAAAATAATTGGATTACGTCGGTAAGCACTTTTAAGACACACACACACACAGAGTTTAATAAATAGCTTTCTTTATTATGTTAAAGGAAATATTTACTTTATCGAAAAACGTTATGAGAACCTATTATGTTTTTTTTTTCATTATTTGAGCAACATTTTAAAAATATTTTTCTTGTGTGCAGATTTATCTTTACATCTATTAGTTTGCGTATGTTACATATTTTTCATAATATCTATCACAAAAACTGGCTTAAACAAGCATAATGTTGTAAATTAATGTAGATATTTATGGTAAAAGAAAAGGTATTAAATTTTCATTAAAAAATAGGTATTTTCTTTGAAATGATAAATAAATTAGTGAAAGCAACGCACTTTTTTCGTAAGTAGTGATTTAAAAAAATATTTGGAAATACATTTTTGACATTAAAATTTTTTAAACAATAAAACTTGTACAAAATGTGCATTGTTTTATATTTCAACTAATATATATAGCCTTTAGTGACCAGTCTGGTCACCTTTCAAAATTATTTGGTACATTACATATTATTAACTTTAATGGTAACCAAGCCAAATGCACAACACAACTGTGTTTAAATATTTTAATTCTTCAACCCTTCTTCCGATTCTAAAACCTTAATTAGTTTTAAACTAAATAGTAACCAAATTTTTTTCTCTGTCCACAGTATAAAAAAATTCCCGATCAAAGTACGGTTTAAAGTACCAGGACTGATTGCATCATCCGTAAAATCCAGTTTTAAAATTTCATGCCGTAATTTTTACAGCAATATTTATTTAATTAGATTGATTCAGTGATTTTAAGGTAATTATTCCTGGAAAAATGAAGGTACATCAAATTTTTTGCCTTGTAACATACCAGAGCTTATGGTGCCGCATAGGAAAAATATATATATTGATAACTTAAGTTGACGAAACTACAGTGGTGTGCAAAACTTAAGCAACAATTGGTTTTTCGACCTCATCAATGGAGTCGCGTCCTCTTCACAGATGAGAGTCGTTTTAGTGCTACAAGCGATTCTCAACGTCAGTTGATCTGGTGAGAGGTTGGAGCTCGATTTCATCCCAATAACATCGCGGAAAGAGATCGTTACTGTGGTCCTGGAGTTGTCGTCTGGGGTGGCATTATGTTGAACGGGCGGACTGAGCTTCCGATCTTCGACCGAGGTTCTGTAACTGGAGACCGCTACTGCAATGAGGTAATCCTACCCCATGTGCGTCTGTTCCGAGGGGCCATTAGACCAGACTTCATTTTTATGGATGACAATGCCCGGCCACACCGTACTGCTAATGTTCAAGAGCTACTGGAAAGTGAAGATATCTCACGAATGGATTGGCCAGCTTACTCTCCAGATATAAATCACATAGAGCATGTGTGGGATGTATTAGGGAGACGTCTTGCGACACGACAGTATCCTCCTGGTAACACCCATCAGCTGAAAGATGCGTTAAAGGAGGAATGGAGACGTTTACCCCAAGAACTCCTGGATAATCTGGTGCTTAGCATGGAGAGACGATGCCAAGCAACAATTACAGTAAGGGGAGGGCATATCCTATACTAGGGAACATCTGCCAGTTGTACTTACGCTTCTTCAGGCAATCATGTGTAACGCCACTATATGTCAAATAAAGCCTTTTTTTGTTCCATACCCTGCTTTAAGCTTTATATTCATTTCTGCGCCATTATTCTTTTACCATAGTTTAAGTACAAAATAATGTACATCATATTCAAATTTCATGTCAATCGGATGATTTCTTGTCGAGTTATGACAAAAAACGCACTTGTTGCTTAAGTTTTGCACACCAGTGTATTTTCCTATACTACATAATTTAAACTGAACAAATTATAATATATTTTTAACTAAATTATATTATGATTTAAATTAAGATTAAGTATTAGATAAAAAACCCTAAAACATTTCTTAGCAACTTAGCACTACATTGAGTATACAGCCCAATTACCTATTGATTACTGAGATGTTTAATGCATTTTTTTTCGCAGCATTTACCGGTATGGTCGGAAAAATATTGATTACTTTTGAAAACTGAATGCCTTTACATAAATGATGACTACTTATTTATCTCTTTAATATACACGTAACCAATCAATCCACGAATTATGTTTAAAAGTTTTAAAGTACTCTATTGAGTTAATTTCATTTTTATGTTAATGTAAGCTATTTCTGTTTTATTTTAAACCTTATATTCAGCTTATTTTTGCTACCAAATGGATGTAACCACAAATGAGATAAGATAGAAAAACCATATACGCTCTTCAGACTTTAAAGCAACTGATAGTGAACTATAGACTCCACTGTAAAAAACTCCACTCCACTCCACTGTAAAAAAGTAACTCCACTGTAAAAAATTACGGTAAAAGGTTAAAACATACAATACCTTTAACCGTAAAATATATACAGAACAAATATCTGATAAAACGTAATTTTTACAGCAATAAATACCGTAAAATCACTGAAACACTTTTATTAACCCGAAGTGCAGGTACTATATACCGTAAATTGATGTGGAATGTTTTACAATGCAATTTTGAAACAAGGCTTAAAGTTTTTTAATGAATCGATATTTGCAGTCAGTAAAACGGAAAACAAATACGCTTATATAATATAAGTTAAATATTTTATCTCATTTCGAAAAATCAGAATAAAAGAATCCTGGGAAACTTTAGAAATTTTATAAAAAGTAAATAAATAAATAAATAAAAAAATAAAATAAAAAATAAGCTAGAGGAATTTGAAATCTCATTCACCTTTGTTGTTGCTTATTCCTTTCTGGCCTGACGAAGTCAGACCAGGTCTATGAACCCGTTGACCTGAAGAAAATCAAAGACCAAAAGAGGAGTAAAGTAAATGTCGTCCCAGAGAAGACCAAAACAGTTCAGGATGTGATCGGCGGAAGCCTGGTGTAGATGGCATTTAGGGCAAATGGGGTGGATTTTAGTTCCTTCGGAAAATAGAAAACCTTTAAGATGGACGGTAGCTAATCATTCACCTTTAAAGGAACCTAACTCCAATTTTTTCACCACTTACACAGAAAAAAATTCTGGATCAAATTACGGTAAAATACCGACTCTCTCAGGGTGCTGGTACTTTTTACAGTAAAATCCATTTTTACCAGAACATGTTACAGAGTAAAAAATCTGATTTACCCTAATTTTTCAGTAATAAATAGTATAAAATCACTAAATATGTCGAATTAAATAAATATTACTGTAAAAATTTCGGTATCATATTTTACGGTAAAATGGATTTTACGGATCTCGCACCCAGAGTGCCAGTAGTTCATATCGTAGTTTTATCCAGAATTATTTTCAGTGTGAGTTTAAGATTCATTTTATGTAAATTAACGTAAAGTTCAATCACATTCATATATATGATCTTATTAATGACAATATGTACATAAAACGAATATTTACAAAAATTGCTGTTACTAAAAAAGGTATCAAAAGACATTGCTGTTCAATAAAACAGATACCAAATTTAAAATTCGTTCAACTAATTTTATTTGAAAAAAATTTTGAATATTAAAAAATGGATATTCGGTCAATTATAATCTTTTTATAAGTGCTAGATTATAATATTTGGTTTATAATTTTTTTTAGAAATTTAACAATGAAAAGAAATAATGTAGACGTATTTTTTCCATGCCATAGTATAATTAATATTTTCTTATCAATTGTTTTTTTGTTTTTAAAATTATTAATTTATTAATTATACTTTTAATAGAGGATGAGAAAATACAAATTGATTATTTGTAAAAAAAGCTATAAAATCTTTTTAAGTATTTAGTTTTTGATTCACCTATTTAATCATTTAGGGCAGAACAAAAATTTTCTGACACTTAAGAATAAAAAATATCCTGTGACAAGAATTTAATTAAAACAGATTAAATCCCTTTTGGAAGCTATAATTAATTAACGATAGCAATTAAACTTTTTAATTTGGTATACAAGATTTTTCCCAAAACGAATAGATTTAAACAGGGTAATTTAAGTTCTGCGAAAAACTTTCTTTTCATGTACCTTTAATATCAAAGCGTTGTTTTAATAATTCATGCAAAGCAATTTTAAAAAAATTAATGTTTAAAGACTTTATTGAGTAATCTCAGAAAGAGTTTTTTAAAAAATAATTTAAAATGAAATTTCCGTTTTTAATAAGGAAGCACTTAAACTTACCGAAAATTGCAAATTATGTCTTAAAATGTTTATTATGAGTGGAAAGATTGTTTTTATAGGTTTTATATTTTTACGAAGTTTCAGTTTTTAATTAAATTATGGAACCAATTTTAATCGTAAATTTGTTTACGTAAGAAAAATTTCTTTATTATTAAGTTCATTGTTTGTTTCTTTGTTATTATTTCCTTTGTTATTGTTGTTATTTGAATTATGCAATAATATTATCAGGGTAATAAGAATAGATTGTAAAGTATTTAGTGAAATTTTATAGTTATTATATAGTTTATAAAAAGTCAAGATTTATGTCGGAATTCAAACATACACATAGTAAAAAATATTTGAAAAAATAAATTATGCAAATTATTTTTTGATATTTTCGTAAAACTATTTTCTAAGTTTTAATCGATACATTTAAAGTTTAAGTGATATTTGTTCTCTTTTTTGCATATATGTTTCTATAAATTAGTATCCTTTGTGATAAAGCATATCAATAAATTAGTGTTTGTATATTTTCTGATTGACATTTTAGTACATATTTTATAGAAATTATTGGCACCTTATGTTTTATTCTTGTTTTCAATATTTAAAAAATTACTTGCATTATTTTAATATTGTAAACAAAAAATAGAACTTAAAACATTTTTTATTAAAGATAGTTTTATGAAACTTGAAAAAAAATTGGTTTTCAACCAATTTTTTACCCCCCCCCCCCTATTATTTCCAAAATGAAGAAAGTGCAAGAAACGTAATGTACTGAGGCGCTAAATTTTAGTTTTTTTTCCTAATAATTCTAAGTTTTATTATTTATTGAATGTATTTTAACTACTCTGAGAAAAAAGCATGGTCAAAACTACCAGAATATGGTAAAATTTGTCGTGTTTCTGGCTCTGTAGGAACAACGAAAAGCTTGGTAATTTTTTATCGAAGCACTTTGGTAAGGATTTTGGTAAAATTAACAATGAAATATGGTCTTATACTATGTAATATAATTTGTTAATTTAGTAATTTTATTATGATGCTTTAGAGCATGGCATAGAATACATTTATTCGGCTGAATTTACTTTCTATACTTTTGTATTTTTCTAAATGTGTGGCGATAAGAACTATAGTTTTGAAAACCAGAATTTCCGGGAAACCATTATGATATGGACTGAAAAATTACCAAAAGAATGGTTTAAATACCGTATATTTTGGTTTTATTAACCATAATTGTGTTATTTTTCCTCAACAGAAACGTCATTACCATGCAGCCTGATAGTTTTACCAGTAATGTTTCTTCGTGTAGCTATTCTAAATTTTATAATTTATTAAAAACATTCAGAGCAAATTTTCACATCAGATTCAGAGACACAACTCTAAAAGGAATTCAAGAAAAGATATTAACCACAAGCTAAAAATAACATATATCCCAATTACGTATTGCTCTAAAAATAATAATATTCATAAATAAACAAAAGATTTTACAATTCTCTGAAGTTTGATTTAGTTAAAGACGTATGGTGTAGCTTTAAATACCTTTATTTCAAAAGTTTAACTAACATTAAGTATTAAAGCAAAATAAAAACACATTTGCGTATTGTTTAATAATTTATACAAAAAAGGAAAATAAAACTTTCAATTCCCTTTCGCATTGATTATGAAAAGCCTTGTTCAGAAATATATCTATATCGAACATTTCAAGAATAAGTTCATTTTCTTACTTTGCAGAAGATTTAAAACCACAACCCTGGAGAATACCATATCTTTACATCCAATTTTATTTGACGTTCTTCCAATAAAGAGTATCTCACTAAAAACCCCTTTTCATTTTTCCCAAAGGACTTGTCTCATTCTATTATATTCTATATTATAAAAGGATTAGAGAATTCAATCTTGTGCAATGTAAGAGTTTTGCAGTTATTATTTATTTTTCAGTCAGGAACTATTATCATACTTGGTAGGTGAAAATATAGACAAAAGTTCAATAAAGATTTTGTATTTTTAATATACTTCAGACCCAAATTGAAATTAAATAATTTTTTTTATCTGAGTTTTATGATAGTTGATTGGGTAATAACATTTGAGTTGTTCTGATATTTTATGTGTGTGTGTGTGATAGAAAAATAAAGACTATTATAGTTAATTGCTATAAAGGTGCTCATTTTACTATAAATATACACCTTTATAGCAAAATGAGGAGCAAAAATAAATAAATAAATAAATGTTTTTTTCTTCAATTGCTCGCCTGGAGAATGACCTTTCGTCATCTGAAGGACAGATTCGTTGGCCACCCCTTCAGTGGCACGCTATTAGGTGGGCCAACGTTGCTCCCACAGTAAGGGAAGATAGAACAGAGAAGGAAAGAGCAACCATGTCTTGCCATGGATTCGAACCAAGAACCTTTCTGATGCAAGGCCAGTTCCCTGACCCCTACACAGGCCGGTTGGCAAAAATGTTTAAAATGTCATTAAACATGAAGGATACGGAGAGTTTGTCACGGCCGTTTTACATTCATACAGTTAAAGGACAATTATATGAAACGTTTTCATTCTATATAGTCCAAAAAGGATGGACCCGGTCCAAATATGGGTGACTGGGTGAGAAGTTTTCGGTTTTTCTTCTAGGTATACTAGATATGTACGCAGTTAAAGTGCAGTAAAATTTTCCCAAGACTAGTTTGAATGAAAGTTTTCTTTACCGCGTTGCACCAATCATTCTACTTTTCATTGACATCTGACACATTAGAATACAGATTTAATAGAAGTGATTTTACCACAAGAATTTTTTTTTTTTATCGCGTTATATTTTTTTTTTTATCGCATCCTTATTTTCAATTGCATCTGACCCTTTGGAAGATAGATTATAGTGTGTTGTTTCACAGACAGTATAGCTTTTTACAGCATTGCACCAATCAAAAATATTATACGAAACAAAATTTCAATATCGCGACGTAAGAAAAGAAATCACGCTTTGCTCAGCATTAAAGTTGATTAAAATTTCTGTTATTATATGTTTTTACTATGCATACTTGAGAAATTTCCAAAGAAAAATGAGAAGAAACATTAAGACACTGTAGGTATCGAAATTTTAACATTATAAAAGAACAATAAAGGCTAACTTGAACCGAATTAGTTTCTTCTCTGAGGTTAATAAAATAAGAGGATAACGACCAAAAATTTAGGTAACTCATAAAACATAAAATGGAGGTAGTATGTTAACTGTAAAACCGTATAAAGTATCGGCAACTTATACCATCCATGAAATTCATTTCACTGTAAAATCAAATTTTAACATAAAATATTATACCGTAAATTTTACAGTAATATATTTTTTTAAAATTACAGTGAGTCACAGATTTTATGTTAACTATAACTGTAAAAACTACAGCAAACCATATATTTATTTCCGTAACATTTTACGGTCATAATGGATTTAATGGTAAAAAATATCGACTGGCACTTTATATCATAATTTGATCCATAATTTTTTGCAGTTTTGAAATGCAATGGCCCAATGAATGAAGTTCAATGTTCAGATCAGAAGGTGACAGTATAACCCATATTTCTTTGCTTTTTATGAACTGGAATCGGATGAATGTGACTAAATATTTGGATAAATTTTTTTTTAAAACTTAAACATATCCAGATATGTAATAATTTTTTTCCATTCAAACAACAATCGAGTAAAATACACACTGTTAGAAATGTTTCAAAAGAAAGGTTAAATAAGTATTCGTTTAACTGTTATTTTACCATATTTAAACAAAATAGTTAAATATCCATAAATAAGATGGTATACAAACTGGTAACTGTGAGATAAACCGTTTATTGCTGCTTTCATCTAATACGGTTAAGCAACCAGAATTTTATCGCACCAACCAAGCCCACCTAATGAAGTCACTTAGTTCTTTCTAGATGAGTACATATTATTGCCGAGAGGGCAAATATGTCAATCTCATGCCCGAAGGAACGGGGGTTCGAGTGTCAGCTTTGACTCTACAATATCTCTATCTTTCCCTTCAACACATGAAGAGTTTCCAGTGTCCAGCACTCCCCAATTTAATAACAGTTAATTAGAGGGACAAACTGCTGCCTGTTATTTTGCCAAAACTTTAGAATGAAAATTCAAACAGGGCAAACGATTGAGATTCGAATGGTGTTGTGAAAGTTCTTTCGGAGGTTAGCGAGTTGGGGCTGTAAATTCCTTGCGTAACTTTATAATTTCTAATTGATTTATCCTCCTTATTCATCATTAATAAAACTTTTCTACTCTTTTAAAGGTAAAAAAGCAAGATATTAAAACTGCTTACAATTTCACTTGCTTTTGTTAGATTTAAACCATTTATAGTAGGGCATGTGCATGCTTAAAATATTTTTCAGATTTTAATCATAAAGTATGAGTTGTGGAGTATGACAAGAAAATTATTCGTAATTTTTAGAACACGGAAAATGTCTCCTTTTCAAAAAGAGTAGCACTCTATTTCTTTTGTATTAATTTTTCAGAGATATTTCTTAACTTTTAATGAACAAACAAAGTATTTATAATGAGTATGTTAAGATAAATTTTATTTTACTCTATAAATGGAAGTATTTATCTAATAATTGCGTTACAGGAAACTTAAAACATCTAATTATATTTTGAATAATCAGTTTTGTAATTTTAGGAATTTAAAAACGTAATTAGCTATTTAGGAATTAATAAATTACTAACTACGTTAAATTAAGTTTATCATTGAATGTGATATTTTAATGATCATGGTCTTAATATCATCATAACATTATTAAAATCTAATTAAACAGGAAGTAGTTTAGAAGTTAGTTGTTCGTTAAGTGTTTCATTTCATATGTAAATAACTCTGCATGTCTATCTAGTTACCAAATTAGCTTTAATGAATGAGTTAGTATTTTGAAAAAGTAAAATTGTTATTGCCTCAACAATATTTGATTTAACAAACATATCGTTATTGGGATGATTTTTAAAAAAATTTATATCTGAACTGAATAAATACACAAAACGAAAAGTGATGTCTGATTCTATAAATCACGTGATAGTTACTTATAAAATTTAATACTAAAAGAATACAATTAATATCTAAACAAAATTAACAAAACTTCTTTTAAAAAAAATGCGCTAAAAAGCAGCAGAATTTTCAAAAAAAGAGAGATTAAAAATAAATGTAGAAAAGGAAAAAAACAAAATTAAAAATATTAAAAATATGACCACTGAAGCCGACGTCTTCAGGGGGTACCGGCCCCAGTGGCCAAAAAACAAAACCTTTTCTATTGAGGAAGAAGGCAAAAGCCTAAAAACCTTCCTCAGTACCCCGAAGGTTTTGTTTAAAAGTCCAGGAGAAAAAAACATGCAAGACATAAAACTAATACAGAAAAGAAACTCATACAACTCATCAGAAACTCAAATTCTTCAGAAAATAAAAATCAACAGAAAATAAAAACTCGCACAAACAAGGTCAGACAGCGAACTCTAAAGCAAACCAAATGAAAAGGAATCACTTAAACCAAAAGAAAAACAACGCCCTCTTTTAAAATGCGCAGATTGAGAAAATGATAGGAAAAAGTTGTCAAAGAAAAATTACGTCACATATTAATAGAATGCTTAACTGGGGCTGCTCAGTTAAGTCTTGAATTGCGCCCTGTTAAAAGAAATAAAAAAACTAATATTCTTCAATCATTTTCTTAATTAACAAATTAACATTACAAGAATTATAAGGAAAATCATTATTACTCAAATTATTCAAAAAATTATTCACAGCCTCTTGAAAACTTCTTCCTATCATTTTCTCAATCTGCGCATTTTAAAAGAGGGCGTTGTTTTTCTTTTGGTTTAAGTGATTCCTTTTCATTTGGTTTGCTTTAGAGTTCGCTTGTTTGTGTGTTTTTGTGAGTTTTTATTTTCTGTTGATTTTTATTTTCTGAAGAATCTGAGTTTCTGATGAGTTGTATGAGTTTCTTTTCTGTATTAGTTTTATGTCTTGCATGTTTTTTTCTCCTGGACTTTTAAACAAAACCTTCGGGGTACTGAGGAAGGTTTTTAGGCTTTTGCCTTCTTCCTCAATAGAAAAGGTTTTGTTTTTTGGCCACTGGGGCCGGTACCCCCTGAAGACGTCGGCTTCAGTTTAATTTTGTTTTTTTCTTTTTCTACATTTATTTCTATTTTTATTATAAAATTTAAGATTTCTTTCGTAGTCATCTGCATAAAATTAGTAAAGATTACACGCAGAAAACAGTTCTTGTAAAATTATATTCTATAGTAATGACATGTCTTGTAAAAAAAAAAAACAATAATTCTGGTAATAAAAACTGAAATACATCGTATTTAAACCATTCATTTGGTAATTTTTCCATTCATATGGTAACGGTTTACCGGATATTCTGTTTTTCAAAATTATAGTTCTTATTACCATCTATTCAGTGAAAAGTCAAAACTGTAAAGTAAATTTAACTCTTTAAATGGTTCCTATGCAAGCTTTATGTCAAGTTTTCTAAGTTAACATAATAAAATTACTAAATTTTAAAACATTTACTAAACTTTATCACTTATTGATGAATTATATTTTATGATTAATATTATTAAGTCCCGAAGTGCAGTGATCGTAAAGACACGGTTCCCAGTAGAACACAGAAGTCAATCATCACTGGGTGCGGTCTGTGAGCGGGTGGGTGACCACTTTGATCAGCCTGCTTTGGAACCGAGGGTGCGCGGTGTCGGTCCTCGTTAAACTGTTCAACAGTAAAGTGATCGACTTCGCGTGCAGGCTGTCGGGCTACAAAAGCAGGGGAGCCATCTCATCTGCAGAGGATTAAATTGCGATGGCTTGTCTTCAGAGCATCCCCAGGGATATTTCCCAGACCGGCGCCAATAGCTCTTTGTGCAGCTCTAGTGCGACACAAATAAAGTACCTGCTTACCTACCCAATTTTATTAAAATCACTACCAACGCACATCGATAAACATTAACGAGCTTTTTAGTGTTCCCATAGAGCCAGAAACATGGTAAATTTTACCATATTCTGGTTGTTTTGACCATAATTTTTTTTTACTCAGTGTATAAAGGTATTGTTTAGATGAAAAATATTTCTTTATCTCTAATTTAAAGACACACCTGCAATATTTGTTTCTTAGTGTTCAGTGTTATCATTACCTTTTTGATTTTAGGTATTGATTCCAACTTAAAACTAAAATAGTGCTTCTTTATGCTTGATATTGCCTTATTACGCAGCATTTTATGCTAAAAATATTAAAGTATAATTCTTTATGATAGCTAAATAAATTTTGTACAATTATTAAATAGTAAATAAATTTTTATAATTCATATAATTTTGAATATAATCTTTAATATTGTAAGTAAAAAGTTCCTAGATGAAGCTGCCTGTATCCTGCCTGAGAATTTTTATAATTGTGATATTGATTTAGGCTTAACCACGTGGGTGTCGGAAATGGATTTAATACCTAATTAATACCTTTTTTACGCTAAACTGAATTTTACATTAATGTCTAATGACATTTTCCCTGTTTAACATTGTATTTTTTATCATTGTATATCAAGTGTTTTCATACGTATAGTTAAGTGGTTAACTTAAAAGGTTGTAATGTTGACAGGCAAGTGAGCTGGCCATTTCGTCAATTGCATCAGTGTGTGTGTGTGTGTGTGTGTGTGTGTGTTGCGGAGCAAAATGTATGTACGCAATTTTTTAACATTAGTTATCAAAGGGTTGAGGCCTTGTATAGAAATTGCAATAGCAAGTGTGGCATAAGTGGGCAAACGTTGCGAGCAAGTATTTGGCCTCTCCTGTTTATAATTAAAAAAAAGAGTTTCTATGCCTGTGTTTGACTTTTACAACCAGAGGATAACGAGTGCAAGAAGCAATTTTAGCTCATAATTAATATTTTCCGGATGGGCCTGGTAAAAAGAAACTTTTCTCATAGGATTTACTTCATGAATTGTATAGGAAACATAAGTTAAACTTTAGGCAATTGTGATTTTTCTCAATTATTTAAGAGACAGCATTGTTTGTATTTTCAGGCTTGCAGCCTTATCTAATCGAATACGAGTTTCACAAAAAGTTGTATTTGCATGTTTTTCAATAATTGCACTTAATTTTGATTCATTCTGTTTGGTAAGCTTAAGTGGAGGGTATTGGACGGTGAAGTTATCGAATTAATATTTTGAAAGTTGTGTGATGCCACGTGTTAATTTATTTCTTTTAAAGTTTATAATAGTATGCCTAAAAACCTGAATAATGTAAAAATAAAAGGTATACGAAAAAAATTAAGTTCTGCATTAATAGGTAAAATTAACTAAGAAAATTGTTTGATGTGGGTAATTTGAACTAGTTCAAGTTGTCACCGATTTTTGTTCCGGATGATACTATGTATAGTTCGTCTTTATTTTGAGAGTCGAATAACTAGAAATGTTAAGGACAGCAAACCATATTTATGAAATAAGAAGTTAACGTTCTTAATTGTGATAGTGTATTGCCTTTTAGATTTTGCCTGATTGCGTAGTGTTGTTTATTGATTATTTATTGAGTTATTGATTTGTGATTTATTGGTTATTGATCTTTATTCTCTTTATGTCGAACGGATATTTAGGTGGTGTGAATGTAATAAAATAAAACTGAATTATTGTTTTCATACTGAAATGCTACTCATCATATCACAATATTTTGAGAAATGTGGTTGAATCAACGAGACTATTCGATGATACCTAAATAAGAAGACGAAAGATATTTGTGTTCATCAATGATCCTATTCATTTCAGAGAATTCTAAAACTAATATTTTAAATAGCAAACCTTATAAATCTACTTATCAGTTTCCATATTAAATATGCGATGTATTACAACTAAGAGGCATTATAGACAAAATTGACATTGGGATTGAAGAATTTTTATCAAAATGCAATTTATCAAATTTTTTAATCTAGCCTTTTGTGGATTTTTATCATGCCTAATGCTTTACACCATTCCATATAAAAAAGACCAAATTCAATGCAAGTTTTTACAAAAATTTTATAGGTTACTAAGACCTTTTTTTTAAAACTTTTTATTCCTATATTACTTTAACATTGTTTTTATTTCTGGAGAGTTTGATTTTTGAATTGAGATTATAGTTTTCTTTATTTTTCAATAATTGACATAAAATGAAAAAAAAAATCAGCGTGTTAAAATTGTTTAGACAATTTTGAAGATTTAGAACGCATTGAACCTTAATATCGCTCTTACTTGCTGTAAACTCAATTCAAAATTGACTTGAAGCATATTTTCATGAAAATTATTCCTTTTTGAACTTGATTAATCGATGCTGTAGTACGAGTTGAACAGAAATATGGTTTAACTTTAGACTACATTGAAGTTGCAGCAAATTTGCTTAGTAACATTGGACCTATTTTTCTGAAAACGTCGAGAAAAAGAAGAAGAAAAGTGCTTATGGTAGTTTAACTAGCAAAATTTTTTAAAAATATTTTTGGAAAAATTTAGGCGGGCCGCAGAATGAGGCTACAAGCGAGAAGTAAGAGGCATATGGGACACGAATTTTTATGCCTTTATATGCGTATAAGTCATGTGGTACGAAAATTCATCGACGTCAAGTAAAACAGTTTTATTCTTTGGAAATCTGATTCGTACCCCCCAAAAAAGGCTAAAATGTTTATTTTCCTATATTATAATTATAATTATTACCATCGTTGAACAGCAGACCCAATTTTTGGGTTTACGACTGCTAATTTTCAACTCCGTAGCCTTGTAATTTTGAACCCATTCCAGAAGACATGGGAACTCCTTGATCAAGTATTGGGAGAAATTTTGCCTTCGTGGAGGACTTTTTGATGGAACTAACCCGTATTTGCGTTACACGGAGAGGAAGAAAACGAGAAGCTTCCTCAGTTAGCTTGACGGCAAGGGGACTCTAACCCATGATCCGTCTACCACTGAGGATATTTCACGTCAGCACTGTGGTCGGTGCAAGCGGGATGCGGAATTCGTATCAACCTGCCATCGCCGGGATCGAACCCCGGTTCACCTCATTGGAAGGCGAACGCTCTATCCCCTAAGCCATCGCATGTATCACTCATTTTAAAGACTGACCTCGATACGGAACGAAAGGAAACAGATTTATCGTAAGAAATTTGTACGCTTTTTACAGAAAACTTTTGTTTCAGTTTCCTTCATTTGGTTATATTATTTCAAAGTTAATAAGTACGATTCAAAATGATTAGTAATTCAAAAATAATATATTAATATGTGTGGATAAACATATTTCTTTAAAAATGAAATAACAATTTATTGCTTCTATTTTCGGGAGCATACAATCAGCCAACTTCAGGAAACGTCACTAATCTGTAATAATATTTAATCTGAATATGAAAGATTTGAAACATTGTGATAATCAATACATTGTAATACAGTGAACTGGAAATTATACCAAAAAGCAACATCATCCTGAATGATATATGTTCTAATGATCCGATTTTCGGTCGAATTTTCCAGATTGCTGTTTTTCCTCCCCCAAATCGTCAAAAATCCAAATCCGTCGGAAATAAATATTTATTGTCAGAAAAAGAACTTTTTTTGTGTTTGCGTCTATTTTTTAATTGAAAATTTACAGTTCTTAATCGCGTATTTGAGGTCAAGTCTTAAAATCATGATTAGTTTTTAGATCGCAGAAATCCAATCTTAGAAGCAAAGACATTTAAGACATTAAGATTTTTTAACGCACTGTACATACGCGTTAAGATTTCAGAAATATTGAAGAAATAAAATGTTTCCTCATAGTTCTTATGGTAATTAAAATCCTATATTTGATGGTATTTTATAGTGCTTACATATCAAAAGAGAGTATTTTATCTATTCTACGATGATTTCTGATTCGATGTTGTCAGATAACTGTCATTTTCGATTTCCAATTTCCTCTGGATGCTACACGCTATTTGCCAAACAAACCATTATCCTATTCCGTGAGTTACGACCATTATAAGAATGGCAGTAACTGATTTGAGACAAAGTTTATTTATTCATTAACTGCCTTTTTTTTTTAAACTTATATTTGAAAACATTTCGTGAGAATAAGAACAAAAACTACGAATAATTTTAAAAATATGTGTAAATATCAAAGATGATATAACATTTATAATGGAGAATTTTAATTTGTTGCTCACATGAATTCTTGAACCTTATGATATTTATAAGATTCGAAATAACTTATAATTCGTATCAAATGAAAAGACCGTAAAATATCCTCGTCTGCGGCAAACGTTGAACTAGAAATCACTGGCTTATAAGCTTGCAACTTAACTACGAAATAGCTTATATTTCACAGAATAAATAGCATCAACAAAGAGTTGTTAGTATAATTATACAATAAAATTTACATACTTTTGTTACCAAAAAAGTCTATTTGTGGAAAAGTAACAAACATGAAAATCTTTGTTGTCAACTTATCGAAATATCTCCCCAATGTTTTTGCTTTCGATTTCCAATTTTCTTTGTAATTCATTACTCAAATTTCCGATTCGCTGCAATTACAGATTCGTGTTTTATGCTTTCACTTATTTCAGTTCCTTGTTTTTAAAGAATAGTGTTGTTTTATTTGCCAAACTAATGCTTCCTACTATAATTTATTTGAAAAACTTTTAGCGTAATTATGAATAAATATAGGAATATTTTTGAAGTTACAGATATTGCTATTAGAGCCGTATACTTTTGGAATGCATTTTTCGTAAAATAAAATGGCAAAAAAAAAGAGTAAAACAATTCACTAGAAATAAAAAAGATTGCAGTCCTCTTGTTAAGGGTTTAAAAAAAGTGGCACTGCATATTTACAATTTTTGAGCCTGATTTATAAACCTGATAATTCAAACCACGTTTATCGTTGTTACCTACAAGTTCTTGCAACTATAGTCGTGGAAAATTTAACCATTATGAATTATTTTTTAGCACGTCAAATATAATCCCTCTTCTATGGAACAGTTGGCCTTACTGTTTATAAATTTGTTGAAATGTGGAGGCAAGAAACTAATACACAATCTATTGATAAGAATTGTAGTATATATAAAGAATTTAATTAAAAAGAACATGAAAATCGTGAATATGAATTTATATTATGAAAAATATTAAAAATGCGCGTTTGAAAATTAAAAGAAAAACTCACTTATTATCACTTGGCTCACTTATTGGCATGAGTTAGTTTCGCACATTTTTGCTGCAACCTTTCTTCGTGTTTTTGCTTTTTCCATTAGCCCAATTCACATTTCTATTTTCTAAACAAATTCTTTTCGGCTCAATATGATCAACTCGCATTCAGCAGAACCCGACTTTTAAATAAAGCATATAAAGACAACTGCGAATGTTTTTGTTATTAAAATACTACTTTATTTTGAAAATACATAATAAGAGGAATGGAGTCGAAGCTATGCTATAGCTTTGCTTCAAGATGTGAATCCCAGCGTTGCTGATCGATACGAAATTCATTCTGCTCCCGCATTGCACCGAGTACAGTGCTGATATAAAATATCCTCAGTTATAGACCAAATCATGGGTTAAAATCCTCTTTCCGTCGGGCTGAACTTGAGAAGTTTTTGTGGCTTTTTTCTCCAGCTAACGCAAGGGTGTGTTAGTTAAAAAAAAAATCCTATATGAAGGCTAGTTTGTACCAACACTTTTTATTTATATTTTATAACTGTTTTTTTAAGGCTTACGACTACTAATGTTTAATCCCGTAGTTTTGTAATTTTGAACCCAATCCAGAAAACAAACGAACTCCTGGATCAAGTACCTACGTTTGTCTTCGTGGAGAACTTTTTGATGAAACTAACCCGCATTTGCCTTAATGGCAAGGAAAACCACGAAACC
Source organism: Parasteatoda lunata (assembly GCA_949128135.1). Taxonomy (NCBI): domain Eukaryota; kingdom Metazoa; phylum Arthropoda; class Arachnida; order Araneae; family Theridiidae; genus Parasteatoda; species Parasteatoda lunata. Next base: position 53,871,773 of record OX421973.1, on the reverse strand, counting down.
CTTTCACGGTTAGCCTGAGGGGAAGGGAACTCTAATCCATGATCCGTCTACTAATTAGGATATTTTATGACAGCACTGCGGATGGTGCGAGCCGGGTGCGGAATTCATATCAACCAGCCATCGCTGGGATTCGAAAGTGGCTCACTTGATTGGAAGGTGGGCGCTCTATCCCCTGAGACACCACGGCTCTAATTATGGGATTGATCCATTTCTTTCACTGTATGACCAATCACCTAACCCCATTTTTAGGGCTCTGTCTTTTAATGGCTATGGTAGGAATACCACGCAATATCGACCTTGGTGAGACAATGTAGACCCGTTTGATCTGATACGAGAGGACTTTCAGTCATGACAGATTTAACGTGCATCTTTCAGGGTATACGCGCCCTTTTGTTCTTTGGCCCCCAGGATCGAACTTACTACCAACAGATTGTCAATCTGCGTCCCAATTTTGAACAATGAACCTGAAAAAAAGATAAGAACGAAAAATGGACCACTCTGAATAACTTCGATTTTTCGGATTTGAATTTCTCACCCCAAAAATATAGGAGGTAAAAATCTGGGAAATATGGTGTCCATAGTTTGGTCAGGAGAGCGTTCCGAAGTTTAGGGCTCTTAATGTTAATTTTACTTTTTGCATTTTTCGCCATATCTCGAGAACTTTTTAAGCAAATTGAAACATTTTTGGACACAATTATAAAATTCATTTCTCCAAAGTTATATGCAAAAAAATTTTTTAGTAAGCATTTAGTAATTTTTATTATTTATTTCAGTTACAGTCGAAAAAATGTTGAACTGTAAAATATAAAATTTTTTATATCATGTTAATGAAGGCAATTTTACATCGCAAAATACAAAGTGTGCATGAAATCGGTTGGATAGTTCCTGAGAAATCGAATTTTAAGTATACGACTTTTTATAAGTTGATTTCCCAGAATCTATTCAACCAATTTCGCTCAAATTTATTAATTTGCCATATAAAATTACCCACTTCAATATGATGCAAAAAAATTGTATACCTTGCATATAAAAATTATTATAAACAAAATAATAATAAACAATTATTATTTAAAATAATAAATAATTATTAATATATACATATATTTGGATAAAATAATTTTATAATTGTGTACAAAAAACTTTCAATTAGCTTAAAAAGTTTTCGAGATGTTTTGAAATATGCAAAAAGTAAAATAAACATTCAGGGGTCCAAACTTCTGACCTAACCTGACCTCTCCTGACCTAACTATGGAGAATATATTTCCCAGATTGTGGCTATCCATTTTGGGGATCATTAATTTTAATAAGTTGAAATAAGGTATGTTTATTTAGAGAAAGTACGTTTTTGTGCCTGATTTCGTAACTTAAAATATTGTTTGCGCTAATTATTTAGCATATTTGAGGCCATCCCTTCCAACCATTAAGATTAAGTCCAAGGATGTGAAGATCCCATCAATAGATCAAAAGTTATTCAGGATGATTCATTTTTTTTTTATGTACTGTACATTCAAAACCGTAACAGTATTTCAGAAAAAGTAGTGGAAAAAATTTGTTTAAACTCACAACCGTAACATGTACTTAATACAAAAATTTGAACGCCTTTTAAAGTTACTTAGCATGTTTTTATGTTCTCTTAGGTTCCTATGTGCTGTAGGTATCCCTTATAAATCTATTTTATTAAAGCATGTTATTTAACATGTTTTAAGAGTTCTTCGATTCTTTTAACCCATTATATATCTATTTTTTAAAATCAAGTTACATAATATGTTTTCGAAAGTTCCTAAATATCAGTATCTATCCCTTATATATAATTCATTAAAGCATATGTTTTCCTATCTCAACTTTTGCAAAATTTTAAACAGGATTCACTATTATCGTATAATAGTAGAATTGCAATTTCTTTATCTGAACTTAATTTTTTGTAGTTAAATGTTTGTTTTAATTTTATTTTTTCTCGGTATAAAATCTATGCCTGAGTAAAAGAAAGTAATCATATATAACAAAGGTGCGGAATGATACCTAATCGAAATTGCCTAAGGCTAGATTAGAAATACCTAGTTAAATGAAAATATATTATTTCTTGGATGAAAGATAAATTTGAGTGGGTGCTAAGGAAGAATAGAAGCATATACAACAATAAGAAAGATTTCTTGACCAGGAGGCAAAAAAAAAAAAAAAAAAAAAAAAGAATCCGAAGTCATTTTCTCTACTAAGTAGAAGTTACCACTAATTTCAGAGACTCTGTCTATAAATAACTCCTTGACAAGAAAATGTCAGTAAAAGAAAATTGTCTTATTCCTGTAAATGCATGAAAGCAGGTAATCTATAATGATTTCTTAATGAAATGTTCAAAAGCTAGTGATAGAATATATAACCATCAAAGTGATGTTCTATAATAAATTATAGAGCAAGTTCTATTAGTTTAATGTGAAAAATAAATATAATCTACAGTGCTGAAAAAAAAAAGAGTCACCCTGAATAACTTTTGATTTAGTGATCGGATCTGCTTGTACTTGGAATAAATCTTAATGGTTTGAGAAAGTAACCTTAAATATGCTAATTAATGAATGCAGGCAATATTTTAAATTATGAAATCAGACACAAAAAAAAGGAATTCCCTCTGACTAAACATACCTTTTTTTTCAGCGGATTTGGATTTCTAACACTCAAAATATGGGAGTAGTCGCAATCTTTTGGCGTATTTCATTATATCTCAAGAACTTTTTAAAGGAATTTGAAAAAATTTTACACACAATTATAAAATTCGTTTTATCCAAAAATAATTCCCCACAAAAAATAAATTTTAATAATTATTTTTTATTACTTTATTTAATAAAGGTAAAAAGAATTTTAAACGGTAAGGTATTAAATTTTTTCATATCATTTAAAAAAAATGCAATTTTGTTTGCCAAAATACAAAATTTGAATGAAATCGGTCAAATAGTTCCCGAGGAATCAATCGAATTTTAAAAGTGCCCCATATTTAAACTTCGATTTCTTTAGAATTATTCCGCCAATTTCGTTCAAATTTTTTATTTCGCTATATAAAATTAAATTTTTTTAAATAATTTTGAAATTTGTATACTTTACAATTCAAAATGTTTTCGATTATGATTAAATAAAATAATAGAAAATAATAAATAAGTATTAAAAATTATATTTTGCATGGAATTATCTTTGGATATACTAATTTCATATTTGTGCTCAAAACTACTGTCTTTTTCTTAAGAAGTTCTCGAGATGGCGAAATACACAAGAAGTAAAATTAACACTAAGGGGTCCAAACTTGGAAAATTATTTCCCAGATTGTGGCTATCCCTTTATGTTTTGAGAGTCAGAAATCCAAATCCATTAAAAAAAAGATATGTTCCTGCAGAGAAAGTACATTTCGTAAATTAACGCTCGTCTGCACAAGTTAGTCAACATATTTGAGATCACCTCCATGAACCATTTAATTTAGAGACTAAGTACGTAAAAATCCGATAATTAGATCAAACTTTAGTGGTTCATTTTCTAATTTTTTATTTTTCTTCTTCCGCACTGTACGTTTTGCGCTAAACGAAATGAATGGAAGAAAAAAATTTCAAAAGGAAACATTGAATGCTTGCAACTATTTGTAATTTTCCTTTGTAAATGAAATATTTATTTGATATTTATATATAATAAAAGATTCATTTGTTTAAAAAAAAGTAAGCAACTACAAAGTAAGAAAAGTAGAAAAAGTATCACATCTTCAAAGCACAACTTCTTGGTAACTAAATTTATCACAAATGCTACTTCTTTACAAAATATTTTTTTCATATACAAAAAAAGTCTGTTTTTGATGATAATGAATAAAGGAAAAGTAGTAAAAATTAAAAATAAAAGTATTTACGCTTTAAGAAACAATTATTTTTCGCAAAATCAATAGAGATTTTTATTTATATATCAGATATACTTTCAGATATATCTAAATACTTTCAGATCTATTATTTTGAATTTGTGCAAGGTGAAAGCCCGGCACCTCCACACAATTTTTGTTTTATACGCTAGGCGGCTAATACTGTGATCGAATGAGTACAGATGAAATACATAAGCACTCACCATCAGAAAACAATCGATAAAAAAGCTACAAATCAATCCAGGTGACATAAAATTGAGAAAAATTTAAGATTTATTTACAGTAAAGATTAATTAAGATTCATTTCCTTTTTACTAAATTTTATGATAAAAATTACTTAAGATCTGTTTCTTTTACTGAATTCTAATGTAATTAGGTTTGAATACTGTATAGTTAGACGTTCAAAGTGGGATTAAATCAGGTCGTATAAAAGCCGACAATTGGATACTTGTAAGCGACGTCACCCGTGAATTAACAAATCACGTACGACACACGCGCGTGACGTCACTTGCAAGTGTCAAATTAAATTTGATCCGTGACGCATAACCATGTTGTTTGCAAGTACCCAATTGTCAAATAACTTCGTAAGGGCCGGGATAGCCTGGTCGCTAGGGCACTGGGCCCATGTCCAAGAGGTCGTGAGTTCGATCCTCGCCGGCCGAAGACTCCCCGTGTAGTAAATGGTGACTGATGCACGTTAAATCTGTCGAGTCTCAAAGTCCTCCATGTTCCCACAACAAATCAATACCTCTGGGGGTACTGATCCAGGAGTTTCCTTGTCTTCTGGATTGGTTCAAAATTACAAGGCTACGGAGTTGAACATTAGTAGTCGTAAACCCATGAAATTGGGTCGGCTGTTCAACGACAGTTATAAAATAAAATAATATAAAATAACTTCGTAAGATCCAATACATTCAAAAGTAGCATTTGTGAGAATATGAACATGTCGCATTCAAAGCATGATGATTGTCGCATTCGAGTATGATTGCTGCATCCTCTTTACTTATAGGATGAAGAAAAGAAACATGAAAGACCAACAAGAGTCATTGGTGATTTTGTAAAATATCTCGAGTGTTTATTGATAAAAATGATGAGCATTGAATTTGCTTACGCTTACAATATATTTCGAACGATAGAGAATGTTTTCGAACACGCTATGCTAGAAAATATAACAATAAGCTTGTAACTTGTATCGATTACTTTGGTCATTATAAGCAATAACTTCAGAAAATTTCATAAGCCAAAATTCATGGACACATCGACATTTTTTTATATAAAAACTAATTTTTTCCCTTCTTAGTTCCTATATTTTCTACTATTTGTTTGTAGTTTTCTTACTATAACTGTGAAAATAAATTCCATATATATAACTTACTGAAACTGAACAAATATAATTAAAAATTTTGGAACAATTTTTTAATAATAAAAAATATCAGCTATTTTCTAAGTAGTTTATGTAAATTTCGAAAGTAAGCTGTGAATGGTTAGGGGTTTCTCACAAATTGAATTTTGTACAATAAAATAAAATTTAATAATACCCTACCGTGCAGTACTAGTTCCTACAACGAATTACAATGGCATAAGGAAAAAAAATATGAAGTAAAGCATGCTTTAAACTTTAATAGGGTATAGTCCACCACAATGCTGGTGTCATTTTTAATATATCTTGTTTTATAGCACAAAATAAAATTTGCAGAAATTCCCTTATGATTTAGAGATTTCATACAATATTTATAAAAACTACGTAGAGAAGACTGCTAGAAACTTTTAAATTTTCAACATATTCGAATCGGATTTTTTTATAAGTTACCAAATACGATTCACACAAAATTATGAAAAAACAAATTAGTTATTTTCTGCGCAAGCATAGTATGAAATAACTACTTTAAATGCTCATATCTTACGCAATTTTAAATATCTTTTTTTCCTCAAATTTTAAAATGGTATTTTTGTTATTAAATTAAAATTGCACCAAATTATTTTTTTAATTAGAGTGAATATATTTACAGTTACAGCAAGAAAGCGTAAGACAAAAAATAATTTTTTTTAATAAAACTGTCCACGTCGCCATTCATTTGAAAACTTGTCTAAGGAAATTTTCTGCAATGGTTGCTTTAGCCCTGAATGGTTGCATATAAAAAAAAAATAATTGATACAAGTTTTATAAATATGTCTGAAAAGACAGCTTATTGCTATATTTTCTGGAATATTGCTATATTTTCTGGAATTTGTCGTTCGTGATTTATTACAGATCCCTTAAGCGCTGGAAAGCTTTAAACCTAATTGATAATTATAAGAAATCGCATGACCAAAAACACCTCTAAAGTTATAAAAGATGTCCCTTAGTATTTCTAAAAATATGAAAAAATGTCAAAAGCTAAAAGTGTCTCTTCCGTTATTGTAAGGGAGTAAATATTTGCCTATCAAATGCTATACAAGCTGTAATATTGTTTGTTATGGCGTAGAGAATGATTTTGCTCAGTAATAGCCTTATCATTGCTTAATTGTTTAAAATATTTCTCTAAGCATTTCTTTTTAAAAAAAGAAAAGAAAAAAAAAAAAAAACGTCATAAACTGTTTATTTCTCATTAATGTAGGGTAGTGAGTATGTGTCTATCAAATGTTATGCAAATTGTTTGTGCGGTGTAGAAAATAATTTTGTTCAGTAATAATTTTGTTTTGAGATAGCCCATAATATAAATGTTACCAGATGATCCTAATTATTTATAGTTTTAAACACTTAAAACTATTTAAAAAATTAAACAGTTTATGACAATCTGATCTTTACAAAGGCATTTTTTCTCCTTTGTGGTTTAAATATTATCCTTTTTTTTTTGGACAAAAATGATGTATTAATTACTAATTTATTTACTTCCGTATCGCGTCCTTCTAAGATAATGAGCGAGAAATTATTTTTAATTTTGATCAAAGATTAACTAATGTTTCTGATTATCTAAACATTGTACCATTTATGCATTATTACTTTCTCAGTTTTCTAAGAATTTTCTTTGCAAGTAGGGGCTTCATTAAATGATGAAACATAATCGGTTCAAAACGAACGCAGCTAGCTTGTCTGATAGATTAGTCGACATAATTAGGCTTTTCGATCGGTTTCACTAAGTACAATTAATTAGGTTAAAAGATACATGACAATTATCTATCTTGATATTAATAAATTTACAAACACAGTTTTGTGAAATTACTTTAAATAGATCAAACAATAATACTAGTATTTTATATTCCCCAAAGTAAAATGTAGCAGTTATTGTCAGTTTTAATTTTTGTGACTTATTAATATATGTCTAAAAATACAAAACACAGTTAAATATACATTAAGCTTCCATGACAGAAACTTATTGTAAAGTAAAATTTTATTGCGGGCAGGTTTTCGGAGAAAAAAAGTATAATACATATTTTTTCAAAATGTTTCAAAATATTTTAAATAATAGAAATTCGAAAACGTTTTATATGAAAATATTTTAATTTATGTTGCATTAAAGTCTGTATTGTTGTAAGGGAGAAAAATTAAGAAATAATCAGCACGATTAATTTTATAAATATAAACTTAATCAAGAAAAGGAAACTTTTAATGAAAGAATATGACAGTTTTAAGACGTAAAGTACATTGTAAAATGGTTTTACCATCTATTTCTATATATTTTACATTTATAACAAACGAGATAAAGATGCGAAAAAAAAATTTAAAAATTTATTTTTGCTAATCAAATACTAATTATAATGCTAAAATTAAAAATCTTTCAAACGTTTTGCAAATTAGCTGTGAAATAATTTCAAAACTGACAGAAGTATATCACTTAGCTAGCGAAAGAGGATGCTGGTAATCCGTCGGACACTCCTGATTCATTAACTTATATTGAACACTTCTCAAGAACTAAAAAAACTGAAAATGTACCTTGGACTTTTCCACCTGTTCACTAATGGTACCAGGGAAAGTGCCCGGAAGTGCACTCAAGTTTTGTAGGCGGGAGCAGACAGTCATCACCAGGATTATCAGTGGATAGATGAGATCTTTGTCTTATTCCAAAGAAAAAAGGTTTTCCCAACTTATGTGAAGTGTGCTGACCATCAGGCCATTCTTAGAGTGACAGATTTCAGATTTAGCGTTGCTAAACAACGGCGAAATGCAACAGGAGCAAAAATTTCTTTTATAGTGATTGACTAATAATACAAAATATTTATTTTAACTACGACAGTTATAAAATTGAATTTTGATAAAATTTTTATATTTTTGATGGTTGTATTTGAAGCTAACAGGTAGGTTAGCTAGTTATAAATTTTCAAAAAACAAACAAAGAAACAAGATCTATTTCAGTAGATCTATTTCAATCAGTTCACACTGTTAGAAATTTTTCAGAAATTTTTTTTTAAATAAAAATTTTTTTAATAGTAATTGCACCATATTCAGCCAAACCAGTAAAATAATCATAAAAAAGAAGATAATAGCTTTGTATAGTTTTACATCAGGTGTAAATGGCTTAAAAACCGCATTGGTAAATAAATGTTCCTAACCGTAAACTTTACAGTTAAATGGATGGACATACTGCTGCCGGTTATTGTACTGTAATTTGAGAATGTGAAAGTGGTTTGCAAAATAGCCATCAGTTCGCGAAAATATCTGAGAGTTTAAGAAAATTGTTTTAAGAGCTCAATATTTTTCCAGTTTAAGAGAGGATGTCTCAAAATCCTCCTTTTACACTCTGTATATGATTTTGTGTATGTATCTAATTAAGCTTAAATATAATAATCAAAGCTGTACTCAAGAAGGAAAGGGATAATTACCCGGGCACCCAAGACTGCTGAGGGTCAGACCAAATTTCTATACAAAAAGTATAATGCTCATAATTTAGTTTTTTAAAAGAAAATTACTGAGCATTTCTTTATATTTATATTAATTATTACGAAAATATAATTATTATGAAACTTTATATAATAACTATATAAAGGGTCTTTAAAGATTCTAAAACATATAAAAATGAGGCTTTTTGTGCTTTGAAGAATGATCCCGCAATAAATTTTTTCCTGGGGCCTATAAAACTTTTGTTCAGCTTTGTTCATTCTAGCATTCTTGTTTATTTCTCATTTATTCAGAAGAGCATTCAAATTTAAAGTGTTCTGCAAAAAATATACCTATCACAATTTTAATTTAAAGTAAAAGAGTTAAAGGCTGTAAAAAGGCTCACTGGCATTTTCAAGACATCATTTTTGCTGGTACTGTACACTACTTCAAGTGAACGTAAAATATTGATTGTTTGCGATTTTTACTTTCAGCAAAATTTAAGCAGGTGCTGAGCGAAATGGGGCTTTCTAAAATTGATGGTTATTTGCAAACTGATTTTGACTCCAAAAATAGTCTCGTTTTAATTATGAGAAACATTATAAGCCCGACGAGTGTTCATGTGCACTTTAAAGTGCGCAATTAAATATAAACACCAGTAATTGAGAAAGATTTCACCAAGCTCACAGGCATTCACTCCATTCATGAATTATATTTACCGATTTTTGCATACATTTTATTTCGTGTTTAGTTACTAATAAACTTTATCCACTAAGTTTCATTTTTTAAAAGCTTTAATTGACATGATTTAATTGATGTTGAAGCATCAATTAAATCACGTGAAACATCAATTAAATCATCAATTAATCAATTAAAGTGTATAATTGACATGATTTAACTCTTTGAGCTGATAAAGTTTTATCATAAAACTCTATATATCTCTAAGATTAAAATTTTTGAAAAGTAGAAACGAAGTCAAAAAATGATGTTTCAAGTAAATAAGGTTTCAAGTAGAAAAATAGTCAAATTTTGTTAATTCTTTAAAATATGACTGAAATATTTTTGATGCCATTTGAATGGAATTAATTAAAAAAACTTGTTTAAATAATTTGACTTGAAACTAGTTTATAAACCCAAAACATAAAATGTATTTTATTCAAAATGCTAAAGTTAAGAAAATCCGAGTATTCAACTATATTAAAAAAAAAAAATGGAACGTAGATTTTAAGACTCACAACCATAAATTTATAATTGCATAAAAGATATCGACATGAAAGGGTCTGTTACACATGAATTAAACCAGTTTAATGTAGCATTTTATATGCTTGAATATTTTAACGTCTTTTCAAAGTAATGCACTCGTATATTAACCTTTCACAAAAAATATTAAACTTTTTACATAAAGTATTTTGCACACCATTTTTTGTTTTTAGTAGCACCAAACCTTATAAAAATAAAACATGAAAATGAGATATAATTCCCGTTAAAGTTAGTAAAATTATGGTTACGATGAAATATTTAGCAAGAACTATTAAATCAGAATACATACAACAATTAATTCTTTAAATAAGAATAGTTTGTTTACGTACCCTAAGCATATCACAGATAGATCTATAAAACAAATTCGAATTAGACTACTTACTAGAACAGAAATGGATATGGAAAATAAATATTATAAAATCATTTAATTTAATTGACAAATTTATGTATATTGTCTAGAACATAATTATTTCTATTACAAAACTAAAAACATAACTTTTATAACAGTGAACTTCTTTTTTTTAGAATGTTCAGCAATGTGCGAAACGGCAGTTAACTTCTTTGTTTGATAACCAGCAATCTGCAGTTATTTTCTGTAATGAGCACAATAGCATGCATATGTATGTGAAATAATAAATAAATAAATATTTGGAATAGTAATGTTTATTTTTCCAATCATTCGTTTTACAATGGCCGCCCTGGCCAAGAAGTCACTTCTTTATAGCTAAACCCAGTAAAAAAAGGCGGTAGTGTATCCAAATCTAACAATAACGATAGAAGCGTAACAATAAATAACTAAATTAATTTAGCTATACATACATGTTCCTGTGATAAATGCAAAGAATGGCTTACCGCCATCTTGTTTCTATCCGAAAAAGTACCGCAATCATTAAATAAACCTTCATCTGTGCATCGTATTTCGCTGAACTTATTTGGCGATGGAGGTACACAAATTCCATTCCTAATAAATTTAGACAGTATCTAACTGCTATTAGAGAATTCTGTGAACCTAAATCTGAGAATATTCAAACTTAATGAAGAAGTGAGTTTTTTTTTCCTTTTCTTACTCAATTATTTTTTGTTTGGATTCAAAATTCACTTTATTGCGTTAATTAATTTTGCTTATATTGGGTTCATTACAATTTTATACAGTTTTGGCCGCCATTCCTGTTAACACAGTGTTCCGCGCTAACAGGAATGGCGCCAAACATAAGTCGCCAATTTCGCCAAGGGGCACCCTCAAGTATATTTTTATCAAAATTAATTCGTTTTCGTGTTCTTTTCATGTATTTAGCATTTTAGTTTTTTTTTTCTTAAGCGTTGTAGCTATATAATATATAAAATAGGAATTTAATTGTTTTTGAAGGAGCGATCACACTTACCTTGGATCTCTTTGGTTTTTCTATTCTTTATTTTAACAGTTTTTATTAAATGTAATTAGTTATTTTCAGAAAGTTTCAGTTTGCAGGCAAGCACTTAGATTTTAATATTGAAGTTTCATGATTTGCTTTCATAGTAATTGTTGTTCTAAAGTATTCGTTGACTTCTTAAAAACCCGATTACTGACATGGCAGAACCGCCTTGCAAAAAACTTTGTATTTTTTCAAAGAAAAAGATATTAAGAGATTCTCAAAGAAGAAGAAGGGCCCAAGAAACGTCTGTGGAACGTCAAAGAAGGATGGAACATGACCGAATTTCGACAAGCAATTCTAGAGCCGAAGAAGTATCAGAGAAACGTCAAAGAAGATTAGAAGAGGATCGTGTCTCAACTAGCAGTGTTAGGGCCCGAGAAACACCTGAGGAATTACTTTATATTTTGGTTTAATTACCACAATTATAACTTTTTTTAGACCTGAAATGTCTTTACCATGCACGTATGGTAATTTTTACAGAGTTTTTTTTTTAACTGTTTAAGTAAAAGTAAAAGTACTTCCAGAAAGCAACATTATGGATTTTTTTACTATAATTAAAATTCCATGAATTTTTAATTATGATTTAATTTAATTATGAAAATAAATTAACTAATTAGGAAAAACAATTATTTTTCGTAACGTATAAAACAATTATTTACGTAAAATGGTAAATCTTTTAGAATCTGAAATAATTAATCTTTTGAATAGGGTTAAAATTTATTATATTTAATTAGTAGTGGTAATGATAGGTTATATTAAAAATAATATTTAAAAATATGTAATTGGGAATATTTATAAATAATAATTAAAAATATGTAATTGGGAAAAAAAATAAATTTCCACCCATTGAGCCTGGTGGCTAAGGGATAGAGCGTTCACCTTCTAATGAGGTGAAGAGGTTTCGAATCCCAGCGATGGCTGGTCGATACGATCACCGGCACCGACGACACCGAACATAATGCTTACATAAAAATATCTTCAGTGGTAGACGGATCATAGGCTAGAATCATCCAGCAGTCAGGCTAATCGTAGGAGGTTTTCGTGGTTTTCTTCTCCATATAACGCAAATATAGAAAAGCTTTCCATGCAGGCAAATTTCTCCCAATATTGATCCAAGAGTTCCTTGTATACTGTAACGTAAATGCGGGTTAGTTCCATCAAAAAGTCCTCCACGAAGGCAAAATTTCTCCCAATACTTGATCCAGGAGTTCCCATGTCTTCTGGATTGGGTTCAAAATTACAAGGCAACGGAGTTGTTCATTAGTAGTCGTAAACTCAAAATTGTGTTGTCCGTTCAACGGCGGTTATAAAATATCCATAAAAATTTTCTATCTAGCATATTTTTCCTCATTATTATATTATATTTTTTTTTAACATAACGAATAAATAACATCAAAAAATAGTCAACTGACGTGTATTTCCCGAATTTGTATTTTCCTGAATATTACTGTCTTTTGCGCTTAATGTTAAAAGTTTTGGCATCTCGCACGCTATTTGAGTGATAAAATATATTCAACAAGAAAGTGAAAGTTTCATTTTTTTTTAGACGCGTCGGTTGAAAACTCGATTAGAAACTAAAGTAGAAAATGTGTAAAGAAGTTTTACTTCACTCACACATCAACAATACCGAAACGGAATTGCTCTTAACTGAGTAAGTTAGGACAGAAAATGGCCTTTAAAGTAATTTTCTGCAAAAATATAAAAATAAATAAATAAATAAAAATAGTTATTCAAAATGATGGTCTTAGTAAATTGCCAACTGAAAGAACCAATTCATGCAGAAGGTGTTTAATAAAACGCTTAAAAGGAAAATAAGGCACCAAAAATAGTTTGTGAAATGAAATATGTACAATTCAATCTATTCAAGGAGGAAAAAATTCTAGTAAAATTACTGCATTATAGGGTAATGATATTTCTAATTAAAAGAGAACCATTATTCTGGTAAAAAGAAAATAAAATACATGGTTTTTAAACCATTTATTTGTTAATTTTTTTTTATGTGGTAAATTCTGGCTCTCATAATTATTATTCTTATTACTATACATTTAGTAAAAATTACAAAATTGAAAAGTAAATTTAAACTGAGGAAATGGTTTTTATGCCATTCTTCAAGTATCATAATCAAATTAGCAAATTTTACCCCAGATTTATATTTTATTTCTAATTTGAATATTTTTGTAGCGAATGAAGATTTTAATCAAGTCAGATATTACCACTTCAGTCTCTTGGAATTATTTATTTAACCATATTTTACCGAAATCATTATCAAGCGCTTTAGTAAAAATAATCGAGTTTTTTTGTGTTAGCATAGAGCCATGTATTATCATAGGTAACTTTTACCACATTCTGGTACTTTTCACTATTCACTATTAAAATGAAAATTATTATTTACTATTAATTTTATGGAAAGGATTTTTTAAAGTGTTTTTTGCACATAATTCTCTCCAGCGAACATCTCGATTCGATATTTTAACAGGTTGTTTAATTTACATTTTTTTAAAATTTCTTTTTAGTTTAAGGGTGATTCCACGAAAAGTACTCCTGAGTGACTAAATATTCAAAATTATCGTAAAAACAAAAATGATAGAATTTTGAAATATAGAAGATGTACATTTTTTTAAAGTTATGGTGGTTTTTTGAATAATAAAAAATATTTATTTAAATTCTAACAAAAGGTGGAACACTCTGAATTTTGACAGTTCTCTACTTTGTTATATTCTAATGGAATTCTTTAAATATTAAAGAGCAATAAAACAGTTTTTAGAAATATATATAACTATTTTATTCTTTTATCATTGTTTTACATTCTTTTTTAATTTGATCTAAATTTCTTTGAGTGATTAAAAGTTGATTAGTCAAGATAATCTAATTTCCCAGTAACACACGTAACATAATTTTGAATTTTTTTTTCTGTAAAAACTTTGGTAAGATAGAAAATTTTAAATTTTTTTGTTTTATAAATTAAGAAGGCAAGATATTCAACGAAAAAATTCTCGAAAACTGCCAATAGTTAAAATTTAAGAATTAATTGTAGTCAAGGTAACACACGTAACAAAAAGTACGCGTGCTACTGTTATGTGTGCTAGAGGTACTTATACACTTTATTTATTTATTTATTTTCAATAAAAAATTGAAATCATGCTCATACTTTTTTTTATAACCACCGCCCAACTTCAATACCACAAATAAGGAATTGTAAGATTCAGGCTTTTTGTAAAATCTGGTCGATATAAGCATTAATAAAAAAACAGCATAATAAGACGATAATTTTGAAACTATTGATTTTCTAAACTTCTATTTGTAATATGTTTATGTTTAAGAAGAATATTTCGAATGCATTTGCTAAATCATTATAAAATGGATAAGTTTAAAATAGTGTCCTTACCTGGAGTTAAAAGAATAAGAAAATGGAGAAAAAAGAAAAAAGAGAAGCTAAGAAGCTTTTACCTGCTTTTTGGCAGTTGCATCCTAAATATTGTTTAATGTTCTAAATTTTGTACTTTATGACCAAAAAAATGTATTGCTACTGTACTACTTAGAATCAATACAAAGATCATGAAATTTTTGTTCTTTTACTGTAAGACTAAAATAAAGTTTGTAACAATACATGGTGATGGTAAAAGTATTTATATAAATAAAGTGAAAGAAATCGTGAATTTAATTGTTGCTTGTGATACTTACAAAAATTGCTCATTGTTTGTTATAGGTTTCTAACCATCTTTTATTGCAGTTTGGTTACGATGGGAAAAAGATGGCAATTGATCATAATCAAAAAATATATGATGGCAAATGTGCAAGAAGAATAATTTAAAATTACTCTTGAAAATTGGACTAACTTTCAACAATACGTAAGAATTAAAAGAATCCGAGGTGATACTTTTCAAAAGAACATATCTAGCATTAAAATCAGGGTAGTTCAAGTTGACTTCCCAATGCCATATTCTTTTGAATATCAAAAAGAATTTCAATCAGCATTATGTTATCTAGCCTCTGTTCCGTTATTCACAGCAGCTGCTTCCTTAGACGATACTTGTTTTTCATTTACAATATTCTCCGATACAAAAAGACAAAGGTGAAACAATAGGATTAACAATAGGTGAAACAATGTCTGCACTTTTATTTTAAGACTGTTTCAAAATGATTTTACTTAATAAGATGAACTAAAAGGAATCTTCTATAGTGATAAGCCAAGTTAAGAATTTAAAAATAAATATATGGTTGAATTATTTCATCGTTTGTCAATCAAAATATAAAAAAGAAATTCATTTGAAAATATTTTACCATATCACATGGCAGAAGTGCTTTGTATGGGAAAGGTGTGTAGTACAAAATCTTTAGAGCGAAGCAAATCAATTTAACAATAGTGTTTATATACAAAAAAGTTTATTTGTTATACAGTGTTGTTTGCAAAGCTAACCAATCAACTCATGCCTAATACAACAGTATTACATATAAGCCAAAATGAAAGATCAACCCATTTCAACCGTAATAAAAAGTAGAAAATCTATGCACAAGTATCTCTAGATACTTGAATAACATGCGTAGATGCACAGATTGTGGCACACGAATAGTCAGTTTCTGTCCCCTTTTGATACGTTGTAATCAGTAGAGCTCCTATAACTGAAATTAAAACGAGATGTGCTTTATCTTGGGCACATTATTGAAAGAAATGCACATGATTGTAAACTTAAAATACAATATATACAGAAAATATTGGAAAAGATGTATATTTTATGTTTCCTGACAGAAATGATTTTGAGGAAATAGCTGTGCAAACAACTTGCTATGTTTTACTCTCTAAACCAGAAAAAAGAAGGGGTACAACTTTCTTTCCAAACCATTAATATTTCATTTGTTAAACTAAATTGTTTTTCTTCTGTTAATTTAAAATAAATAAATGTTTTAGTGCAACATTTATGGCTTTTAAGTTGAAATATTCACAGAGGATAACACACATAACGTTCAGTTAACACACGTAACGCGCCAATTTCTCCAAATAAAAAAGTTTTTACTGTTGCAAAAAAATTTAAAACATCACTAAACACAGCTTTAATATCGTACCTCTCTATAAAAATATCTTAATTTTTCACATTTATACTTCCCAGAATTATATGAATATATTCGAAATTTCAAATATCTAGCATTATAAAGGGTAACACACGTAACAAAATTTTAGATTTTTTTTTTATCGGCATCAAATTAATTTGTACCTTCTATCTTCTTTTTGCAGACTTAAAACACATGTAGATTTAACAACAAATTAAGAAAAATATAAAAAAATATCTAACATGTTTATTATAATGAGTGTTAAAGTTGAAATATGTCGTGTAAGTAACACACGTAACGAAAGAATCGCCTTTAAGTTGATATAGTTTGTTTAGAACTGCTGTCACATTACAAAAAAAAGTAGAAATCATGTGGCCAACACTAAAAAATAAGAAATAAATGTTAGAAATTCGAAAACGTTAAAAACATTAATTTATTTACTTTAAATAAATTCTTCAAAAAAATCCCCATTTACTTATTTCATTTTTTAAGCTCTATTATGTAGGGATGTATTTGCTATGCAGCAACATAACGTTATCGGGTGACCAATAAATAAATTAATAAATAAACAAAGAAAAAAAATGGATGGTTTGAGAAATCAATTAAAGGAAAACGTTTGAGAGATATGAAAATTTTTCTCGTAATCTTAACAGGGTGTCATCGACAAGGTATTTTTATTTGTTGAAATATCATAATTTTAAGTACGCATTCTTTTCCTTTGCTTTTAAAATTAATTTTAACTGTTCAAAGTATCTAATATGCACAAATATAATGCTAAAAATTATTTTATATTGCGAAATAATTAGGTTTTAAAAATTGTAATAGGCTACTTGTCATTTTTATCAAGTTATTCATGTTATTATGTGCCAAATAAATTGTAAATTTTTGTCTTCTTGCTAGGAAATTATTTCTGGTTGAAAACTTTGGAAAAAAAAACTGAAAATAAGTTATATTTTTATATTTAAGGGGCTCATCTGCACATCACCAATTTGTTGCACTTGGCGTAGAGTCTTGTCTTTTGGCTTGTAAAAGAAAAAGGAAGTGAGAAAAATGAACTAAATAATGATACTTGATAAACAATGAAAATTCTGAAATGGCTGATGTTGAGCCGTGGTGAGGGGATAGAGCTCTCGCCTCTCAAAGAGATGACCCGGGTTCAAATCCTAGCGATGGCTGGTCGGTACGAATGCCACACCCAGCTCGCGCCGACCACAGTGCTGACGTAAAATATCCTGACAGGTAGACAGATCATATGTTAGAGTTCCCTTACCGTTACGCTGACCGTGGTAGATCATTCGTGGTTTTCCTCTACTTGTAACGCAAATGCGGATAAGTTCCATCAAAAAAAGTCCTACACGATGGCAGATATCTTCAATACTTGATCTAGGATTTCCTTTGTCTCTTTGATTGGGTCAGCTGTTCAACGGCGGTTATAAAATAAAATAATATATATATATATATATATATATATATATATATATATATATATATATATATATATATATAAAATATAATATTATAAAATATAATATTATAAAATATAATAATAAATGTTTGATGCTTATTTTTTTCCAATTATAATTAATTATGGAGATTAGACATTGCTTTTGCTTACGGTTTTTGACATGTAATGTCCTGCTTTGTTCCTTTTTTTCATTACTGAAATATTAACTTTTACTGGTTATTGAATCATTTCATAGAACTGTAAATTGGTTATTTAAGGATTTTAATTCAATACCTGCTTTTAATAACTATATATTTTTTTATTTGAAAACAAATATGCCTAGTTTTTATAAGTTACATATATATTATTGACTATTAAAAGTGCGTTACGTTACTTTGAGTTTATATTGAAAATAAATATTAAGATTTAGTAAGAATATATTCCATGAAGTTAAGATAGAGATCTTTTAAATAACTTTGAATTTTATTGAGTGAGATTTTTTGGAATTTTTTGCACAGTGTAATATCTTTTATTCTTCATTATTGTTATTCAAAAAATAAAATATTGCTACTATATTATACAAGGAAAAATCATATCTCTGAATTTTATTGAGTGTTGTTTTCAGATTTTCTTTCAACGTGTATTATTTTTATTATACTTATGAAAAGAAAAAAAATGATGTTACCATATACATTTACTCTTTACTTAAATTTTATTTTCTGGTTTTAATGACATAATAATTTAATTAAGAGATTCAATAAACACAAAAAATATGAATTTCTATAAGATTTGGCCACAATTTAAAACACAAATTGAATAGTTATTATAAAATAAAATAAAACGTTTCAAGACATTGAAAAAATACAAAAATAATTTGATTTTTAACTAATCAGAAGAGAAAAAGTAAGGCGCATCACTTAAGACGAAGAACAGATTTTTGGTGGTGATAGAAGTAAATTACGAAAACTAGGCTGTTTGCCTTTTTCGTATGAAAAAAATTTAATTTTCTCTCATATTTTCATCCATTTGAAAACATAGTTTTCAAAGCTTTTAATTAATTTTATTATCTATATCTACTTTTTAGTTTCTTGCCTGCTAGATAAAGTTGGAATAATTGAAAAATTCTTCGTTTGTTAATAAATTTAGCTGGAACTATTTAGAAATTGTTTGCTCATTGTCATCAAAACATTGAAATTCAAGCACTATAGCTGGGGGGGGGGGAGTGATTGAAATTGAGATTGATGATAAATTTTACTTGACGGATCCTATAAAAATAATGACTAATTTGGATTCTATATAAAAATAATGACTAATTACAATCATATGTTAGTTATACCGTTAAAATGTTGTAAAACATATTCTTTTATTGTTTACATTAAAATAATACTTTTGTAACATTTGGATTCCAGTAAATATAAAAATCAACCTATATGATGTGGATGATTTTTTTAAAATTTCTGAGATGCTGACAGAAATTTTTCTCTTCCCACTGTATTTGTATTTTAAGCCCAAAGAAGCCGAATCTATCTGTTATAAGTATGAGAGCATAAAGGCAATTTCTAACAAACGTGTGATTTGCTTGTCTGTGAATAATGAGGAATCGAGGAAAATGATACCGAAATGCTGAACTTTAAATCGATTGACTATCATTTTTTGAATACACACTTTCACCACACAGTTGGATAGATTTCTCATGCTGCATTTTTGCAAATAAGAAAAGTATGTAAGTACTTGGTTAATTCCAACATAATTTTTCGCTTTTTTTTAATGTTATTTTTTTTTTTTTTGAACTTTCAGATTTGAGTTTTGTAAAGAAGGAAGATTTTAGAAGAAGCTGTTCTTACATTTCAAGTTGCATTTATATTTAAATTAAGTTTCTCTTACACACAGTGTGTTCCGCAATAATCACCCAGTTACATATGTTTTTGATTTCTTGCCAAAAATGAAGCCTAAATTCATACAAATTAAGAGGAGGGTAACAAGTTAATATCTAAGCCAGGAAAAACAAAAAGAAAAACGATATCGAAATGAAAAAGCGATATCGATTCTATATCAATAAATTAAAATTGTGGTTCACGTTGAGTTAAGTTAAATTAACTGTAACTGTGGTGTTGTTTTGAGTAAAATTAACAATAAATTATGGTTTTTATGACATGTGATAAAACTTGATAAATGTTGTAAAATTTTCCAATTTCATCATAGTTCTTTAGAGTATTTATTCGGTTAAATTTTACTTTTCTGCTTTGTATATTTTACTAAATGTGTGGTAATAAGAGTAACCAGTCTTTTTAACCAGAACTTTTAAAACTAGAATATCCGGTAACCGTTACCATATAGATATTTTTATTACCAGAATCCTTTTTTTAAAATCAGAAATGCCCTCATCGGTAATTTTGTTTAAATTTTTTCTCTCCGTGTAATAGCGATATTACATTGTGCAAACTTTTAATGGGGTTTATAAACTTTGGAAATTTTATTTTTTACTTTAGTTTACTCTTTAATTAAAAATAATAGGTTAGCATTTGTTTTGGTAATTATATGAATTGCAACGTTGTTTGTATTTTATGTTATTGTATAAGACATTTGTTTCTTATATAATAACCACTATTAGGATTAATACTTTTAATGTTGTTCTTAATCAAATTTTAATGGCAGATTAAAAAAAGCATTTTTTTCTTTTTGTTTTGTATAAACTGTGAATATATAAATTTCTGAAAATTAAATCACAGTTTTGAAATTTTTTTTTAAAAAATGATATTAGGTATTAAAGTATTAAAAATGTATAATTTTGAAAAGTCTATTAACAGTAAGCCGTTATCTACATATTATGGAACATAATATTAAATTTCATATGCATGAAATTATTCAGAACTTTTAACATTGATTTGAAAAAAAAAATCTTGAATTAAAAATATCATATGTCACTTAATATTTTTACTTTATCATCAATTTTGTAAAATTCGATTATGCGTGGTTTGTGAGTAAGACGATATTATAGAAATGCAAAAAAAAAAAAAAAAAAAAAAAAAAAAAAAAAAACAATTTGTACAGAAACTTCATAATATATTTAACTTTAAACTAACATAGTTTTAAAAGGTTATTAGCAATAATTTTTTATTACCTTTTTCGAAAAAAAAAAGTCTTAATTCAACACACTTAGCTTTTGGGGGTATACCCTAGCAATACATCTAGCTTTGAACAAAAATGAACAAGGGATTTTTGCACAAAACTATAACAGGCGTTTAAAAGGCTTAAGAAACACTATTTTTTTAAATTTATATATTTATTTCTTTACGAATTATTGATTTGGTGATTTTTGGAAGGATGAGCACGATATATATATAGGTTGTTTAATTTTATCGCATATAAGGCAGCGGTTCCTATTTTTTTTTTTTCATCTTCGGAACCCTAAATAATCAACCTTCTTTCGACGGAATTCCAAAATCATAAATAAAGTTTATTACGATAACTGTGAACGTTTTAACCTATAAAAGACTATTTTTAAAATAATTAATCGAAAGAATGAAGTTTTTCACTTTTTTATTGATTATAATCTTAAATTAGATTTCATGTCTGACAATTAAATCTGCAAACTTCGTGCTATAGTTAGGAATTTGTTTTTAGTGGACATACTTAAGATGGAAATGAATAAAATAAGCCGAATTATGGTTCACTTCGAGATAAACTATAACAATATCAACTATGGTTCACTCGAGTAAAAAAATACTGTTATAAACGTTGAAAATTGTTATTAGGGAGACATATTTCTTTATCAAAGAATTTAAGCATTTTATTTTGATTTGAAAAGCGCGATTGGAAACACTGATATTATATTTTATAGACGCTTGTTCTTTTCATAATATGTTCAATATATTGTTATTAGAAATATTTTTTTTTTCTTAAAAAATTCCATTTCCTTTAGATTGGTATTATTTCCTAAACGCAATCGAAAGATTAAATAAATTATGAATAATAGGTTAGATCTTAATATAATCGGGGATTTCAAAATTCATTACTGGTTATGAAAATTACGAACTCGGGAAACCAATTTTACTCTTACACGGAGAACCCTAGGGTTCTGCAAAACACCATTTTGGGATCGCTGGCATAAGACTTTTATTAGGAATTACGATGGTATGATAAATTTTTACTGAACTGAACCTTGGTATAACTTTCTATAATCAGAAAATATTTGAATAATAAACGAAATAAGTCGAGAAAAATGTATGTCAAATTACCAGAGTATAGTAAAATTTATCATGATTCCAGCTCCATGGCAAATCTAAAATCTTGATAATTTTTACCGAAGTGCTTTAAAAATAATTTTGGTAAAATTAACAATAGAATATGTTTTCGATATCATATAAATGGTTTTTTATCATATGTTTGGTAATAATTAAAAAAAAAAACATTTGGTAATCATTGAAAAAACGCAGAACAAAAAAATAACTAAACAATTGAAGAAAATCTTCATTTGAAATCCTTTTTTTAAAATTGAATTCGGAAATGACCAAAAAAAAAATAAATAAATAAATAAATAAAAAACTGCGAAATGGCCTTTTTAGTTGAATTCGGAAATATAAAGTTAATTTTTTAAATTCCTATAACATGTGAATTCTATTTACCGATGGTGATAAAACGAACCAAAGTTTTGCCTTTACACTGAGAAAAAAATATGGTCAAAACTCCTAGAATGTGATAAAATGTATCGTTTTTTTTACTTTATGGTACCACCAAAAAAAAGGTAATTTTTACCGATGTGCTTTGGTATTAATTTAAGTAAAATTAAAAAACAAACTATGGTTTTATATTATACAATAGAATTTGATAAACATGGTAAAATTTGGTAACACTGGCATGATACCTAAGAGCATGGCATAAAAACCATTTGTTCGGTTAAATTGACTTTTCAGTTTTGTAATTATTACTAAATATGTTGTAATGTGTCGTGGTGGTGGTACATGTTGGAAAAGTATAAAACAGTCACTGAATTCGACTCAAATTGAATGATAAATTTCTTTAAAGAACTAAAACGAAAACACATGGTTGAAAATAAATAAATTGAAGTTTGCAAGTTATTATTTTTCCATTTTAAAGCATTTTATACTGTGGTAAGGTTTTTGTCCCTGAGATAGATACAGAACCATAATTTTGAAAACCAGAATTGAAATACGAATGGAATTTTTATGTTATTATCAGAATTATATTTTTTATTATTTTTTATTTGTAATTTATTATTATTATTATTATTAGAAATGTCATTACTCAACAGTGCGGTGATTTTACCGGAATTTTTTTTTTCTCCGTGTGACACGCGATCTCTAACATTGTAGTTTAAAAGCAATTTACAATAATAAAAGGAAGCCTTCAATCTATCTAATTTCATTACATTTCATCATAAATTCTAAATATAGCAGGCGGAATTAAAGACATCAAAATCAATTTAATTTCCAAATAAGATTTTATATGTCTTTTTTCGTCAATATTCTTCCGGGCAATCTCAGAACAGAAATGCGTATTTCATGTAAGTAGGTTATTAATTGCATTTTTAAAACATATAGTATTACAAGTTCTGTAAACAGAAAATCATTATTAATATTTAGAAAACCGTGTTAGTTTTCTTATTCACTTGACATTGAAAAGTAATATTTTTGAATTTTAAACGTTTTGTTGTTCACTGCTAGAATTTTCATTTTTAAGTCATGCTAATTTAACAGACAACAGTCTATCTATCCAATTAACCGTAAAATTTACGGTAAAGAACAATTTTTATCTTTACGGTTTTGAAACCGTTTGCAACTTGTATGGTTATAAAATCATGGATACAAAGCTATACTTTCTTTTTTAACCATTTACAACCAACATGGTTTTAAAACCATAAAAAAAGAGATTTAACTGGACATAAGAGCTATTCATTTCCTTAGGTAATGGGCATTGGAGAGTACAGGATACAAGTTGAGAAGTAGAGGACGCTGGAAACTCTTTCGCTGGAACCCCAGTTCTGTCAGCCATGAGACTGACAGATTAGCCCTCTCGGCTGTAATATGTACGCAATGGAAGGAACTAACTCATTAGGTGGGCTTAGTTTGTGCCGTAAAATTCTTGTTGTTTAACCGTATTAGGTGAAAAGCAGTTAATAAACGGTTTTTCTCACATTTACTAGTTTGATTGTCATTTGATTATGGTTGTTTGACTGTTTTGTTTGAATATACTAAACTAACAATTAAATAAATTTTTGTTTAGACATTTTTTTCTGAGAAATTTCTAAGTGTTGATTTTTTAGAGTGTAAATAGAGAGTCATTACTTAGAGTCATCATTTTAGAAGAGATAAAGTCATCATTTTAGAAGAGATAGATTCATCATTTTAGAAATATCCTGTATATCATAAGAAATTTAGCAGTGGATATTCTTTTAAAAGAAAAGTGAATACGAATATATTTAATCATATGAATATAATAAATTCGGAAATCATTAGTAAAATGTTACATTCTGTTAATTTTTATACTAACAAGAGACTAGTGGTTTCTTTTTTGGAATATAATTAAAAAAAAGGGTTTAATTTTAATTAGCCTAGTCATATCAAGCCTTTACGATGAACTCTAAAAACTGTATACTTATACAACGAAAAGCGATAATTAATTATAAATGTGATGAATTACCTTAGGACGATTGGGTAGTTTTGTGGTTGATACGCATCATTGTTTGTCCTGTTAATTTAAATCAGGAAACTAATTAGCTCCTTACGAATAAAGAGAATTTCTAAACTTAACTTCCATAGAAATGAATGTTTTCCAGAAAATTATTTAAGAATGGCTTAAAATCTTACATCTTAAAATAGTAAACTAATTGCATTGAGAATTTCGACATCTTAATGTTTAACTTGAGAACAAGTTTAATAATCAAAATTTAAATTAAAATAATAAATCTTTTGGAGTAAAATATGTTCAAAAATATTAGATGCTTCAAGTTTTGAATTATTTTAAAGGAAATTAATTAGTTCTACAGGGGAAGTAAAAGTATATTGGTCATTATATATTTCTTTGATTGAACTTGTTTAAATAACTTGAAAACAACAACTTGTTAATTCTAATTAAAATTAATGTTTATTTAATTTAGTTTTCCTTGCCTATTTAAATTAAGTTATATCTTAAAAGGAACGAACTTGTTTATCTGCTATGAAACAACTTTTTTAATCATAAAAATATACACTAGTAAGATTTTAAGTTTTTGTTTTTTATTCAGTTTTAGTGATTCATTATTATTTTTATTTATAGACTTCGGATAGTTTTCTGAAACGAACGAACTTGTTTATCTGTTATGAAACAACATTTTTAGTCATAAAAATATACACCAGTCAGATTTTAAGTTTTTGTTTTTTATTCAAATTTAGTGATTCATTATTATTTTTATTTATAAACTTCGGATAGTTTTCTGAAACAAACGAACTTGTTTATCTGTTATGAAACAACTTTTTTAGTCATAAAAATATAAATCAGTAAGAGTTTCAGTTTCTATTCTTTAGTCAGATTTAGTGATTCATTATTATTTTTTATTTGTGGACTTCGGAAAGTTTTTTTCAAAGCTATTTTCTGAAAGCTATTTTCGAGCTTTTTTCGGAAAGCTATTTTAAATTTTAGAAAAGTTATCAATTAATTATTAAATAAGTTGAAAGCACGTTTGCTGAAAATTTAGAACGCACATATTTGATTTTGTTAAGAAACAAAATTTAATTGTAAAAAAATTAATTTAATTATTATACACCTAGACATTTATTCACGAATTTAATATTAATTTATATTTATGGAATTTTATCACTAATTTAGTGTTAGATTTAAACTTGTTTAAATTCGACACATGATACTGTGTAAGATTGCTTAAAGTTTTAAGGAATTGCAAAATTTATAAAGACATCCGGGTTTCAAAAGAAATATATTTATATTAAATCATAACACTACCCTCAGGCAAACAGTTTCCCTTCTGTATTAAATACTAAAAGAAATTTGTACACTTTCATAATCTTTTATTTATGTATTTGTCGCTGAATCAGTACACAAGAATAAAAATATATTTCATGAAATATTCAGAATGCTTAACACATCTTCAACTTGTGTAGATTAAATCATTACATCTTTACGCGAAATGAAGTTTCCGAAAATGAAGATTTTTTTGTAGGGACTGGAAGTTTGAAAACTTTAATGGTGGTTTTATTCTGTTATTTTGTGAGTAATCTAGTATTTTTTTTTATTTCCAAATACGACTTTACTCAGATTTAAATATGTTGCAAGAGTTTGGATATTTTTATTCACGAGTGTTTGCGATTGGAAGAAAAATGTAAATAGTTTTCCGGAATAGTCGATTACTTAAATAAATTATGTAATAAAGATTTTTAAGGAGTCCAGAATATATTTTGGATGCATTTTGTTTAAAAAAAATCTTTTTTAAGAATAATTTTTATGATTTAATTGGCTTGTAATGATTTAAATTGTTTTTTGCAAAACATTAAAAATAAATTAAGATTTAAAACTTTAAAAAGTTATGTTTTTTATTTTTGATATAGCAGAAAATATTACGCTTTTATAATAAAATTTTCTGTTTTTACTGAAATTTTCAAAATTTTAATTTTTTAAAACTTTTTTGGAAATTTTAATAAAATTCTTAAAAAAAATTTTTTTAAAAATTTTCAATTGTTTTCTTTAAAAACCTCATGTTTTAAAGTTGGAAGAATTCCTTCTAAATCATTCATCCTCTTCAATTCATTCTAAGTTTAGCGTCTAAAATACATAAATTTAAAATTACGTAGATTTATCTTATTTAATTTTTGTATTATATTATTTTAAAATTGCAAAAATTATCGTCTAGAAAAAAATATTCAAAGCTTCAATATCATTTGAACGAATAAAAATTAACCATAACGGTTTTTGAAGAGTTCCAAGTTCACTTTCTATGAAGTCTAACCTATTTTTTAATACGAAGAAGAATTGTGGTGTTTTTACACCTAGTAAAGAAAAATTATTAATACATTATTGTTCAACAATTATAACTGTATTAATTATATAAGTTATTATTATTGTACTAGTCATTTTTGACGACCAGTTTTGTCACTTTTCAAAATTAACTTATACAGCATATAAATTTTAAGCCGAATGCGCTGCATAACTGTATTTAAATATTCTAATTCTACCTATTTTTGATGATATTAGCTATGCTTTTAATAGGAGATTTGTACATTGCCAACTATTTCAAAGCTTCTAATTTATTTACTATATTTCTAAAACGGAAATTAATTTGCATTTTCTACGTAATGACGACACAAAGTGTTTGAAAGGAGTCTTTTAAAGTAATTAAGAAATAGTTAGCATATGAATGGGGATGATGATTCAAAGTAATATGATGGTTGAAACCGCAACGGCCACATAATTTCCAGCTCTATGAATAAGTAATCTAACGATATTATTTCCACACGTTATTTATACATATTATAAAGTTGTGTTTGAGTTTATAAACTTAGTTTTGATAAAAATTTAAACTTAAATAGGATTTTATATGTAAAATGAGTTTGAAAAAAAACATTGAAGATTTGTTATTAGATGTGGTGGTAATATTTATGAATGCAAAATTTCAATGAAGAAAAGTTAATTTTAATAAGAATAACCAGAGTATCGTTAAGACTACAAAGCAAATTCATGTGTTTTGCGTGACACTATTTTATGGTTGTAACAGTTTAGTAAGAAAACAATCATCGTATAATTATATATTTTTAACATCACACTGAGAAAAAAGTACGGTTAAAATTATAACAGAATATGCTCAAAGGTATTGTGCTTCTGGCTGTATGGGTACAAAAAATAACAACGTAATTTTTACTAACGTTCTTTAGTAATGACTAAGGCCCGGATTTTGATGACATTTGCATTTTCGGACATTTTTTGTCCTTTAGAGCATTTTTTTAGATTTATAGGGCATTTTTCTTTAAATTTTGGGGCATATTTTGCATTTTAAAGCATTTTTTAAATTTTTTGTTAATTTTTTCCAATTTTTATTATTTTTTATCATTTTTCATTATTACACTGGCTTCCAAACAATGAAGAAAATCTCTAGGATATTAACAGGTGAAGCAACATCTTTTCAAATTGAAGAAGAATTGTCAGTAAGTGAGACCATCTTTTTCAAGTACGCACCATCATCAGTAGACGTTGAGTACGCAAACATCAGTAGATGTTGAAAGAAGCTTCTTCAGGTATAAAAATCAACTTTCAGGCAAGAAACGCTCGTTTACATTTCAAAATATTAAAAAAAATTAATAATCCAATGTAATTCTGATATTTAGTAATATTATGAGATGGAAGTTGTTATATTCATTAAAGTTTCTATACAAAATGAAAATGTTTTGGAGTCAATATATTTTCCTTTTTTTTTGTTATTTTAGGATATAAAATATATTTTTCAAACTTTAATAGACGTAGAACAAGTATTGCATTGCTTTATATTTTTTGAAATGACTCATAATAATTTTAAAGAGTAAAAAATTGTTTTAGTTCAATATTTTTACTTTATTTAAGTCATGCCATAAGGCGTTTTTAGCGCAATTTTCGCATTTTAAGGGCATTTTTTGCATTTTTTAAGGGCATTTTTTGCACTTTTAAAGAGCATTTTTTGCACTTTTTAAGGGCATTAATTAAGATTTTTTTGGTCATCAAAATCCGGGCTCTAGTAATGACATTTCGGTAAAATTAACTATAAAATATGGTCTCTATTATCATGCTGTTTGGTTGTGAATGCAGTAAAATTAGGTAACTTGAAGCAAAAGTAGGTAATTTTAACACTGCTGGTATAATGTGAGATGGCGAAAGAATTTTAATTTTCATAGCCTTTATGTTATTTAACAAACACTTGTTCATTTTGTTTCTTCTTGGTTATTTTATTTGTTTTTTTTCTACGCAAGCTGTAAGTTAACATCTTCCAATATTTAAAATTATAAAAAAAAAAATCTGTATTTTGGCCCTGGGCCGGGATAGCCTGGCTGGTAGGGCGTTGAGCCCGTGCACCAGAGATCGTGAGTTCAATCCCCACTGACTGAAGATTACCCGTGCACAAAATGGTGACTAATGCAAGTTAAATATGTTGGGGTCACACAGTCCTTTGAATTCCATAACAAATCTATTCCTCTCGGGGTATTGGTTTGGAGATTGACCGTGCTCTGGCCCAAGTCAAAATTATGATCTGTAGAATGATGGATGGTGTGTGAATGTGTCCTCTCTATTAAATGGGATGTGACGTATGTATGTTGTATCTAGATCCTACGTAGGGATGTTTCCCAGACAGTCACCAGTAGCTAATTGTGCAGCTCTAATGTGGCGTAAATAAAAGTACAAGTTAGGGTAATTTTTAAATGTACAAATTTCTGGACAAGGCTGAACTAAATCAGTAGTTTAATACAGTTTAACTGTTACTAAATAAATACTACATCAGGATAAATAAAATTACTACAGAAGGATATATAAAGGGCTGTCTCAACATCCTAATGTAGTGGGTTCAAATCGCATCGTAACCCCAAATGCATCTAATAATCTTTATTTATTTACTGCTACGCACATATTCGCCGGCTTATGCTTTATTACAAAGTTAGGCTAATATGTCCTGATCAAGTCAAAATACAGATTGCACAAGATCGTGAAAGACAACTCAGTCTGGGATGGTGGGAAACGATGAAAAAAAAAATTCTTGGAATAGTATTGATTTATTTAATTTTTTCCTCTCAGTCTCGTCTTTCAGTCAAATGCTATTTAAAATGAAGGTACGCGGTAAAAAGACAACTATTTAAAAAGAATCGCATTTTAAATAAACCGTAGAATTATAAACATATTATTACCTTTCTATTTTGCAAGAGGAAAAGACTTAAAAAGTTTAAAATAACCAAATAAATGATAAAATGAATAATAGTTCTGTAGAGCATTTTGGTTATTTTATCGTGATCATTTCCAGCGCGGCATAAGAACTATTTATTTGGTTACATTTACTTTAGAGATTTGTATTTTTTACTAAATGTATTGTAATAAGAACTATAATTTTGAAAAGCAGAATTTCCGGAAAACCATAACAACAGCCAACGGTAATTTACCATATGAATGGTTTAAATACTGTATATTTTGGTTTAATTCTTAGAACTGTGGTTATTTTCACCAGAAATGTATTTACTTTATAAGTATGGTGATTTTGCCAGAATTTTGTTCTTAAGAAAAGTAAACAACACGAGACAAAATTATCTAAACTAGTTTTCCTATATCTAGTTTTCATAGAATATCTACATTCTATAAAACATTCACACGTCAGTTATTGCATTATTCATAGAAAATCTGTTTATCCAAATCAAACAATCCAAATTTTTTCACTATTATCTCAAAATAACAAAAGGTACTTTTTAAGAATACATCAATAGATTTATACAGAATAAGTATACATTTGTTTTTTAACTTAAGAATAAATAGGCATTAAAAACTGACTTACTTTTTTTATTAAAAGACAGAGTAATAGTACAAGTTAAGATTTCAGTCATAAAAAGAAATATAAATTATAAGATTAACACAAAAACAAATAAGTAAGGAGAAAAAATGCTTAAAATCTTAAGTTGCAAAGCGTTCCAAAAGAAAAACACGATAATAATAATGAATGCAATTTATAAACCAAAGTGATGACAAAATGGCGTAATTGGATACCTGCAAATGATGTCATCGTAGGTAAATCATAGCATTTGTTGACTCAGAAGCCAATCAGGTTTGACATCCACGCGTGACGTCATTACGTGACGCGTGTTATTGGTATCCAATTACATCTGATTGAAATCACATGGTTGAGAATAATCACTTCACTTCTTCTCGAGTTGCAAGTACCTAATTAATTAAAATTAGAAAGCAAATAATCTGATCCGTTCATGTACGCTGAAAGAAAAGGAATCCTTTGTTATTAGAGTATTAGTATTTAGTTCCGTTCCCTTGCGTTTCGCTTATTTTTCAGCTAAGAAATAAGAAAATTAACTAAAGTATATCACATTTTTAATATGCTAATTCAGCTCTTTAAATATAATTTTATATATATGTTCATTTTTAATATGCTTGGAAATTTTTTTACTAGAAATAGTTTCTTCGGAAGAAACATAAACGTATATCATAGTATATCACATTTTAAATGTACTAATTCAGCCCTTTAAATATAATTTTATATATATGTTCATTTTTAATTTGCTTCGAAAATTTTTTACTAGAAATAGTTTCTTTGGAAGAAGCATAAACGGCTCATCAAAATAAGAGACAGAGATGTTGCCGGTATAAATCTAAGCATTCATATTGAACTTAAAAAACAAAAACAAAAAAACAATTCAAGAAAAATGAAGGCCATAGCCTATTTGAGTTGTTATAATGATATAATTCTTTCTAATGCGCTAAATTACTTCTAATTTATTTTGTCTTGGTTATTTTTCAAATACAAGTAATCGAACAGATGGTGGGCCCCGTAAAATAAATATATGTTAAAATTATATCAATTGTAATGCCGGAGGCTCCATCTGTTTTCAATTGTACAATTTTTTTAACAAATTTCTAATGTATTGAGGCCTTTCAAAAGAGGTATCTCTAGAACAGTGATTCTCAACCACTGTGCCGCGGCACTTTTGTGTACCGCCAAATTCTTAAAGTGTGCCGCCGCCAAATTTTAGAAATTTATATAGTAAAAATTATAATGCTTTATTTTATTATATTATTAATTATTTCCTTAAATTCTTTGAGGCCTTCTGGTGTTGCCATGAATCGCCACCAAGCCTACCTTTTTGAATCCTCTTTCTTACTGAGATGTCACGTGCGTGCACTTAGAGTCTACAGTATTCTCTGGATGCCCCCTGACGGGGACGGGACGGGGTTAAGCTTTGATTATTATATTATTAATGCTTTATTATAGTAAAGTTTAAAAAGTTACACCTAATAGGATTTGTAGCACATGTTAAAGAACAGAATGGGGATATATTAGTTACACATTGTTTTTTGCATCGAGAAGCTCTTGTTACAAAATATTTGTCCTCAGAATTGAAAATATATCAAGAACAATGTGTTAAAATGGTTAATTATATAAAATCAAGACCATTAAAAAGTCGCTTATTTAGTAATTTATGCCCAGCTATGGAAGCTAAGTAGAATCTTTGTTACTGCATACGAAAGTAAGGTGGTTGTCCAGAGGAAAAGTTTTATCTCATGTACTGGAATTAAAAGACAAAATGTAAATGCTTTGTGAAAAAAATAAAAATTATGATTTTGCTCATTTGTTGGAGAATAAAATATGGTGTGCTAAACTAGCTACTTATCAGATATTTTTGTTATTTTTAATAACATGAATTCAAGTATGCAAGGGCCGAAAGAAAAATATATTAATCTCAACAGATAAACTGGTGGAATTCCAAAAACAAATAACTTTATGGAAGAATAAAGCTCAGAAAGGATATTTGGAAAAGTTTGAGTCAGTCCCAAAAGAATTTAATGAAACTATTCATAAAATTGTTATTTACCATTTGACAACATTAGAGGAACAACATGCATGGAATTATTCATTATTTCCCAAATTTAGATATTAAAAAAATTTGATTGGTTTCGTAATCCATTTGTGATAACGAATACATCTGTTTTTGAATTAACTTTGAATGAAGAGGAAGAAATAATTTCGCTTTCTAATAATCGAGATTTAATTTAAAAATATTCGGAAGAATCAATCAATTTTCATTCTGGATTAACATTAGATGCGATTATTCCATGATAGCCAAAAAAGCTTTAAAAATATTATTACAAGTTTCTACATCTTATTTGTGTGAATTCGGATTTTCTGTATTAACCAACATAAAAACGAAAAAAAGATCGAGACTGTTAAATGTAGAAGACGATATGAGACATTTTTACTACACATCAAGCTCAAATTTCTCATTAAAAGTACTCATTGAAAGTAAACGTTGTTTTTGTAGTAAATATTATATTATTTTATTTTACATTCCAAATTATTATCATAAACTATTTTACACAGTGTATTATGAGTAAGTAAACAACTTTTAAACTTATCTTTTTCTTTGTGTGCCGCAAAATTTTGAAATCGTTA
Organism: Parasteatoda lunata; assembly: GCA_949128135.1. Classification (NCBI taxonomy): domain Eukaryota; kingdom Metazoa; phylum Arthropoda; class Arachnida; order Araneae; family Theridiidae; genus Parasteatoda; species Parasteatoda lunata. The sequence continues at coordinate 53,838,809 of OX421973.1, read as the reverse complement.
AAAGTGTGCCGCGACAAAAAAAAAAAAAAAAAAAAAAAAAAAAATGGTTGAGAATCACTACTCTAGAATGATCAAAGATTTGAAACATTTACAAAAGAAAATCTAAAAAAGATAGAAATGCATGGTTTCTGCGTTTTGCCTCTGAATTCAGAAAATTTATTCATATAAATTTGTTAAAATTTGTTAAAAAAACTATTAGTTATATTAGTTTAAAATATGTAGCAAAACATTGTTAAGAATTGACTGGAAAAATTATAAAATAATATTGTCTCTTTTTATTACACTTTAAAAAATTCTGGAACAAATATAGATAAAAAGTACCGACACTCAGTTTGTGTACCTATGTTTTGTTGTTTTTTTTGTTTGTTTGTTATTTTTTGTTTTTGACAATGTATTTATCATACAATACAGTAAATGTGCAACATTTGTTTCTCTACTTATAGACTTAGATAATGCATTCTCAGTCTTGGATATTTTCGTAAAAATTAATTTTATCAATGATCAAATTTAAGCGTTTCATGGCTCAGTAACTGAGTAGTTAGTTAAGATATAGGTAAAGATAAAGGGGCTGTGATTAATGCAGTATGGCTTTTTAGTATAAGGCTGGATATAATCCATTGATTTATATTAGCTAAAATGGTAGCTCAAGCATTGTATTTATATTTTATTAATGATACAATTAGTGTAATTTGTCATACAAAAACTTTACGACAAAATTGACGAGGATGCAAAAAATAAAAGAAAAACTTAATTTTCAATAAAATTTGTTGAGGCTGCATAAAAATAATTGAAAAATCAATTATCATTAAAATTGTTCAGATAAAAAAATACCATTTTATTTTAGATAGGCTAAAATTTTTTTCTTAGTACTATATAAACGTTTTAAAATTTTAAGAAGAGAGAAGTTCAAACAATAAAGCTCGAACAATAAATTAAATTTCATACTTGTATTTAGAAATTATTGACTCACATATCTTTATAAAAGATTTAGTAAAATATTTTTCAGAAATTATATAAACTAAATAATTTGCTGTTAATATATTTGTTAGAAAAAAATTAACTCAAAAAGTTCCTTGATATAAGTAACTGTTAGAAAATATTAAAATTTATTTGTTTTTGCAAATAGAGAGGGGAGAATTTTAGAATTTGCTTTTCAATTTTGAATTTCAAACTTTTGATTTTTCATGAACATGTTTATATAAAAGTACACTTTGTTTTATAAATTGTTAAAAATGAATATTTTTAAAATCATGTATTATTTAACAACTTAATTTATCATTAGAGTGTGAAATTTGCTTATTCCTTGGAAATCACAAACATAGAAAGCAAGTTTAATACTTTTAAAAAGCTCAAATATTTATTATTAAAATTTTATAAAAAGCTGTAAAAACATTTCTTTTACGATTTTCACATTAATCCACTATTGAATAATAAAAATACTTTATATTTTTCAATCAATGTTTGTGAAATTTCCTATTACTAAAAGTTTTGAATAAAAGAAAAGAAGAGAATGAAAATGCTTTAAAAGTATATTTTAAGGATAAATATAATTCTTAAGATCATGTATGTAAAAATTAAGATATAAAATGAAATGGCTTTTAGTTACGGCGTTTGTAAGTTTCTTATGTAGCTACTAGAAATATTTTTAAAACATTCTAAAATTAGGAATGGAATGTCCTATGTGAGCAACAAAAGAATTCGTTGAAACTGAAAACATTTAAGGGAGACATTTCTTATAAAAGTTGAAAGGCGTGAGTGCTGTAGAGAAATGCTTTAGATTTCTATAATGAGAATAGCTGAAGACTAGAAGAAGCTGAAAAGGACTGGGAGAATTTTTTTTATTTATTGTAAGTGAAATTTAATTCCCAAAATTTAAAATGTTCTGATACCGAAAAGCACATACAATATATTGAAATCACCATGCAAAAAAAGAAAAAAAAAGAGAGAGAGAGAAAAGGGAGAGAGAGAAAACAATTCTAGTTGTGGTATTGGTGGGTCAGAAAAAAAAACATTAGTGTAATTTTAGGATAAAAAAATTACATTAACTTAAAAGAAAAAGAAAAACTTAGTTGCTGTATTGGTATGTTAGAAGAGAGAATCCTTAATTTTAAGAGAAAAAAAGAAACAACTCAGTGGCAGTATTGGCTTGTTAAAAGAAAGAATACTGCTCTAATTTTAGGGTAGGGGGGGGGGAAATAGCAACTTAAAATTAAAAGAAAAACTTAGTTGCAGTATTGGCGATTAGAAGAAAGAGCATTGCCCTAATTTTAGGGTAAAAAAAGAACAACTTAAAAGAAAAAATTAGTTGCAGTATTGGCATGTTAGAAGAGAGAACACTGTAATTTTCTGAGAAAAAATGGACAACTTAAAAGAAAAAGATAACAACTTACTGGTAATGCTAGAAGAGGGATCATTGCAATTTTAGGGAAATAAAGAATCACTAAAACGAAAAAAAAGAATAACTTAATTGTAGCATTGGCATATTAGAAGAGAAAACATTGCTATAATTTTAAAGAAAAAAATTATTTTTCAATCATATTTTCAATTCGTGAAAAGTTTTATGAAAACCAAAAATTCACCTTCCAACAGGGATCTGCTCTAGCAACATGAGATAACGGCATTTAAAAATGATAAGAGGCACATTTTTGTCTTTTTTACCAGTCTTGAATCAAATGAATTTTTCCATTTTGTTCATCTCAGAAACACGTGTTTGTTTTTAGTTTACCTGGGAAACCAACGTTACACTTTTATTGATAAAATCTTATGAATATTGCTGTTGGTTTTTTTTAGGCTTTGTTTGTAAAAGAGTTTATCATTGAGTACGTTTCTAATTTTTCTGAATAACAGGAAACATATATCAGTATCTTTTATGTTTTCGATCGTACAGTTCAAGAGACGTGCAAGTCCACACATGTTTTACCCTCAAATTTTTGAACAACAATGATTCATCTCTTGACTAGAGAATTGATGTTTACCAGGCGCTTTTCCAAACTACAGTGCTTAGGATATGATAACGATATGATACATATGTTATGATAAGCTGGCAAATACGAATTGGGCGAAATGCTTTTCCGCGGAGTGATTTTGAAAATGCTTAAAACAGTCTCAGAACATTAAAAATATGCCGTTTTTCTTGAATTTCTTAAGTTTGAAAGAGAGAGGGAGACAGAGAGGGGGAGAGGAGCCTCCTTTTTCTAACCAATAACTAACTAACGGCTTTTCTATTTAGGTTTAAGCCCCTAGCAAAGAATATATAAGTGGGCCCTAGCACGCCACTAGCACGCGGAGGAGAATACCAGTTTGGATTTTTGGGCTAAAAAGTTTAGAGATCATTTTTCTGGAAAAAGTGACCGAAAAAAAAATTATTTAAGGGAACTAGCACGCTAGTGTTACGTACGTTAGTGCTAGTGTTAGTGTACGTTAGTGTTAGTGTACGTTAGTGTTAGTACTTAGTAGTAAATGAATCGTTACTTTTTGAACATCCTGCATAATAACACAAAACAGCAAAATGTCGCTCTTGATTATTAGGAGTTTATTTTATTTTATTAGGAGTTTCCGAAAAAAAAAGAGAGAATGTAAGGCCATCTTTGTAGCTTTTCTCCTTTCCGTTTTCTTTTTAGCACATATATTATATAGAGAAATGCAGACACGTAAAACATTACATATTCTTTATTTATTACAAAATGGTTTTGATTTCCGCATTAAATTTTTGCTACACTTTTCTTGAAACAAAGAATAATTCGATTTAAATTTCGCTGTAATTTAGAGACAACGCCTTTTCGGAAAACCAATAGTATGTGTCAAATCCTGTATAAGATATTTTCTATTTTTAGAACCCTCACCCCTTTTCTATATTTTTCTTTTTATGTGGGGGTGGTCGGACAACTTCGAACGTCATTCGATGATTCCACAGGTTGCGCCGCGCCGCTCTTTAGAAGTGCTCTATAAAAGCTTTTCGGGTCGTTCTCACTTTCTTCTCTTACCTCTCCCTCAAACGACAGCCTTCGCTGCTGCTCCACCCTCTTCACGGAAACCGGAAAACTCCCGAAAAGAAAGTTTTTTCTTCTTTTGGAACAAGAGTTTTCCACTATTTTTTGAAAAAAGAATATTGCTCATTTATTATTAACTATTGCTACTTAGGAAAAATTTGTTGCTACAGATTTTAATTTTTCGGAACCGGCAGAATTTATAGTTCAAAATTCTTTTCCTGTTTGTTTTTCTCTGAGAAAAAGTGCTCGAACATTAAAAATGCTGTTTATTACTGTGGTTTTGTGCCTGATGGTCACAGTGCTTGCAACGCCCATTTCACAGGTAAAAATTTGTTGTTAAATATAAATATATATATTGATATAAACTAGTTAAAAATATTTATTTGTTAAATCTTTTTTTCTGAAATGATGTTTGAATTTGATGGGGTGTTTCTACGTTTTACTTTAAAAATCATAATCAATTTGTTAGAAGTAAACTAAAATTGATAATAAAAAGTTAGTTTTATAAAAATTATTAATTCCTTAAAAATTTTTTAAATTAGGTTAATTGAATGGTTGAAGTTAAAATTAATATCTATTAAAGTTTATTAGTCTTGCCCTTTCCCATTTTATTTTTTTCTGTCATTTAAATATTTACTTCCAAATAAACCCAAAAATTTGTTATGAGCATTCCAGAAAAATAAGTTTATATAAAAGAGTTTAAGTCCTTTGCTAGAGATTGCCACAAAAAAAAAAAAAAAAAAAAAAAAAAAAAAAAAAAAAAACTCTTGGGAAAACTTAAAAAACAAAAACAAGAAGTTTTAACCTATGTTTTATTCTAAAATAAACCAGTCTTTTCCCAAAATAGTGTTGAGAAGAAACAGCTATTTATTTTCACTCTCAAGAAAATCGGCTTTAAAGATTTAAAACTATTAATTGTCTAGATCGTACACGGAGAAACAAATTATTGTAAACTTACCGTATGTATGACTACGACATTTTTGGTAAAAGAAATTCATAATTCTGGTTAATAAAACCAAAATACACGGTAGTTAAACCATTAATTTGGCAATTGTTCCGTTCTTATAGTAAAAGTTTCCAAAATTATAATTCTTATTATTTCTCGTAAAAGAAACCATAATTCTGGTTAACAAAACTCAAATATACGGTATTTAAGCCCTTTATTTGAAAATTTTTCCGTTCATATAGTACTGGTTTTCAAAAGCATAGTTTTTAGTACCACACATTTAGTATAAAATTCAAAACTGAAAAGTAAATTTAAACAAATAAATGGTTTTTATGCCATACTATAATATATCGTGATAAAAATATCAAAATTTACCACGTTTACCAAATTTTATTACATTCTATGAAACCATATTTTATTGATAATTTTATCAAAATCATTACTAAAGTGCCTCGGTAAAAATTATCGAGCTTTTTGTTGTTCCCATAGAGGTGATATATGGTAATATTGTAATATTGTCATATTCATTATGTCAATACGGTCAATATGATATTGTCATATTCAATATGTCAATATGGACAATATAGGTCAACATTACCATATTCTGGTAGTTTTGACCATAACATTTCTCAGCGCATGAGAAAAATAATCAAATGTTTCTGCTACTTCTCTCTGTTCATCATAGATGAGTGAAAAAAAACATAAAATTATTACTGGAAAGCATTCATGTCTCTCTAGATTTCCTCTCAGGATCTTCGAATTTTTTTTAAAGAAAAAAATGAAACTTCCATTAAAAATAATTTTTAAAAACAGCGTTAGAAAAATATCACGCATCAATGTAAAGAATGCTGTTGGTATAATAACGCAAAAACAAACTGCTGGTATCTCTGATATCATAAAAACAAATTTAAAATTGCATGAATTAATTACTAGGCTTCGACGAGACGTGGTTGTAAAATATGGTTTTCTGGAAACAGAGATTGGAGCTTAAAGATGCATGTTACTCTTCATTGGCCGTTAAAAACTTGAATTACACCAAAAATGTGAATATTGAAGATTGACATAGTAACGAACGATTATTCTCAACACTTTGCATAAAAGGAACGTTTAGTAAACCAAATTAACCCTTTATATCTCAACATCTCTGATTTTAATAAAAATTACTCATACATTAGAATACATCATTCTAAGCACGTAAAAAATAATAAAAAAATTTTATAACATAAAATAAAAAAAATTATGGGACAAAAGTTAATTGTTGCATTTCTGCAACATTGTGAAAAATGGTACTAAGATTGAAAGATTCAAAAATTTTAATTCATATAAAATTTTTTAAAACAGTTGTTACTTTTGTTGTAACAAAGTCCTACATCACATTTCTCACAAATAGTTTGTGTAAATCCTTTGCATTTTGGGTATTTGCATCTGATTCCTTTGTTAGCCCAATTAGGCCAGTGTCCAATTTCATCTTGGCGTACTGGTTTTGGCCGACAATCGCCGAAATCGTCCTTCAAAATTTGTTGGGGCAAAGACATAGGCTTTTTGTGTATGTTGCAGATATGCAACAAGGTGATAAAAAGGGTTAAGTTTCTTTTGACAGAAACTATGAAAGTAGTCATACAAATATAATATATTACCTAAAACTACAATTTTTAGCTTAAAAACGTCACAACATTTAATTCATTCTGAAGTCGCAGAGGTTAAATAGGAATAAAATTTTTCTCCTTAATCGAAAACTTAATTATTTGCACTTTAAAGGACTAAATTTAAGCAATTACATTATGAAATTAGAATAAAAATTCGATTGTTTTCAGAAATAAATTCCAAGGTACCTGCATAATGTTTTACAAGCATATTTAATAACAACTTCTTTTAGGGAGTAATCGTTTAAAACTGATTTTTTCAAGTACTACCTTAAATCGGATATTTTCAACTAACGCATTTGACAAAATTCTGCAATATTTTAAATTTTTTGTTTGCCATAACAAGCATTTTTAACAATTTTCGAAAGACGAAAACAAAATAAGAAATAGTCAAATTATTTTACATGCCTTATTTCAAAAGATAAACACTAGCTGTATATAAAATAATATTCCGATTGATTTGAAAGTGTCATTTCGACTACTCTCCTTATAAAATTGTTGAACATCGTTATATAAAATACAATTATTACGAATTCTTATTAAAGCTACTGCATTTTAAAATAACATGATCAATACCCATGTATATGGGGTGAGATGCTGTAATAATGTATTCACAAACGGGCTATAAGTATATTTAAATTCATACACTATGAAAAATTCCAGATAAAATTACGGTGAAAAGTACTGGTACCATAAGTGCAGCATCCATAAAATCTATTTCACCGTAAAATTCATTTTGACTGTAAATTTATAGCGTAGTTTTTACATTAATATCGATTTAATTACAGTGAATCAGTAATTTTACCGTAAATATTACTGCAAAAATTACGGTATATCAGATAGTTTGTTCCATAAGATTTCATGGTAAAAAGGGATTTACATTAAGGGTCGGTACTGTTTACCGTAATTTGATCCGGAATTTTTTACAGTGTTGTTTTCGAAATCAGCTGGGACGAAACGTGATTCTTCTGATCGTCCTATTGAGACAGTCGACTATTATTTTAATCAATGAACAAATGATCTTGAAGTGATAATCTCGGTGCGGTTAGAATCCTAGTTCAGATTCATTCGAGTAAAGGTACAGAGTGCAAAAGAAAAAAAAAAGGGACCACCCTAAATAACTTTTGATCTAATGATCGGATCTTCAAGTTTTGGACTCAATCTTAATGGTTCGACGGGATGACCCAACACCTCCTAGAAAGAGTAGGCCTCAGCACGGGTTACCATAAATATCCTTTAGTAGTCCAAACGTAATGACATATTTCGTATTTTCAACCACTGCGCAGCTTAGTATCCCGAACGTAGTGACATCTTTCTTATTTTTCATCAACTGCGCAGTTAACTTCGTCATATCAGACTACTAAATTTATCCGTGCTGAGGTCTTCCTTCTTCTAGGAGATGTTGGATGACCTCAAATGTGCTACTCAATCAGTGCAGAAGATATTTTAAGTTGCAAAATCAGACACAAAAACGTACTTTCTCTGAATAAACATATTTTGAGACGGATTCAGATTTCTGATCCCCCAAACATAGGGGGTAGATGCAATCTGAACGGCCTAAAGTTTAAACCCCTTAATGTTAATTTTACTTTTGGGGTATTTCACCAAATCTAGAGAATTTTTTTTAAGTGAAATGAAAATTTTTTGCATATAATTATAAAATTCTATTATACATAATATAAACATATTATAAACATATTATAACATACTATACATATTATAAAAAATTATAAAATGTATTTATCCAAAGATAATTTAATGCAAAAAATAACTTTTAATGAATATTTATGATTTTTATTATTTTATCTAATATTAGTTACTTATTATTAGAAAAAATTTGAATTCTAAAGTACACAATTTGTTACATCATTTTAAAGAATATAATTTTACACCGAAAAATATAAAATTTGAATGAAATCGATCGAATAATTCCTGAGAAATCAGATTTTTAAAATCCGACTTTTTTGAAATTCGATTTCTTAGGAACAAATCAAATTAGAATTTAGGAAATTTTTCAATTTGCTTAAAAAATTCTTGAGATATTAAGAAATACGCATGAGGTAAAATTAGCCTTAAGGGGTCTTAAATTTTAACAGCAGCAGTAAAATTAGCCTTAATTTCCAAATTTCAACTGCAGCACTGTTTTTTGTTAAAATCAAAGGTTACAATTGTTTTCTGATCTCTACAAGCAGTATTTACTGTTATATTATCGCCAATTTCATTTGCGTTATACTTATAAAAAAAAGAAGAAAAAAATATAAATAAATAAACAAAATGTTCACTTGGAGTTCTGTTTCTGGTATCAGTAGAAGTTCCAATCTTTTAATGATATTTAAAAAGCTAAGTAATCGATATATTATATCGTAAAATAATCAATAAAAATTTAAATATTCAATAAAAATAGTCAAATAGTTTCTGTATCTGATGAAAATGCACGTTTCTCTTCTTTTCTAAGCATCCTAAGCGCAACTACCGTCATTTTATCACCAAATAGTCAGCCAAATTTTAGCCAAATATCATCAGTCAAAATTTGGGTCAACATAACATAGTCTTTAAACCACACCCAGAGTACTGTGCCTGATGACGATATAATTTTAATTATTTCCAGACGACTGCAAAAAGAATTTATTGTCTCATCATCACCCCGAGAAATTCATCGTCAATCGAAATTACAACCATTGCTGGACTAATTAGAGTACTCGCCTTTTAACTGTAGACTTGCACTGTCTTACAGATTGTTATCAGAGCTGTGGTGGCTCAGGGGATAGAGCGTTCACCTTCCAATGAAGTGAGCCGGGCTCGAATCCTATCAATAGCTGATCGATACGAATTTCGCCCCCGGCTCGTACCGACCACAGTGATGACGTAAAATATTTTCAGTGGTAAATGGATCATGGGTATAGAATCCCCTTGTGGTCAGGTTACCCGTAGGAGGTTTTCGTAGTTTTCCTCTCCATGTAACGCAAAAGTGGGTTAGTTCCATCAAAAAGTCCTCTAAGAAGGCATATTTCTCCTAATACTTGATTTAAGAGTTCCCTTGTCTTCTGGATTGGGTTCAAAACTAAAAGGCTACGGAGTTAAACATTCGTAGTTTAATCCGAAGAATTGGGTCAGCTATCCAATGATGGTTAGAAAATAAAATGCTATTATCAGTTCCTCTTGTTTGTTCAAAGCAAAATTTATCTGCTCTATTTTCGCTGACAAGAATTTAATATTAACACAAATTTTAATCTCTTTTCGATCAATTATTGCGTTTAAAACTGAACTGTATATGCGTGTTTTTAATGGCTTAATGTAATGGCTAATGGTACATTTCAACCATTTTCTGACAAACTAGAACGATAAAATTTCATTTGAAGTTATATCCCTATTGTTAGTACTTGCTACAATTGCTTCCTAAATGGTACAAAAAAAGATATTATCATTCTCGTCACTGATCGAAATTTTGAGTAATCACTAATTGAATATATTTTTTTCTTCGTCTTGCATATTATGTTTGTATAAGACGGAAATTGATTGTAATCGTGTATATATAGGCTTACTCTTTATTTAATTTCAATCTATTGTAACGTCACAACGCTCTCTCTCTCTCCTACGTTACATAACATATTACATTTCGACATTAGATAACGTGTTTTAGTTGCCTTGGTAACAAAAGAGTAAGAGAAATCTTATTTAGGAATGTTATGATATTTTAATGCCAGGAAGAGGGTTGTTTTTATCGAATGTTTGGGATGTTTTCTTATGAAAAAAAAAAGATCTGTCATTTGCTTGGTACATACGATGCACTAGACCATATTAAGATTAGATATTAAGTCTTGGAATGGTGAATATGATTTCGATGTTACAAAGAACGATATTGTGCCTTTGAAATTATTCAATGCATTACAATAACTATTTTTGAATAAAAAACAATTTTTTTTCAAATTTTATAATTGTTTCTTACTCATTTTATAATTATAATTGAAGAATAAAGATGCATAAGTGAATATTAAGAACATGTTTAACTTCTGCAAATATTAATCGTTTAGGTTTTAGATTTTCTAGTAAGTTTCTAAAGCCAAATTGGAAGACGTTAATAATTTTTTAACGCGATAAATCTAAGTTTTATAATTTAGAACAAATATCTCATTCTATAAATCGTCTTTATACATATATACCCAGAACTTATGTAAAGGGTCAGCAGACAACTTTAACCCTTGTTTAAGGAGAGGGCATTGCCAATCAAATCAGAAGCAACATTACTTTTCGGGAAGTCCATTTGATTATAGAGACAGCATAATGTGCACGTAAAGTTACTGATCTAGTTAAGCCTTCGTTCATACAACCAAAGCATAACTAAACAAAAGAATTGTGGAACACAACGGAATTTGCATAATTTTTCAAATGAATACAAAAATCAAAGTGCGTTGTATTTCGCGAACACTTAAAAATATTTTAGACAGTAGTTGCCTGCAAGGGAAAACTTTCGGAATAATTCAATAATTAAATTAATAAAAATAATAGTAAATGTCTGTATTCAAAAGAGCTATGTTTTAAACTGATAAAAACTGTTTGAATAGAACTGCTTGTGGAATTTGTTTGTGGAAACTGATTGTGGATTGAATAGAGTAACTATAATTACTCTATTCAATCCACGATAAAGAAAATTTTGTACGTAATATACGTTGAACCAAGGTTTATTAAATTATATTTCTGTTGAATAAAATATTTATTTATTAGCTATGAGTTCTGATACTCCCAACTAATATTCGTGCTATGGTGTCTTTATCGAATTATTTTTATTAATCTTCAACAACATAAGACCAACCATCTATCTATAACAGACTCTCTTAGGTTAATCTCTAAATGTTATGATTATATTTCCTCCATTATAGTAACCTCTTCCCCCAAAATGGCGTAAGATTCCGTTTATCATCAACTTGTTCCAGTTTAGGTGGTACCCATGAAATGACTATCCCCATGGACAAATGATGAGACAGCATTTCCTTTATTCTGGCAACAACTAGATTACAGAAGTCTAGCTCATATTGATAATGACATAGATTGCAGACGTTTCGTACAAATAAATGAATAAATGCCATAAAGAATTCATAAAAACGGTTAGAGATATATTTTTGGTTTTTGCATAGCACATCAAAGTGATACATTTAAATGGTTTTCCGTGTTAACTTTTTTAAAAGTTGGTGGTCCTTTCGCTTATCTTTTTAAATAAAATACTATGCGCATGCATGTAGGTTATTCAAAAACCGATGCAATTTCTTTTTCTCGTTGGCAACCACCAATTTAAAACTGAAATATTTAGCAAATCATAAGCACGAACGCTTAAACGTGAATGTTTACAAAATTCTGAATGAAATGTTTTTCTCACGTGGGCAACAAAGCTTTGAGTTTAGGTAAAGTTTAAAACTTTAATTTTTTATGAACAGACTGAGTAGCAATTTTTTAATTATGCATCATAATTAACTAAGTAGCGAGCTTTATCAACGAAGATCGGCTAGATATGCCTTTTTTCATTTTGTGGTTTCTTTGGTTTTTTACATTTTAAGAATTTATGTTCGACTAAAGAACTTAATAATGTTTTGTCTTCCAATTCTAATATGTATAATCTAATTGATTATATAGAGAGATTATATAAGTTAATTGTTACAAACGTAATTTTCAACTATTTATAAATCAAATTATGTATATAAGTTGATATGAGATGAATATGTATACAAGTTGATATAAGTTGAATATGTATATAAGTTGATATAAGTTGAATATGTATATAAGTTGAATGAAAAGTTTATAAATTCAAAATTTAAAATGATGCACGGGTTGCATATAACTTGATTTTAAAAAAAGTACCACCGGTCATGTAAAGCTAGATTAAAATATATAAGTATCCAATAGCCCAGTGTTTCCCAAGCTTAAGACTTTTGTGTACCCTTTCCAAATTTTTCGTAATTCTGTGTACCACTAATAAAGAAATGAGTGTATTTTTTATTATTAAAAAATTGCACAAAAGTTAAAAATCGCAACTAGCTGTTGGTCCTACTAATTATTAACTGTTAACTCTGCAAAAAATAGCCAATAGAAAAATACGTAATCGTAAATTTTTATGGCTAGCTTTGTTTTTAAATAATTTTTTTTGAAATTTTCGTTTGTTGCGAGATATTTCGCATAAGAACGTGTACCCCCGCTAAACTGTTCCCGTACCCCTGGGGGTACGCGTACCACACTTTGGTAAACACTGCAATAGCCGAACGTAGCGAGATCGATTGCGAATTGATGCGAAAGGCAAAAAAAAGTGTCCGAAGATGGCAAAAGGGGGTGGAGATGCCAAGTTTAATAATAATTCGTTTAAAAATGACAGAAAAAAAGTTTTTTTCGTGGATTACTCAATACTAATCAACCTAATTAAAAAATCCCTACATGCAACGAAAACTGTATTTATTGTTTACATTGCGTCGAAGTTTGGTGTAAAATGATTGAAAAGTGTACTGGTTAGAGTTACAGCAAGTAAGAGAAACACAGTTTCGAGTAAATTGCGTTCAAAATTTTGTGATTAATAATCTATATAAATATATAAAATTTTTCAACTGATTATAGTGCATCAATATCATGTCCATAAGATTCATCATTTTCAGCTGTCTTAAGTGCTAATCTAACCCCTTTTCTTGTCGACCTACCCTTATGTGGCGTCTTATATGTTTTCAGAGTAGTTGCCGAAATTCCGCAGTCATCTTCATTTTGGGCATACTCTTTAGCTGCTGGGCCTACATCCCTTTTTAATTGTTCCATAACCCTCAATAACCTTTTGCAACCTTCATTAAAACATGTAAATAAGTTGCTATTTCAACTATTTATATTGAAAGTATTAATTCTTTTTCTTGCATAATTTGAACAAATTATTTCAATAAAATAGTTAAAATGATAGTATTTTACTAAAATGTTTCGATTGGGTTGAGTAAATTCATTAATCAATTAAGTGCACAAGTTGACTTGTTCACATATATCACAGTACATCCTGGGTCACGCATTGCGCATTGTGATTTAACTTTAATAATTTTTACGAATATGAATTAAATATCTTGGTACAACAATCTTAGGACGATAAACTATTGAAAAATGCAATAAATGGTGGATTTTTTTGTATTTTTCGAAAATTTTACTTGAATTAAGTTTTTTGGTACAACAATCTTAAAACGATAAACTATTGAAAAATGCTATAAATGTTGGATTTTTTTTTAATTTTCGAAAGTTTTACTTGATTTAAATATTTTGGTTCAGCAGTCTTAAAACGATAAACGAAAATTTTACTATATTGTTCCCCCTTAAACATGATTCAGAATTTTTTCCCATTATATTATTGTGAATGCCTAGCTTTCCTTTACATAAAATAAAACCAATATTTATATTTAATGAAAATTACAAATGTTTATAAATAAGTATAATTTATTTGCAAAATATGTAATTATTAAACGCATGTGTAATTTATTATTATTTGTAATACGTTTATTTTATTATCTGTAATATTATAGTTTGTTGTAAGTCAAATGACTTTAAAGAAATTATTTATTGTAATCGCAATTTTTAATACAAGAAACTGTTTGCTTTTTATTAATACATCAGTGTAAGTTAATTTAAATAATTTTTAAAATCAACAGTTTGAATCATATCCATATCATTGTTTAAATTGCTGCAACTTTAATAAGGGTATAATGTTAAACTTACTTTTGCACTTGGTATAACTTTTTTTTTGTGTAATCACGAGTGTAATCAAGTGCAAAATAATCAAGTATGAAGTAATCAAGTACGATAAATTGGTTATACAATATTAATATAACCCCATATTAACCACAGCAAATTTAAAACCTACTATTGTTTAAATTTGCTTTAGCTTTAATGTGTGTGTAAGTTTAACCAACTATCATGTTTCTTAAACTTGATTACAAAAAATAAAGAATAGTAACGCAAACATTTTTGTATTTGTAACTTTGGTTTACAAAATGTCGCACCGTATTCAATATATTATTATTATTATCGAAAGTTAAATTGATTTTCCCGAGAATGTGGTACATGCTAATTAAGTTTCAAACACAAAAACTTTGCAAAATTAGAAAATTTCAGTTTAAATTTGCAGTTAATTTAAGTGAAATTCGTGCTGCGGTTCGATAGTTAATTGCAATAATTAATTTTAATGTTTGCATAATTAAAACATTATTTAAACAGAAAAATAAAACAAAATTTATATTCAAAAACCTTAATAGGAAACAAAAGACAGAATAATTAATTAAGGAACAATGAGAAACAAAAAGAACATAAAACTTACCTTATTTTGCTGTATGATTAAGTCATTATCATTATTTGTTTGGAGAAATGATTATGCCACATAATTTTTCCAAAATATTTAATGCTGGATGAGGAAAAAAATAAAGAAGGGGTCAATGACTTTAAAGATCCATTAATATCGATATAAATGTTTACGCCCTTTTAAAGAATACAAAGACTTCATTTCGAAAGATTTTCTGACAAGAGAAGTTCATTTAATGAATTTTATTTTGTTGAAACCTTTCAGCTGAATAACTATTGTCGAAAGATAAATAAATAAAATATTTATTTTTTGTTCTTTCTGAGCAATGACAATATTTATAAAAATACATAATAAAGAATACAGTAAATAGGAAGTATATACGAAACACGTTCTAATGGTTAAGTGACGGAATAATTATATTTTAATGATGAATTTTAATTTACTAATGAAAACTAAGAAGCGTAATTCGAAAATTTTTCTACACGCTTCCATCAAGTGTTTTCTTTTTAGCATTTTTTTAATATTTTTAAGATAAAATTGAGAGGTAAGTAAAACAATTATGCTAGCTTTTTTTTTGTTAAAATTTTTATGATAAAATATAGTATTTGCTTTGCATTTTCTATGTTTACACTACAATGTTTCCAAAAATACGAATTACAATATATTCCGAATGTTTTTAGCTTTTTTGTTAAAGTATTATTTATACAAAAAAAAAAAAAAAAAAAAAAAGAGCAAAAGCATTTTGATTTTACACGTTATACACTGTAAGACATTTCTTTGAAAATATGGTTAAATGATTTATTTATTTGTTATTTTACATTATTCAAACAAAACAGTCGAATAACCATGAATGAGATGGTATTCAAACTGTCAACTGTGAGACAAACCGCTTATTAACTGCTTTCACCTAATACGGTTAAACAACAGAATTTTACAGCACCAACTAGGCCCACATAATGAAGTAACTTACTTCCCTGCTAACGGGTACATACTATAGTTGAGAGGGCTAATCTGTGAAGATCATGACCGACCGAACAGAGTTTCGAGTCTCAGCGTTGACTTCACAATATTTGTTCCATTTCCTTTAACACATGAAGAGTTTTAGTGTCGTGCATTCCCAAAAGTTGTGACTCTGAGCTGTTAGAATATGATACACTCATTCAATCATAGATGGCAGCACCATAAGGTTGTACCTATCTGAATTGTCCAGTTAAATGTCTTTTTTTATGGTGTTAAAACCATGTAAGTTGTAAATGGTTAAAACTAATTTTTCATATCATAATATGCTGGCACCTAAAAAATATGCTCTGGATCTCAGATATTTAAAACTTTTGAGGACCTCTCAGCGAGATAATATTCCGTCATCGTTGACGACAACATTTTCGAAACAAAGATTTTGAAAATACTTTAATCATGTGCTCGAATTAAATTTCATGTGCTGTTATGACGTAATAAACTCAAATTGTTATCCCTTCTTTTCTTAGTCTATATTTTTCATTAGAGATTAAGAAAAAAAAGACTATGTTGTAATGCACTGTTAGAAATTACTCGGTAAAAATTGTTAAATATCAATTTATTTAATTGTTATTTTACCATATTCTTCCAAAACAGTCATACAGCCAGAAATTATTCAAAATGATAGTTATGAGTAAAAAAAGTTTATTAATTGTTTCTATCTAATACGGTTTAACATTCAAAATTCTATTCGCGTCAGCTAGCGCTCACCTTATGAAGCCATTTTGTCTCGTGCAGCTGGGTACTTACTAAAGCGGTGAAAGGGCTAATCGCTCAACCACATAACCTGCTGAACATAGGATCGAATACCACAATATTTTCCCCATTCATTTCTATTGTCATGCACTCTTCAATTGGTGACTATAAGAATACTAAACTATAATTCACGCATCAATGGCGCAGTAACCACATAGCTATAATGTCCGTTTAAGTTTTATAGTTTAGAAACTGATACCGAAGAAAGTATTAGTTAGAAAGTTTTATGGTTTATAATTTTTATGGTTCAGAAACTATGCTAGTTGTAAATGGTTACACAACCTTAGTTTTACCAGTTGTAAACGGTTTCAAAACCGTAAAAGTAAAGAAATGTTCCTAACCATAAACTTTATTGTCAATCGGATGGACAGTCTGCTGCCGGTTATTTTATTGTAATATCAGAATGAAAATTCCAACAGTGATTTAGATTTGTGCCTCGAGTTGTATATAAATAAATAAGTCAGCCGTTGATGGCGTTCGAACCTATGTCGTCTGTATCGAAAGCAAGCTTTTTGTTCTTTGGACAATCCTGGTTCTTGCTATACGCACAATACTATAAAAAGGCACTTAATTTTTTTTTACTTTAAAACTTTAAAAAAATTTTTTAATTTAAATAATTGCTAACCTAATTATATTTTTTAAGACACAATGTACCTATTTTAATAACATACCTTACAATTAATTTTTTCTCATAACTATCAACTTTAAAATCACATTCAGATACGATTTTCAACACATAAATATGCTCTATTTAAAATAAAAATCATCAAATAGTCATTGGAAATTATTATTGAACCGATGAATACGTAAACCATTAACTAAACGTTTTAAGCAATCAGCATTCAACAGAACTGTGTGATTTAGAAATGGCTTTTGACTTCATAATGACTATGAGCTGTCGTCTCCTGCTGATTACATTTAATAGTAGTTTAGTGAGAAAGGATTCAAATTTAGCTGAGTTTCTAAATCAAAGGATTGGGCTTTAATGTTCGCTTCAGAGAATGAATTTCGGATTTTGAATAGAAATTACAAGATTATAATTCAGATAATGGATTAAAATTGAATTGTTCCTATAAAGTGCAACTGACGGTGATTTATGTTATGAATCATAAATTAACACCTAAACTCGCTCTAACTTTCGCCAGGCTATGACAATGATCATTGATTGTAATCGTTTACTTCTTTTTTGCTTTTTTGTAAATTGCTGGAGTTTTTGTAGTTACTAAGTTAGAAATGTATGGTTTCTGAATAGTTTTCTGCAATGTTAATATGTTTATATAATAATAATAATATAATTATAATAATGTTTTTCGTGTCTTTACAATTCTTGCCTCAAATTATTTTTTTAAGAAAAATATTTTTTTTTTTTCAGTTAGCAGCGTCTTTGCTGTGTCAACTTAGCAACGTCAACTTTAAAATTAATTTTTTAACGCAATGATAATAAATGTTTGATTTCCTACGCAGGACTCATTTTTATTCCACTTTTTACATTTTATACTTCCACTTTTCTTTAGCTGGTTCTCTAAATTTTCGGTTATTTTTGCAATTAAGTAATGTCTTATCATCATTATACCTTTTGTAAAATTAAGAGCATTTTAAAAATAATATTGTCTAAGATTTTCTTTAAAAATATAGGGGAGAAAGGGGCTAGAGCGGTCGTGGGGCTAGAATAGACTTTTTGAATAATTTTGTTATTCACATTGGTCAAATTTCTTCTGTGAAATAGGGTAGATTGGCAACACTGATATACACTTCCAAGTACAGTTGAATATTTCAATAGAAATTTGTAAAAATAGGTTTTTTAAGGTGCAAAAATAACTTTCAAATCTTCTCTTGGTAAAATCCTAGAATAGCCCACCTCTTTTCGAAATCTCGCCAAGTTGGCGATTATTACTGGGATCAATGTTACTTTTTGATTATTTAAAAAAAAAAAAGACACATTTTCACCCTGCACTGCACGAAAAAAATAAAAGTGAAATCATAACGATAATTCTAAGAGCAAGAGATCAGAAGCATAAATGGCGAAAAAATAAACCCTTTTACCTCTTTTCTAACGAAATCCAATTTCGCGTAGGTATACATATCAAATTACAAATCAGGTTTAAGAATTTTGGTGGTGTGATTGGACGTTCAAAATAATCTCCTCGAAATATCCTCTGGAAACCTTTTTTGGCGAGATTTCAAAAATTTGCTTGGCGAGATTTAAAAAATCGCCACGAGATGGGCTATTCTAGGATCGACCCTTTCTCTTTACTTTTTTAAATTAACCAGGATTAGGTATCAACAAACTGATGTCTACGTATCGCTTGCATAGACACATTGTGGTATTGTTAGATTGTTTGGTCCAGTGTACATGTCTACACTAGACGACTCAATTTCCAGCGGAAGTAATAGGAATTAGTTATAAGTTGATGCTATTTCTTTTCTAAATTAGAATAATTTTGATGAATGATAAACCTCTACAAATGGTGTTTTCAATGTCAATTAAAATATTTACCGCAAAACTTTCATTTTAATTCGTTTTTAAAGGTTTTAACGTTTAAAAGCTTTAAAAAGTTCTAAGGTTTTTAAACTCTAAAAATGAATTAAATAAGTAAAGAAAGTTTTTAATAAATATTTTTTTTTGTTCCAATACTTTTGATTTTTTATTATTTTTGATATTTCTTTTTACTTTTAATAAATATTTATTAAAGTTTTTATTAAATATCTATTTATTTGAAACAAAATAGAGCATCCATGAATACTCTTATCTTATTTTTTGTAACTTGTTTACATTTCTCCAGTGTTGTGCTTTCGAACCATTTCCTCATCAAATTAAAACTATGGCTATTAACTTTTTTATACAAACTTTTTTTTTTTTTTTTAAAGGAGGATAATTGTGGGGAAAAAATAAAGTAAAATGAAAAAGAGGTAAATGTCCAAACTAAAACACAGATAAATGTTCAAAATATTGTTAAAAAATATTTTATGAGTAAAAAAATATATTACACAAAGTATTTTGACGAGTTTGTTAAAAAATGCCAACACTACCCTAACATACCTAAAATATGATATAGGAAGTATCAGCCTAGTTATAAAACAAAATTCTCTTTTAGAAATGAAGTTTCAATTAAATACAAGGAGAAGCTTATACAACAATATTCAATAAAAAATTATATTTTTATAAGAAATATCAAAATTTGAAATATCCATAATCTTGCCATAATTTTTTTATTTTTTATTATTTATTAATTTTTTTTTTTTTTTTTGCACTTTGGTATTTTGAAAAAAAATTTGAATTTGAAACTTCATGGTTTACTTTAGATTTTCCTGATCGCACTTATGCTTTAAATTCTATACTTTACTATTTTACTTTGAATTACTTTAAAGTAAAACAGTAAAGTATAGAATTTCTCAAGCTTTATACTTTATTTTATGTAATAAGAGTTTCTACAGCTTTATGCTTTACTTTAAATCATAAGAGTTTCTCCAGCTTTATACTTTACTTTATGTAATAAGAGTTTCTCCAGCTTTATACTTTACTTTAAATTATAAAAGTTTATCTAGCTTTATACTTTCTTTTAAATCATAAGAGTTTCTCCAGCTTTATACTTTACTGTATGTAATAAGACTTTCTTCAGGGTTATACTTTACTTTATGTAATAAGAGTTTCTACAGCTTTATGTTTTACTTTAAATCATTAGAGTTTCTCCAGCTTTATACTTTACTGTATGTAATAAGACTTTCTCCAGCTTTATACTTTACTTTATGTAATAAGAGTTTCTACAGCTTTACGTTTTACTTTAAATCATAAGAGTTTCTCCAGCTTTATACTTTACTTTGAGTTATAAAAGTTTATCTAGCTTTATACTTTACTGTATGTAATAAGACTTTCTCCAGCTTTATACTTTACTTTATGTAGTAAGAGTTTCTCCAGCTTTATACTTTACTTTAAATTATAACAGTTTATCCAGCTTTATACTTTCCTTTAAATCATAAGAGTTTCTCCAGCTTTATACTTTAAATTATAAGAATTTCTCCAACGGTATACGGTATTCTCCAACGGTAATTAAAGTACTTCCTTCTACGCATGTGCAGAAAAATGTAATAACTTTTTTTAATAATTTTGTAGTGAATCGTATTTGGCGACTAATGAAAAAAGTCCGATTTGAATATCTTAAAAATTTATAAAATGCTTTGAGAAATTTTCTTAGTAGCTGTTGTACTTTTAAAAGAAAGCTCAAAATAAGGGGTTTTCCAAAAATATTATTTTGTATCGCAAAACAAAATTATTTAACAAATGATGATACCCAAAAATTGTTTTTCAGTTTCGACAACTAAGTGTGATGGTATTAAGAAATAAAACACGCGAAAGAAAAGATACTTTTATTTCTTTGCTGAAAATTTAATGAAACTAAAAGTATGAAAGTGATCGGAATTAGAAATTTAATCTATTTCATTATAAAAAGAAACAAGGGTTAGTAATTTAAAAGTCAAAGAACTTCTATTCTTCGTAAGAATTCTATCAATCTAAAAGGCAAGTAGTAAGATCTACGTCTCATTTCTTCAGCGCTTAAATGTCTTTTATTAGTATATTGACATTGTTTATTGCCTCATTAGTGCTGAAAGCTTTTTGTGAGATTTTTATTTGAGAGAATGTTCTAGAATAATTAGAAAGAAACAAAAGTATTGCTCCGAGTTGTTATCTGTAGCAGTGAAACTGTTTCACTATATTTCGTTCTGATAATGAGCCTATTGATAACAAAGTATTACAGCACATTGTTGATATTCTGTAAAACTGAAGAAAAATAATCCCAGAGCAATTTTTTTGTTAATTTTATTTTCCATTATTATAGAATGTGATGGTAAAAAACACAAGAGAACAAGTGCTACAAGTACAAGTTACTTTTCCCTTCGCGGAGTCTTTATGCATTCGCAGGGTTCACGCCAATACAACTGTACAAATGTCGCTAAAATCATATGCATAAGCGACTAATTTGTCGTCTTGAAATATGTTTGGAATTAACAAAATAGTAACGAAAAATAGTTTTTTCATAGAATTCTATGCATTAAAAAAATGTGTGCGAATTTCATTGATCTACTCGTGGTATAGAATTCAAATGCGTGATATTCAAACGGAATATTTGTTAAAATGAAATTTTAAACTTACCTACATGCTGTGCTCTGCTTTGCATTCATGTATTGAAAGTATAATAAAGTTCATCAATAAAACAATATTTTTTACTCACTTAGAATTGACTTTATTTCATTTTTTATTTTTATTTTTAGACATTTAATTGTAAATGTAATATTTTGTTAACTCTTACTTTCTCTATGTTTCCCATTGACTTATTTATTTGTTCTCGGCGATTAATATCTATGTTGAATCTATTTAATAATATTATTTTAGCTTTTTTTAAAAATATAATTTTAATGAATACCAATCTTCAATCATTATAAGACGTTATAGAACCCAATTAGTTTTAAAGTGCTATAAAGGACAATTAATTTTTGATATATACCACAACATGAGCGCAATTGTAAAGTTAGATTTTTTCTCTTCCAGTTTGTCTCCCATATTAAATTTTTGAACCAGTAAATTTTTATTACTGGTGGGAAATCTATACAAAAATTTCTCTTACGATCTGAAGTATTACATCGTCGAACAGCTTGATGAATCTGAGAAAGATGACACAATTCTCTATTGTCTGAAATATATAAGAATTTTTTTATTTTTATTTTATTTAATTCTTTTCAGCATTTTTTGAGGATTGTAAAACTCAACAAGAAATACACATATCTAGTTTTAACACCTTTTCATTGTAAACAATGAGAAACATCTAGTATATTTCGAATTTTGATATTTTCACGAACACAAATTCAATAAAGTTTTTAAAACTGCTTAATTAAACTATTGGGTTGTTTAGAAAGTGAGAAAGTTTGTTTTTTTCTAATAGAGGACTTAACTGTATTTTTTAACAGTTAATTTTATGCTTAAGCCACATAATCAGGATATAATTTGAAAGCTGATATAGCAAGGATTATTTGTGAAAAAGTTTGATTGATTCTACGGAATAGTTTTTAGTTGGTGAGCTTTAACAAATGGAAAGTGAAAAGCATAATTTTTGACGTATGCAGCTTTTTTACTATCGGAGAGGTGAAAATGCTATTCATGCAAGAAAAAAAAAATAACCTACGTGTATGGAGAAGATGTATTGATAGTGTGAAAATTGGTTTGAAAAATTTCGATCCTGCAATTTTGATGTTGAAGATGAACCACGTTCTGGTAAGCCAATGGAAGCTGATGAAAATACAATAAAGACATTAAATTGACGCAAACAGCCAAGCTCGTAAGATTGTAGGAATTTTTTTCTCCATCGAATCACACCGCTCATGTAAACTTGAAACGTCTATGCTTAATTTCAAAGCTCAAGTTGTGGGTTTATCATGTTCTTTCAGAAGTTCTAGTGACGTCACGTTGACGTTCGTGATTCTCCTCTCAAACGTCACGAAATTTATGCATTTCTGAAACATATCATTACTGGTGATGAAAAGTAGGTTGTCTATAACAATATTCCGACCTCTACAACATTTTTAGACGGTTAAACATTAAGTTCAAATGAGGGGGTCAAAAATAACCTGGAACAGTTTTGTACAAGCAAAGAGCAAACATTTTATGAGCGTGGAATCGATGCTACTACCAGAAAGATGGGAAAAGGTATTGGACCAGAATAAGTAGTAGGGAATGTAACAAAATAGGGATTTGGCCAAATAGCCAAGTATCGAATATTCGGTCCGGAAAAATCGGCTGAATGCCGAATATTCGGCTGCCGAATAGCCAAATTAAAGAAAAAAATCATTGGTAAATATTCTTTTATATTTATAAATAAGTTTAGTCATTATTGAAAATTAATCGTAACTTCGCTATATCATTGAAGGGAAAAAACTAAAATAGTTATCCGTTAGAAATATTTAAGATAAATGAATAACTAACAAATATTTAAAAAAAAACCTAAGTTGTAAAGTTGAAAAATAGAAAAATCGGAAAAAAAAACATCTTAATTCAGAAAATAATATTTTCCGCAAAAAAAAAAAAAAAAAAAAAAAAAAAAAAAAAAAAAAACAATTATCCATAAAACGTTGAAAGAAATATAGACTATCAGAAACTTTTTTAAAAATGCCGTGCTAAAAAAATCATGAAAACGCAAATAAAATAAAGATTATAAGCAAAAGAGAAACAGAAAAAATAAATCTTAAGATTTTTGAACGAAAAGATTTAAATTGAGCAACTGTGTTTTTCAATTTTCCTATGTTCAAGAGAAAGTAAAGAAAAAAGAATAAGGTCAAACGGAAACCCTCTTAATTCCCTTGTTTATAATAAAAACATCGATAAAAACAGAAGTTTTTTTTTTTTTTTTAAAGAAAAGGCTAGAAAGAAACTAAAACAAAAATCGCTATTTATTAATTAAAAAAAAAATTCAACTCTAATAATCTCAATTTTACAGCCGTATTTTTAGAAAAAACGAACGATAAAGGAATTTTTATAAGAAACGCTTTTTAGAAAAAGCTGTCTTGGTAATAACGCTGATAAAAAAGTTAACAAAAAAAGCAAAAGATAAATAATTTTTTCTTAGTATTTAAAAGACTTTAACATTAAAAATAACAGTTTATATTACCGGTTATCTGTCTTTCTGTACAGGAAAAAAGTAACAATAAAAGAATTAGAGACACTCCGTTAAAATGCTGCGCTATAATAAAAACAGAAAACAGCAAAATCGGAACAAAAAAAAAGCAAAACAAAAGTATTCTCAATATGTAAAACAAAAAATGTTGAAAGAAAGACGAAAATTGACTTCCCTGAATATCATTTTTATTTAGAAAAAAAAAATTCAGTTTTACAAAACTTGCGGTTCAGTATAAAGCAATCTATTTGCCATTCTTCAAATTTCGATTTTCCATTTGTTTTTCATAACATAAGTTTCTAAATTTTAGAGCTTGAAGTGCAAAACTATTTTTAGCAAAACTAAAGCGCAAAAACTATTTTTAATAATCTATACTATAGATTCTATAGTAAAAAGTACAATTTCTTATTAGTATGAACTCTTTATTAAATAAATTCAAATTTCGAAAAAAGTAACTGTCAAAAAATACTTTACTGATTATTTGGCTAAATATTCGGCCAAACGAATACTCTTTAAGAGGGCAGAATACTGAACAGTGGCCGATTATTCGTTACTTTTTTAATATGTAATATATAATTCAATATAAAATTCATTCAGTACCAGAAAATCATCTTTCATTTTCATAAAAAAAACAACCAAAGAACCAATATTAATTCCACTTTTTTGCGTTAATGTAAGGAAATATTAATTAAAAAATATTTAATTCCAAAATTTGATTGGTAATTTTCAGAAAAAATTGGTTTGTAATTTTGAGTAATTTTCTTCTCTTAAAATCCCTCCTCCTTATGATTTGAGATACTGTTATCTGTCTTTTCTATTACTACTCTAAAAATATCTATAAAAAATTATTTTCTCTCTATATATGAAAAAATAATCGTAAGTGCAGTTGATGCCGTTTTGGGAATTCAAATTTACTATACTTTTGCACACAAATAGCTTAACATTTTGAAACGCGAAATTATGAGGTGTACAGAAAAATATGCAAGGATTATGATGAAATAAAAGAAGTTTTGCATTCTGTAATTAGTTTGATAATCACTAGCTGTTAAACTTGCAATAAAAAAAATCAAGCAGGACTTCAGAGAAATAGGGCCATTAAGTTAAAATTTAATGATCGCTAAAGGTAATTTTTATTATTTAATTTAAAAATTTTTTTTTAAATTTTATTTTATTTTAAAAAGATTGCACATTTAAAAAAAATATTCTCATTTTTTTAATTTAAACAATGACTGTATATCCTTTGTAGTACGAGAAATAGAAATTTTTTTATCTCTCGAGCTTTTGATTTTATTAGCTTAATCTTTTTTGTTGAAAAGTGAAAAATAGGTTTGAGTTATTATAAAAGCGCCAAAGTTTACAACAATGTTATTTTCTAACTAATTTAAGGTAAAAAAATTTTTTTTTGAGTGTTTTCATTATATAAATCGCATTACCAAACGAATCTAATAAAAGTGTTTGCATTCGTAAATAGCGTGTTCATAAAAGTATCGGTAAAATGTTAAAGAAATAATTGGATGTGTTAAAAAGTGATAATACACATTTTAGGTAAGAAATTAATTTAATTTTTAAGTAATGCTTTTGCAGATTAGTCAATGATTTCATTAAACTCTCAAAAAATTAATCGTGATTGAAAAATTAGTAGGAAATATATTACAAAACTTTAAAAATTGTGGTGTAATATCTAATTGTATTTGGTGGTGAAAATCTCTAAAAATTGCGTATTATTTTATTTTAACAGCGAGTTCATATACACTTTAAAGGATGTAGTTTAATCTAAACATCAACATATGATAAAGCTTAAACCAAGATCAGATGCTTTTACTTCATTCATGAATTTTCGCTAAAGTTGGCGTAGATTTGGAAACAGTCAGATGATCGATAACTTTTGTTTAAAATCACGCAGAGAAGTTGAAAGTTAGTCATTGTCTGACATGATGCTGGACATTTCACAGAAACAAGTTAGTAAACTGTTGTAAGAAGACATCGGTGTATTTAGTTAATTAACAAATATAATTATCTTCTCATGAGATGATTTACGAAATTTTCTAATTGTATTGAATAATTTTATAATATTTATTTTTTGTACGCTTTGGTTTAGATACGCTTTGTTCAAATTCATGTTAATATTTTCTCTGTATTGTGTGTATGTTTGATTAAACAAACTTTATTTTAAGCAATATTGTAAATATGCACCCTAAATTAATAATTCTTGCTTTGGAATGTATTGTTACATTGTATTGTTTATTATCATTGTCTATTTTTTATAGTATATGAACGATTGGAAGAATGTATATATTACAAATAGAATAATCTACTACTTAATGTACTTATTGTCTAATTAGAGATCCGGTGTCGTTGGGCAAACTGAAAAAGTTTTTTTCTCCTCTTTAACAAAGAAGCTTCACTATAAAAACAAGAAAATCAGAAAAAAGTTCTACCCCTCAAATTTCGGATCAATTGCTGGGAAAAGTACTAGTACCATGAGTACAGTATCTGTAAAATCCATTTGATCGTGAAATTCATTTTATTGTAAAATTTTATACAGTAATTTTCATTGTAATATTTAATTTAATTACAGTGATTAAATGATTTTACACTAAATATTCCTGTAGAACATTGCGGTATATCAGATTTTTCGTTTTATAAAATTTAACAGAAAAAATTGGTTTTACTATAAAAAGCACAAGCTCTCTGGGTTCCAGTAAGTTTAACTGTAATTTTATTCAGAATTTTTTACAGTATTGTTTATTTTATTCAAAAAATATACTTTGAAATTCATTTTTTTTTTTCATTTTTGTCTATAGTTATTTTTTAATAAAAATAAGAAGACAAAAGTTTATGGTCTCAAGAGAATAGAATAATTAAAATAAAATTAATTTTTATTTTTCATTAAAATATCTGTTTTAGACGAAAAACAACGATAACTGCGAAGCAATCATGGAGGTTGGAGTGTGGAGACTAGTTAAAATAAAACGTTCATGAACATGTGTGGACACTTTTTGTTCATGAATTTTCGGATTGGTCAATTTTGAAATTTATCGGATATTTCTACCTATGAAATGTTAAAAGATTTTTGAGTATAAAATGCATGAGTTAACGCAGTCATGAAGGATTTAGCAAAAAAGTTGAAGTGGTGAAGTTCCCATCAAGTAGTAACGTATCTAAGAAAAAGTTAAAGTTAAGTTCCAAATAAAAAGTAATAAAGTTCTTGTTTAGTAAAGCATTTTCTATGATATAATATTTGTGCCAATAAGAAATGCATTCATGTGAACTTATAAAGTTTTGAGAAATAGTATTTTGTAATATTACCTTCTATGAAGAAAGTTTTACGAATTGAAGTTTCTATAAAACTATGAATCTATACTTTGGGGAATTTTGAAATATTGAGTCGAATGATTTTTTTATAAATTTCTTTTAGGTACGAATTTATTTTTTTATTTTAAAATAATAATGCCATTCTCTTTGCTGTATGAACAATCGAGAATTGCGTCATGCTGACAAAAAACGTCTCTAACATCTGCGTTTGTAATATCTCATTTTTAATATGGATTGATTTTTTTTAATAATATCTCTGCTGATGACAATGTCATTAAACTTTGAAATGTAGGATATTAGATGGAACTATATTTGATCTCTTGGCAGGATATACTTACTGTTTGATATGATGCTTAAAAAAGTATGAGTATAAAAAAAAGAGAAAAATTGTTTTTAACATTTTTATAATAGGTTTAAAAATAAAAGGTTGCAACTATAGAAATATGAATGGGAACATGCAAATATTAAAATATATTCATTGTGCCTTTAATTCAAATGTGTTAGCATTTAAATTTTTTAATGAACAAGGAGGCTTCGCGCTCACCTACCTTTGTGCTTACTTCTGATTCATTTGTGTTTTTTCCCTTACAAATCTATACTTTTCGAAAAATAAAATTTTGTTTATAAAATATATAATTCTTATAATTTTATGAAAGAGAGCGTTTTGTTATTATGTTACTCGTAACAAAATAAATTATTACTATGGGATATGAAAAATAATTAACTGTACTTGAAAAAAGTATTTAAACTTAAGATTATGGAATTTATGACACAATAATAAGTAATAAATGAGAGCTAACATAATGACATAATGCTAACAAATGAGAGCTATTCAATGTTAACTATTTCAAAATAGTTAACATTGAATAGCTTGCTAGTTAAAAAACATTATATTGCATAACACTTCAAATCGTAAACGATTGCTTACCGCATCTTGAGATATTTATATTTTAAAGAAAATTTTGATATAAATGTTGGGATTTATACCTGGCAACATCTGTTCACTTCCTGTTTTTTATGTTATGTATAAATTCTTTTGTTACTTTTGGTATCAAGTCTAATAAAATAATGATATAATGATCTCGAGAAAGATGAACTTTTCCATAACAATGCATAAATAATAATTTTTTGGGAAACAAAGAAGGAAAACGAAGAAAGCTCTTAAAATCGCAATAATTTCTGAACAAATTGGAATTTTAAATAAAGCTTGTGTTAAGTGTATAATTAAAAATGGCTTTTTTAGCAGGTCAAATTTCAACTCTATTTAGTTGAATTTTAGAGAGCAGTGCATTGCTGGCCAATATAGTTTTTTTATTTCATTTTATGCTTAACAGCTATAGTTCTCGAACTAATAATTTAATATTATATATTTTTATTTCATCGTATTTTTTTAGGTTTTTTCTTCACATATTCATAATTTCTAAGTTTTATAGAATTTGCGCTGCAAAATAAAATGTAACGTAAAGTAAAAAATAGAAAAAAAGTAAACTTAGCAAAAAAGTACTTAAAATTGCGATAATTTTGTAACAAATAAGAGTTTTTAATTTTTTTTATACTAGGGGGCTAAGCCCCCTGTTCGCTGCCACTCACCAAACCCGATGATTGCTTAGCAATAATTTGTCTTTTCTTGGCAGAAAACAGTTTTTCTACATAAGTTAAAATTATTCACTTAACATATATGTACTAAAAGGAATTTTGTTTGCTTACTCTTGTGCCTCTACTTCCCACGTCCAAATATTACTATTTATTAGTATTATAAACATTTTGATCTCTGGGTGAACGGAAGTGATTTTTCGAAGTAATCATTTTCTAAAATAACATTTATATTCTTATAACATTATATTGCTCAAGCAAATTTGATGAGTTCACAACCATAATTTAATATTCTCGCTAATAATAGCAGTACTGGAAAATAAGTTTAAATTAGGGATACAAAAATGTTTAAAGAAAAACAATTCGCGATCGCATCGCTCGAGTACGCCATCTAGCGGGAGCCTGAAAATATCAGACATTAATTTATTTAGTTTTATCAAAATCATTGGCAGAATCAGACCCCTTTTTCTTAGCAGCAAATACGAAGCAAAATTTCCCTAAGGAAAAGGCCGAAGAACTTGAAAAAACTCTCCAGAATATTGGTAAATCTTTCAGAAACGGAACACGCCAAACATTTGAAGAAAAATTCCAAAATTTTTAACTTCTATGATCAACAAACTTGCAACGGATAACTTCCAACTTCGGTATTGCATACTGTTCAGATGTGTGTACTACAGTAAAATAAATTTCTTCTGTCTTCAATTCATTACGAATTAAAGTGAAGTCAACATTGCTTTCTTCATTCCAATGAATAAATGTGAACTTACAGAACTGTAATAGTTATAGAATATTCTTCTTCTTTATAGAATAGTATATATTTCTGTATCTACATAATTCAGAAAACAACAATAAAGTATCATCCGTATTACTTGAAATAGTATCATTTTTGCTGATTATTAATACATTTTTATCATTTTCTTGATAAGTATTTTTTAGTTTTGAAAGAATAATTTCAACTAGAATTCAGCTATTCTGTTTTAAAGCTACATATTAAAATTCATATCGAGATCTTACAATTATAAAATTTTGCTGTGTGGTATGTTCTCTAAAAGTAACGAAAAGATAATCTATGTATATATTATTTGAAAGTAAAATTTTGAAACGAAGAACATTAAATTTTGGAATTCTCCAGATTTATAAATCAGGTTAAGCGTTATGATTTTTATAATAAAAATTTTCTTGTAAATTTTTTTTTCTTATTTGATGATAGTTCTCTACAGAATGGTTTTTTACGTCTGATTAAGAACTATAAGAATAAAAAAGAAACAATATGGAAGTTCTTTATTTCAATATGATGAATTTTTAAAATCGTTTTTTTATCCTAAGAATTCTTTATTTTACATTTTTTACCTTATAGTTTTTTGAAAAAAATTGTAGTTAAAATAATTGTTTTGAAAAATTTAATGGTATAAATGGAGTTTATGTATACTTCTTGCATATTCTAATGTTTGAAGTAATATGATTCAGAAAAGTATGGAATAAAATTTCGGTACTTACGTATTAAATCCACCGCAACTACAGATTTGGCGGTTTTTAAGTGCCGCCAATCTAGACCTAAAATTTTTTCGAATAATCATAAAATAAAACATTTTATTTAAAATCAAAACACTTTCAAAATTCAAAACAATTTATTTAAAATCAAAGTAGTTAATCGAAATTTCGGTGGAAAATGGGCCGATATAGAGTTTAACATTGATTCAAAACATTCTCTATTTTCTTTCGTCGCCATATGAACTCTAATAAATAAGATTCCAAATGAAATAAATTTCCAAAATGTACGTTTAACACAATAAAGTTTCATGTCTTGAGAATTGGTACATTTTCGTTTTTTTTGGTGAAATATTTCGCTCCTGAAAAAATAAAATTGCATCTTGTTTTGTTTTTGGCAAATCCCAAAAACGAATTTTCGCAGCACTAAAAAATGGCGTCAAAAAAGAATTTTTTTTTTCGTAAGCATTCTTGATTTTACTTTTTTCAGTTTCTAAATAATGATTTTTATTGAAACTTAAAATTTTTCGATAAAAATTGTTGTTAAAAAACTTTTTTTTACAAAATTGAATTTTATAAAATTATGGGGCTTATGTACACTTTTTGTTCATTTTAATTTTTGAAGTGATATGATTCTTAAAACTATGGAAAGTTTAAATAGGCTTTTTATGTTATATCATTAAATTTAGCAAAACTATTTCTCGGGCAGTAGATTTTAACTCTTATTAGAATATAATTTTTTTTTTTTTATGTTTATGTACAAATATTTTTCCGATGTGCTTAGGATATTCCTTCTCCCTAAAAAAAAAAAAAAAAAAAAAAAAAAAAAAAAAAAAAAAAAAAAGAGATACCATTTTATTTTCGCTTGCATAAGAAAGAATATCAAAAATTTTTCTTTTTTAAATTTAATAAGCCACAATAAAGAAGGAACGTTGCAATGCTACACGCTACATTAAAGACGTCTCTAAAGTAACTGAATGACTGTTCATATAGAAATCGTAGGTATTCGTCTCATACAACAACGCCCCCTATAGTTCGTTGCGATCGCGAATACCTTTACGACTATTGTTAATTTTATGCTGATGACAACCAAAACAATATGGAAATGAATGAGGGAAAACTGGATCCTACCACGTGATTTTCCGGTCAATAAAAATGCGCCGACAACAATGGAAAACGGTATTAGACCATTATGATTTTATATTATATAGAGAAAAAGCTCATGTTAAACCCATAAGCAAAAGTGGCCCTTTTATCATGTCAAATTCCATCCTTGTAGTTGGAATACTGCGACCAGCATGATGTTTTTTCCATCTAAATTAACAAATAATAAATAACTCTCGAACTAACTAACGATTGTAACGAATTTTTTTACATACCTTAAAAATTCTAATATTCTAAATTTTATAGTTTAAATTGAACATCCAAAACAACGTCGGTACCTGCTCTTACGAATTTTTAACTTCAGTTATCTTTCTATCTCAGTTGGTACAATTGAGTCTTATGCAAATATCTTTGCATTGACTAGATTACTACTTTTGTCACATTTAAAAAATATGTAAATGCAGTACCAAAATGCTTGATTGTTTTGATTAAGAAATTAAAGGAACCTAGAAGATGAGTCTTTCTTACTTTGCTCCTAGCGAAATAAATTAATTGCAAACATTTTATTGCCTAAAATATTTTTTAATGAAAAAAAATGGTGATGGTAAGATAAAATGATGGTGATATCACTTAACTTAGACGACGTCGCAACGATACTAGATTTAAATCAATACATTTTAATTGGCATGTGAAAGATTAAATAAATTTAGTTGCGAAGGAGTTAACAGACTTTCATAAGTATTGGTAGTTATTTTATTACTTTTTTCATTTTTAAGAGTCGGATATTTTTAGAAACTGGCTGCCTTGAACTGTTGACATTTCTCGTTTTTCTTCTTTTTTAAAAAATAAAAATAAATTAGAAGTATGTTCTTCATATAAAACTTGTAATTTTATAATTGCATAAATATTTTTTTTGTTTAAGTTTTGGAGAGTCAAGGCTAAAAAACATCGAATATTTTAAGAAAAACACATCAATTTACATATGATGATACTTTTTTGTCAAAATGTTCGCAAACTTTTTGTGTTCTATCACTTCCTCACTAACTATTAGGATATAAATATTATTGTCAAAAGGTAAAAAGATATTCGACGGACTTTGATTGTCAAACTTTACTTGTGCTAGTGAAGATATCAATATCAATATCAACAAAGATATATCAACAAATACTCACTGATGAAAAGTGCCTGAAAAGAGGAATGTATTGCTCTTTTCAGGCACTTTTCATCAGTGAGTATTTGTGCTGTGGTATTTGAGCTGTGGCTTATTGAAGAATCTGTTTTTGTGAGAGGCATAAGAGCCATACAGTTTGTCAGAAATTTTTTTTCATGGCTGACTTTTGGGTCTATTTCCCATTGGCCTCAGAATTGCTACCCCGTTACTGTTACCCAGAAGGCACCTGTGGCTAAGTCGTCGCGGTGAAGTAACGTCAGCCGCGTCATGCAACCACACACCTGTTTATAGGGTGGATTACGTTCACAAAATTGCACAGAAGAAAGGACGTTGAAGAAAGAGAGAGAGCGAGAAAGTTACATTCGTACCTACGGTGGGACTCGAACCCACAACCACTGGCCCAGTACAGTAACCACTAGGCCAGTGATCGGCGGTTCGTCAGCGCAATATCGAATACAATAATGTTATGAGTATGATTTGTAACGATAATTATCGAATAAGACATTAAAGGAAGTCTCAACAAATTATATTTGATTAACTACTCAATAAATTGCAATATGTAAAAAAAATGTTAATTAATTATCTAGGAAAAATATTATAATCTGTCATAAAATCGAGATGTTCAATGACATTTATCACGATATTAAAATTAAGATTAGTTTAGCATTAGCCAATATAAAATTTGGCCTTCTTTCCGATTTGTATGTCTTTTAGTTCAATATAAGTAATTAAATCAGTTCGACATATGTAATTTAATAAATGTTGTAAATATGCATATTATAAAATTATATAAAAAAAAGTTCCTATTTTTTGAAAAACTTATCTGCATCGTT
The DNA here is from genome assembly GCA_949128135.1 of Parasteatoda lunata. Lineage (NCBI taxonomy): Eukaryota > Metazoa > Arthropoda > Arachnida > Araneae > Theridiidae > Parasteatoda > Parasteatoda lunata. The sequence goes on along the minus strand of OX421973.1, from coordinate 53,804,997 downwards.
TCCTTTTAATTCAGTTAAAGTTTAAACATAATCAAATTCGATCAATTTAAACATTATTAGCGTTATTTCTATACCTTGCATAAGAAAATAAATTCAAAAGAATTTTATTAAATAGAATAACAAATTTTTCAATAGAATAACAAAATTTTCATTTTCTATTTCCCGGAATAATTCTCTTGATTGAAAAAGCGAATTCGTAAAGTAACATTATAAAAACCTTACATTTAGGTGATATTTTTTATTTATTTGATTACTGAGTTTCCTTCGAGTAATTTTATTCAAAGCTAGACGAAAAAAGCAGGAAAATTTTCAAATAAAATGATCCATTCGATAAAAAATTGAATAATAAAGTAATAAAAACTTTTTCAGGACAGATCTTCTCAAATGTTGCAGCCATTTTCGCTTGAATTCTTACATTTCATTTGCATACTTTTCGTCCCGCCTTTAAAGTACAATCACTTGTCACAATATTGCGAATATTTTTCAATTTCATTCGGCCAAAAAGCGTTCTTTTTCGTTGGTAATGGTGCTCTGAAACGTTTTAACAAGCCAAAAAAAGAAAGAAAACCTATTTTATTGATCATTTCAATATTCAACAGGAGGTGATGGTCTCATATCGTATTGCATGTACGGATGCTATGGTATATTTTTAGGAGCTATTTTTATAAAATACTTTTTTTTCTAAAAATACAAAACTATGCTGTAAAAAAGGAACTACTAAAAAATTTGCTGTTTTTTAAAAAATTTTATTTTAAGCGAAATTGTATAACGGGAAATACTTCGAGCAAACATTTCGTCAAATTGAGAGAATTACTTTTGAAAATAGAAATTTCTGCAAAACAGATGAATCTGACCTGCGAAACTGATCTGCAGAACTGATTTGATAATAGAAATTTCTACAAAAGCATTAGGTTTAATGCAGCACATAGATAAATAACTGATTAGTAAATTTAAAATAAAATTAAAAAGGGGGATTAAATGAATACTAAATCACTTTCAGGAATCGAAACCGGTGACACTAGCCCTTGTATGATCCAGTCACTCCATGCAAACAGTTTTAAAACTAAATTAGATATTGCTGGAGAATTTTCAGAATGGATTAAGAAAACACTCAAATTGTATTTTTATTTTTGAAAAAAAAGGAAAAAAAGAGAGAGAGAGAACAACATTCTACGACAAACCGTTCCAGTGGAAAGAACAATAAAGGAAATGGAATTTTCTGATTGGTTAAGCGTTATCCATTACTTATAGCTCTTTTTGATCAAAAAATAGTCTATTTAATGCATTTAAATTTTTAATGATTTTATATTCGCTAGGTCAGATTAGAGCCCCTGAATTAGAGAGGCCGACTTATCATCCATTTCGGAGCAAAAGCTTCTCCCCCAATAATGAAGAGCTGCAAGATTTGGCAACTTATCGCTACAAACGCTGTTAACCACTACTATAGGATAATTCGTAAAGAAAAGCGTGCATCGATTATTAACATTGTTTTTCGGAAACTTTTTTTTATGCTTATAAAAATTCACTGCAAATTTTATTACCGGTTAAAAGTTTTAAATAAAAAACTGTTTATGTGCTACATGCCAATTACATCAATTTATTTTATAAATGATATCAAAGTAAATTTGGCATTAAATTTTATATTTTTGTTAAATCTGGGTTTTTCCTATTTCTTTTCAGATATTTTAAAAACTAAACTAATATTTCAAACAAATACTAATAAAATAAACAGAAACTAATTATTTCAACAATTTAACACAAGAATTTTTAAGAAAAAATATTGATGGATCCAAAAATATATGAAAGATCGCATATTAAATAGATCTCTTATGATAAATGTAAACAAACTGTTTAATCTTTAGGCAATATATTAACACAAATAACTAAAAAAAAACTTAAATGAGCCAGGATTGAAAAAGTAACTACTTGATCTTAGTGAAATAAAAAGGAATACAATAAAAAACAAGTAAATATTTGTTTTTAACAAAAATAAATACAAAACTTGGCAATTCTGAAATAAGTGTGACGAATCCTTTTTCAGACAGTGTCATCTCTTGCCTTTATTTATCAGTTTTATAGCACATAAACACTTAAAATTGTCCAAAAAAATTCTATAATTGTTGTTTAAAAGTCATACTTTAAATAAATATATACTTAAGAAATGCAATTTTCAATGAAAATTCCTTTACTTTGTACATAGTTGAAACTGTACGATTCAAGTAACCCTGAAAGTTATTCACTTATTTTTTTAAAAAAAGAAAATAGACGAAAACAAGCATTAAAAACAAAAATCTAACAACTCAATATCGTTTATATACTTCATATATACTTAAATAAATCTAATAAGTTATAAATAAATGAGTACTTACCACACATATGATAGCTCAACTTCCAGACTGCCAGTTGTATCTTCTGCAATTTATTATGCATTTCTTCTTTCTTTTCAAATTTGAAGGAAATCTGAACATTCGAAAGTCTTTTTTTGAACTGTTTGTACAATTTACCGCCGCATAACCACCCTCATCAATAATTTTAGGTATCCAAATAGCCTTCAAACTCTCACGATAATACTAGCATAACGTAACATGCGAACTTGTCTGCTCCCACATGGTTGATGGCTCAGCGCTCATAGTATATGAGCCTTAGGTCAGATAAATTCAATGAACATTACGTTATAGCGAGCGTGGTCGACGTCAAAAAAATTATAGTTTGTCTGAAAGCCCGCTGTTTTATTTTATTTATATTAATTTTTTTAAAAACATTTCTAAATAATTACTTATTTTAAACCAGCGGAATAGAGAAAAATATTTATATATTCAGAAGCAGAATTAATGGGAAAGAGGTACCAATTGGTTTGAGAGAAACATAAGAAAACGACGTCAATGAGGCTTAATTACGTCAATCATGATTAATTAATGTTGGTGATATGCATATGTATAATTAAGGTAATATATGCATATTGAAATAAAATAAATAAGCCATGCACTAGAAAGCAAATGTAATGGATTAAAGGTATTTAGTTGTCTAGAAGAACCGAAAGAAATCTTCATACTATCTTTGACGACAATGATGCTTAATTAATGCTGGTAATATGTAATGATTGAAACTTCTGAACTAAAAGGCAAAAATGAGTAGAAAAGAAACTTAATCGCGTTTTGGCTAACTGTAAAAATCTGCATAGTATTATTGACACTAATGCTCAATTAATATTGATAATGCGTATTAATTGAAATAAAATAAAATAAGCTATGGGCTAAAAAGCCAAGCTAACGGGAGAAAAATTAATGGGAAATTCGTTTAAGAAAGTCGTGAAAAATCGTCATTCACAGATGACGCTTAATTCATATTTATCACTGACGGTAATATGTACTACTGGTATAATGGTAATTGGTGAATTGGTTTTGTTAAGAATTTTACTACGGGTTATCTGTAATTTCAGAAAATAATTTTACCAGTGGTAGTTATGATAGTATATTAATATTTTAAAGAATTAGAATTGAAAGAAATTTTTTCCACCACTACTTATAAATATTTTAACGGTAAATGAAAGGTCATATAGAAAAATGGTCATTCTCCAAAATCCATATAAAGTTCGAATATATATATTTTTAAAATTCGGCTTTAATTGGCTGGCACTGACAATTATGTATACTCTCAAGTGTTGAAGGGTTGCGTAATAAGTTCCAATTATACTAATATAGGTATAAAATATTATATTGATATAGTTGGTGATTATTAAAACTGCACCAATACTAAGCCGTTTTAATACTTATACTTTGAAATTAAGTGTTGTACGGCCCCTCAAAAGGGGCCTGAGAAAATGACTTAATAATGGTAAATTTAAACTATCATGAATTGGCCACGGGCAATAGCATCGTGCCAAGTGATGTTAAATGCATTTTATCTATTTCAACATATAATATTCAATATAAAAAAAAAGGGAATTATTTTAGGTATATTAATTGAAAAACTCAGTGGAAGAACCAGGTAAGTAATATTTACAGAATAAAGAAAAACAAGTTGTATCCGCATTATTTCATTATCAATTTTTTAGAAGGTGGGACTAATCATTTTTTGTTTTATTTGATTTACCACTGACTAATTTGAAATAAAAAAGTATGTAAGATTACTAAAAACTACTATGGATTGGTTAAGTAGTTAAGATAAAAGTAAAAGCAAAAACAGTCCTGCTACATTAAACATAGCCATATTGATGCAACCATTTTGTTATTTTCTCTAATTCTTCAATTCCCCTAAAAATATCACCTGGTTCTTCCATCAAGCTCTGTAGTTGTGTCAGTATATGCTTTTCAGTTCTGAGTATGATTGTTCAGTACTGATTTATTAATTCCTTTCCTTTTTTTTAAATTCACGCTGAGCGAAGAACAATTATTCAGCTAGTAGTTTTATATAAATTGATTGCAAATTACCTTATTTTTAAAAACATTATTTTTTTTTTTATTAATTCAATTGCAAAAGCGAAAGGGGGTATATTCACAACCCTCTCTACATAACTCTATCTACAGCACTCCCCAACCCCAAATACCCGCCTTTTCTTTTGCGATGTTTTGGAACCCGAAGAAGCACTGCAACCAACCTTTTATATCTTTTTTTCCAAAATACTTAATTCTTTTTTCGATAAAAACCATATGCTTTCGCGCCGAAATAAATAAATAAATTAATACAAGTCAAACTCAAAATAAACATTAGGAGGACCGGAAAGTAATGTCGTTTCGGTGCATTTGATATTTGCTATCAAGATTTTATTTTTAGTTAATAATGCATTCACCCTCGTTAGCAAAACCCTTCAATGTCGAATGGAAAATGGATCGGAAAAAATGAAGTGGTTTTTAAGAACGAATATTCAATGCTCCTAAACGACATTGCTTTTCAGTACCCCTAATACAAAAACAGAATAAATAGAAATAAAATAGAATAGAAATAAATTGAAAATAAGAAATTTAAGAAATACAGCTTAAGACTTACTGCATTGTCGAAAACGTGTTTTATTTCTAAAATGTGATACATTTTTAAAAAAGCTGATTTTTTAAAAAAAAATATTAACTACCAAAGGTTGAAATTAAAGATCATGGAGCTATAACCCAAACATCATACCTATCGACAAACTGTAGAACCATTAAAAAACATTAGTAAATTAAAATTTCTAACTAGACAATCGTGGACTCCAGAAATAAATGTTTATAAGTAAAAGAACGAAACTTTAATGGTAAAAATAGTTCCGCGTAAACTTAAACTAGCAGTTCAGACATTTCAAATAAAGAATAGCAATTTTCTGATCCATTCCAACTTAAAACTTCTAATTTAACAAAATATGATACCCAAATCTACAGACCTACTAGACTATGTTTTGGAAAAGTTCAGAACTGGAAACTAAAAATTTTTATTTCTCCGAAAGGGTGGTCTGATAATAAATGAAATATATTTTGTTTTCCTAAAATATGAAGAACGGCACATTGTTAGTTTGTTTATACATATTTAGCATGTTTTATCTCTTTTTGCTACTTTAAAATATTTAGATCTTAGTTATAATCTTAATCTGGAAATTGAGTTATTCTAATTGTTTTTCACCAAAGTTTAAATGAGAGTCAACTACACAACGATTTACATGAAGTATGTTAAGCGATAGATGAATATAATAGATGTACTGAGAAAAAAAAATTCTTGCTGAAAAACCATATTTGATAAATTTAGTTTTCATAAAAAATGGTAATTTTGGTAAAAAAACATCAAAATATGCTGTTTTTAATTCCTTTATTTAGTAGTTTATCTGTTTAGAAATTCTGTGTTTAAAATTGATAATTCGTATTACTCACCTATTTAGTAAAAATAAAACGCTGAAAAAATGTTACAGAAAGAATTTTTTTACATTAATCTTAATGAATGGCATTCTTCAAACCTTACTGAAAATTGCCCCAAAACGTCCAAGAACTAAAAATATGAAAATGCCCGAAACAAAATAAAATTAATGTCTCTGGCGCAATCTGAGTTTATTATCATAGTTTGCCCTCATTTTAGGCCATACCTTTTTTAACATTTCGAGATGAAGATTTTCCCATTAACCTTAATGAATGACATACTTCAAATCTTGAAATTTTACGCTTTTAAAAAGGCGGGTTCAGTTATTCTCAGAAGGCTACAGGTTTTTAGCTGTTATACAGAAAAAGAAGATAATTTATTGGTTTTAACCCTTGCCCAGGCCGCTGCACTTTGTATGAGGACACTTATTTCAAAAGGATTACAAATTAATTGAAATGATCGATTTTCATCTGAATGTTCCATCCTTTTTTAAACAAATGCTATTTTTTTTTTTAGTAGGCAATGAGTTGAAGTCTATTTCTTTATTTGGAATGTACTATCTACGGTCACAGTTGCTAGTGCGATGCTTGAAAAAGTTGAGTTGAATTTTTTAAAGGGGGAAAAGCATTGGTTTTCAACCCGTCTCCTAGAGAAATCTCGTATTTCCTCAGGAGGTGAATATTGACAGTACGAATAACTTTGATTCACACCTTCTATATTAATTTATTCTTTGATATTCGTGGTACAGCCCAATACTATTGGATATTATCCGTCACCACATTACAGTTTCTGAGAGGAAATCCAGGTTCACGAGGATGACGTAGGGCCGAGTGACGTAGTTCGTACGTACATTAAAAATCAAAAATACTACAGAGAATCTAGGACATGGCAACAGGTCAGCAATTAATACAAATTTTTTTTAAAAATAAAACATGCAGAATTTGAGTGGAAAATATTTAATAGCAAAGAATTCTATTGGGATATTATTGGGATCTATTCTTTGATATTCGTAGTACCGTCCAATATTGAGCAGGTGATGGGTTTCTGAGAGGAACTTCAGGTTCACGAGGATCACGCAGGACCGAGTGATGTATTAATTAATAGTAATATAATATATAATATGACGTATTAATTAATAGCAATTAATAGTAATAACGTAATAATTAATAGTATATGTGAAACCGGAATGATTCAAGGTAATAATTAATTGCAATCTATACGATCCCAAGATAACTCGGGGTACTAATTAATTGCAACATATATGAACTCAAGATGATCGGCATGATAATTAATTGCTATATATACGAACCTGAGATAACTCAAGATGTTAATGGTTGTTAATGGTGCAATATATATTTATTTTATTACTTTTTTTTAACTTTAATTCTGAGTTTAACTACATCATCTGCAATACTTATTGTTGAAAAGATTTTTTTTTAAATTTTTTAATTACGAGTACCTAAATAATTTCTGTAACCTCTGAATATGAAACTGCGTGAAAATAAAGCATAGAGTACTTTGTTAAAATACTTATTTAATAACTTTTATAAAAAATTTTGAATAAATATTTAATGAAGACAAATTGTTTGACTTTTTGGTATGTAGTTGTGTTGCAGAAAAAGCATTAAAATCACTACATATTAAGTAAATTTGCATGATAATTGAATTTAAAACACACGAATAAATTTATTCATATGCCGTCAAGAAACTTATAAAATCATAGAAATTTTTTCTTAATTTTTTTAAATTAATTTACAAATTGGAATCTTTTTTGAAAACTTCATTGATGATGTAAAAATGCTGAATTTTAATTATTGCAATCATAAAGTTAAATTCAGTTTTGAATTTAAGAAAAAAACGTTTCAAATGAAATCGTGCAAGCTCCTAATTAAAAGCAAATATTTAGCATTGATTGAAGATTAATATTGAAACAGTTTTCCTTTTATTTCATAATGCTTTTTTACTTTTTTAAAAAAAAAAAAAAGGTGAATTGATAAGTAATTAAAAGCTTCTTCTCCCGTTTGAACAAATATTAGACAGATAAAACAAATTACTTAATGGTGATTAAAATTCTACTTTTTAAAAAAAAATTATGTCATTTAATATTTAATTGGGGTTAATGCTGAATAAAAGTTTGATATTGAAACAATTTAAGTAATTTTGTTTGGAATAAAGTAATATATTCTTTTGTTCCCGTTATTCTTTTGAAATTTTAAAAGGAAAATAATTCTGTAAAAAATATATTTTCTTGAAATTTATCAGGGTTATATAAATTAAGAAATTAAATTACTAATTAAATACTATTAAGAAATTTAAATACATTTTTAAGGGAAACAGTTTTTTCATCAATTATTTTCAATGATCGTATTTAGTTCAACACTTTATCTTATTTTTTTTTTAAAGGTGCGTATTGTTTTATTTTTAATGCTAAAAATATCAATAGAAAGGTATTAAATTAAGATTTTAATTAAAGTTATTGCATAATTTATGTGTATTTTTAATTGTTTTAATATCGAATTTGCACAAATTCAAATATAGGTTAAATTTCTTTTTTTTAAAGAAATTTCAGGAACTCAATATAACCTCATGACATATATTGATTTTATGTTAAAATTTGAAGAAAAATACACAATAAGTTTCTAAATATTTTAAATCTGTAATTTTTAATTTTAAATCTGTAATACGAGGGAAATTAGTAATTGTATAGTAATTGCATTTATATACACAAAACAATAACTAATTATGCTATTCACTTAAAACTTAATTTACTTTCTTAACTTAATTTTCTTAATTGTTAATTTTGTTTCTGAAACAAACTAAAATATTTAATAGAAAAAAAACTAAAAATAATTATGTAAATATCATATATAAAAGCAGATAATATTTTTTGCCAGGAAAGAAAATATCATTAGGTTTCTAAAGAAATCTGAACTCATTTTCAATTTGTCAGAAACTTTTATAGATACGTTTCACAATTTATTGAATGTACAACAAATTTCCTCTTGGATTCTAAAGAACAGTTGCCAACATGGGTTTCATGACTCTTAGAGTCTTGAAAACAACTCTTTTATACTCAAATATTAATGACTACTCGTTACAATAAACCCCCCAGTGGGTTGAAGAAAGACAGAATGCCCCACCGGAAGTACTCGAAGAGCACTAAACACCTCCGCATCTGATGAAACATTCATAAGTTTGCCAGTCAATGTGTATTTTGAGAAAAGGGTGACAAAATAACCGCTTCTATTTCTCCAAAAGCTCTTTCTAGCCTGTTTTGGTCATAAAAGCTCGAGGGAATAGTAGTTGGTAATGCATCAGAAATTGTTGCTAAATCGTAAAAGTTGGTTTAGAATGCATAAGGACTGTAGACATGTATATATTATTCAATGACTTACATCAAATCATTCGTTTGAAAGACATGATTTTTTTTGGACAGGTATTTATGCAATAGGTCAATGAATAGGTCTTTTATTGGGACAAGGGGATGAATTGGATATTAGTTTTGATTTATTTATTTTCCTTACGCCCTATAATTTACCCAGTAGGTTGACACAAAATTACTACTCCTAGTAATTGTGTTCTAAGATATGTTTAGATTTTTACGGTAAAACTTACTGAAAATTAAATGTATTACGAGTTATTTTAATTAATATAAAAAAAATGGTAAGGAAAAGTGTGCTTTTTATAAATGTCTTTATTTCACTTTTCTTTGAAGTGAGTTTTATAAAAATTAATATATACTAAGTATCATAATTTTGATCATAATTAAGAAAGATAGCTTGCAAAAAATTAGACTCCAATTTAACGCATTATAACTTTTCAGTAGAGATTATTATTATTCTTTATTTTCTTAACAAAAAATGCTTGAAAAGCCTAATAAAACACAGAAAAAATTCATTAAAGAACATTCATTCATTCATTAAAGAATTGATATTTTGCTTTAAACAAAATCTTTCACTTTATGATTTTTTTATTCAAGTAGTAATAGTTTTTTAAAGTTTCTTAGAATTTTTTTATTTACATGCTGCATTAACGTTTGCTTAACTCACATTAGCTCACAATCTTTACTTTTAATAAGATTTTAATAATTTTAAGTTCGTTTTCGAGATTTCTTTTTTCTTCCATTAATTTTCCAGCCCTTCATGTAATATAATTTTTAGTTGAATGCTGTATTAAGCTCAGTTTAGTAGATCGAAAAATTTTGAGTATTATAATTCGTTTATTTGAGAATGTATGAAATTTCCTTTTTTTATTTTTATTTCAAACTAAATGAACAGTATATATTAGAACAAAATTATTTTATCTAAAAGCTCAGTGAGTCAGTGTTATTTATACACAAATCTTATGAAGGTGTTGATTTGAAATAACAATTCTAAGCTCTGCAAAATTACGAGTTCGTTGTTCCCAAGAAACGTTTTGTCTCTGAGAATTTCATCTCTCCAAGACAATAACCGCAGCTATTCAAAGGCTTCACACATCCACGTTTCGAGATGAAAATACGAGTTTCATTTGGGCGTTCAAATTGTAACAAGAATTCATTCAATTGCTCGTCGGCAATTCGAAGAGAAGATAGAAACAAATAAGCTCATTTATCTACTTACGTCTTAATAGTGAATTGTAATTTTGAACTATTTCACAATAACGTGGAATTGTAAATTTCACACCAAATTTCATTAAAGCGTTTAAAAAAACGTAATTAAATATTAATTTATTGTATATCATAATAAATTTTTCGAAATTATAATATTAGACACCATTAAAGTCATTCTAATACATAAAAATTGTGCTACTGATTAGGATTCAATTCCATTTGTATTTCTTTTCAAAACTTGTTTGATTTTAAGACTTATGTGTTCATTTGTTAAATAAACTAAAAAGTTACCAACCTTAGAGATAAAATACAAACAAACAGATGTGATAGAATAAAATTTGACATTTAATTAAATCAATGTAAGTTTAAGTATAGCACGATTAATTTTTGTGTGAAATCAATATTAATTAGAGTATTTTTTACACAAAAGTTGAATAAGGATTTTTTATTAACTACGCGTTGATAAAAAAATGCAAATCTTGGTGCAAAAATGAGGTAGTTAAATTTTTATTTTTTTTATATAGTTGCATCTTTGATTGTGGACAATATAATTGCTTTGATTAGTGCAAGAACCGGACACTGCTCTTGTACTCTTTTCATGTATAAAACAGTTAAGGAAGAAGATTTTAACAAGTTATTTATGAATTTCGACTTACCGTGTGCATAAATGCCTTAAAACCATTTATTATACATTCCCATGGTCAAATTATTAGGCGCACTACACTGTTAGAAATTTCTCGGAAAAAATGGTTAAATAACAATTGATTGCATGGCTATTTTACCATATTTAATCAACACAGTCAAATAACCATAAATAAAATGGTAATCAAACTGCTAAGTTTAAGAAAAACTGTTTATTAACTGCTTTCACCTAATACGGTTAAACAACCAGAATTTTATCGCACCAACTAGAACCACCTAATGAAGCTACTTAGTTCTTCGCTACTGCGTACATATCATAGCCGAGCGGGCTTATCTGTCAATCTCATGACCTTCAGAACTGGAGTTCGAGTCCTAGTCTTGACACTAGAATATTTTCTCTATTCCGTTCAACACGTGAAGAATTCCCAGTGTCCGGCACTCTCCAATGACCATTAACTTACGAAAAGCCGAGCTTCTATACCTAGTTAAAAAATTATTACGTTTTCAAAATTGCCAGTTGTAAATGGTTAAAAAACCGTATAGTTTTGTATTCATGGTTTTTTAACGATATTTTTGTAAATGGTCATAATACCATAAAGGAAAAATTTTTTCTTTTCTGTAAACTTTACAGTTAATCGGATAGACAGACAGCTGCCAGTTATATTACCGTAATTTTAGAAGGAAAATTTTAACAGTGTAAAAGAGATTCTATGTAAAATCTTAATTATTGGATGACACTATACAGCTTTATTGATTTTACTCGACTGAAACTGGTTTGTACTTGTTTATGTTCATGTATCAATCCGTCAAATTAGACGATATGTAATATAAATTGGACGATTGGATAAATTAGACGATATATTACATAAATATAGAATATTTATTATATCAGGTATAATATTAGTCATATTATATACAATAATTAGACCAAATCATTAGACACACTGTAGTGTTTTAATAATTGAATGTTTGTTATTCGAATTGATTGTTACTCGATTGAAACCGGTTTGTACTTGTTTATGTTTGTGTATAAATTGGTCAAATTAGATGATATATGATATAAATTGGACGATTGGATTAATTAGACGATATATTACATAAATATAGAATATTTATTATACCAGGTATAATATTAGTATATTATATATAATAATTAGACCAACTTATAAGACGCACTGTAGTGTTTTAATAATTGAATGTTTTGCTAAAGTTTATATGAAATACATACATTTAAACATATATGTTATGGATTTTTATTCAGGAAATTATTATATATTTCCTATTTGTATTTCTTTTTAACTTATTGCATTACAATGTTAACCAACTGATACACGGACATAAACAAATGTAAACCAGTTTCAGCCGCGTGAAAACAATAATGCTGTATAGTATCTCACATCGAACATTATAGTACGTCTAATAATTTGGATAGAGACTGTGCAGCAAGGATGAAAATAAAATCGGGACAATTGTAATTTTTATAACAACTCTAGATAAGGGAGCGTGGAGAACTGGTATGGACAATTAAAAAGAAATTTATCTTATTGTTAAATGGGTTTTTTCAAAATTAAACAAAAATTTGTCAAAAAAGCTTTGACACAAATTATAGTCGAATTCAAAAAACTCATGTATTCAAAATTGAAACAGAAAATCAAAACTTATTTCTTAGCAAAATGCGTAATCTCAAACGTTATACAAAAGGAGATATATGTTAGAGAGATGTTCCCTGGCTGCTGGCAGGTTTCGAATTAAGGAACATCGGGTTCGCATTAGGATGCTTTAACCAACCTAGCTGTACACTCTAGTCTAGGGAGAGTTAGGAAGCTTTAAAATGTTGTCACCGCAGTGACGTATCGTGACATACATTCAGTTCGGTTAAAAGTTTTTCTGATAAATCGAAATAAGCAAAAAGTGAAATTCAAATTATCGATCTCTTAACTAAGCTATTGCAACCATAGTTTCCTGATTGCCTACCTTTTTGCCATTGAAATTGCAAAGAAACTATGTCGTGATGTGCCATTGCGGTGGCTACTATATAAAGCTTCCAACTTCTGTCTGGTCTGGGGTGTACAACAACGGAAGTTAAACCTGGAGGTCCCTTGGTTTAGTACCTACCAGCAGCCAACGAACATCTTTCTTACATATTGCTCCTTCCACATAAGTTTTGAGGCTATGCATTTTGCTCTAAATATGAGTATATGCTGCTGCAGTTTTGAATACATCTGATTTTCAAAATCGACTATTATTTGTTTCGATGTTATTTTGAAACATTTATGCTTAATTTTGAGTAACCTATTTTTGCAGTGTAATCATGTTTTAGAACTTACCTAGCATTTCTTTAAAATTAAAACTTGATTGTCTATTTCCATTTTGAATGATATACTCAAGCTTTTTTAGAATTATAATTTTATAATATGCACTCTTTTATTTATACAAAAAAAGTTATTTTTGTTTACTAGTTTGACTTACTTAAAAACTATTCTTTTGCAGTTTTCTCTTGAAGTATTCACAGCGTGATTATCGATTATTAATTGCACATGAAAGTGAACTCCAGTGTTTCCAATTTACGATATCTAAAAATGGAGGTTGGATCAATAAATAAAAAAGTTTTTCAAGATGTCCACTTTAGCCCCATGCCCCAATTAGCCCCCCTCGTTCATCTCCCTATCTCGTTCACTATTATTGACAATAACAGTTCGCTGTTATTAATAATAAATATTTACTATTACAGATAGATACCGTTTGTAAAATGTTAAATAAGGAAATTGAAATTGTATTAAAAATCAAAGCACATATGCGACATAGAATACCCCATATCATAGTTTATTCAGTTTGCATTCCTAAAACATGATACTAAACACACAGCTCCTGAAACTACAAAGCATGTTTTAAACTTGCCTGCATAAATTGATAAAGACGGGATGAGGGTTGTAAAGTTTTAGTAGCTGAAATAACTAAAATATGATACACAACAGGCCTTTTCACGAGACTTGTTTACGTAACCACTTCCAACGGATAACTACATGTCCCTGCTGGTTATAAAGCACTGGACCATAAATCCATCTATGTAAATTATTTTAAGTGCTTGTACTATTTATCGTACTACAAACGCTTTCCTTTCTCATTTTATTGGATGGTAATGTCTAATTCTATCTCCTGTTTGCTAACATAATTATTAGTGCGTTACATGATTATGTTTAGAAGAGTTTTAAATATAATTAACCTTTAATTCGCTATTCAAGTAAATCTTCAGTCAACGTATTAATATTGCTGTTTCTTATTATTAAAGTGTAGAAAAAAGTTTTGTTTTTATATCTATAGAAATTCTATAAAAATTAGTTCTTAAATTTAGTACAACTTACCCAACAAAAAAAAAATATTGTTTAGTAGTACTGGATAATAAGCTCACCGGGAAAATAAGTTCTTCAATGAAAAAATTTATAATAAGCCACAGAGGTTAGTGTCTGTGGTGTTTGGAGGTGTTTTTCTTATTATGGATTGGAACCCGATCACATGTTATCACGAACATGAACCATCATGATTATTTTTATGTTTTGGATGAATAGATACTGATTCTAGTCAATAACTTCTAGAATAAGCTGTTGATTGCATGGCTTTAGCAATTTAAAAATTATTAGTCAGCTCTATTAAAGAATTAACATGTTTTGAGATTGTTCTTATTAAGCCTTTGTGAGCACATAGTACAATTAGAACGCAAACTTGTTTAGTTATCACTTAGTGTTCTTAGTCTCCTAATGACCTAGTCCTATATTTTGAATTACATAAATTACGTTTCAAGTAACTTTAAAATTTGGCTTGGAATGCATGTTTAATGTTGAAGTTAATACAAAATTAGTACAGTACAATTAACGAAGCACAATAAGAACTTTAAAAATCACTTTTTCAAATGAACTGAGAAAGAAGAAAGTACTCTTATTTTTGTCAGTCTTAAAACGAAATACGTTGAGGGCGGTACTTTCGAGATTCATGAGAAATATTATTATAGTGATGCCCTCGACGTTGGTACTTCAATAACGGGATATAATATTTTTTTTCTTTCATCTTATTCGCACTAACAAGCGATGAACAGTCGAGTTGGCTCTGGCGATAGAGCGTTCGCTTCCCAATGAGGTGACTGAGGTTCTAATTTCAGCGGTGTCTGATTGATACGAATTCTGTTTTTGGCTCGTATTGACCACAGTACCGAAGTAAAATATCCTCAGTGGTAGACGAAACCTGGGTTAGAACCCCCTTGCCTTAGGGCTAACCGTGGAAGGTTTCATGGTTCCCTGTAACGCAAATGCGGGTTAGTCTTTCATGAAGGCTAGTTTATCCCAATGTTTGATCTAGGAGTTCTCTCGCCTTTTGAGTTGAGTTCAAAATTACAAGGCTTCGGAGTTGAACGTTGATAGTTGTAAGCTCAGAATTATTTCGATTGTTTTAATGCCGGTTATAATATAAAATATAAAACAAATGACATACGATTTTCTTTGGTCCTATTTTTCTTTTTATAATATCACTAGATTACAGCTTATCTTTACGGTAGTATTAAAATAGATTAAACACTTGTTGTTTTTTATTCTTACATTAATCTAAAATAAAATTTATAATATTGAATTATGAAACATTAAGATCATATTGAACCTTGCATTCAATTCAAGTCTGTACGAAAGCTTTCTTCATGTTTGAACAAAAACTTTATCTTTCTTAGATGTTTTTATTGGTCTTAATTGTCTTAAATTTCTCACTACTATTAATCAGAAACCGTTTGTAATTTCATTCCCACTTATAACCTTTTAACTTATTCCTTTAATCGAAAGTTAGCTGACCAACGCAATCTTACCATGATTCCGAAATTTGTTCGACTAATAATATCCTCAATGACGAGTTCCTTTACCTTAAAACTATCGCTGTTGACTGTTGATTTCCTTCTGATACTGTTGATTCCATGTATAGAAAATTAATCACCTAATTCAACAAACTTCTTAGAGCAAACTTTAACAATTCCATTGTTTTACCTTATTATCCACAAAAGTCCACAGATCGCTAAGATTTGGATAAATTTGTGCTTAAATTCTTTTTCTTTCCCAGTAAACAATTTAAATATCTCCAATTTTAAAGACTCAATTGCTCATAAACCAAAACATACCCTTAAAGTTCGACTCAAAGATCATGAAACACATGCCCAAAATAAGGCACTAATAATTTAGTTAATGATATTTCTTGGATCCCATTCTTTATTAATGTTTGGAAATTTATTCTAATGTAATTTTTACAGATATCCATCCAAAACCCTTTCACATTTATCCCCATAACGATCAGTTAATTTTCAAGAAAACGGTCATAAAAGTGCTTATTTTTTTGACATCTAGTTTAAAATAAACTGAAATCTAGTGCTCGCATCTAGTTTAAAATAAGCAAACTATCTAAAATTACCTTAAAAATATCCTGGTTCTGTCATCTGGTGTGTAAAATGAGAAATAAAATGTTTTCCGGGCCAAAGAAATGAATTAGTTTTATTCTTATTGGCACGTTACTACTGAACACTCCAGCCAGGAAATAACACGGGAGCGAGAAATAGAGAGCGAAACCTCACCCCGTCATTTTCACGGGAGCGCCTTTCATTTATTAACTTGTTCAAGCTTGTTCCTCGTTTTTCCTCATTTTCAAACCACGTTTTTTCTCATTGTAACGTATTCGTCTCGTTACTTTATCCTATAATCGTATTTAGACATTGAAGAAGGTTCTTGTTTGTAGAACCGAAACTATAGTATGCCAATTAAAAAATTTCGTCCTTTATTAACGTAATTTTGCTCCATTCATTTGTAGTACAAATAAACTCTATCTTCATTTGAATCTTAAAGTTGTCGAGAATTTTGATTAATGTTAATTTCATTTTTTAATAACATCGATATAAATTCTGCTCATGCAATCAAAAATTGATCAAAACCTGAATTTTCATTGGGAAAGGAACATCTGTAAAGATTTCAGTACAATAGCTTATCGGAAAGTGATACAAATTTTGTATTCATGATTTTTTATCGATTTAAACAAAAAAATGGGTGAACCTGTTAGAAAGTGGGCTGTAGAGTGGGTCAAACTGGTAAGTAAAGTGAGTAAAAAAAATGTTTTTAACTTTGGAACGCCTTAGAGGGGAAAAGTTTCTTTTTCAAATAAGAATAAAAATGGTATAAAAATTTTTGAAATTATCAATATCTTTCATTCACGCGTCGTACTTGAAATGGCTAGAATAGCCTATTTGGTAGGATGTTGAGCCCGTGTCGAAGAGGTTGTGAGTTCGATCAACACAGACCAAAGACTCCTCGTGTGGTAAATATTGACTGGTGCAAGTTAAATGTGACGGGTTTCAAAGTCCGCCAGTTTTGCGTAACAAATCACACCTCTGGGAGTACTCGTGTAGTAACCGAAACCTTCGTAAACCGAACCACCACCCCCCTCAAAAGAAGATGGCTAGAGTATAATCTGAGATAACCACTACCTTCGCAATTTTTTCTTTATTTCTTTCATCAAAAAACAGTAAACTACTTTTCTATTTTTTTTTTCTTTATCTTATTACAAGTACTTTTAAACCTTAATATAACATTAAAATATAGGTTCTTTCTTTTCTTTAAGTATTAATGAAATCATTACTATTTTATTGTATGATGTTATTTTTTTTTTCATTTTCTTCAATAATTTAAATTTTTTTAAATCGAAATTTGCATGAATTGTGTTAATTGGGATACTCACTTAATCGGGAAGATACATTTCCCAACAATCCTGATTAATCTAGGATCAACTTTTTTGAAATAACTTATTTATCTCGAAAAAATTTTGCATTTTGTTGACTATCATGATATACTATTATAATATTTACTATTCGAGACATTTTTAACAAATATTTAATAATTGCATAAAACCCGTAATTAGTTAACAAAATAATGATAAATGTTTTCTCCAATTCATTAAAAATATTACTCCTTCTTTAAGAAAGAATGCTTTAAAAATATATACTTTGAAAAGAAACCCTACTTAAATAAGTTCTGCGAAACGGAAATAAATAAAAATAAATATGATGTTGGTTGCCATACATACAATAAACTCTTAAGAAAAATAAACTCGTCATTTTCAGGACATTTTGTAAAAGGACTTTTGTATTTTATGTATCATATGTTTAAAGTATTATAGATAATTGTCATGCTTTTACAATATTTTGTGCCGTGTAGAAGATAACGAGTATAATATAATCAATATTAACTAGGTCTATTTTAAATAATAACTTAAATTACAAATAAAGAAGCATTTTAATGCAATTTTTCTTAAAATTACACGTTGATTTTTTATAATAGGAAAAATCGCTACACAAAAACAACAATTAAAACAAGTGCTGTTAATTTCAAAACCATCATTTAATTAGTTTTTAGACAACGAAATGTGTTTGTTTATTATTTTCATCTTTTTTTATATTTTAGTTTGATGAAGCTCAATTAGAAGACGAAATGAATCTACTTGAAAATGTTCAACTAGAATTGGATGAAACAGGAAGTGAGTATATTAATATTGCAATATAAAACCAAAATTCAAAATAATAAAATTAAATACAATTAAAGTATTCGGCAATATGCAGAGCCATTATATTTTATCAAATATTGTTAACCTACCTTTCTTCCTACGCTTTTAATAACTTCTCTATCGTATAACTTCTCTATAACAAGGGTGAGATTTTGCAATCGAAATTCCATTTGCTTTTCGACAATCGAATGGACTATTTCGATTGTCGAATTTGGATCATTGCCTACAATAAAAATTTATCAACATTTTATTGCCAAAAAGAATATATATCGTCAAACTCCATTTTGTATAATTTATGACCAAAACAAATTAAACAGACACAAAACTAAAATTGAAAATAAATAAATTAGGAATTATAAAAACTGTGTTTTTCAAATGGATAAAAAGAAAAAAAAAACTTAATTTTTATCCGAACTAAAACAAAACTTAAGCCCCTATAAGAAATTCTCTTTGTCCTAAAGTCATTCGAATTTGATGTCACGAACGTTTTTCACTTCAAGTCAGACAAAAACGTTTTTTTCTCCTCTTTAATCCACTTGAAAACATAAATTTAAAAGTTCTTCATTATTTATGAAACCTTAATCTAATTCACTGAAATATACAGTGAAGATTAAATACTAAACGATTTATTGTAATACAGTTTCATTCAGTTGTGCATTTATGCTTACTCAATTCACAAAAATATTATATTTGTTCAACTTTATTAGTTTTTTATGGTTCAACATATTTGTTAAAAATTTTTTTCCTATGCCCACCTGTGTTTACATTCGAGAAATCAAAAGTGTAAAGGCAGATTTGTTGGCTACTCTTTCAGGGGCACCATATTAGATGGGCCAACGTTGCTCCTACAGTAAGGACAGATATTACAGAGAATGAAAAAAACTTCCATGCCTTGTCCGGGATTCGAACCCTGAACCTTTCTGATGCAAAGAAAGTTCCCCGACCTTACACAGTCTGGTCGGCATATTTGTAAAATGTATTAGACAACATTTTACCAAATCTACGTGAATCAAATGAAAAAAATTCAACAAGCAAATATAATTAAATTTTGCTTCGAAATTTTTTATTTTAACTTCCTTATATTAATTTAAAAAACGTAAAAAAACTGCAATAATAAATGTCAAAACCATTTACCTTTCCACTTCTGCGAGAGAAAAAATAATCAATAAAGTTTATTCTTTACAAACGGAATTCATCAGTCTCAGTAAGTTGAAAAATGATATAAATAATATCAATAAAAAAAAAAGAAAATTAAAAAAAAAAAAATAATAATAATAATAAAAAAAAAAACATTAGCATTTTTCATCAAAAGTGTAAAATTACTTTCACGTGAAACGGACAATGTAAACAGATTTCTTGAAAAAAAGAAAACTGCAATTGAAATTTTATTCGAAAAAGTTTGCAAACTTTATTTCTTTAAATAAACATACCTTTTGAATTGAGTGCATTGATATCGAAGAATAGTTGATGGATTTTGAGAATCAAGTTTTATAATAAGTATAAGATACAAAACGCAAACATAACTCTTTTCTAGGAAATAGATTATTTGATATCCATTTACGGATTTCCAAAAAACATTTGCCCAGTTGCATAAATAAAAATTCAATAAGTTTTGCAATATTTCTAAAGCGAGAAATTCAAAAAGCATAAGATTTCTATACAAGATTTTTCATCTTTTGTAACGAGATAATTATGAGAAATTCTATGAGAAAGAAAGCTCATCCTTTTATTTATGTTTTTATGCAAGTCTTTTTAAGAAGAGTTTGTTGTATCGGAGTTTTTAAGTTCATTTGTGTTATATGAAACCTGAAAAAAAAATTAAAAAATGTACTATAATAGTGTATTATTGACGCCAATTAAGTTGAACAATTATCGCAATCTATTCTATAAGCATTTTTAAAGTATATATATTTCCTGCTTACATACATACTGAAATAGGTGTTTACGTCTCAGGAATATGTAATATAGTACAGAAATGTTTTTATGTAAATCAAAGGTTTCACGGGATATATATGTTTCATATTTTTAGAACTTCATTTTAATAGATTACTAGCATACATACGAAGCTTAACTACAATATTCAACGAGCGAGCGAAGGGAACTCAATTTCTACTTCTATGGAAATGCATACTGTAGAAATAGGCATTTGCGTCCCTGGAGTATGTAATAGTACCGAAATGTACATAAATCAAAGGTTTTACAAGATATGTATGTTTCATATTCTCAGAATTTCATTTTAATAGATTGCCATCATACATACAAAGCTAAACTGAAATACAAAAATATTCAATGAGCGAGCGAAGATAACTCAATTACAAATCAATCCGAAAAAAAACTCTGGAATCAGTTCTGGCAGTTGGAAAGTACAGCGAACAGTGTGTAAACCCCTAGTATATGCATATATCAATTTAGTATTTATCAGAATTAAAATAGCTTTGAATAACAGATAACACAATGCCCTTATACAATTTTGAAGTCGCAATGGAAGTTATAACTTTTTAAACGAGTATTTAAGACTATCGTTTGAAATTAAAGATGACATGAATTAGTTTATTTACGCCTTCATCTAATTTCAAGCCACAAGAATTTGGAGTTTTCGGAATCGATTAGAGCTATTAAATATTCTGCGGGAGTAAAATCAAGTTATACTCCTCTAGGACTCATCTCTAATAAATGCTTAAATTTACAGCTAACGTAGTCTCCGAAACAGAGATCTGAGAATAACAGGCGATTTAGTGAAACTCTAATTAAGAATTGGACAAACAATTGCCTAACGGAGTGTCATAAACAGTTTACGCCATGCTTAATTAAATTAACATTTCAGAAATATCTAACTGATTTAACTTCTTAAGGGAAATAGTTAAGTGAAATTGGCAGAGAAGTAATATAACTATTAAATTCCCAAGTAAAATTCAGCGAAAAAAGTACAAATATAATTTTATATTGAATAATATAATTTTAAAATCAAATATAATTTTAATATCAAACTTTTTATGGATTTGCAAGAAAAAAGAAATTTTATCTATTGATTTTAATTTTTAGTTTATTATTTTCATTTATATAAATTACCATTGATTTAAAATTGTTTTACTTTATAGAAACGCGTTTTAAAAGCACAAACATAAACAAAGCAAACACGGGGTGGTTTCAGATGGCTTTGTGATCTTTGAGCTGGTAAAAAATAACTGAACGTGCAGTATAAGTTGAAACAGAACAGTCTACAGTTTTATTTGTAACAATGGCTAATGCTGAAGTCATGCGAGAAAATCATTTTTCGAACATTTCTGCCAAACGGAATAATTAAAATTTGTAAATGAATTTTAGTATCTGCGGCTAAATTAATACCATCGAGTTTTCAAGAGTTAAAATAGTAATTATAATAGTTTTTAATAGCACAAATAGTTCTGAAGTTCTTAGAGATTTGACTGGACAAGGTCAGGAATAAACATAATTTTAGTAAAAAATGTATTAGGTAAAAATGTATTTAGTAAAAAATGTATTAAGACAAAAATGTATTATTTATTAGTGAGTTCAATAAGAAAATTGAAAAACGTAATTACAAAATCCAACATTTTTTATTTAAAATGTATTAAGTAAATGCATAAAACTCGAAAATGAATGAAAATAACTTGTTAATTAATATTTTTATTCATTTTGCAAAATAATTGCATTTCGAAAGTGGTGTCACTGAGTCTGCTGCGAGAATTTATCAGAACGTGCTTAGCCACGCTGAATAAGCGCCCCTTTCCAATTTTTTTGTAGCCTACTCCCTAGCTTTTTTTTTTCAACCAATTAAATTTGATGCAAGAAAGCTTACCGAATTTTAGAAAAAAGCAATGATTTCATTCGACATTTCCGTTACAAATACTTGTACTTTTTCCCTAAAAAAAGTGACGAAAGTACAAGTAAAAGTACTAAATTTAAAAAGTAACGAAGTACAAGTAAAAGTACGTACTTTTTACTTGTACCGGTGGTACAAGTAACGAAAGTAAAAGTATGGGGGAAAAGTATGGCCGTAATTGTCTCAAACTTAAATGATGTTAGTTACTCAAGTACTCCTAGTAAGCTCACTTGGCGTTTGGTGCAAAAAAGGATCTGGTAGAGTGGTTAAAGAATCGGACTCCAGTCCGAAGAAGCTGAGATTCCATCTTCTTCAACTATGCTGAGACCCACAGTATACATGCGATATACGCGCTGACTGTGGAATCGAAAGTCCAGTGATCGGTGGCTGAGCGGTAGCATAGGTAAAGGGGTCTGGAGAAAATTTTCTTCCCATCAGATCTATGACTAAATTGAGGAAGTGGCCTTACGAATGAGTGGTGCTGTCATCTATACGCGGGGTTCTGCGTTAAAATGTACTTGGTACACCCTTGCGGTGCTCTCTTATTAGACGAAAGGCGCTTCGCAGAAGATTGATGATTGGCGAGTTTAACCAGCCCAAGTGTCATTAGATACAACAACTACAAGAAAAGCAAACAATGGAAAAAATAAGATGGGCGATTGGACTAGCTGGGGGGTCGTGGTTAGATTTGTATATGTCTAAAAAAGAAAGGATTGGGTAAACTTCTTTAAGAAAATATACGATTATTTTTTTTAAAGATTCTTAAGACATTTTTTGAACATTAAAATTTTTTTAAATAATACTTTTCAAATGTAAATGATTGAACTTACATGAATGTGATAGCTTTGTTTTCCTCCAAAAAAAGGGTTAGGTTTTTTTCATGTTAATGGAATACTTATTTTATATAAATGAATATTTTTTTAATGAATATAAATGAATTATTTTCTTATGAATATGAATGAATATTTTTTTAATGAATATAAATCAATATATATTTTACCCGGTCAATATTTACTGACGTCCGGTGGCTGAGCGGTAGCGCCTCGCGCTCCCGTGCCGCAGGTCTTGGGTTCGATCCTCGGGCCGGGCAAGGTTGACTCAGCCTTTCATCCCTTCAGTGGGTCGATAAATGAGTACCAAGAATGCTTGGGAACTAAACACTGGGGGTTTTGCGTACGGCTGACCACCTAACCGAAACATCTGCTTCTGCACCCCAGAGCCCAAAGGTCAAGAAAACTGAAATGGGCACAGTAGGCCTTGGCCCTCTTTGGGCTGTCGCGCCACAGAGTTTAGTTTATTTATTTTAAATAAAATTTTACTGTAAAAGTGACTATAATTAATTAACATATTTTTATCTTGCATAGTCTGAAATATTTATCTTGGCTACAATATTTGTGTAATATGAAACAATAGTTATCCCTATTAGCATTAGTTATTTATAATCATGCCGAAATTTGGTATCATTCCATATTGAACGTCATTCATGTGAGATAAGCATTTGCTAAAATTAAGAAAAACTTGATTTAATATTAGTTTAAAATTTTTAAGCATATTTAATTCAAGAATTTGCAGAAAATATAGTAATCTGTAAATTTAAACTGAAAAACTTGGTTAAATATTAGTTTAAAATTTGCAAGCATACTTTATATAAGAATGTGCCAGAAAATATAGTAATTTGCAAATTTAAGCTTTAACATTACTGTGCGATTTTAATTAAGCTTTATTTGAGAATATATATCCATCATAACATAGTACTTTAACATTACTTAGTTTCTTAACCATTTTACTCAGTTTTTCTATTCATGTTTACTTAAAAAAATTTATATCAACATTTGTATTATTATTTTTCAATCAATATAAGTCTTAAAAGGATCAAGTTTGAATTTGAAAAAAGTTATATATTTGAAAGAGAATACTATAGTGAATTTACCCTTCTATATTTTATTTTTATTCTATAACCGTCGTTGAACAGCCAACCCAATTTTTGGGCTTACGACTACTAATGTTCAACTCCATAGCCTTGTAATTTTGTATCCAGAATAGAAGGGAACTCCTGGAGGAGGTATTAGGAGAAATTTGACTTCGGGAAACACTTATTGATGGAGTGAGAAAAACAGCGAAAACCTCCCACGGTTTGCCAGACGACAAGGAAACTTTAACCCATGATTCGTCTACCACTTAGGATGCTTAACGTCAGCACTGCGGTCGCTGAAAGTAGGATGCGGAATTCGTATCGACCAGCCATCGCTGGGATTCGAACCAGGTTCACCTCATTGGAAGGCGAAGGCTTAAACCCCTGAGTTATCTCGGCTCGCCCTTGCAAATATATTATACTTTTTTCATTATTACCGCTTAGATATTAATTATAAGACACTAATTTAGGTAAATGATCTATGCTTAACGCATTATCAATACAAGAAAAACTTTATTAAGCGACATAACAGATGAAGGAAATCTAGTTTTATATTTCGTAAGATGATTACGTGCATCCTACCAATGAGTAGGGTTAAGAGGTATATGAGGCTATAGAGAGGATAGAACCTTTAACTTGCTGGTCTGCAGTGAAGCGCTTATGTTCTTTTGCTAAGGGGATCATTCAGACTTGAAAAACTAGGTTGTATTACATAACGCCGTCTTTATATCCTCAAATTGTTCTGTAATATGTATATCTTTCAAGCTAAATTCTGTTATAGTTATTCTCTTATGTAGTATTTAGTATTAAATTTATTAAAAAAAGCGTATTTTCTTCCGATTCTAAGTAATTCGTGTTGAGGTATTTTTTCTCGCTTTTGTGAAATTCAACGCTAAAAATATAGCTATTAAAAGGAGTAAAAAAATTATTGAAATTACCGTACTGTATGGTAAAATCATTTCTGCTAAAAATGCTCAATTCTTCTGAAGAAAATTGAAATATGCGATATTTAAATCACTCATTTGGTAATATCTCCGCCCATAAGGTAACGGTTAACTAGAAATTTTGTTTTTTTGAAATTATAATTCTTATTCGACTCATTTAGTAAGAAAACACAAAACTGAAATTTAATTTTAACTGAATAAATGGTTTTTATACCATGTTATAAGGTATTACGGTATAAAATTACCAAATGGTACCATGCTTACCAAAATTTATCACATTTATAGAACCATTTTATTGTTAGTTTTACCAAAATAACTGCCAAAGATGTCCGGTTAAAACTACCAGCTATTTGGTATTCCTATAGAGCCCCAAAACACGGTACATTTTACCAAATTCTGGTTGTTTCAACCATAACTTTTTCTCAATCTATGATTTAACTATTACAGTAAGCTCTTTTATAGGCCTTTATAATAGACAACTAGGCATTTATAATAAATAATGTTTTTATAGCCCTGTTACTTCTTTTCGATGATTTTATTACTTTACACACTGTACTTTGTATTGCCCTGTATATAAATGAACTTTGGTTAAGTTGATTAACATAAAAAGAGCAAAGTACATGAAAGTTACGTGAAGTGTGTATAAAATGAAAATACGAATTCCTTTTAAATAATTTTTTAAGTATTCCATTTTATTTTTCAGCTTGCATCTTCGTGAAATCTGAAGAAGGTATTTATACATTTAATTCTCCTGGTACAGGAGAACAAGTATGTGGTCTGTACATGATAGCTGAAGCAGACAAACAAGTGGAGTTTGAATTTCAATCATTTGATATTTCTTGTACCAAAGGAGGTTTGCTTAGTGTACGCCAATTTCAATATTATCATAATACAATTAGTTATTTGCGATATAAATGAGATGTATTATTATATTAACACTCATAATTTTTATTTTTATTTTATTCAGAACATAGCTCATTACAAATTAATAGCATGTCTTAAAATTAGGTTACAGGAAGTTTACTAGTTATTCTATTATTAACTCCTAGCATGTAATTTTAGAATCCGTACAAAAATTATCAAGTAATACTAAATTATATATATATTTATAAAAATGGTAAAGGGAAATTTACTAGTTGTTCTGTAATTAACATTCTAGTATATTCACTTAGAATCCTTGAAAATTATTGTGTTTGCAGTTGGTTTATAGGAAACATTAGGTACCACTAATTAAAACATTTACAAACTACATATCTTAAAAATGGTTACATTAATTTTACTGGTTGTTTTACATTTGACAATCTAGCATGTACTTTAAAAATCCTTAACAAAACAAGAAACATTAGGTCCCATTAAAATAAACATCTATAAAATACATAGTTATTTATAAAAATGGTTACAGGAAATTTACCAGTTATTCTTTAATTAACTTCCTAGCATATACGTTAAGAATCCTTAAAAATTATTGTGTTCACCGTTGACTGAAAGGAAACATTAGGCACAATTAAATTAAACATTTACAAAATACAAATCTATTTATAAAAATGGTAACAGAAACTTACTGATTGTTCAATTATTGTACTTTTGTAGTATGTGTTATGACAATTGTGTTCACCGTTGACTGAAAGGAAACATTAGGCACAATTAAATTAAACATTTACAAAATACAAATCTATTTATAAAAATGGTAACAGAAACTTACTGATTGTTCAATTATTGTACTTTTGTAGTATGTGTTATGTCAATTGTGTTCACCGTTGACTGGAAGGAAACATTAGGCACAATTAAATTAAACATTAAACCGTTGACTGAAAGGAAACATTAGGCACAATTAAATTAAACATTTACAAAATACAAATCTATTTATAAAAATGGTAACAGAAACTTACTGATTGTTCAATTATTGATACCCTAGTATGTACTTTTGGAATGGTTAACAAAATTATATTTGAAGTTGACTAAAAGGAAACATTAAGTAATACATATACAAAGTACATAAATATTTCTAAAAATGGTTACAGAAATTTCAAAAGTTGTTCTAAAATTTGCAGATCTTATCTTCTATACCGTTACACGCATAACAGAAACTACAACTAATTTTTAAGAATTTAATTTTTATATTTAATTATAAAAGTATGTAAGTAAATCTGATATATAAATTAAAACAATCATCTTTTGGAGTATTTGTTTTTTAGTGAGAAACTGTGCTGTTTAATTCACTGATAATCTATATATTATTTTATCAATTTTAAAACTCCATACTTTGTTTAAAATATAAACTAAACATTTAATTTGTAGATGTAAAAATTCTGAAATCTTAAGAAAACTTGAACTGTGCTTTACCGTAAATCTTTCTAGCAGGAAGAAACTGTTACAAAATGCTGTGAAAAGTTTAAGGAATAACAGCTTAAGTCTTCAGATTTCCTTAGAAATCTTCTTTCGATTCTGAAATAATATTTGTTCTCTAAAATGAAATTGTAAATACATAAGGGATTTAAATCTGCTTTCAAATGAAAATTTGTGGTTTAGTTTGAATGAGAATATTAAACTTCATCAAATAAAAATAATTTCAAAAGTTTTAAACAAGAGATTAATGGTTATTTAAGATGTTTACTTTGTTACAATGGGTAGTTCTCAAATAGGAGGTAATATGTTGAACAGATAATTTTCGGCCTGTAAAGTGAAGTATGCAAATATATTTTGAAATATTATTTGCATTTGCTTAAAATGAAAATATTATATTGCATAAAACTATTATTTAGGAGATTCTTCATCATTTGATAGTTATTGCATTACAAAAAACAAACAAACATAGATAACAAAAGTCTACTAAGTTGAAAGCTTTATTTTATTTAATTCGTATTATTGTATAGCTAACGAGAACATATATTGAAATAAATTGTTCACCTCTTTTGCTAAAATAGTTTTCAACCTTGCTACATTTTTAATTGAAACTGAACTTTCAATTTCTCCAGTGCCGAAAGTCTTCACACTAATAGCACGTCAGAATATTTGTTTAGAATGTTTTTGTTTATGCGCAAATTTTAGCTGAATATGATTAAATGTTATTTAAAAAATCAACATTGAGTTCAGTCTGACTTATATTAGCTACTAGAGACTTAATTTTAAATTTGGACACGAAGAACGAGACCATTTTCTGTCAAGAAATCAATAAGTCATCGATTACCATCCACTTTCTGAAGTTTGACCATTCAATTATCTTTTATATATATATTTTTTTATTTTATTTGCTTTTCATTTTAACTATTTTGTATTCTTGAAGCATTGCTAATTTCTTTTCGAATTGTATTACGTGGCAATTACATAGAAAATTGTGCGTTATTATTTTAATAATCCAATCCATTTATCCTATCTGAATTTTTATTTAACATGATTTTTTTTATTTACTTATACTCTCGTATCATTAATGATTTCATTTAGATTTTTATTACGCAGTATTTACGTAACAGATATTTGCATAGTTTTTTTTTACTTCTATCCCTTTGTTCTATTTGATTTTCTTTACTTAACAAGACTTGTATTCTCCTAAAATTGTTGATTCAATCTAGAATTTTATTATGTAGTAATACAAATCGTGACAAATTATTAACATACATGTTACAAAACTTGTTTTTATTTTCTTAGGTTATAGATGGCTGGGAGCTGAATGGTCAGTTCTTTCCAAGTCCAGAAGATCACCCTGTACGAGCTGAAAACAGATTTATAGAGTTCTGTGGTAAAATGAAACCTAGAAGAAATTTCAAGACGTCCCAAAACGTTGGTCTAATAGAATTTCGAATACCTGCGAAGGGTCAAGGCTTTTCTGTCCATGTCAAGTTTCATTCCAATCCCAAACGTAAGCATCTTCCTTTTCCTACAGTAGCAAAATGTTTCAAATCATTATCGCATGATTATATTCAAAATAACTAACATTAAATAGTTCTTCAATTTAAAAATAATAATTTAAATGTCATTGTAATGTTTATGCAAAAGGAATTTTTTAAATATTTATTTAGCTTGCAACGCTGTTCTACAAGATCCTCAAGGTACATATACTCTGAGAAATTACAACCGAAAATCGAATTGTAGTATTTCTGTCATTTTTCCTTTGAGTGTAAATATATTGGCAACATCAGTTGGCGTACAAAGTGGCTGGCCTCAAAAAACATTGGATATTGAAACTGGATTACTTACAAAGGTAATAAATTCATATCATTAGTTCTCTTTTATCTCGTATTTATTTTAGCCCTTTGCTTAAGGTGTTCCATGTTGTCCATGTTGTACCATCACATCTGCGTCCATGTTGTACCATCACATGTGGTCCACATATTGTGCCAGCCTTAAGCAGAAGGTTAAAGTTTAATTTAAAACTTGGTAAACTAGTTAATTGGTTTTGCAAAAAAAAATTTTTTTTTTTTTGATGAGCTTATTGAGAAATGGAAATTTTTATTTTGTTTTTACGAAAGATAGTTGAAAACTGATTTTTATGGAATAATTTGCTTTTGGTAAAGACTAATGATGTGCATTTTTGCATTTATTAAAACTTATTGTTTGTAATCGAAAAAACAGAAGTTAATTTTTTTTTTTTGAATTGCAATATTTAAAGCTTTCAAACATACTCAAACGCTTTTTGGTAAAATACTCATCGAGATCGAATTAAATTATGCATGGCATTTATGGCAAATTTCCTCATATATTTTAATCTGGTTCTGTTATTTAAAGCTAAATCCAGGTTTTCCGCTCTGTAGAAACTAAGAGAGATAATTTTAGCTCATGCGCCTAATCTTGACAGAGAACAATTAATTCAGTAAAAAAATTGTGATAAATAATTATTCATATTGACACATGAAGAAATTAATGACTGAAAGCGCTTCAATAAGTTATTTTTATCTTTATAAATTATAAAAAATTATAACAATTCTCCATTCTATTGATTATAAAAATCACATGTGCTAAGAACAAAAAATAACCAAATCATGGTGAACATACGTACGAAAACACCGCTGACCATACTGACTAATTTAAAACTCTCTCCGACCACAGGCTCGCTCGTTACATCTCAAGGGATTTCTTTCATAGGATTGGCCAAATATTTTACAATATAAGATTTTCTTAGTTTGCAACTTTAGTCAATCCAAAAGCTGCCTTACCACACATTTTCATGAATTATTTATCCTTGGAAAATAATAATTGTGATTACCTAACATACGCACCATGTTAGGCAATCACAAGTAAAATCAACGTAAACGAACTCATGACGTATGGTGATGACGTCACACAACAGGCTCGTTTATAGTGGGAGCTGAACTGCCCGCCATTATGGAGCAAACAAGTTTGCTAGTTACGTTGTGTTAACATTGGCGTGAGAGTTTGAATCCCATTTCGATACTTAAAATTATTGATTTGGGTAACTATGCAGCTATGAATTGGGTAAACATTTAAAAAAAAAAGACTTTATAATGTTAAGATTTCCATCAGATCTCGAAAGAAAGAAGAAATGTGTAGTAAATTACAGGAGATATAACTGACAGTCTGGAAGTGGAGCTCTCTTATGTGAGAAAATACTCATTTATTTATAATTTAGTTACTTATGTATACAGTATGCAGTCTGTTTCTTTAAAAATAAATAAGCGAATAACTATTCTGGGTTACTTGAATTGTACAAATCTAACTATATAGTAAATATAAAAAGTTTCATAAAAAATTTAATTTATTAAGTAAATATTTATTTAAAATATGACTATTAAACAACATTTAATAGTTTGTTTAATAATTTTAAGTGTTTGTGTAGTACAAAATCAAATAAATAACGGCAAGAGATTGGCGGAATAAGTATTCGCCAAACTTATCTTAGAATCGACAAGTTTTGTGTTAGCGTTTAAGTAATTCCATTTGTTTAGTTAAAAATAAATATTCACCTGTTTCTAATTGTATTTCATTTTGATTCATTAATACATCTATAAAATAGTTAGCCTTTGAATCCTGCCTCATTTAAATTTTTAGTTGTTTATAATATATCGTTTAAGTCCAAACGGTTTGTTTACATTAATAATAAGAAATCTATTTAATATGCGATCTGTCATACGTTTTTAGACTTATGAATGTTCCCTTTTTTCTTTAAAATTCTTGCGATAAATTGCAGAAATAATTAGTTTCTGTTGTAGAAAAGTTTAATGGGAGTATGTTTACAAAATATTTAAACTCAAAGTCGTTCAATATTGTTTAATTTCAGTATGAAATATAAAACAGTATTTCAAATTTTCTTGCATGTCTATTTTGTAGAATTCCAACTTAAAATAAATAGGAAGGATGGTAACAAAAAATTGAGGTTTCCGAAAAACATAGTAAATCGATGTACGAAAACACGCTTTTTTTACGAATTAAGAATTTTACTAGTTTAGATTAGCATCATTTGTAGAAAAAAGTCTCCAAACATTGTAGCTCTTCCGCATTGATGAAATATTTTACTCCGAAATGGCGGACGAGTCTGTCTCTCTAATTCAATCCAGTATCTTAAAGGTTATATGAATCATTGCGTTTCTTACATTAATATTTACGCGTTAATTAAAGAGTTTCTAAAATTTTAAATAACGGAAACTTAACCATAACTAATAAAATAACTTCGTAAGTATCTATTAAGCCGTGGGAAAATTGCGGTAAGTTCACAATATCATTTTAAATGTTACCATGTTGTTAAATTTTCATTTGGTGAATTGAACTTCTAACTCAGACTATGGTAAATCAAATAGTGCTAAGCCACACAGAAAAAATACAACAAACAAAAAAAAATATAAAGGTAATGTATTAAATGCCATAAATGTGCAATATGGTGATAATGGGTTCTTATCCGTTTTGGAGAATGGTAAAAACTCATTACCACAGTACCTACATTAAACACTGATATTAGTATGATAGGTTCTCATTACTAAAGTATTTATAACGGCAATGACAGCAATATTTAATATCATGATTAAATAAGCAGCAACGGTGCCGATAGTAATTTGGCAATTTTTTACGGACTTCAAATAATTACCAATATTAGTTCGTTCGCAAAAATAATTAAAAAACCAATATTAGCTCGTTTACCAAGAATTATTATAAAAGTAATAGTGTCATTAATAATTATTTTCGAGAATTTCAATTAATTAGTTTTAGTAATTGGTACAAGTTGGAATGAATATTAATTTTATTATGGAAAGTTAAAATAATGGAAAAAAGGTACTTATTCGTCTTGGAAAACCATAAGAAATCGCTTATTATTATTGATACCAATGATGCTAAATTAATTTTAGCAATAGGTACTACTGATATTATGTTTATTGGTGTTTTTCATAGGTACTAAATATAATAATATTGGTACTAAGACACCTATTATAAGTATTGTGGAAATATGTTTATATAGCCTACTAGACGGAAAAACTACCGGTGAAAATTATTGAATGAGCTGGTTTCGAGCAATAGCATTATGCCAAATGATACTGAATGCAATTAATTCTTTTTAGATGGGATGAACTTGTAAAAATATTTTTTGATTAACCTGGTAACATAAAAGTAATAATAAATAATAATATTTAAAATTTAATACTAAAATTAAAAAATTTAATTGTTTAAGCATAAATAATTGAGTCGGCATCTGTTTTTCAGTTTTGTGCATAGTGTTGATTAATAGCGGTTTATTGATAATTTTTTTTCCCTCTCCCTATGAAGAACGGGCACTCATCTAGTTGTATAATAACTATATGTGCTATTCAAAAGTAGTTTAGCTATGAGCACGTAAATTACTCTTCACTTTTCACATCTCTAACCCTAAAACGGAGTCGTATGAATTTTCTAAATTAATATAAACTCATTGATTTGAATGTAATTAGAGAATATTCGAACTTGAATAATTATAATGAGTTTATCGTATAATATTGGTTCGAATGATTTGGTAATGACATTGAATGGTTTCTGATTATCCTATTCATTTCAATAATTGCTGTAATTCGTTGATTTATAAATATTAGCTATAAATATGAATTAAGGTAATTAAATCTGCGATGTGACTTCTATTTGCCTGGGATATTGAAATGATTCAAATTACAGTATAAGATAAAGTGAATTACTTTAACAGTAACTGTTAGCTCTAAATGAACACAGTTTAAATCAATAGCTATGATTTTTCTTCGTTTATTAAAATAAAAACTGCTGAAAATATTGAGGAGTAATCAGCGTAAAGATTATCGATTTTGACTAATTTTGGTGCTGAGCCCTATTTTCCCTATTTGATTTGGCCCTATTTTTCAATTTATTCTCTCGCCTTCTTTTTTCTAACTTGAGCTATAGATTGCTGGAACCGCCATATGCAAGGGCTTAACCTCTTTTAAAATACTTTTATTTTATAACCGGCGCTGAACAACAGACCGGATTTTGAGTTTTATCTACGTTCAACTCTGTAGCCTTGTAATTTTATATCCAATTTAAAGTACAAGGAAACTCCTGGAGGAAGCATTGGAACAAACTAGCCTTCACAGTGTACTCAGTGATGGATCTTACCAGCATTTGTGGAAGATTAAAAGTACGAAAACTTCGCAAGCTTATTCCGATTGTAATGAGGCTCTATTCTGGACAAGTCATAGATGTTCTTTCATTCTCTGTACTATCTGTCCTCACTGTTGGAGCAACGTTGGCCAATTTAATATGGTGCCCCTGTAAGAATGGATAACAAATCTGTAATTCAGATGCCTGTATGACGAAGAGGTCATTCCCCAGATGGGAAATGGAAAAAAAGGTAATGCGGTTCTAACTCATGAACCGCTTACCATTGGGGAAATTTTATGTCAGCACTGTGGTAGGTGCAGACCGGGAGCAGAATTCGTATCGACCGGACATTGCTATGATTCAAACCTGGGTCACCACAAACGCTCTATCCTCTGAGCCACCGCGTCTCTTTTCATATTGTTAACATCATCATTCGGATCATTATTTTTTTAATTGGAAAAAAAATTGTTATCGGTGTAATATCTGGAAGCTGCGTAATACTGAGTGCCAAGACACAAATTGTTTGATTATTAATTTTTTTCAGTCAATTAAAGTGTTTGGACTAACGAATTTATATAACTGAAAAATAATATACGTTAAAATCTGAAGACAAATAATTTGTGCAATTAAGGATATGAGTAATTTGCGATATAATGAAATAAAACTAAAACTGTTTGCAAAAATTTATTCTAACTTCAAGCAGTCAATGAATTTGTTATAATTTAAAACCACATATTTTGTCTCTTAGTTTAATATTTTTATATATGAAAGGCAATATAATTTATATAATTTCGAGTTCTAATAAACACTAAAATCAAATATTTCTGATAGCTATTTCCGTAAATATAAAATATTGAAATTTTGCAATTGCATAAAAATATTAAACGTACCTTGTAAATAATAAGATTATTTTTCTGCAAAGACAATTAACTAAATTAAGCTAATTCTAGAAATAACGAAACAAAGAAATAAGAAATCTTATGCAATAAAATTGAATTATAATTAATCATACTCTGATATCAGATAATTGCCTTAAAGTTTTTATAGTTCATAATTGAATTCTGAACAGGTAATAAAATTAGAGAGTAAAAAAGGATTGCTTTTATTTGTAATTATTTTCAAGAATTAGATATTTTTTTTAAACCTGAATTATTGAACTATTTATTTTATACATTGCTGTTTAGTGATTTCTTAAACGAAAGTGTGGAAACGTGTTGGCATTTTTTAAAATTCACTTGGTAGTAAAAGAGATTTTAACATATTATGAAACTTTTATTCATATTTAATTTTTATATCCCTTGACACATGGAAAGAAAAAGAGGGAAATGGACTTGTTCTCCAATACTGCATAATTAATCACAAATAATTAACGTATGTTACATCTGCAAAGTACACAGGGCTTTCGTTCGTGGTAGAGTTAGGAATTTTTATTCAAAATTGCTTTGCATTTAGAAAGCGAATGATAAATTGATTTTAATAGGGTAATACCCGTTAATTAACAAATTTAATAGCATTTATAATTCATTTATTAATGACAATTGACATAATGAAATTATTTTCGCGAAACTCTAAAAGATTCTGATGAGTGAATAATTTTTTTGAAAAATAAAATACTAAACTAACGATTCTTACCTCTTTTACTTATATGTCAATTATTTAACTAATTTTCGCTCACTCTCTCTTTCCTTGAATACTTTAATACTGACAAATGATTAATTATGGTAAAGTTTTATAAAATATTAAGACATCATTATGCACACTGTGAACAATTCTGGATGAAATTATGGTACAAAGTACTGGCAACCTGTTTACCGCATCCGTAAAAACCAAAAAAATCCATTTTTACCACAAAATTTTATATCGTAATTTTTACTGTAAAATTTATTTAATTACAGTGATTCAACGAATTTGCATTAAATATTTCTCTAAAAATTACTGCATATCAGATTGTTTCTTCCGTAAAAATTTACAGTAAAAAGGGATTTTGTGGTAAGAAATGTACTGGCACAAAGGGTGACGTCACTTTATTCCCTATTATGAATTCTGGAATTTTTTACAGTGTAATTATACTAACGTGAGTAATGACCTTTTGATGAATGTCTTATTATTGCTTGATTATTTGTTGGTCTTATATCTTATTTGCTTTTTTTTTATAATGTATTTATTCTGAATAACTAAAATTCAAAATATGTTTACTTTTTTTTAGTGCCGGAAACGAGGAATTCATGATTACGTTGAAATTCGAGGAGGAGATGGTTTGGATCCTAATCTTATGAAAGTGGCTGTTGACTATTGTGGATTGCGATCTCTGCCTAGTAAGTTAAGTTTTTTAAAAAAATTTTTTTTTAACACATTTGATATTAAAATTAGCGTTGAAAAGTGATTAGACTGTGAGAATTACTATATATATACTTTTTTTTAAAAAAAAAATTCTGATTTTTACGCTTATCTGATAATAAACAAAATTTTTTTAAGTAATTACCATTAGGAATTTGAACTGTTTTGGATAAATAAGTTGTTTTTGTTTTTTGTTTTTTTAATTTAGAAGTTGTGTAATTGTCTTGTTTGTTAATAAAGACTATTTCTGCATCGGTACCGTTCAAAAAAGTAGTCGCCAAGATTTGGTAAGTGAGCAGCGGCACGTGAAAACAAAATTAAGCTTCAGAACTATTAAAGTGAAGAGTTCAAATTGTAACCAATAGCCATGATAAAAAGTGATTCATACAAGTGGGGTAGAATTGGAAGAGGATGAGGTCAAGCACATTATTGTATGGTCAAAAATGTCATTGTAAACCACTAGGTCAGCGTTTCCCATATCAGCTTCTTGTGAGCATTTAATACGTATTTTTATTTATGCAAATTATTTTAATTTTACGTTTTTCAATAATTATTATATAAAACTGCATTTAAATAAACACAAATGGATATTTTATTGTATTATGGGAAATAATGGGTGTAAATGACGAATCTTTTGAGCTCGCTAAGTTGATCGCCCAACCTCTAAATAACGATAAAATAGCTATTTCTAAGCTTATTTGAATGCAACTTTCGATAATATTTAATAGAACTCATAAAATTAACATAAAGTATTCAGTTCATAACGGGGAGGTAACTCTAGTGGCCTACGATGATTTTCTAATGATCTGCCCTCTAGTTTTTCAAAGCTGTTATAAATCACACAGTATATAGATGTTTACCTAATTTATTGCTATTACAGAAACTGTGGCACGTAGCAGGATGGTAATTGCCATAGAGGTGATATACAGAGTTAGAGGGAGCATCCGTTTTCGAAAAAGGGGACAAACACCATACACCACTGAACAGGTTTTAATCACGTGACTGGGTGACCCTTCTTTCGACTGGGGTAAGATTTTACATAGAGTTCAGTGGTGTTTAGTTAAAAACCAGGCTAAAAAATGATTAATTATTACTATGCCTTCAACTGCAAAGAAAAATTCATTAAAAGAGGACCTTTAACATTTCACCTGTTAAGTTTATTTATTGCATTTATAATTTTAGTTAAGAAATATTTTATAGGTTTTTTCTTTCATTTGGCGTAAGTTTGGTGATATTCAATAGCTTCTCTATGCACCTCTTCCAAAAGGGGAAGAATTATTTCTTTTGGGGAACAGAATGAAATCTTTGGACAATTTAGATCAATCTGGAGGGGTAAATAATCATCGTACAGTTTAGAATTTTACGACGAATAGTTCGAAAATCTAAAAGTTTTTTTCTGTAGTAAAACATTTAACGTAACTAAATATAAACACTTGATATTTTTTTAAAACTTCAATTCAAATTTATTAATTTATATTTTTAATGAATTTTTTATTTCGATAAACGCGTAAAAATTTAAGTTGACACACTGAAGCCTGAATTTTAGAATATGTAAAACCTACTTTCAGATACAAAATACAGATATGTTTCATATATTCAAATAATAATATAACTAAATTTTTGTTGTGTAAAAAAATAATAAAAAATCACATTTGTTTTGCATATTAAAAGCAAATCTATGTATACATACCATAGAATGTACATTTTAATCCATTACAGAAGGTCATCTTTATGTTATTTCAAAATAGTAAAATTTTTTAATAAAAAATACCTATAATTTAAAGGCCGAGGATAAATTAATTTTAAACAATTTTTTTTCAACAACATCAGATTATACACTATATAAATATTGAGACCTTTGCAAAATCATGAATTTTCTTTTAAATTAAAAGTGGAAGGTAATTTATATTTTCACTTCATATTTTTTATTTTATATATTTATAATTTTATTTAATTTAATATTTTATATTTTTAATGGAACTTTTGCATACCATTTTGAAAGAGTTTTAATTTTTTAATGACTTAAACATTTTGTCTTTTTTTTTTAAAAATATAATTTAATCTAGATTTGTCTTTTTTACAACATACATACATTATATTAATAAAATATATTATCTTCAGTTATTTATTTTAAAGTTTGGACTCTTGATGCAAATGTGTGTTTTTCAGTCTCACAATTTTTTGTAAATTTTTTTATGATAAATTGTAAAAAAAAATTGAAATTAAAATTGATTAAAACTGAAAGAATCATATATTGAATATTTTGGAAGCAATTCAAAAAATAATAATTTGGATTTTACTTTATTTATTTAATTTATGTTATCTTTCTAAAAATTAAAAAAAATAATAATAAGAGTTATCGAGTTGAGAATAAGTGTATGATATTTTGAAATGTTTATCATGTGTAAAAAGTTTCATGTAGTTAAATGAAATAATTTATCTATGTCATTAATATGTGTGCAACTTTTTATTTATTTATTTTTTTATTTAACTTTATTTCAAACCAAAAAGCCAATTTTTTTCTTTATCACAAATGTAAATAAATTATATGGGAAATTGTCTTCCTTTTCTAGTAGAACTGTTTTCTTTTTTTCATTATTTATTTCTTGTCCAACATTACAGAAATACAATACTTAACAATTAATAGGGGAAAAGGTTTTTAGTTCTTTCTCTTAAAGAAGTGTGCTCGCAGATATTTGAAGGGAACTAAAGCGAAAAACCATACGAGATTGCGATTTTGTCGCCAATAACGCAATTTCACAGTCGCTCGCCAAATGCGGCAACTTTTCCAAACCAGTCACGTGTTATATGTATGACCCCACTTCTTTCCCCAAAATGAATTAAGAAGCTCTCTCTAACTCCCTTATAACACCTCTATGGTAGTTGCAATTAGTGAAAACAGGTATTGATAATGGAATAAACCTTGTTTATCTATGTGCACCGGCCAGATAGGTGGTTGAGAGGTCGCGTGCCTGACTGTGAAGCCAATGGTTGCAGGTTCGAATCTCACTCAAGGGATCAATGTTTTACTCTGTGTGTTGTCCTGTGATGTGTAAATGTGGCGCACCCTATGCTATGAACGAGTCTACGGCAATGTGCCGCGGCTAATGTTGCACGCCTCCGTGACTTTTGTTCACAGGTGCCCACCAGTTAAGATTAACTAAGGAACACTTCAAGCATTTTCCAAGGCGAAAATCGAGAGTTCAGAAAAAACTGTTCACGTCCAATAAAGCTGATTTTAAATATAAAACAAATTTGCTTACCGAAATGGACTTTTTTTTAATAGCACGGCGTACCTTCTCTGAGTAGCAACTTTCGAGGGAGGGGGCTATGTCGACTTTCCATGTTATTAATTTGTCAAAATTTAGTCGTCCTAAAAAAAAATGACAATCCAATTGTAATTTTCGTGAAAAAAAAAGAGAAAAAAAGGACGTTGACCGTTCTTCTCGCTTAATAACCTATGAAGAATGAGAAGTAACCACGGGGTTCGGTGAGTGAAGCGAACAGTAAGTTGAGCCTTTTAGTTAGTTAAAAACTAGCTAATTAAGAGAAGAAAAGAATAAATTTTACAGCGCGAATCTATTTGAATTTAGATTTTGCTTTTAAATTTATTATCTTTCCAGGTGAAACTCCGATTACCGTGGCTTGTGGTAACACAGCTGTTCGACTGATATCAAGCGGGCATTTTGAGAACTCCATCACTTTCAGTTTTGACATCCCCTCGGATTTTTCATCACTTGATTTAGTCTGCCCATCTTTTCTGTCAGTTCTCTGAAGCTGAAACACTTGAGGTAATGTAGTGTGCTATGAGAAAATTATATATGTCATCCTGAATAACTTTTGTTCTAATGATAGGATTTTTACAAACTAATTGCTAATCTGAAAGGTTAAAAAACGTAACCTAAAATGTGGTTATTAATTAATATGGACGATATTTTAAGTTACAAAATCACACACAAGAACATACCTTCTCTGAATAAACATAGTTTTTTTGTTGTTGTTGATGGATTTGAATTTTTCAATATCATTATATTAGAAGTAATTGGGAAATAGATTTTTTATTACCATTTCTTGGGTCACCAGCACTAATTAGTTAGATAATTATTTATTTGAGGTACCCCCTTTGAACCATTAAGGAAACAGTTTGTGAAAATGTTATTAAAACAAAAGTTATTTAGAGTGATATCTTTTTTCTGTGCAATGTGCATATAACTAATATTCATTTAAAAATTATGAGTACCTGTACTGGGTAAAAATTATGAAACGAATTTTCCGCAATGTCACTAAGAGAATTTCCGAGTTGAAGTCACATTGTTTAACCTTTTATTATTTTTTAAAAATTCTTTTTTTCCAGTGAGTATAAAGTGACTAAGTTAGTATTAATAAATTGTTAATTAATTATAATAAAATTGTTTTTAAAATTGTCAAATATTAAAATTGTGACGTACATTAAAGGTAGAAAGACGTATGTCAAAATTGAAAGCACGTTTATTAGGTGTGGAAAAAATATCTTAAGGTTGAGAAGACGCTCATAAAGTGTGGAAAGACATATATTAAGCTTGGAAAGGCGTATTTTAATGGTGAAAAAAAACGTATATTAAGTGTGGACAGGCGTATATTAAGTATGAAAAGGTGTATATTAAAGTTAAAAAAACGTGTATAAAGAACGAAAAATGCACATTTAAGTGTGGAAATACATAAATTAAGTGGGGATAAATATAAAAAGTGTGTGATAAAATTAAGGGTAAAAAAAACGTATATTAAAAATGAAACTGGGTGTATATAAAGAATGAAAAAAAAAACGTATATTGACTGTAGATAGACATGTATCAACTGTGGAAAGACGTATATTAAGGGTGAAAAGAAAAAATGATTACGGGATATTTTCAAGATGACTCAAGCAATAAACACAGTGGCATTTCCAAATTTGCTTAGTCATTTTTTAGTGTTATGGGTATCAAAAATTTTTTTTTCTATTTTTTTAACACTATAATTTTTTAAATATTGTTTGCTCATTCCATTCTTTGTTTAAGAAATTACGCTTTTTGCTATTTTTTAGCCATAAATTTTATTTTTTTCTACAATGTCAAGATCGTCTGTATTATCACACATTTTAAAAGGCCTCTTTTCCCTGTGGATATATAATGAGACCACGAGGAGCTTAATTTTCTTTTCAAATTTATGGAAATATCTTATTTTGATTAAAAATAAACTGCCAGAAGTTTCGCTTACATAAAATACTTTCTCCCCAATGCCATTCTCTAGTTTATTTTTCTCTCAGAATACATAATAAATATTCCATTAGCATATTATTAATTGCAAAATTTTCAAACAGCAATTAATTTGAGTGTAAGTTTTGCGTCAAAAGTATGTAAACATAAGGAGAGCATGAATACATTAAACCCCTTTTATAAATAAAATATTTTTCAGCGGGTACATAGAGATTAATTATGTCACTCCTTGGAAATTATTATTGATTGTTTAATTGGTGAATAGCCTTTAAAAATCGACCCTCTTTCTCAAACTTTAAAATTGATCTGCAAATAAACTAGAGTTAGAAAGTGCTTTTATGCTATTCTTTTGGGACTAAGGGTTTTATTTTACAAATTTTTTTTAATATTGATAACAGGTGTTATTGAGACATATTTTAATAGTGTTACATTCTTATTTTATAATCAAATCACGGTGACATAAAATGAAGACATAACTTTAGTTTTAGAACGATTTCTTTCTAAAGGGCAATAAAACTAAGCACACAGGATGAGTAAGGGAAAGATGGGCATTGATAGCAAAATAAAAGTTTTGAAAAAATTTCAAAGGATAATTATAAAACGATCAGTTAGCTTGTTTTAATGATAAAGTTTATATTTATTTTGAAAACAATTCAATTTAGCTAGTTATTAAGATATTTTTTTTAACATTGTTAATGAAAGTTGAATGTACCCGTCTTTACCCACAGT
The DNA here is from genome assembly GCA_949128135.1 of Parasteatoda lunata. Lineage (NCBI taxonomy): Eukaryota > Metazoa > Arthropoda > Arachnida > Araneae > Theridiidae > Parasteatoda > Parasteatoda lunata. The sequence goes on along the minus strand of OX421973.1, from coordinate 53,762,861 downwards.
ATGGGGTAGATGAGTGTGCTGTGTGGGAAAGATGGGTACCCGCAATACCGGATCCACATAAATAGCAATTAAAGGATTCTTGATCTTGATTCATGAAAACATTCGATCCATTTCTACCATGCGTACCCTCAATTCAATCCTACATAAATAACACCTAAAGAGTTCTTGATCTTGATTCATGAAAACATTTGCTCCATTTCTGCCATAGGTACTCGCAATTACAGGGTCACATAAATAGCAACTAAAGGGTTCTTGATCTTGATTCAGGAATAAATTCGATCCATTTCTACAATAGGTACCCGCAATACAGGACCACATAAATAGCAAATAAAGGGTTCTTGATCTTGAATCAGGAAAACATTCGATCCATTTCTACCATGGGTACCCGCAATTCAATCCCACATAAATAGCAATTAAAGAGTTCTTGATCTTGATTCTTGAAAACATTTGATCCATTTCTACCATAGGTACTCGCAATTACAGGGTCACATAAATAGCAACTAAAGGGTTCTTGATCTTGATTCATGAAATTATTCGATCAATTTCTTCCTGCTGCCATTTGGATAAAAGTAGACCATTCCGCTCATTATTTTATTAGAACGAATGTTAAATAATACTTCACTTTCATCCATATTGAGAAGATGGGAATTTTCGTTAGTCAAATTAATCTATAGAAGTTCTGTAATTTTTAATTATCTGCCATAATTTACTCCAGGAGATTAAAGTATATGCTCAATAATATTGCTTATTCGGGGCAAGAGTTCGAGCCTTTTTCAAAACCTTGTTCCTTTTTTACAAGTCGAGTTAACATAAGCGTAATCACCTATTTTTTTTCTATACATTTGTTGAACCTGTGGAACTATTGTTGATTTCGGTAAAACTCAAAACTAATTTTAATGGATTGCATTTTCGAGTAAACAAATGGAATATTTTTCTTTCTTATTTTCAAAAGGGCCTTTTTTTTAACAATCTCCCATTAATGATTTATATTGAAATTACCAAGGATTCATATTGCCTGTCCCTTACTTCCAATAGCATGTCCTTTCAAAACGGTGAGGGCTCTTTGCATATGATGGATATGTGGAAAGACAGAGTGTTAAAAATGTAAAAAATATGAAGACTACTTGGAAAAATATGTATATAAATTTTTTAAGAGAAGAAGAAAAAATATTAATAAATTAAATAACTTTAAAAATATTTAAAATTACAAAAAATATTAGAAATTAAAATGCTGGAAAGAAAAAAAGAAAAAAAATATTATTCTATTATTAATTCTAACATTAACTCAATGATTTTATATAGAATTTAATTATAGAATTACTTTAGTTTAATATTCATTGTTTTTTTTAAATCAAATTTTGGAAGAGTTTGTCGATTTGTTTTTTGGATAATTAAACATAACTATAAATTCTTTAAATTCTAATTTCGAATGACGTATCTATAAATTCGACTAAAAATAGTATATATATATATATATATATATATATATATATATATATATATATACACTATATATATATACACCATTTTTAGTCATAAAGAGAGAGAGAGAAAGGAAAGTGAGATGAAATATTTATTACATTGGTTTGTATTTATTTAAATTATACATTAAATTAATTAATTTATAACTTCTAAATTCAGACATAATTGGACGAAATATTTCAGATGATGTACAAGCTGCATTAAATTTAGGGATTTGAATTAACTTTAATAAAATTTAAATTAAATGTAATAAATTTAATGATTTGAATTTATATATTTTTAGGTTGTTTCCAGCATATATTTGAACGTCCTGATTTTCTGTAGCAACACAATTAATATAATAAATGCCAAAATGAAGGAAAAATAATGAATGAACCCCCAAAGAGTAAATTCAGTCCATATATTTGTTTATTAGAAATGTCAAATTGTGAATTGGTACTAAAAATATTTGCAAGGACTGTACAGTTAAAAAAAAAAACAATGGAAAGAAAACTTTGTTTTGGACGTATTGTTTCAGTACATCAAGTCAAATGTAAACCAATTAATCTCAGTGTTAATCTGCGTGTGTCAATGTTTTATGATCTAGTCATCAAGTATTGATGTATTTTATCGCACATTCATGTAACTTTAGAGTATTTTGTGTTCTTTTCAGAATTGTACACATTGCTGTCTATCAATGAAAAGTATGAATAATTATTTATTCGTTATTGTGTACTTTTTCAGCCTATCTTTATTTAAGAAATAAAAATTGCAATTTACAAACTTGTTTCGTATTCTGAATTTTTGCTAATTAAACCTCTCACATTTACTTTGCCAGCAAACTACACTGTTTGGAGCAGTTTGAACCATAATAACGTTCACATCTGACACAACCATATTATCGTGTTTCTGAATCTTGATTAAGTGGCTTGAGTGTCGGAACAGTTAAATAAAAAGATGATGAAGCGATATAAAAATAAGACTTTTTTAAAATTCGGTTTCTCAAGAACTATTCGATCGATTTCGCTCAAATTTTATATTTGGTAACATTATATTTTTTAAAATGATGTAAAAAATTGAATACCTAGTAACTCAAAATTTTTCGACTATTACAAAATTAAATAGTAAAAAAAGATTAATATTTATTATTAAGTTATTTTTAGTATGGTATTATCTTTATATAAATGCATTCTATAATTTCGTTTAATTTCTTTTTTAATTCGCTTTAAAAGCTTTTAAAATATGGAGAAATAAGCAAAAAGTAAAATTAACTTTAAAGGGTCCAAACTTAGAACCGTTCTCCTTTTCAAACTATGGTGACCATATTTGCCATATTACGGCTATCCTCTTTTGAAGGTCAGAAAATCGAATCAGTCGAAAAAAAGGTAATTATTTACCGAAAATCGTTTTTGTGTCTAAATTTCGTAACTTAAAATATTGTCTGCTCTAATTAATTATCATATTTGAGGTCACTCTCTCGAACTAGTATGATTGTGTCCTAGAACATGATAATCCGACCTTTAGATCAAAATTTATGCAGGGTTATCCGTTCTTTTTTTCCCTTCCGCGTATTATACATTTTGTGTATAATACACAAAACAAGTGTCACCACACATGGTATAAAGATAAAACTCGAACGAATACATGGTTCAAATTCAAGTTGCTTAAATTTTACATGATACTGTGATTCTAAGTTGAACTAATTTTTTTGAAAATGGTAAAAAGTTTCAATAATAAAGTAATGTCTTCATTCACTTTGATAATGATTAAATAAATTGGTATGGACATAATTTATTCGAGAAATATTTCCTCCAATCTGATTGTAGCGTGTCTACCACTGCAAATTATTAAATACCAATACACTAGTATATAAGAAATGTTAACTCGATTCTATCTTCCGGGGCCTTTTGACGGATGAAGAGGGACGTTATAGAAAGTTCATTCTTCACATTGGTGACCCCGGACATGATCTGACCATGACTACCGTGACAGTGCTCACTTTGACTATAAGAAGCCTACTTCGATAGATGGTCCACATTGAACACTTGACTTGCTATTTGCGATGCGACATTTCCCCTTTCGCGCTGTTTCTTCTCAGTCTCGATCGCACACAGCGAAGCCTATCCATACTCGACTGCTAATAGCAACACAGGAGCGACCACGCAGACAACCTTGATCTCAATGTGGAGCTCTCATGATCAGTTTTAAAAATCTGGTGATCTTTATACAGCGCTTCAGGCTTCTCACGAAAACAGCAATAAATCAACTAAGTGGTATGTTATCCATTTATCGAAATCTATCACCGATAAAATCCTGGTGGGGGAGTACTGAAGCGTTAACACATTACAAATATTAAATACCAATCCACTAGTATATAAGACAAGTTAACTCTATTCTATCTTAAGGCAACTTTTGATAGGTGAAGGTTGACATTGTCGTAAGCTCATTCTCTACACTGATTATATATATATATATATATATATAATATTTTATATTATATTTGAATTCCATGTTTTTAAAACATATTGAAACACAAAAAGAACAACACAATCATACAACAAAAACTTTATTGAGCACTTTGTTACAAAGACGACCTGATAGTGTTAGCTCCTATACAAATCTCCTAAAATGTTATAATACAAATGTTTTTTTTTAAACGCCATTTTCACAAAGTCCACTTAAAAAAAAAAATACATAATAGCAAACACATTCATGCAAATCTTTGTACAAAAATATTAAACATTGCTCGTAAATTATAAATAAAAGCGTATTGATTAAGCGAAGTGCTATTTTTTAATTGTCATTTATGGTTCTATACTTGGACCCGACGTTAAGTTATGTCTGTTAAAACTTCATAGGAATGACGTCAGTCTCAAAGAAATATTTCAGTAAGTTTTCGAATCTGACGTTAGACTTACTAAGTTTTATTGACGAAACTTATCATCGCTTATGTGAACCGGTGTTTTATTGTCAAATGCCTTTTTATCGATCATAATATACGTGAATCAATAGCCTTAAATATCAAAGGAAAATAAATTATATTAAACAGCTCTTTGCACACAATACTTTGATTAATGTAAAAGAATTTAAAACAAATTAGAACATCCAGAATAAATATGTGATATAAATTGAAAAAAAAATAAAAAAAATTCATCAATCTCAATTTTAGTTGGCGTTATATTTAAGGCAAGAAAAATGCAGATTTCTGTTAGCACTAGAGTTTATTTCATGGACAATTTGGGGACATATAGCAGACATCATTGTCATGAGGTATTGTCCTGAGGTGTCCTCATACAACCTGTTGATTGTGACTTTGTTAGCACAGTAATTTGTAAAAATAGTTTCAGTTTTGCGTTTGGCAACAAATTTTCCGGTGCGAGATTATCAACCATTCATCTCAAAGATGTAAAAATTCGATAGTTTCTGCACGGATTGGCATCATTGCATATTCGCTTTATGCAACAACTCTTAGTCATTAACACACAAAGATAAAAAAAAAAAAAAAACCTCAAATAACATGAGGCTTTTTGTAAATATAAACTCTTTGCACTTTTTGAGGTGTTTAACGTTATTTCGAGTTCTTTTTCTTTGCGCATTGCTACATTGTCACTAAAAGTATGTGGCACGAATGGTCAAACGGCCCAAATTTGTGGCACTGACCAATAAGAAGAACAGTTTGATTGCGTGTATTTGACGCCCTGCGTCTATTGTATTTACCACACGTACACTTGACCATCATACACTGTATAGTTCATAGGTTTTCCGCCAGGTGTCTGTGGAGGTTGGCGAGCTCTAGGTATCATGACTGGTGGTGACGTATATCCAGTAGATAAACTCCTATTTAAACTGAGGTCACTTCTTTTGCTACCTTTGTAAGGAGTGACGTCACCACTTTCCTAAGTAAAGTATATGAATGTAAGACATACGATTTTAAAAAATATATTTTATACCATTTTACTAAGTAATGTATATGAACTTAACATTTTAAAATATATTCCATACCACTTTCTTAAGTAAAGTACATGACTTAAGATTTTAAAATCGATTTTACACTATTTTCTTAGTAAAATATATGATTCAAGATTTAAAAAAAAAGACTTTGTTAAAACTAATACTTTATATGTTTAAATACATTTTTACAAACTTAAAGTAATAAATAAATTTATTATATGTAAACATTTTCGTCACCTATTTCCTTAATTTGAGCATACACATCTTAAAATTACTTCTTTGAAAAACTTTTTAATTAAAATAAAGTAATTATTTATATGCAAAATTTTAAAATCTATTAGTATATGCTTTAATACTTTATGTATTTTAAAAGTTCGAAGTAATAAATAAGTATGCATTAAATACGTACATAATTTCATTACATTTCAAAGCAAAGCAAATAAATTATTAAATTAAAAAATAATCGATAATTAACATAAACAAGCAATTTGTTACAATCTTTGTATGCTTCATTAATTTATATACGTTCAAATTTTAAGCAATAAAAAAAAAGCTCCTTTAAATCGTTTCAAATAAAAGTAAGTTCATAATTGCTTTTTAAATAACACTATTATTAATAAATCGTGCCCTTTTTATATTTCCTAGTACTTAATTAAACACTAATTTGCATACAAAGTGCAATTTTTCCATCGAAACTATTCCATGTATTACTTAGATACAGGCTTAAGTGGGTCCCTTTACGCAACAGAAAATCTATATCCGTTATTTTTGGAAATGTCATTTTTCAGGAACATTTTCTTAAAATTGACTGTACGTACAAGCTGGAAATTTTTTCAAGCAATCCTTATACATTTTTGATAAATTTAGATATGGCGTTTTTAAAAATAATGCATAGAGACTTTCTAGAAAATATTTGTTGGTATCCCGCAATAATTTTTTGAAAAGAAAAAAAAAATTCAATTTATTAATAAAACGTTTTCGAATAAATATTTGGCTAGAAGCTCTCTTTCAATTTATGTAAAAATTAAGTAAAAATCAAGTTATCGCGTAGGAAGTGTAGTGTAAAGATATCCATTCATTAATGTATTGTAAGATGAATTTTATTAGAGCTGAACAAACTTTAATTTCAATTTCTTTTATAATGAAATACAATACAATTTTTAAGTCTTAATAATTTAATAGTATAATTACATAGCAACAAGGCCATTGCATTGTAAACTAATTTAAAGACATCCGCGTAAGTGATGAGACGTTGGATAGGAGTAAATGAAAAGTTTCAATTATGCTTCCAGCAAAAGTGGACATATAAATGTCGCAAAATCAATCTATTAAATACGCGAATTTAAAGACCGTTAAAATGTTAAACATGTATAATATTTCAGAATTTTGACCCCTTCCCTTGTCAATAAAAATAGGCAAATCGAATTGAGTGATATTTTCTCTTTTACTTCGGTTGTTTTAAGTTCCGTTTGGGTGCCTTTTTTTGAAAAATAATGAAATCGCACAATGAGAAAAAAGTATGGTCAAAACTACAAACATTCGGTAAAATTTACCGTATTTCAGGTTCTATGAGAACACCTGAAAGCTGGGTAAATTTTACCGAACGCCTTTGGTAATGATTTCGGTAAAATTAACAATAAAATATAATTTTATAATATGGGATAAAATTTGTAAATAAGGTTAAATTTGGCAATTTTATCATGCTACCTTAAAGCATGGCATAAAAATCATTTTTTCGCCTAAATTTATTTTTAGTTTTGTATTTTTATTAAATGTTTGGTAATAAGACCTTTAATTTTGAAAACCAGAATTGTCGATAAACCTTTACTATAGGAAAGAAAAACTATCAAATGAATAGGTTGTACCGTTTATTTTGGTCTCAATTACCAGAATTATGTTTTTTTTTTACCAGAAATGTCATTACCATACAGTATGGTAATTAACTTTATCAGAATATTTTTTCTCCATGTAGTAATGTACTGTATGTACCTGATATCCCTCGAAAGGAATTCCTTTCCGGCCGTGTTCGCCACTGCTTTCACTAGATGTATCAATCATGGCCTTCCTGTCCAGTGTTCCACCAACTGGACCCTTGAGAGCGATTCCTCTGAATACGCTACTAGGATCCGTATTGTTTGTGGAAGATGATTTCTTCTTGCATTTTCGGCAGCAACACAGTACGAAACACAACAAAACAGCTACAAGGGCTACAGCAGTAGGCAATGCAATAGCTAAAACTGAAATGAAAGTTATAATATTAAGATCAATTCTGACAAAAGTTGAACTACGGCACTGTAAGAACTGATTTATTATTCTGTAAATTTAATGAATAACTAAATATTTTACTTGCATTATATGTAAGAATTTGCATTATGAAAATTACTAATACTAATTTTTCATCCTAGGTTCAAAATAAAACATTTTTAGGAAATCCATTATTACATGATCAAATATTGAACAATATCATTTAATGAAGATTCTATAAGGTTTTTTAGCCACTGCAAGATGGGCTTTGTGCTCTAAAGATTTATTTTAAGTTTATTACTACATAAAATTATATAAAGCTCATGATTACGAAAAGAGAAAACCCAGTTGTAGCAACAAAAAAAAAAAATAATGGTTTTGTAGAGGAGGCTAATAGAATCATTCAGCTATTTGCAAACAGCCATTAGTTGGAAAAGTCTCCAGTATTTTCTAATAAGCCACAAACGCTTTAAACTTATTCAAGTGGGTCCAATACCCTTAGGCTAATTTAAAATAGTGCATCATTCCGTTTCCAATTAGCCTAATTTATTTCGGACGAGACGCAATGGCTCAGGGGGTAGAGCATCCGCCTTCCTATGAGGTGAACTGATTTCGAATCCCAATCGATACGAATTCCGCATCCAGCTTGCACCGGCCACAGTACTGACGTGAAATATCCTCAATGATAGATGGATCATGGCTTAGAGTCCCCTTGCCATCAGTCTAACCGTGTAAGGTTCTCGAAGTATTCCTCTCCATTTGACGCAAATGCGGGTTAGTTCCATCAAAAAGACCTCCACGAAGGCAAATGTCTCCCAATACTAGATCCAGGAGTACCCTTGTCTTCTGGATTGGGTTCAAAATTACAAGACTACTGAGTTGAACATTAGTAGTCGGCTGTTCAATGACGGTTATAAAATATAAAATCTTGGACATTATGCAATACGTACCCAAAGTAGTAAAGGCTTATTGTAATTAGTCTAAAAATATCAGACACATTAGAAAATTCTGGAGACTTTACCAATTAGTCTGGAGCATTGCAAAATACTGGTGATAAGAGACTTGATTTCGAGAGACTTTATTGAAGAGAGACTTTATTGACTTGACTTCGTTTTTATAAGGATTCCGAAAATAAATTCCTGAGCAATGATTACGACCAACAGAAATTTTTTTTTATTTACATTGATAGAAAAGTTAAAGACATGAAAAATTGGGGATTAATTTATAATGAATACATTGAGAATCAAGTTTGGGTTGCGACTTATAAGTTTAGAAATTTTTGTGAGTTAAGTATCATATTTCTAAAATCCGTATATGAATGAAATTCAGGTAAGCATTTGAGTAGCCCAGATACGGATGATTCATTAAAAAATTATAATGTTTTATTGAGCAGTAAAAATGCCTTAAAAGATTTTTAAAATAATATTTTTAAATACATTAATTACGTTTATTTATTAAATATAACATAAATCAAATTGAAATTTTCAGGCAATGAATAATTATCATCAAAAACAAAAGTGGTTTTAGAATAGCAAAAATTATTTTATTCTTTTCCTTTAAACAATTTTCACATTTAGAATAGTATTATCGCTTTTTTTTAATTAATTTTAAGTACTCAATGATGAAATATTACATATTTTATTATATCATTATTTTTAGTTAAATATAAAAAAGAAACGCTGGTATGATTAAAACTATTTTTTTATTCATTTCTACTAACTATTGTTTAAAAAGATCTAACTATCACTTTGAGTGATTAAAAAAAGAAAACAATTTGCAAAACTTCAATGATTTTCATTATTTAAATTGTGGAACGTACCTTTTATGATAATTTATTTTATTTAAGCCGAGAGTTTGCAAACCAATTGAGTGAAAATAAAGTTTTTGATAGACAATTATTCAGAATAATTTCTAATTTTTGCTCATAGACAACAAACTAATTATTGGAACATTGTTTTTTGAAATAAGAATAGCGGAAAAAAATTTCTTATTCACATTTGTATGTCATTTATTTGACTATCTTTTTTTCCAATGTAACATAAATTATGTTTTTACAAAACTGTTCCCACTCTTCCCAAAACTACGTTTCTAAGAAAATACCTCGTATGTTCCTCAAATAAAGATACTATGAAAATTTTACAAATACTATTCAATTATATTTCTAAAGTCATTTTTTTAAAAAAAATAAAACATACCAAGGCCATTGATTTCACAGCGGCGGCCGACAAACATAGGCTGGCATCTAAAATAAAATATGATACAAAAATCAGTATATATATTTCATATGAGTATACAAATTTCTGAAGAAATTCATAATATAAAAAAAGAACAATTTTAAAACAAAAACATTAATCTTAACCTGCAAAATGTTCTGTCTTCGTCATCACGCAAACAATCTCCTCTGCCGTGACAGAAGTTACAGCTTTCGGTTTTAGCTGAAATATTAAGAGTATTAACATATAAATTTATGTTTTTAACATAACTTTCATTTGAAAGAATGTGCATCAACATTTTAAAAAATATTTCAAAACAGTTGGTGGCCACAGACAACTAGTTGAAATGTAAATAATGTATTAAGCTATTGAAATATAAAATGGATAAAAAATTTATGCCGAAAAAGATTTAATATTGCAGTGATAACAAAGAATAATCCAATTGTAAAAATTAACTATAAACCTTTTAGAACTTAGCAAACTAGCCGAATAATATTATAGACTAAATACAGTAAACAGTGCAGATTAATTGTGTCATCTTTTTGCTGAAATTGTTTAAGTTTTATAATTCCTACATTTCCCCCAAAAACTTGGGGTTGTGTCAATATTATATATATATGTATATATATATATATATATATATATATATATATTTATTGCCTTAGAAACATAATTCTTCGCTCTTAGTAGTAGGCACGCGTAATGAGGTTTGACCCAATATATGCTCATTGTTATTATAAAATGTTGTTTAGAGTATTACAGAAATTCTAGAATGAAATATCTTTAAGATTATAGAATAAGCAGCGTTGAATACCGAGGCATGTTCTTCCAGGTAGCGAAAGATCCATATCTTCAAATCCTTCATGGCATTCGCATGTAAAGGTTCCTTCTAAGTTGACACAAGTTGCCCTGAGGGCGCAATCATTCTGCCGGAAATCTAAGCATTCGTCATAATCTAAAATGAATGAAGAGAATGGGATTATTAAAAAGGCTTTAAAAGAGTTTCTTAAATATGAAAAAAACTTAATCAAATGGAGAGTCAATGGTTATTAATGTCATACTATAAACAGTTTCAGACACGTGTTCACGCCTTTTTAAGTGCCGTAAAAAGCATAGTCTTGATACACTTTAAACTTTATATTTGGGCTTTAATAAATCATGACAAAAATTAAAACCACTTACAACACTTAAACACAAACCAAAACTTTGTAATTTTCTGATTTGATTTTTCTAGAGATTAATGAAAAGAAAAATTATTAAAAAAATATTTTTTTAAATATTTAAAAGAAATTTTTTATTTAAAAAAATAGTAAAACGCCGGAAAACAAAATAATGAAAGTATGTAATCTTGTCACCAGCTTACACGATTATATCCGCAAAAAGAGTGTTTCCATATAGTTGCAGCTTAGCAGGTTATGCGCAGTAAATAAAATTTATGATTATATATATATATATATATATATATATATATATATATATATAAAATTATAATCATTTGTTTCAAATTCTGTCGTTTTCCAAACAGTACTAATGTAACAATGTTTACCTAACTTAACTTCTTTGGAACACAGGTTAGGATAAAAAAATGTGTAGAAATTTATCAAAGTATAAATATTTATATTGCAAATGACATATACAGTTTATTTTTATAAATCACCATGTGATATTAAAAAAATACTTTCTAAAATAGTTTTAATCGAAGTTTAAAAAGAAAAATCTCTCCATCAAATAATGAAAAGTGAACACGTGTTTCTAAAAAAAAAATATTTAAGCTCTTGTTTAGAAATTATTAGTATTGCTAGAAGGTATTAGTATTTCTATTATTTAGAAAATGCATTTTTAAAAATTATATCATTTAACGTTACGGGTCTAGGGACAAAGCGCAATAAATACAAATTTACAAGGCCATGCAACTTGCTACAAGGAGACAATACTTTTTGGCAAAGTTACCACACTGGTAAAAAGATAAACCATAATGGTTAATAAAACAAAAATATGCGGTATTTAAAACTTTCATTTGGTCATTTTTACGTTCATAAGTTAAAGGTTTACGGGAAATTTTGGTTTTTAAAATTATAGTTCTTACTACTACTTATTTAGTAAAAAATGCAAAACTGATTCATAATATACTGATTTAAAATATCAACAATAAACTCAATAAGCAAAGAAAACTACACCATTAAAACATATGTTCAACAATACCTTGTACGTTTTGCGATAATGGTGCTGCCAAAAGTGAGGAATCACCAACTCTCATCGATGAAGTTTGCAAAGCTCGAGTCAATTCTTGTTCCAGCAGATCACCACTCACACTTTTGCTCACTTGTAGTGTGAAATTGACAATGACGCCATCTCCTTTGTTTTGAAAGTTCGGCAGAGTTGTAAAACTGTTCAGTTCCATTACATCTACTGGAAGGATTCCATTGACTTCAGCATCCAACACGTGATCTCTTACATTAGTTATACTGTATGCATCAGCAATCTGTTTACAGGAAAATAATTTGTTTAATTAGTTCAAAGTTATGAAATTCAAAATCTAGAAATCAAATGACAAAATTCAAAAATTCGTTAAATTAGTTCAAAATGAGGAATTTCCAAACTTTAGTTCGAAAACTCAGTATTTAAACTGAATGATGCAGAACAAATAACTAATGTGACAAAAATTTAGAAAATATCTTATTCCTTAACATTACTTTTGGCTTGTTTTGGTAATAATTAACTATTTTGAACGAGAAGTGCAATTAAAAATTAACCTGATTGTATCTAAAAATTAACCTGTTGGTTAGTAATTATTTCAAAAATTAAGCCCCTGAAAGTATTTTCTAAAAATAGCTTCAGAATTTCCTCTAAAGAAGGTGTCAGAAATTATTTAAAAAATCTGAATATTAGAGCATGTGTTATTTAAAATTTAGAAAATGCATAGATCCCTGGCGTTATCCTGAGCTATATATATGTTTATGTTTCATATTTAGACTACGAAATAGATCATACAACAGAACAGACTCATCAGTAGAACAGACTCATGCTTATCCAAACAAGTACTTTAATTTGTAATAATCAATATGTATATTATTTTTAATTAAAAATAATATATAAAAAGAGAAATTTAACTACAATTAATAAATCATTTAAGGAGTTCTTAAAATGTTTAAAACATGTTTCTAAGCAAAAAGTAAATAATAACATGCAGGTGTATCTGAATAATCTAATTGTGTGCTGATGTAACTGAATAATCTACATAATTTGTAAATGTATATGAGCTCTAAAAATTTATAAAAAATAATCCTAAATAATATATAATGCATTGATGAGATAAATGAAAAAAAAAAGTCTCGTTAAAAATCATAATAATAATCATAAATTTTAATCATTATTTTAGAATAAGAATAAGTACAGGTATAACTTAAAGTTATCAATTATATTCTTCATTTCTTAAATAATTAATTTAGGAGAAATGATTACTACGATCTCGGTCAAGATAATAGATTCAATATTTTAATTATTTTAATTATTTTTTGAAGCATGTATCTTTTTATCTATATTTTCATAAATGTTAGATCCGTTTAAATGAAATCGGTACATACTAAGAAAATGCATAACTTTTTAATGTCTACTATATGCCATTATACAAAAATTCATTAAAAACATATCAAAATTCCCATTAAAAGCTTTTTTTTTTTGAAACTGAACTAAAAACTGTAGTGACTTACTCCATCTATAGCACTCCTGACAAACTCCTTATATTCAGGACTTCCGTTATCTGCTAGGGAATTACTGTATTGAATACTCTCATTGCCCATTTTTACAACTTTCAGAAGAACTACAAACGTTTGAATTTCTGAAAAATGAAAAATCAAGCATAAATATATTTAAATAACATTTCTTTATTTTTTAAAATTAAAATTTTTTTTTTTTAAAATTCTCTGTAAATCAAATACAAATTTCAAAATTGACCTTAGTAACTATACATCACCTGTTCTTCTCATGTGGTAAAGAAAGAATCAGTAAATCAGTACTGAATAATAAAAAATATCATGCAAAAACAGAAAGTTTAATAATAAAGTTTCACAAATTCCAATTTTTGTTTTATCTATCATCATTTTCTGCCCTTTCCGGTGGCTTTAAGTTTTTGAATTAAGCAAAACACATATTTAGTAGATCATCCCAACGAAATGAAAATTAACTTTATTCGATATCAACTATCATAATGCTATTGCTTAAGGCAATTAATGATGTTTCAAATTTACTACAATCAAGCTACTTTCTCCCGTATTTATATCCAAGAGCAGCAGTAAAAATCTATCATAAAAATGTGCAGTGTTGCAACAGCTGTATATATTTAGCAAATATTTTGTACTTATATAAGAGTATATTTGGTACCTATAAAAACTGAACCATAGTCAGTATTACATATTTTCTAAATTATAAGCATCATTGATATCAATATTATATTGACTTTTTACGGTTCCCCTCAACTAATAAGAATATCTTCTCCATTAATTTTGCTTTTTTGTACATGACTTAATTTTGTTTCAATTAATATCTATTACCAAAATTGATTCAGAATCATTGAAGTCGATAAAAGTTTTCACAATTTTACGCTCTTCTAAAGCGAATTAGTACCATTCCTTCATTGGTTTTGGCTTTGTACGCAGTTTATTTTTTACTTCAATTAGAAGGTATTAATAACTTTAATTATCATTATAATCGAAATATTGACGTTTTTTTACGTTACGTCTTCAACAAATTAGTACCATTTTTTCCCCATAGACTTTGTTTTTCAGCGCAAAACTTTTTTTTTTAATTTCAATTACCGTTAATTTTAAATGACTTAGTATTATGAAAACAAGTTATGAAAGAATAACTATAAACAAAATAAACAAGTGGTTTCAGATAATTTAAGAAGACGTAATTTTGATGACGTAGTATACCTATGCTACCACGATTATATTGATCTTTCAATATATAATCTGGTACTAATTTAGATTCATATTGAATGTGGTATTTTTAGTGCCTACAGTATTTCCGCTATCTGGTATGTAGACATACACACAGATTCCCCCCAACTCTTTGTTTTATTTTATGCATAAATAATAGTACAGTTGTAAATAAATATAAAGGAAAGAGCAATGTTTTATTTCTTAAAACTTATAAAATAATAGACAAATCTCTATAAATCGAATATTAATAATGAGTTATCAATTGACTGATTTAAAGTTTTTTTTATTATTTAATCTCATGCGCTCATTTCTCTTAATTTTTATTATTATCTCTCAGTCATATAATATTAAAATTTTTTTTGGTACCATATTCCACAGTTTTGTGTTTCGATGTTAGTTTTAAAACATTACAAACAAAGACGATTTGAATATTCCATTTACCCTTAATCTAGCAATATTTGCAACAGTTTTTAGTATTTAAAAGTACTTTTCCTCGTACTTGCTTTTGTATTTGATATTAATGAGAATTTTGCAATAAGTGTAGAATGAATACAGGTTATGAATACGAGTCTATGAATACGGCTTATTCACTATAATTTTGTTATATCGTCAAATTCCTTTAACTGTGAATCCAGCTGTTTCTTTCTGAATTCCAAACGTTAAATTAATGATAAAACACTTCTCGGTTAGGGAATACCTACGTCAGCCTGTTCGAACTAATAAGGTAAAAGCTAAAGTTGTCAGTAGTTTGGTCGTATTAACATAAAGCTAAAGCACATATGTTAAAAATATCGGGCAGCTGCCAAGAAAATTTAATTTAGTTTACCAATGGTACATTACCTTTACAAACTTCGTGATCATTTCTTCTTGCATGTCCTGGACGACACTGACAAGACCAAAATCCATTTTCCTCCTTGCAAACTTCTTTTTTATATGGCTGGCATTTTGGATCGCAAACGCCATTTCTACCATTTAAGAAAGGATCATCTTCAGGCTTGCTACTCTCCGTAACAACTATTGGTGGACGGTGGACCGGTTCTTCATGAATGACGTCTGGACGGTAATCGTGAAGTCTGGGACCAGCGGCTCGCAAATAAGATTCGTCTCTAGATTTCTGAGGACCTTTCGAAACTATTAAGTCGTTCTCTTCGCTAATACTTACAGTACTGTCTCCAACTTCAGGAGGCTTTGCCGGTGTTTCTGTGCCAGCACTGAAAACATCGGATTCGGGAAGAGATTGAGAGGAAGAATGACTTTCTGATGTGGAGAATTTGGTTGCAACGTTTGTTGGTAGAACTAATGTCCTGATGACGGTAGAAGGTATGGAATTAAAGATTAAAGTTGTAGTAGTTACAGTTGTGGTGTGTTCTGATGGTTGAATTGTTCTGTGAATTTGAACGGTTTCAGATGGCTCTGGAAGAATGCCTAGAATAGTTCTTGAACCAATTATAGTTGATACAAAAGTCCGAGGGGGAATGGTTGTGGTATACACAGAAGGTACAGTAAGAGTCGAGTCTCTGGTGTAATAAGTTCTCGTTGTTGTTAGTGCGAGTGTTCGCGTAATACTTTCAATGCTAGTAACATACCTTGTTGATATGGGATTTACGGTATATTTTGGAACATTACCAGGGAAAAATATTGTTGTAGCTCCAGAAGTTGTTCGACTTATTACTGTTTGTCCATCTTTGGTCACGGTTGTAAACGGTTTAGGTTTGTTTGCAAGTGAGTTAACACGACCAGTTACAGAATTAGTAGTAGATTTTGAAGAGGCATCTTTATCACCAGAAGATCCAAAAAATACTGTTCTGATACCGCTGACAATACTTGTTCCAATACTTGGTCTTAAAGTCGGAGTTTCTCGGGTAGTACTTTTCTCGGACGACATAGATGATTCTATTTCAGTTTCCGACATTGGTTCAATGTTTGGTATTCTTGCTTCAATAACTTCAGATGCAGTATCTCTAGAACTGCTTTTTGTTGACTCAGTCATAGATACTTTGGTTGGTAAAATGAAAACAGTTCTGGCGCCTGTTATCACACTAGTTGAAACTACAAGAGATTTGTCTGTTGCTGTTTTCGTGCTCTGACTTGCAGTTGTGTCACTGGAAGACTCCATGACTTCAGAGGACGCTTTATCAGTATGCTTAGGTGGTGGTACATAAACCGGTGCAAGTACTTCTGTAGTACTTGTATCAGTTTCATTTTCAGGTTGGCCAGGGAGAACAAAAACAGGATAGTCTGAGTCTCTAAATTCCGCTTCTAAAGTAGTACCAACTTCTGTTATGTTTTCAAGCAATGATTTTTCTTCTGGTGTAGTATTAGAGCTTTCAGTAGTAGATTCTGTCTGTTTCTGATTTTCTGTTGTTGATTCCGATGTTGTAGTTTCTGTAGTCAGAGATTCTGAATCTGTTTTATTTTTCTTACCAGTAATTCGACTGACAATATCTTGTATAGTTAAGCCAAAGTCACCACCTAAAGCTGTATTTCCACCAAGTAAATCCGATAATTCAATGACAGTTGCCGGTTTAATTTCTGAACTTGTAGTTTCAGTATGCTCTTCTATTTTTGGTGTATATATTGGGGAAAGCGCAACGACATCTATTTCTGGTATTTTTGTTACAAAACCATCTGTTCCAGTTACCACAACTAGAGTGTCACTGGGGACTAATTTTGTTATTTGACCATTTATTCCGATCACTTCTGTTTCCTCGGTAACCAAACTTGTTGACGTAACGGGCAGGAGAACACTTTCTGTCTCACTTCCTTCTAAGGATGGTATCAACGAATCAGTCGATGTAGATAGTTTCAATTCAACCACATCTTCCTTCATTGATGAGCTAAGAACATAAATACTGCTTATAACATCCTCCATTTTCGAAGATAAAGATGGAGTTGATAATGACGTCGGTCCAAATTCTGAGTGAACTTCACTGGCTACTTCTATTTTAGTTTCAACTGCTGATGCCACAGCTGTAGCAATTACGCTAGATACGCCAATAATTTGAATATCACTTAGATCCTCTTTTAAGCTACTGACTATTTCGCTTCCACTTACAGTTGAAACTCCTAAAATGGTTTCATCGACTGGCGTTGATTCTATTGTTTCTAATAATGATGTAGATGGGGCTTCAATTGTAACAAACTGAGTAACTACGCTTTCACTGGAAGCAATAACAGGATCTGTACCACTGAAATAAGTTGTATAATACGTAAATGTAGTCAAGAATGTTAAAATTGATTCGTCTGTGGTGCTTGTTTCTGTGGGCGCAACGGAAGATGGTGTAATTGTGGCGGTTATAATCTCTGGTACAACATGCTCACTTGATATAACAACAATTTCATCACCACTGAATAAAGTTGTATACAAAGTAAGCGTTGAATAATCTGTTGTAGTAAAAACAAATACTGATGGATCTATTGTTGAAGTAGGTTGGGGTGTTTCTGTTTTCACGAACGCTGTTGCTGTTGTCGTTACGAGAGATGGTGGAACAAATAGAGTTACAAAGCTCGTTAAAATTTCCTCCTGACTAGCAACTATTGAACTTGTATCTCTGTAATAGGTTGTATAGAATGTCAATGTAGAATAAATTGTTCTAATTGATGGCACAAGCTCTGGATGATAAGTTTGGACTTCTGAGGTTGTTTCTGAGGTTTCATCATAGGGTTTATATGATTCAGTGGAGAAAGTGGCTGAACTTACAGGGACTGATACTGCTGGTGAAACAGTGATGTAATTTTCGTGAATAAATGAAGGTGTTGCTGTTGATGTTATAGGTTCAGTAACGTAGCTTGTTACTACTTCTATAATGGATGACAAAATACTTTCATCATTATTAAACAATGTCAAGTAGTGAGTCTGCGTACTGAGTACTTCTTTTGTAGTGTATAAGGGCAAACTTGGTGTACTGACGTAATCATAAAAGCTTTCGACAGATGGTGTTGATGATACTGTGAAGGAAGAAGCGGCATGTGCTGGTACTGTGAGGGTAACAACATTTGAAACTGTTTCTTCCAGGTTTGTAACAACAGTCTCGCTGCCTTGGAACAAAGTAACGAAGTTCGTAAATGTTGTATAAAGTGTTTGTGTTACAACTACTGATGGATCAGTAACTAAAGAATCAGTTGACTTCGATGTCATTGGTAATGGTGAAGATGTTGAAGAAGGATCGATGGTCCTAGTAATAGTATACGTCTCAGTTATTGTCTTAACGTTAGTTTCTACTTCTTGAATAGGTGTCACAAATGAGCTGGTGTCTGAAAATAATGTAGCGTAGAAAGTTATCGTGTTATAGTCTGTTTTAGTTATGACAGATTCGCTGGTGTCAACGACAGTCAGAGGACCCACTATTTGGGGACTAACTGTGGATGGTTGTAGTGCTTTTGTTGTTAGAGGAACTGTAACCACATTTGTAACAACTTGCTCTGAACTGGTAACGATTGGTTCAGTTCCAGCTAAGAATGTTGAAAAGAAGGTGTATGTCGTGTAGAAAGTTTTTGTTTCATACACTGTTGTCGTTGGAGAAATAGCTATTTCAGGTGGTACATTCTTGTAAGTTGGAACATAAGGAGCTAAAAAGGAGAAAAAACAAGCATTAAAAATTTAAATAATTTACTTAGTAATTAAATAGTTATGTTATCTTTTTAAAATTGACATTTAATAAATATTTAAGGACAACATAAGTAAACGAAATGTCAATCAATTAACAGGAAAGACTGATGCTGAGAATGTTTAAGAATTTCGAGGAGTTGAAGAATTATTTTGAGGTATAAAAAATAAGTTTTGTGATAAATATTTTTTAAATAGATAAAGGAATTTTTCGAAACAAATTAGACTTATACTTAATAACTTATAAAAAATTCAAAACCTAAACTTATCATTGAACCATTTGAATAATTCAATTTACTTCCAAGTTCAAAAATAAATGTTTTTATGAAAGATACTATGGCATTTAATAAAGTATTAAAGTAATTCTCAATTCAATTTGAGATTTAATTAATGAAGTTCACTAAAAAAATTAATTTCATTCATGATCATTAAAAAAATTGAGAGAAGGATTCTGCTTGAACTTATAATTTAAGATAGTATTCTATCGTTTTGTCTCAATTTGTTTATTAAGATTAAGGAGAGAAATAGTGTAGTTTTTAATTATTCTGGATATAAACTGTAAAAAATTCATGATCAAGTTACTGTGAAAAGTACCGATACCGTTAAAACCATTCTTCCTGGAACATGTTACGGAACAAAAAACCTGATCTACCGTAATATTTACAGTGATGATAATCCTAAAATCACTTCAATTAAGTAAATGTTACTGTAATAAATACGGTATAAATATTTTACGCTAAAGATAGATTTTATCGTAAATTGGATTTTATGGTTAATGCACAAAAATGTGTTAGTCTTTTATACTGTAATTTGATCTGGAATTTTTTACAGTGTAGACCGTCACAGAATCGACCTTTTCCGAATACTCTATTGTTATTAAATGACTCCTTTTAAGTTTTAATGTAGCAAAGTATAAGACTTTATGATGATTTCACACTAAATTATTTAAATTTGAAGCAATCGCATTTGTACTATGTTTTATATTGCAATCAAATTTTTGATAGTTCTTAAAACTAATAATAAAAGTATAATTATTATTAACAAGTATTCTTATTAACATTTTACTTTCATGCTCTGCTTTTTAAATAGTTTCATTAAGTTCAATTCATTAAGTTAAATAGTTCAATTAATAGTATCATTATTACTTAATAATAATCAAAAACAGCCTTTCTCTCTCAGCTACTGTGGTTTTTCTAGTTTTGTTTCTCAATTTTATTTTCCCATTTTTTATTGGCAACTTTACGATTAATATTTCAAACCACTTTTGTTTCTTCTCATTCATGTCTAGTAAGTCTTGAAAGTGAGTACTTATTTTTGAGCGCTTGAAACTCGTCGACTGTTATTACCTATTTATATATTGTTTAAGCGAATGAAGTTTTTACCAGGTAATATCTTACCGCTTTTTCTTGGGATTATTTATTTAGCATTTTAGATAATATATAGGGTAAAAAGTCTAAAGAAGTACGCACCAGGTGCTAGGGTATGGGTGGTAGGCCCATCAAATCCAAACTCTACGCTTGTGATTGGAAGTATTGAGACTACGTCATCAACTGGCGGTGTTCTTGTTACAGTAGAATATGAAAGAGTATCTATTCCATCTGAAAAAATAAAATAAATCATTTTGGGGTGGGCTTTATCTTGTTAAAAGAATTTAAATCTTCTCATATTTTACTGAGTTCGTAAAATTTCCTCTCCCCTGTCAATAAGAGTATATATTTTGTGACAAAAAGAGAGAGAGAAAGAAACATAAAAATAACTTTATGTTATTTTTATACAATCCGAATCTTCTTCGTTAGAGGAATTCAGATATCTCGTATACAATTGGCATATTTTTACGCGAGATTTATTAAGAAGTGTGCGACATTTTGATGCGAAAACTTTCAGAACGATAAGTTTCTCTTCTATTTAGAAATATGTGTAGGACCTTTTTTTGTCAAAAACCAGAAGAAAAAAACTGAAATTTTTAATAATAATTATAATAATAAAAATAATAATAGGAAGAAAATAAGTTTTGGAAAGTGAACGGATGTTCCAAAAATAATTAAAGATTTGAAACAAATATCAATAAATGATAAACGGGAGGCGATAGAAATGCGCAGTTCATTGCATTCTTCTTTGTTGACTGTTTTATTCTCATCAAATTTCAAAATTAATTACAAATCGCGTCAATATATGTCGCTGCTAACTCAGAAACTCTATCAATGTAAATAATGAATAATCGCCATTTACAGCAATTTGATACAGTTTGAGGATAAAATTAAAAAAAAAGCAAGTGCATGCGATTTGGAATGGCCTAATATGTAGCAGAAAATATTATTTAATATTTTTAATCTCAGCAGTGGGATCTGTATATGAAATTTATAACTAAATTTGGAATTTAACGAAAAGAAATAAACCAGTTTTCTCAGTAGAACGTACATTTCGTTCTGGAACTGGTTTTCCTTAATTGAATTTTTAAATCTTCAATTAACTTTCAAAATCAATATTTTATACAGGGTAATAGATATACCGTATTATCCATAATTAGTGGTAGTAATAAAGATTCAAAGAATTTGAATTCTTAGTTGCTTTAAAAAAATTAGAAATAAAATATTATCCCTTCCGTTCCGTTACCAATTCTTAGTTTTTTAGTTCGTTTCGTTTTCGTTCGATTTCGTTTTATAGTTTATTTTATAACCGGTGTTGAACAGCAGACCCAATCCTGAGCTTGCGACTATCAATGTTAACTCCGTGGCCTTGCAATTTTGAACTTCACTCAGAAGACAAGGGAACTCCTGGTTCAAATATTGGGATAAACTAGCCTAGGTGGAGAACTTTTTGATTTAACAAAACTACATTTAAGTACATGGAGAGGAAAACTACGAAAATCTCCCATGGTTAGCCAGGTAGCAAAGGAATTCTAACCCATGATTCGTCTACTACTGAAGATATTTTATAACATCGTGGAAATTTCTGCACCACACTCGCATGCTGTGATTCAAGTAATCAAGGAGATAACGAGGAAAAATTAATTTAGGTACGGTAGAGCACCGACTATCTGAACCGGTAGGGAACTATACATTTCTTTTTATTGAAAACTCAGGATAATTTGCCAACTTTATAAAAGTGAAAAAAAAAATTTTAAGGATAACTTTCATCCAGACTCAAGGCTTAGGCAACAGCACTAGGCGATTTTTTTTCGATGTTGATTGATGAAAAGTTAGTTCGCTGGATGAAAAGTTAGTTCGTCGGTGTCTAGTTAAACTGACTGTACTTATTATTATCTATTTTAAGATGATAGCAATATTGTTTCAATTGTTTATTAAGTAAAAGCTGTAGTGAACTAAAGATTTTTGTATAATTTTTTCGTACCAAGGGTTGTAGTCACTATTCTTGAGTTGGTTTCTTCTAACGTTGTAAACACAGTTTCATCTCCATCAATATAAGGAATGGTAAACGTTGTTGTGGTAAAGTAAGTGTAGACAACTGTAGATGGTACTATTGGCACATTTGATTCATAGGCTGTTGTCGGTACGAATGAAACAGTGATTGGAGATGAAGTGGTCAATATGACGTTTCTAAAACTGGTGTCCAAGCCAAATATGACAGGTACTGATGTCAGAGTTGTGTAAGTGTCATATATTACCGTAGTAGATGGCAATATTCCTTCAAATTCGGTCGCAGAAGGTTTGACCTTACGACTTATTTTGACAGTGAATGGCCGCTGTGTGTTTGAAACAACTCCGAGTGCTCCTGTCAAAAAAAATATTTTTAAGTACATATACGTGTTTTCTTAATATTACAAATGCATAAATAAAAAAAAATATTTTAAACAAATTGACATTGAGAATATGAATACAGAATTTCAAAACAAATTGGCATAATCTGGAATCTTTGCACAGATTTAATCAATCTTAACTGATTGCTAAATTTTATTGCTTGTTTTTTCTATAAGAGAGCATCACTAATCAATAAAACAATACAAATAACCACTAAATCAATAGAACTCTGAAACTAGGGGGGCAAATTTTATATCAAACATTAAATATCAAATAACTAAATAAGCAATAAGATTATTAGGTAAAGTTATTATTTTTTTTTAAAAGGTGTAATTTAAAAACTTAAAGCTTTTGTTGCAGTCAAAACCAATTATATTTTGTGTATAACTTTCTGATTATAGCATTTTTTCTGCACCTAAATAAGAAGAAAATATTAACGGCTTCACTGTAAAAATTCCTAATTAAATTACGATATTAAATGCTGGCACTTTCTGTGCATGATTTGTAAAAATCCATTTTACCATAAAATATTATATAGTAATTTTTACAGTAATATTTATATAATTTGATTGTTCAGCAATTTTACAGTAATTATTCCTATAAAAATTACGGTATATCAGATTTTTCGTTTCGTAACATGTTGTGATAAAAATGGATTCTCCGGTAAGAAGTTCCAGCAGCCTGATGGCCGGAACTTTTTACCCTAACTTGATCCGGGATTTCTTACAGTGTTGGAGACTGCAGTCAATATGATAAAGCATTTTCCAGTCGTAAAGAAAAGGTTAAAATAAGATATGTAGTATAAAACAGATTTGGGAGGGGTCCCAAAAAAAACACGTTTTTATTATAAAATTATTAAAAAAGTATCGTATGAACTGTATACAGTTCTATTTTAGAAAATAAAAATTGTCTAAAACGAAACATAAAAGTAAAATTTGTTTAATACTATTCTTTCTCAGACTACAAATTTCGCAAATAAAGTTTAAAATCAACTAAAAAAATCATGTTAATAAAAATTAGTAAACCAATTTGATACCGTGCGTAAAATATATTTATGTAAATATTTGGATTCGGGATATCAAAATCTAGAAATTTAGAACCTTTACAACAGTTTAGAATAAAAGTTAACAGTCTTAATAATTTTTCACTTACCAGTACGGGTTACTACATAGAATCTTGGTCTGCTTGTTATTTCAAATCTTGAAGGCAATACAAATCTAGTATGAGTTCTGCTGATACTTTCACTCTGACGTCTAACTGTAACTTTGAGTTTCTTTCTAGTGGGTACCACTGTACCGTCCGAAGAAGTTACATCTTCCATCTCCTCATAATCTTCTGTAGCAACTTCATTTCCAAGAGAATCAGATGGGAATACTGTTGTTACGTAAGTATCATCGAGTACAGGAGTTGGAATGGATCCTATGTCTAAAACAGGTGGAATGTATTGAGGAGATGATAAATACGATTCAGGATACTCAGTTGCTAATTCATTCACATCAAATGAAAAGTCAAAGGACGATGCTAAATCACTAGGTACCAAGCGGCGTGATACAACAGGCTTGACTCTGACACGAACACCTGGTCTTGGTACATATACACCACTTCTTAGAGGACCACCAGGTTTGTGAATTACGGATGTAACTTTTACAACTGATTTTGGCAAATCTCCAACATTTGATGCATCTGTAAATTCACTTGGATAAAGGGGTTTTGTTTCAACCGGAACATTTATTTGTCTTGAATCGTATAATTCATTATCTATAGAGTAAGATGGATCAATTGGTGCGTTTGCAAATGGAGTTTCTGAGCTTGGGGCTGCTGTATTAAAAGTTTCTGCTATGATGGTTCTTGTAGGTGTAATATAATCCAAGGTCTGGGACCGTGTTCTAGCAATTGCAAAGTTTTTTAATCCATCAAACTTTATCCATGTTCTGAGACCGAGATTAACTTCAGTAGTAGTGCCTTCTACTTCTCTAGACCCAAGGTGAACTGTTCTACTTCCCGGTAGTATAGATAAAACTCCATTACTATTAATAGTAGAATCAATATTTTCTGCTAAGAACTGGCTAGGATCTGTAACTAATTTAGTCATAGTTTCTGCTCTAGTTGATTGCCGCGTATTTGTCCCATCATAGAATGTGTATGAATAAGTAAATAACGTTAAGTATGTTTTAGGAAGTGAAGCTAAATCACTAATATAAGTGCTCGGTAAATTATTACTACCTTCTACGATTGCTGACGTAGTAATAAAAGGTTGATAAATTGAAGAACTAGGACTCTCGTGTGCTGGTAAATCAGTCACTAATTGGAATATATCACTATTGTATACATTTTGTTTTGATGCCAAATTCACAATTGTAGTCGTATCACCTAGTGTCCTAGAAGCCAAGTGCAAAAGTCCGTCACCACCTGTCGTCGAAAGAACGCCATTTTTAGATTTGATTACATTTATAAGGCTGGGATTTAAGGTTTGATCTATAATATTCGAAAAAACAGCTTCTCTGCTAACGTAGTTTTTATTTGGTCCATGAAGGAAAGTAGTGAAATAAGTCAATGTGGTGTAATAAGTTAGCGGTAAGGGTTTCGTTGCATATAATAAAAGAGCGTTGTCTAAGGATTCTTTTGAATCACCTAAATCTTCAGCTATTCCATTAAAGTCATCTAAATTGCGATCTTTGCCAGACATTATGTGATTACTATCGGAATTAATTCTTTTGTTTTCGACTTCATCGGATGGAGAAACAGGTCCTCCTCCTTGTAAAGTATTAGGAACAGCAATACTAGCTTCTAAAGGCTTTCTGCTAATTACAACTCGTCTTCTTTGTCCAGAAGTCGTAGGTTCATTGTTTTCAGGTTTTCTTAGCCGAACAATTTTTTTCAACTGTGGCTTCGAGAACTCATTTGATTCTTCATCGTCTTCATCCGTATTGTAAGGATTTGACGAACTGATTTGAGTAGTAACATCACTTGATTCTACTGGAGTTATTGAAATTGAAGAATCTAAGTGAGTAGGAGGAAGTGACGAACTTATCTGCTCACTAAGTTTTGTTCGCCGAATGACAACAGGCCGTCTTGGCCCACTACCATCCCCAGGTACAAATGATGGTCTTAACCTTCTAATAATTGTTCTTTTGCTTCCATTCTCGTCCGCTTCGACACTTGTTTCATCTGACGTAGAGGAACCCTCATTATTATACTCTGTGTCCTCTGATACAGTTTCTGGTTCTCTTGAGGAAATTTTATTGCGAGCTCCTTCCCTACTATAACTAAGAGTCGGAGTAATTGATATTTCTTCAGCTACAACAGATGGTACAGAAGTTGTCGTTCTCAATCTTGTAATTCGTCTAACACCACTGCTAGGAACAATTAAGCTATTAGCTGGTCTTGTGATTCTCTGTCTTCGTGGTCTGAACCCTGAATCCGGTTGTGAAACATCATCCTCAACTGCTGGTCCCGGTCCTCTTCTCAATTCACGTGGGTCTGAGATAGGACGGAAGCCATCAAAACTTTCTTCATCAGGAGATGAACCCTCGAATCTATTTAATGAATTAGTATTTGAATTTATCGGAGCCTCATTTGCATAACGAATTCTTACTAGTTCTTCCACTGGTGGAGATGGTCTAGTTGGTTGTATTGGTGAATATGTATTTCTGATATTTATTAGTTCGTTGTCTGAGTTCGATGGCACTGATACTGGCACGGGTCTTGCCAAGAAAGGTCTAAAATTGTTGTCAGGTTGACGCAAAGGCCCCCTGGCATATGTTTCCCGAAAATTCGTCCTAGGATTACTATTTAAAAATTCGTCATCAGTACTTTCAGTTGGCGTTCTTCTACTTGGAGGTATCTGTTGACCTCGATTTCTAACTGGAATATTACGTGTATATGGCTGGGTTATTGTATCAGGATTTGCAGCTGTAGCAAGAATTACTCCAGCAGGTGGTCTTCGCAACCTTGTAAAGTCTCGCTGAGGCCTAAAACTTGTAGGAGTTTCATAATAATCTAATGGTTCATTTTCCCCAAACTGCTGCAGTTTTCGAAAACTGTAACTAGATTCTAAACCATACATGTCTTTACTCTTTTGATATCCTTCCGTGATTCCTCTTTCTTCATCAGGGTTCAAGTTAATTGTAACTTTTTGTTCATAAATTTCAGTTAAAGGACCCTTTGAAATAGTTGTAACGTCATATGAAGTGACCGCATTCGGTATCTTAGAAAATCTAGTGCTATCTAAAGGATCAGTATGCATGTTAGCATTGTTTACTTCTGATAAATCATTTATTTCTTCGAGTCCTGAACTTAGCAGTTGATCATAATGGGTATCAATCTCTTCATCCTTTGAGTTGCTTCGACTGATTGAGGACATTAAATTTATGTCTGAAATCTCTGCTGTTTTTAATGTTTGCTCAGGGGGGACATTTTGTAAACTTCGAGCAACCTTTGTATGAAAAACTGGCTGTTGATACAAAGGAACAGTTACAGTTGTAACTACTGGTTTTAATTCTCCGTATTCTCCAGTAACATAAAGCGTTATTAATGTTGTCAATGGTTGGAAAGCAAAGTATGGCTGAGGAATAAAATTAGGAGCTGACGGTGGAAGATGTACAGTTTGCACAACAGTTGATTCAGCTGTAGAAGTTGTAGTTAATGTACTAAGAATAGTTCTTCCTCTCAATATTATTGGTACAACTGTTGTTGAAGTAACGATTTGAGTAGTTATGAAAGAATTCGCTGAAGCTACTAGTCCATAATCTGGATTCGGAGGACCGATTTGTGGATAAAAGTTTGGTTGAAATTGTTGAGGAAATGCTGTAGGCAATGGTGCTTCGGGTGTAATAGTGCTATATAATGTCGAGAGTGTAGTGAGTACCTGTATATCAGTTATTGTATCGGTTCTAGTACTGTAACCAATTTTTATAGGAACTAACTTGACGGACTCTAAGGAAGTAGTGGTAACAACTACTTCAGTAATTGTTGTGTGGTGATTTTCTACGCCATCAGGATATCCAGTTCTTGAATAAAATAAAGTTTTTGTAATGCCATCGCTTATTACTTCAGAATATTGAGTAGGATTAATAACGCTTGTATCTAAAGCTGTTGTCGTTAATGTTGCGTAAGAAGTTCTAAATCCATGATAAATGGGTAAAGTTTTAACAGTTGTGACAACTGAAGTTACAGTAAGGAATGGTTTTCGTAAAGTTTCAGTCTCACTCACTGTTTTAGATGGTCGTCGAGTTCTTGGGTTATAAGATGGTCTTCGATTACGATTATTGTTTCTTAGACGATTCAAAGGCTGGAGCGATTGAGAATCTTCCTCTTCATCTCTACTGACAGAATTAAATGATGCCTTTAATGAGGGAGAATTGTTTCGGTTATGTCGACCACGAGATGGCTTTCTTTGATTTATTCTGTTCCTAGAATTTCTGTAGTTCGGTGTAGTTGCATCAAAATCATCGTTTTCAGTTTCTTCATCTTCACGATGGCGGAAGGAACCTCTTTTATTCGACGCGCTCCTTCTTTCTCCGTATCGATTAGTTCTTGAAGAAGGTCTCCGACTTGATCGGAAATTTCGATTTCTATTGGCTTCTTTTTTCTCATTTATGTCTTCATAATCATCAAACTCGTCATCTTCAGTTGTGTTTTCCTCATAATCTGGATCGATTTCTTTTAATGAAGGCGTTGGAGATGGGCTTGTAGTCGATGATCTCCCGAACGGTCGCCTGTTCCTAGAAAGGGAAACTGGACGTGATGTAGTAGATGGCGCTGAACTCCTACCAGATGATTGTTGTCTGTTGGACCCGAATGGTTTTCGCCTATTAAAAGAGAGCACTTGTGGAGTTGCAGTTGTTACAACAGCTTCACTTGCTTCGATGTCCCCTTCTTCTTCATCTTCGTTTAAGTCATCATCAAAATCATTCTCACTGTCAGATCTTTGTCCAAATGCTCTAGAATTTCTTGTCCTACTAGGCCGTCTAAACTGGATGGTGTATGCTGGTCTTGTGGAAGGTCTCGATGTTGTTGTAAATGTAGGACGTCCTCGACCAGCAAACGGTCTGATCCTAACAGATGAAGAAGGCGTTTCCTTTGAAGTGTCTGTGCTTTTTGACGATTTACTAGATGCTTCGTCATTATCGTCAAATTCATAATCGTCATAATCATTGTAATCTTTATAGCCATAAGAAGAAGTTTTGCTTTTAGACTGTCTGGTATTTTTAAATCTCGTAGAAGATAAACTTGGAGTTACTTTTTTGTTTGCTTTTCTGTCTCCAAAATTATCATAATCATCCTCAAATCCGTAGTCATCATATTCTTCACTTAAATCAGTATTTCTCGAAGAAGATATTGGTGGAGTTATGTTTTTTTCTTCTGTTATGGAATTTGGCTTCTGAGTAACAGAGTCTTTATACGCTTTATTTTCTACATATTCATTGTACTCTTCGTATTCATCAGGTGCAAGCGTTGACGACTTTTCTGGATGTTTTGTTTGAAGAGTAGATTCTTTCCAATTAGTCTCTGTTATTGGTGATGTTTTAATTGTTTTACTTTTTGTAGAAATTTCTCCGGGTGTTGAAGCTTCACGAGATTCAACTAAAGTAGATGGTATAGTAAGCACAGAAAGAGTAGTGTTTATTTGATTTGAAATTAGATCTGATGTAGACTCGAGCTTTATAGAACTAACTAAATCCAACTCTGGTAAACTGATGGATGATTTTATTCCTAAATCACCGTCCTCTGTTAGTGATACATATTGATGTCCATTATCCAATTCGTTCACTCTTCCTGTGTTTAAATCATCCTTGGCTGATCCTAAGTTTAAAAATTTTGAATCAGTGTAAGACACAAAATTGGTATGTTCTAACACGAATGGCGATACTGTTTCCGCAAATAGGACAGGAAGAACGGTTGAAGTTCTCTTTATTGACTGAATATAACTACCGTCTGTTTCTTTTCCAATCACAGTAATTTCATGGAGAGTAGTAATACCGTAATTTAATTCTGTAGATGTTGTTGCAGATATCACCCCTGTAACTTCGGTTGGTAGATTTGGAGTTGGTGTGTTGGTCACTATATTTGATGTGCTGCGGGCGACGTGAGCATAAAATCCATTAATCCGAGTTCCATAAATTTCTGTTGTGTGTAAAGTTAATGTCCCGTAATTTATTTCACTACTTGTAATGGCAGAAACTAACCCTGTTTTCATCACAGATGTAGAAGTAGGTGATAAAATATTAGAAGTACTACGAGCAACATGAGCATAAAAGCCGTTAATATAAGTACCATAAATTTCTCTAGTATGTAAGGTGGTAGTACCTTGATTTTCTTCTGTACGAATATCTGATGATATCAAACCTTCATTGTTGATGTTTGTTGAAGATGGAACGGCTAAGTCAGTTGTCTTAATTTCAGATTGTGTAAATGGGAGTACTGTAGATGTTCTCCTTGCTACGTGTGCATAATAGTTGCCCACGAAAGTTCCATGTACCTCAGAAATATACAAGGTTGTTGTACCATCATTCACTTCAGATTTTACGCTAGATGAAATGAGTCCCGTCTTTTGAAGATTTTCTGACGCTGCTGTTGAGTGAATTTTGTTTTCAGTTGGTTGTATTACCTTTGAAGTGGATTTAGCTATATGTGCATAGGCATTTCCAATATATGTGCCATAAATTTCATTTATATGCATTGTTGTTGTGCCCAAATTTACCTCACTTCTGACTACACTCGAAGAAATTAGCCCAGTTTTTTGGCTCATTTCTACCGAATAACTCTGTAAAGCTGGTGTCGTAGGTATAATTTTATACTCAGTTGAAGTACGAGCAAGTTGTGCATAATGTTGTCCGATATAGGTACCTAGAATTTCCGTTTTGTATATAGTTGCTGTATTTTGATTAACAACACTGCTAACTATGGTTGATAAGAGTCCAATGGATCTTGTAGCACTTTCAGTTGTTGTGGGAACTATAATTTTCGATGTTGTCTTAGCGTGTTTTGCGTAATGTTCTCCAATATAAGTTCCGAAAATATCAGTTATGTATTGAGTAGTTGTACCATCATTCTCATCAATAGAAACAATTGAAGATAGCAAGCCAGTTTTGTAGCCTTTGAATTCATCAACAGACCTACCTGTCGGATAATCTGTTTTAGAATTAGGCAATGATGTCGTAAGAACTTGATTTTGGAATTGCGGTGGCATTGGTGTAGCTTGTGTATTTTCTCCACCAACAAATGTATTTGACATTGTTGACGCTATATGTGCGTAGTAATTATTTACAAAAGTGCCATAAATCTGAGTTGTCCACAAAGTTGTTGTGCCATAGTTTTCTTCTGTTCGTAAAATGGATGATATCAAGCCTGTTGGATGTGCCATTTGTGAGGATGGTGTTGGCTTGATAATGCTAGATGTAGTTTGTGCTAAATGAGCATAAACCTCTCCTATGTATGTTCCGTAAGTATTAGTTGTATAAACAGTAGTTATTCCGTCTTTGATTGCCGTACTTATTCTTGAAGAGACCAATCCAACTTTTTTCGCCTCTGATGTGCTCAACTTATTCGGTGATATTGTGGCCGATGAAATTATAGGCGTTTTTTCAATTTCATTTGGTGTTTCAGAGTAAACGCGAACTTTGCTTTGAACCACCTGAGCATAAACGCCATTTATAAATGTGCCATGTATTTCTGTACCATAGACCGTTACAACACCATTGTTGATCACTTTTGAATCCATTGATCTTAACAAGCCTATTTTATAATCCTCGGTTTCATCATTCTTTTTATCCAACGTCAAAGAGTTTCCTCCAGAAATTAAATCGTTATTTCTAGAAATTTCGTCGTTAGTTATGTCATCATTAGTTGATAGCAATTTTCTGGACCTCGGTTTAGGTTCAGAAACCTCATTAGCGTCAAAAAATGATCTTTTACGCCTAGTATTTGACGAATTGTCAGGGTCACTGTCAGTAGAAGGTCCTTCAGTTGTTCTTAAAGGCCTAAGACGTTGCAGAGGATTTGGTCGAGGACTAGGTCTACGAAATAATACTCGGCTGGTATTACGTCGGACAACAGCGATTGGACTTCTTGTTGTTGTTGCTCTCGTTGTTACTCTTCCTCTTTGTGTAGTTTTGGTTGTTGCAGTTGTTGTTGTCAGAGGCGTTGAAGAACGAAATGATGGTCTTGGTTTGTAAGTGGGTCTATTTCGGCGTCGGGCAAAAATGCTTTTTTTCGGTGATTCTGTTGTACTAATGATGGTTGTCGAGGTTTCATCACTGGATGAGAGTGTAGCATTTTCAATCATTTTTGAGGTATTTCTAGCCTCTTCTGTACTACTGTGAGTACTATCTAGTGTGTCTTCTGTTGAGGTTGAACTTTCTTCTCCAGATGAAAGAGAACTTTTTTCAACAGACACTGAATCTGCAGGAAATTCTGTGCTAATTTTTTCGGTCGTTACAGTTTGTCGATTTTTATATAAGATTTCATTGCCAATATTATTTCTTTCTGATGAGTTATTTATAGATAAGTTATTTTTTTCTTCAGAGTTCACAGCCTCTATTTCCTTGATTTCTAATTTTAAACTCTCATTAGCGATTTTGTTTGGGGTTGAACCGGGATTAAACAAAGCTGTTGGGGAAGGTGCACTTGTTTTTAAGACACTGGAGTGAATTGCTGTCGGCGTAATATGATCCCCAATTGAATTAAAATCTGTTGTTTCGCGTTCATCACTGTTTGGTGGTGCTTTAATAACATTCGTTATTGTTTCATACCTAGTATTTATTATTGGACGGTCTCCATGAAATCTTGTTGTATAGTATGTGTAGGTAGTATAAAATGTATATGGGTATTGAGTTGTATGTGTGCAACAAGGTAAGGTTGACTTTTCAGAAACTTCAGATTCTAATTTTGGTTCAACAGTTGCAGAAGCTACAACTTCTTTTGTTACATATTTAGTTTCTCCCTCAGGGTTTACAGATGTTGCAATGTAAGTATGTGTCGTGAAATAAGTTACAACTGGCGTTGGGTGGACTCTACTTTCATGAAAACCTCCCTCGGCTGCATCCAAATCCGAAGTTGCTTTGTTTGGTACTTCTACATTAGATGACGATGCGCTAATTGCCGCAATGTTTGTTGATGTTTCATAACGGGTGT
The DNA here is from genome assembly GCA_949128135.1 of Parasteatoda lunata. Lineage (NCBI taxonomy): Eukaryota > Metazoa > Arthropoda > Arachnida > Araneae > Theridiidae > Parasteatoda > Parasteatoda lunata. Next base: position 53,729,554 of record OX421973.1, on the reverse strand, counting down.
TAATGGTCGGTGATCCATTTGTAATTAATGTAGTATAATAAGTAAATGTTGTGTAAACCGTGTGCAGTTCAAGAGGTAATGTATTGGGGGATGGAACGGTGGTTATTGGTTCGACAATGTCGAGTGTCAGTGGATCGGTACTTTCTGAAACAGTATGATACGTAGATTCTTTCACGGAATTACTTTCAGATGGTAAATTTGCAGATATTGTATTGGAAACAGAAATTGGAGACTCAGTAGCGTTCGGGAAGATTTGAGAATTCTCCTTATTCAGTGCGATAGTTTCCGTTTCATAATTTGTTGAAGTTTCGAATCTCGTTGAAACAGATGGTTGTCCTCGATAAAGATAAGTTGTTAAGTACGTGTATGTCGTATAGAAAGTCTTTGTTAAAACAGATGTCGGTTGAATATCAGGCGAATCGTGTGATCTGAAGGCTGTAACAGCATGTGCAATAGTGATTGGTTCTTTGGTTCCACCCAGAGTTACAACTCTGCTTGTAATTTGCTTTCTTTCAGATACAACAGGTGTAGGAGAGTCTTCCAAGGTCGTAGTAAAAGTATGAGTTTTGTAATAAGTTGTGAGTTCAGGTGTTGAATGAGAAGGAGAATAGGAAGAACTTGATAAAGCAACTACGTCCGTTAAAGTTCTGAATACTGTGTTTACTGAAGGGGTTCCACCATTATATAATGTATAATATGATGTAAGAGTAGTATAATACGTTGTGAAACTTCTGGTAGGAGTTATTATACTAGTTTTACTCACTAAGGGACTCTCAGTTACAAAATTAGTTAGAGTGTCCTCTCTTGTGGAAATTATTGAACTGCCATCACGAAGATATGTTGTATAATATGTATATGTTGTATAATGTGTTTTAACTATCGGTGTAGCTTTTATATCTGCTGAGGAAATAGTTGTTGGAGCAACCGTAGCTGATATAGAAGTCCTGATATTTCCATCTAAAACATTTGAAATAGTGTCTTTTCTGGTGACTACCGATGTTGTCCCACTTTTAAGAAGAGTTGTATAATATGTGTAAGTTGTATAAAATGTAGTTTTTTGAATATCTGGAGAAACGGTTACGCTGTTTGTATCATTATCGATTTGTCTAGTTGCTTCTAAACTGTTGATGCTAGAAACTACTTCTTCTCGACTAGAAACAACTTGCGTGCCGTCATGCAAGAATGTTGTATAATATGTAAACGTTGTAAAATACGTTGTAGGCCTTAAATCATCAGAAGTGCTAACTACATCTGTTCGCTCTTCTAGTTTAACAGGAGTACTCTGAATAGAATCATCACTTCCCCGTAAAACACTTGAAACTGTTTTAAATGTAGTACTTACTGATGTAGTACCATCTTTATGAAATGTAGTGTAGTAAGTATATGTTGTAAAGTAAGTTGTTGGAAGCGCTCCGGTTTCTGTGATAGATATTGGAAGTTCAGTTTCATGAACTGAGTGAGTCTTCAAATCATTATCTATGGATGGGGTGACAACATTAGATACTATTGCTTCACTAGTGATAATTTTTGTAGAACTATCTTGTATAAGTGTTGTAAAATAAGTCAAAGTTGTGTAGTATGTCGTTGGATACGTCAAAATGGAATAAGATGATTTGATTTCGGGATAAGTTGATACGTCATTAAAATCATCACTACTTGTCTCTTCTCTTGAGGACACTACTTTTGATCCATCTTTATAAAATGTTGTATAATATGTGAAAGTAGTTAAATCATCGTTTGGATTCAAAGTACTAGTGGGTGAAATAGTGTGAGATTTATCGACGACTTCAACAGTAGTACTAAGTCTAGCTGATTTAAGCTCTTCACTGTCAGTATAAACATTCGAAACAGTTTCTCTCCTGCTCGATACTATTGTACTACCACCAGAATGGTATGTCGTAAAATATGTTGAAGTTGTGAAGTATGTGATTGGGAATGTTACTGATGGTAGAATTTCTTCCATAGAGATGCTCAAAGCTTTCCCCGAACGCTCAGAACTAATTCCTTCTTTTAATTCCTCTTTATCAACATCGTCATTTAATGAAATAGAAGTAGGTTTTATTTCATTGTCAAGTATAATGATTTTATTTTCACCCCCAGCACTTCGAGCTTCATTTTCGAAATTGTTTTCGTCTTTAGATTCTTCTGCTATTAATAATGCTGAAGATGGTAAAGCTTGTGCCGTAGACAAAGGTGGAGAATCGGATGATGGAGGCTCAGCTGCTGCAGGTAGAATAAAACCATCTGTGATTATGCTTGGAGTTTCAGTGATGGATTTTATATCAGACATTTTAAGATTATCTGGTGAACTGCTTGAAATTGCATCTGTGATCTCTTCTTTGTGATTAGAAACTTCTTCACTTGACATTCCAGGCAAAAAGAAATTTCCTGTCAACAAAACAACTGACGGAAAAACCGGTTCACTTTTCTCTGCTACGCTATTTTCTAGACTACTAGTGGAATCAGAGATATCTTTTGAGACTTGGGTTGATGATTTATCTACTGAGCTATATGAATCATGAGGAAAACTTGTAATTCCCAGAATTTGTTTATCTAAATCATCGATCCTCAAATTTCTAGCTCTGATTTTCTCTGTTGAAACAATATCCTCAGTTTTCATTTCCCCCTCATTTTTGTCTATTTTAGATGGAGCTATTTCGACAGCCATTGGTAGAAAAAAACTGTCTGTAAGAATATGTCCAACATCAGAATCGGAAGTTATAGTTTCTGACAATGCTGATGATGAACTTTCTTCATACACTACTTCAGGTGTAACGTAAGGAGAATTTGTTGATGTTACTGGTGATGGAATGAAAGAAGAATCTGAAACAGAGCCAATGACTGAAGCACTTTCCTGACTTTCTTTGTTGCCAGGTAATATAAAACCTGAAGTTAAAATTTCTAAACTAGGTGTAGCGGAAGAAGAGAAACCTGAAGTGTCTTTAGATGGACTTTCTCCTTTAGATGATATGTCCGTTAAGGAGGAAAATATTTTGACTTCTTTTTCAGAGGAATCAGGTTTTGAATCATCCTCGTTTAAGTCCTCACTTCTTTCATTGTTATAGCTTATTACAGTTTCCATAGCCAACGTTTCTTCGGGACTCGCAGTTTTTGATACAGTGAAGAAAATGCTTGAAGTGCTTTCGATAATGTGTGCATACGTGTCATCAATATATGTACCATAAATCAAAGTTTTCCAATGAGTTGTTGTTCCATCAACTACTTCAGTGCCGGTGATAGAGCTAACTAAACCAGTTGGATGTGGTGATGCATCAGTTTCTTCAAGTGGTACAGAACTATCAACTATTTCGCTTACATCTAGTTCAAGAGAATTTTCTGACATTAATGTATTTTTACTTAGAGGTTGAAGATTTATTAAAATATCTTTTTCACTTGCAATTCTCCCATTTGCATCAGTATAAACAGTCGCCAAATTTAAAGGCAATGTTTCGGCAACAACGGTGGCAGGCGTTTCGTCAACTTTTCTGGCTTTAAGTTGATCATCTGAATATTGTTTTGTCATGACGGTCGATGTTAACATAGTTTTTTTAATCTCGATGGGTTCATTCACCGTAGAAGTAAACATAGATTTTTGTGATATGAATTCTCTAGTGTCCGTTCCAAATAGCGGCTCACGGAAAAAAGCATCTGGATGATTATTTGAGACGTCCGAACTCTGAGAGCGTGAATGTGCTGACAAACCATTTGTAAAACTTGTCCTAGTTACACGAGGTGTAAATGTGCGTGGTCGGGTTGAAGCTGGTAAAAATACGTAATGTGTTCCAGATATTCGAGTACAGAATTCAGCAAATCCATATAATGTTGTTGTGAAGTCTTCGCCCGTTTCGTCTGCCGACGATTTCAGTTCAATTGCTTCAGATTCATCATTCGTTGTTGTTGAACTTAAACCGTTCTTTAAATCATCAACTTCATAAATAGGCCCATAAAGGCCAACAGTCCTCGTGAGTCTTTTGTCTTTTACAACACTTGGTCTGACAAATTTTCTCAATTGATCATTAAGATTATTATTTACATTGTAGTAAGCATTATTTAGGTCTTTATTGTAAGCATTTGATACATCACCAACTACAGATGTTTCTACTCTATGCCCAGGAAAGAAAAATTGGTCCGTTATTATGGTGGCTCCACCTTGTCCAACCCTTCTCCCAGAAGGAGTTGGATTGAGCATTCTTCCCTGCCTTGAATATCCTTGATGTCCTCTTAGCGTGTGTCCAGTCTGAGGTTGTCGAACATTTCCAATAACTCCAACTGTATTCTCTCCAACCATTGCCAATACTGGTTTTGTGACTTCACCGTTTGTTGATGGCTGTACATAACGAGTGATAGCAATTGGTTTCATTTCAGGTATGAGTGTTGGTATTGACGCGTACAATTTACTTGAGTATTCAGAAGTTAAATATTGCGGTTCTGGCATTGCTTCAATCGCAATATTATCTTCTTCGAAATCTTCATCAATGTTGAAATCATTTCTTCTTAAAAGTGGTTCAAATAAATTACTGTCCTCTGTTAAATATTCGATAGAATTCATCGTGTTAAATGATTTTGTCGGAAGTATAACCCGGACATCGGATGTTAATGGTTGGTTTCCGAAGAAGAATTTATAAGTGGTTGGATCCTCTAAGCCACTCACGTAAGATCCCGTATACATGGGATAAGTTACCTCAGATGTTCTATCTTTATGAACAAAGACTCCTTCCGTTCCTGTAACAACAATTATTGAAGTTTGAGTTTTGTCAGGGAATAAAGTTCCGATTGTTCTAGCTGAGATATCCAATCCAAAATGCTTCGTCTTCATGTCTCCCGTTGGAGGGATGAATGTTCCAGAAACTTCAATGGGAGTATCTGTTTCAACCATAGAAGAACTTAAACTTGAAATGGGTTCATTCACAGCAGTAAGGTATATCTGTAATTAAGTTGTTTTGAGTTTAATAAGAAGAGTATGTGAGCTAAAGAAAAAAAAATGTAAAATATAAAACAGAGTAAAAATAGCTTTTAAAAAATTTACCGTTCCAGAATTTAGGGATCCAAAACGATGAATATGTGCTGTTGCTTCCATTCCTGATACGTTCTCACCTGTAGCAGTTGGACTTATGGCCGATGTTGACTGTAGCAATTCGGTATAAGTTCCGTCAATGTAAGTTCGATACAGTTGCGTCGTGTGATATGTTGTTTGATCCCCATTCACTTCAGTTCCTATGAAAGCAGATATGATGCCTGAAGGATAAACAATCGGATCATTTCTTAGTCCTGAAATAAAAGTATAAATTAAACAATTTAAATATATAAATCAATTTTTGTTAGTTTTTAGGAATAAATTTTTATTAATAGTCAAAGGAAATGATAAATTTCTCATTCTAAATTAGTTTCTAAAATTTACATTACAAATACAGGGTATTATACAATCATAGCTTATATGTATATAGTTTAATATAGTTTAATATGTATTTTAGAATTCTTTTCAAAATTGAAGTAAAAAAGTATAAATAAATGTCAATATCAGAAAGAATTTCAACTAAGAATGCCAGCCTTTATTTTCATAAATTTTTGATATTTTTTTTCCTCGAACTGCACTGGTTAAAAAAAAACAATTTAAATAATTAAAACAAATAAAAAAATCTTAGTATAAAGACTTAATTCAAGCTCTCTACCTTACTTTTAAAACATTTAAATTTGCTTTATTTTATACGTTTAATATTGGTATTTTAAAGTTAAGCCATCAGGGGGGGGGGGAATTCTAATAATTCTTAAAAAAATAAAACCTATCCCTAAGGTGTTCCTAGGTAGATGTCATTAACATGATGTGGGTACTTTTTAATTTTTATTGTATTATCTACTATAACTATCTAATTGCTATTATTAAGTCGGTGCTATTGTAACTATCACAATGGTAAAAATACAAGAGCACATCCTTTAACTATGCCTAATTTAGTTTATGTAAGTAAAAGCAATTATATTTTGTAGTTATTGTTCAGAAACGTTAGTCAGAGTATTTATAATTTTTTCATTGCCAAGTTTACCAACAATAGCAAATATAATTAATTAATTTAAACCTGTTCAATGTTACATACGAAACTTTGATACCATATTCGGAGTACTAAATAGACTTAAATTAAAATTTTCTTTACCATTTTCATCATTATCAAAGTGTTTTGAAAACACGCTAATGATGTCTAAATATTTAAATCAGTTTCAGCCATTTTCATCTGGATAAAGCAACGTTCTTTATAGTACCCTAAAATCAAAACTTCGCCAAGAGTCGCCAAAGTATCACAGTTTTGTCAGGTTTCTGCACATATTACTTGCAATGAATTTAAAAAATTAAAATAAATAAATAAAACAAATAAAAAGTTTTATAGCTGTAATTGAGACAAAAATTACTGTTGGTACTTTTTTATGATGGCCGAAATAAATAATTTCCGAATAATATATTATACAGAACAATAAATTATTTATTTTAAGCAATTATTTGTTAATATCAAGAATGAACAGTTTGATTAATTGATACAATTTGGAGGCATTTTTAATTATTACCTTTTTATTCCTTTCTGCTTAACCCAGTAAGCAAATAGTTTTTTTTTCTCATTTCCAATTTCTGAAGTAGTGATTTGTTAGATTTCCATAGCAGATTTGTTCACTGCTCTCTAATATATTAAAATTTAAGATTTCTACTATGCATATATTTTTACTACAGACAAGGTTCCAGGAAATATATATTAAGGGTAGCAATTGCAAAACATCTTGCATGTAGAGCAAATTCGTCTTAAAATTGATAAAAATGGAAGTATAAAGATGAAGGGGTATACTTACCAATACCTCTCCTTCTTCTTTTCTTAACTTCGATCGAAAACGGATCGTCATCACCGTAGGTTTCTGGGCACAAAAAATTTAACCCATTCTCACCTAAAGAGAGAAATATATTTTACTTGACAATATATTCACGAGATCACTAGTGAATATTACGTAAAAAAATAATTTTTAAATTATTTGCCATTTAATTAATTATAAGATCATAAAAGGCTGTTAGAGGCATATTATACATAGCATACCAAATAAAAATGAACGATTTAAAAACAATTAAAAAAAGAGGCTTGTTTCTTTTCTTTTCTTTTTTTTAGAAAAAAGGGATATTTACTGTCACCAATTTTCAAAATTAGTAAGAAAGATCACCAACAGATGGCGCTGCTAGTTGAGACAAGCTGTAAGACAATGTTTTTAAAATAACCTCCATTTTCAATAACTTGGTTCAATCTGAGAACAAAATGACCAGAAGCATGTTAAAAATTATTTGAAATGGAATCGTTTGAGATTCAACAGGAAAAATTACTTTATATCTCAGTATCTACAACTCAATCTTTGCAAATTTTGAAATTTAATTAGAAGAAATTTTTTGTTTTTTAAGCACAGCACCCTAAACTGTACTTTCTTCTGTTTTTCTAGCCTTTTCTTTTCAAATCAAGAGTCACTTAAAAATATCCACATTTCAAAATAATTTAAAATAAAAATTTTAGTTTCCTCAGCATACATTTGAAAATTCCCTTCTATTTGTGGGTCTTATATTATAGGTTTTAATCATTATCATATAAATACATTTTTTTCAAATATTAAGATTTTCAAATTTAATGAGCGCAGATAGTTCAAAAACCATAAATAAAAAACTATCTATTCAAGTTTATGGGAGAAATTTGGTTTCCCAATGATTTAATATTATTTTAAATTCTTAATGTATGTTTGAAATCCTACGTTAACATTTTTAATGAATTACCATGTTGTAATTTTGCGTATTTTTATATAAAAGACTATAATGCAACTATATTAATAATATTTAAACTGAATTTTCAGTTAATCGAATAAAAATTAAAGCAGTTATGGCGTACTCTACTACTAAATTTCTATTATAGTAAGTCTTACATTATAGACGAGAAGTATGTTTAATTTGCATAATTTATTTTATTAACTCTATTAAAATTTGTTCAAGCTTGTAAAACAATAAATATTTGGTTTTATTTACTAAAAGTTATTGTTTTTAAAGATATTAAATTATACAATCATTAAAAGAGCAGGTATTTCTTAAGAATAAGATCTTCTCCTGTAATATTTTTGGATTGTTTGTAATTTTTTAAAATAAATATAGTATGAAGTCGAATTAATAGCAGCGAAAAGTACTATACAACGGGTTCAATCCATGATTGTTAATAAAAGCATTGGATTATTTCTGATGCAAACGATATTCATATTTAATAAACAAAATGTGATTATTCATTAAGTAATTCATTAACTAATTCGCTAATTCATTAATTAACATCATGCTACTTCTATATAGTATTTATTGCTATATTTCAGTATTAGTACCCATCATAATTTATTACAGTTATAAATTATCACACTGTTTATATATTATAAATTATCACACTAAGGTTAGTATTTAGATATTCTATAGCATTAGTTGATATTAATTTATCTTTACAGAAATGGATTAGCTAGTAACAAGTGGAAGCGCTATCATATATTTTCGCTGAGAGTAATTTTAATTTGGATCTGCCCACCGTGTCAGTAAAAATAAATTTTATTCGATTATTATTTTAATTTGTATTAGAGTATTAAATTTATACCTTTAAGTTGCAATTTTGTTATTATCACAATTGATATTAATTTGATTGATTTTTGTTTATAAGTGTTAATTTGATATAGGTTATAATCAATATTTAAACACAACCCATGATATGAACTGATAAAGTTTAATCATTAATTAATTTCTAAATGTATGTAAATAATACTTTTAGTTGTTTATAGAATTCTGAATTAACTCTCTCTGAATATCCTGATAAGCTAATGATCTCGAGATTTTTACAAAGTCTAAATATTTAATGTAACAACTCCAAACGTTAATTTTTATCACTTTTTTATGTTTTAATGAAAAGTGTAATAATACTTGCTTTGTTAAGTTTGTTTCTGCGAAATAAATAAATGAAATTACAAAAAAACATGCAAATGTTTAATATGCAGATTTTATGAGTCAAATAATTAGTTTAATAATAACAAGGCTTAGCGTTAATAAATGCTTTTAATTCCGTTGCATAACAAAAATCTTTTCTTTATTCATATACAGTTTGTTATTCATAGCATTTGTTTTCTAAACAATAAAATAAGAAATACGCTAGTGCACTTTGTTTAAAAAGCCACATACAAACATTTAAAATTGTTCTGATGTGCAATGTCAAAAGCCTACCCTACATCACTAAACATCGTAAACTGATTACTCTCAAATCATATTCATCCTGCAATTTTACATTTTTACACCAAAGATGGAGATAATGCAATGCAGGCTTGGAGATAATGCAATAATGCAACTGCACATCATGCCAGAAGCGTACGAAGTTGGTGCAACGGACATCAATCTGACTTCCAGCACCTTACATTTCCACCGAAAAATTCCGGATCCTAATAAAAAATGTTTAGAACAAGTCGGAAAAACACATCCGACAGCTTCCTTAAAAATTTTAGAATCTCCAAGCCTTTGGTATTTCTCGGATATAAATATTCTTCAGAAAAAAAAGCACTCCCGTGGAATCGATGCTCTTACAAACACGGGCTGTTAACCGTGCAAAGCAAGAGTCAAAAAAAAGTTGGTTCTTTATTCATTGATCAGTGTGTATATAACTTTTTCCGAACGAACCTAAGAAAAGCTTCACAATATATACAAAAAGCCTGAACAGTTTATTTTGAGTAATGTTACTTTTGATTCTGAGTTTGAATTTGCTTACTCCTTATTTAAAAACTGTTTTACAGTTGTTAACACTTTTAAAAGAAAATGATAAATATTTGAGATTTTATTGATTACTATTAAATATTTAAGACAATTTTCATACAAGTTATTAGTAGTTCAGTATAAAATTGATTTTTACCTTCGTCAGAACCGTCCTGGCAATCTTTTATGCCGTCTCCAACTTTAGTCTTTTTAATGCACCTGGGAATACCACACATACATCTATGCATGTTGTCCGGACATTCTGAAATGTAATTTATATAAGCATACTTGAAACATTCAGTATAATAATAATATAAATTAAATAAAAAGCAATGTCAATGCTAGATTAATCATTTATGATTAAAGTAAGATTAAGTATATTAAAGCAAGTTTGATTATCCAAGGAAACTTAAAGGAAGTGAAGGGCTTTAATCTCATCTTCCTTTGTAAATTTCTGTCCAATCTTTTAAACATTTGAGTTTTTTTTTTTCGTTTAAATATTGATTTGTAAAAATTAATGTTTTCATTTGTATGAAAAAAATCTAAATTTATAAAGTCAGTGATCCTGAAACAGACTATATAAATTTATAAAAATATGTTTTAACTTTTAGTTTGCTTCATTATATGCAATGATGTGGCTATAATTATAATTTTAAGATTCCGTAGATACATTTAAGCATAGTTTCTGACCTGACTAAATAATATTCACTTAAGTATCCTGAATTTTGTTTTATCTAAGCTGATAATATTTACTTGTATTTGATTACAAATTAAAAAGGTTTAATTATTTAAAATGCAAATCCTTCTCTAAATGAATAAACAGAATATGGGACACTGCCATAGAATGCTAAAAGGTTGTTATATAAATATATTAAAAAGTTATTTTATTTCAAATAATTAATTTTAAATGAACTAAGCTTTTTGAAAACCGGAAATTGTATGAAAAATTCAAGGGAAATCAGAGTTGTTAAATACATGAATAATTATTTTTATATTTTAAATCATGCAAAAAAAAAAAATTAAAACTGTAAGTAATGAGAAGAAACTTCAGGAATTTTATGAGTTTCAGGGAATTAGTTTTAAGTAATTGCAAAGACTGATGTTGATGAATTAATTTGGGTTATGTCCTATTTAAATATAATAAATAGCTCTCAAATACCAAGAGCTTAGATGATGGAAAAGAAATATTAAAATAATTTGTAATCAGCTTTTTTTTCACACTAACTCAAGGAAAACGTCATTTTGACAGGTTAATGTAAAAGATTCACAGGTTGTGATGGATCACGTGAGGTCAAATGTAACAAGTTATAATTTAAAGCTTGATGCTTTTTTTTAATATTTGTTTTTCCTTTTCAGAATATATTTTGCTGTTCTGAGTACATTAAATTTAATTTCAACTTTACATCTAAAATGCTTTTTTTCTTCTTTTAATCATCGAAACTTTCATATGTCGCATTAGAAAACGAACAGTTTTCCGGAATAAACCCAAGGAAGAAATTGCTTTGCATAATGAGTAATCCTTTTATCCACATATACATGAGAATTTCCCATGTGTAATTTCCCATCGTAATGATTACATTTATTATTATTTGATTGAGCGCAATTAATCATTGTAATATTCATATGATTTTCACTAATGGAAAGATGGTATATAGAGACAGATATGTTATGGAAATGTATTTGCGTTAATTATTTAAATGTCTATTAAAATGATTTATTTTACCAATAAAACTAATTAGTAAGTTAAGTAATTATAATGGTATTCGTAATAAATAGAATTGTACTTCATTTAAATATTCCTTGCTGAATAATAAAGCTCACTTTAAATCATGCTTTTAATCATCTATCCCATAATATTTGGTTCATAAGAATTAACTATATGAAAACTTTGGTCTGACTATAGCACAATTACATAATAATAAATGTGCACAGCGTAAATACTGAATTTGTTTATTTGTTTCTACAGAAAGTACATATATATATATATATATATATATATATATATATATTATATATATATATATATTTTATATATATATATATATATATATATATATATATATATATATATATATATATATATATATATATATATATATATTTTATATATATATATATATATATATATATATATATATATATATATATATATATATATATATATATATATATATATATATATATATATATATATATATAAATATTAAGCATTATAAATATGAAATCATTTAAAAAATTTAGCTTATGTCTTTAGCTTAATTCACACTATATAAATTGAGAAAAATGCCGCTTTAATACATTCGAAATCGTAAAATTGGAATTTAGATGAAAATCATATAATATATAGTTATTATCATTTTAGCTATTGCACTCTTTATAATCTAATTTTAATGCAATTGATATCCAGTTTTGAAAATTGATTGTTTTTAATGAAGTAGTATTGATTTAAATTAAATTGCTGCTATTGAGTTTAAATTTAAAATACTTTGTGTAGTATAATACAATAAAAAATAAATCCTCAATTTAAAATACTTTCTGAAGCTGACTAGTATAAAAATTAATCATGACATATGTATTTTTAATATTTTCGAAATTACAATATATGTGTATTAATTTTGAAGATGATAAGAGTTTGTCAAATCGACGAATCAATAACTCTTCGGTGATAAGTTCAAAAATGTATTTGAATAGTTCGTTGGGAAATGCATTGCAGGTCATGGATGATTGGCAGCCTGCATGAAATTGAAAGTGGAGTAGGGCTTTAAGATGACAAGGTAGTTATATCTCTGTAATCAGAATAGATTTAAAGTCATGCGGAATAAGAGTATTAAGTTACAGAATTAATAGAAATATGTTTGTTAATTCATTGGCGATATTAATTTCGCTTCCTGATTTAATTTAACCCTAATTCAATTAATCTGAGAAAATAACTGAATTTCAAGTAATTTAATATTATCCAATGCTCAAAATGTGCATAAATTATAAATGTCTAACGTATATTTCATCATAAAGGGAATTAATTAATATAAGAGTTTTGTTGCGATTTAAAATTAATTTTGTTTTATATATTTTGTTTGTTTGTTTTATCTATTAACCATTTGGCGCAGATGAGATACAGTGACCCTTTTATATATATTTTTTCTATAATGCTCCGATTACAAGGTAAAATATATTTTGATAATTTTTAATTATAAAAACAAAGTCTAATAGTTAATAAAAAATATCTGTTATATTATCGGAACTATATTTGTACTAAATTATGAAAACCTAAAAAGTAGTAGTTTTCTTTCGTTCATATTAAAAAATTTTATAATCGATTTTGTAAATCAAAAAAAGAATTGATTTTGTAAATCAAAAAAAGAATTGATTTTGTAAATCAAAAAAATTTCAATGATGAATTACTGTTTCTCTTAGACCTGAATAACAAGAAATAAGTGTAAATTTGAAAAATTGCTTGGAAGTTAGCCATTTTCGCAAGATTTTACCTTTAACGCAGAAATAGACACCGGTGTTTCGATAATGTATTTTATAACCATTATTTTTATTAAAATGTTAAATATAATGCTTTTCAGTTATTTTGACCTAAATAAATAAAGAAAAAAATATAACAAATATGTTTAATAAAAATTCTGCGTAAAAGGGTTAAAAATTATTTTCGGTGTGTTTAATTTCACAACTGTTGCGTCTTCACTGTTAAATGTCAGAAATGAAAAAAAAAAATGAGCGAAAAAATCTTCTTTAAAGAGCTCATTGTAAATTATTCAAATGCTGTTGAGCTTTATTCACATGCAGTTGAAAATGGGAAAACTCCGTTTCGAGTAGTTATAAAAAATAGACATCTAGATTCTAATCGGTAATGATTATTGTGAAAGCATAATATTTTTAATAACTTAAATAATCGAAGAAAATGTTTTTTTTTTTTTTTTCACTATGTAAACTCACGCATAGATGATTCGCGTCAATAATAGTTTTGCGTCAATTTTTACGCCCACCCAAAATGATGAGATCTGCCTACAAAGCCCATTCTATTTTTATTTCTGTGAACAGTCTGAATCATCTTGATGTTATATTTTCGTGGTTTCGCGCACCACTTTTGCTTTTTACCATTTTCACCTTGTTTTTTTCTTATTTAAATAAAGTATACGACGCTTTCGTTTATCGGAAGTGAATCATTTATCGGAAAGCTGTCAGAATTTATAAAAGCTTCTCAATCAATCAAAAGAGTCAACTCCCGCCCCTCATTTTCACTCAAATGCAAACGAGATGTTGCCAAAATTGGCCCATTTTCGTTTTCGGCACTTGCACCGTGCAACTTCCTGGCCCGGTATTTGAGTATCAAACTGCCCTTCGGCTGACCACCGGTCTAAAAGAAGAAGGAAATAGGAATTGATAACGCATATTAAAATATAGGTTAACGAATTTGTCGTCAAAAGGCGGATACGCTTTGGTATCCTTTTTTTCTAGATGTAATTACCACCTCTGCCCACAAAGTATATTTGCTAGGTGGGAAGAAAAGAAAATTCTATGAGGATTCCAATTACTTTCGATACATACCAAGATGGATACTTTTTTTTCTTTTTTAATCTTATCAAGATTTTAAGGAAGTTTATTTCAAATTAATGGTCAAGTGAACACATTTTTTTTATTGAATTGCTAATTTGTAGGAACAAGTCTGGATTTTGAGAAAGTAAATACAAATACGTTCTTCATCACGTGACATTTCTTTCACTCTATTTTTTTTCAATCTTTTTATTCAATATAAATGTTAAATTCATGATCGTATTTTCCTTTTTCAATTCAGATTTATTCGGACATAAACAATATGTTTAAGTTTATGTTGTGTACAGTGAATACTGTAAGAAATTTCTTGAAAAAAATTGTTAAATGACGATTTATTTTGCCATATTCAAACAAAACAGTCAACTGACCATAAATAAGATAACCATCAAATTATTAACTGTGAGAAAAACCGTATATTAACTGCTTTCAACTAATACGGTTAAACAAACAGAATTTTATCGCACCAACTAAGCCCACCTAATGAAGCCGCCTTGCAATTGTGTAAGTATTATAGCCGAAAAAGCTAATCTGTCAGTCTCACGACCGACAGAACTGGGGTTCGAGTCTCAGCGTTGACACCACAAAAAGACTAGCACTTATGTCTAGTTAAATTTACGGTTTTGAAACCATGGTTAAAAACCCGTATAGATTTGTATTCATGGTTTTATGACCATACTAGTTGCAAATGGTTTCAAAACTTTAAAGGTAAAATAGGTTTTTTGTTGTAAACTTTACGTTTAATAAGATGGACAGGCTGTTGCCGGTTATTTTAATACAATTTTAGAATGAAAATTCTAAAAGTGAGCTGGATAAAATGCCTATAAGAGTTAGTTTTTAGGGCGCTGAATGTTTATTGTTATGGTTAAAGTGCGTATCGTTTTATACGCGATTGACTCCAGTGGTATTAGTTTATTCACATGTTGTTTCCCGTGTTCACAGGACATTATGTAGTAAAACTATCCACAGTCACATATGACTCAAGAGCTTGTGGTCAATGTTCACTTGGGAGTTTTTATATTTTATTCTTCTCATTCAAAGCAAATGCAGATAAGTTCGCTCAAAAAGTTCTCTAAGACGAATTTTCTTCTGACATTTGATTTAAATGTTCTTTTGTGTCGTGAGTCAGTTTCAATATCTCAAAGTCGTGGAAGAGAAAACTGAAGTTTCAAAGAAGCAGCCCACCACAGTCATTGAATAAATTGAATGAAGACTATAAGAAATTGTTAAATTAGTAACCAATGAAAATAAACTAAACGACTTTGTAAAATTTTTTAATCAAAGTATTCGTAGCTAATAATTATTGTGCTATAATTACAAAGCAACAAACCTGATTAATATCCTTTTAGAAACCAAGCAAAAATTAATTTAATTTTCATTGCTTTTTCATTCAAATATTTAAATTTCTCAGTTTAACTCTCTTTTACTGCGTCGAAATAACGAAAGAGTGCGTGCTTATGATGGGACACAATTTGGGCAATTATAGCGAATCACGAATGAATTTTTATTAGAAACCGTTAAAAATATTAATTATATCCATATTTTATTAATTTTCTTTAATCAAAACATTCATAACTAACAATTAAAAATATCTCTCACCGTTCTGTTTTCCTTTGACTCTAAATTTATTTGCTAGAGAAGTCTTAAGTTCTGCAAGGTAGGTAAAATACAGAAAAAATTAAATTAATTTATGTTTTCTGTAAACATTTCAACACTTTATTTATCTTAAAATAAGAATACTTTATTATTCTTAAAAAACAAATTTAACTCTACGCGTTCATTTTTCCATTCAAATATTAACCTACTAACCAAGATAAATAAAATCTTTTTTGATAATTTAAACTATTTCCGGTCTCTATAACTGCAAAATAAAAGGCATTTATTTTATCTCAAACATTCTAATCACAAAATGTGACAAATTTATTTCTGTCTATAAACAACACGTTCGACATCGCATTTTAATTGCGGTAACTCTTCATTTTAAGAATGTGAAAACACTTCCCCTTCCTTAATAAAGTACATTAAATCATTTATTCCGTTTCCTTTTAACTATATCAGTTGTCTTAATAAGCATTATCTTTCATTAATACTAACTTAAATAATGATCTTACCGAACGAGTTTTACCGAATCGATGTATTCGTTTATGTCGATGATAAAATTTAAGAAAGTGGTCTTTTGTTTTCATAATAACAAGTTTATTAAGGGATGTGTATGTAAAATGAATATAAATATATATGAATTCTGAGATTATGTCGTTTATCGTTTTTAAAATCGTGCATAGCGTTAGTTTTTTTTAAATTTATTTTATTGTCTGTGTCACACAGACATCAATTTAGTAGATCTCGTTAGCATGGATTTAAGTTTTTTTAAGAAGAGAATGTATTCAATTAAATCTTTATTAGTTTTTACCATTTTATACCAATTTCACGCCCTAATTAAGATCCATTCACAGTGATTGTTATATATTTCCTTGTGGTTAAGGCTGAGATTAAGTTTCTTTTTTCTCTCATTTGGAAAAACTATTGCATTTGGTTAATTCTCATAAGAAATTCGTACGATTTATTCTTATTTGGGTGGCAAATGCGTGAGTTTTAGAAAATTTAAAAGATCAAAATGTAAATAAGAGTTATAATGTAAAGGTTCAAAATGTTGAGGGATGCATAAAAATAGATAAAAAGGGCTTGAAATTATTGCCCCAACAAATAATATTTAGTTTTTTTTGTTTACACGCTACTTACCTTAATTTTTAAACGTTTCAAATTATTTTGGGCTTATGATTTTGTTTGATGCATAGTAACTTTTACTCTGTTCAATTTATGATGCCTTCATAGCAGGCATATCGTGAAATTATTTCTTTAAAATATTTATACGAAGACTGCGATTGTTCAAAGTATTTTTACTCTGTTAGAGTTATGATGAATCCATAGCAAGGTGCGTATATTGTGAAATTATGTCTTTAAAATATTAGAACAAAGACAACGACTGTTCAAAATCTTTTTACTCTGTTAGAGTTATGATGCAATCATAGCAAGCATGCGTATACGAGTATTGTGAAATTATGTCTTTAAAATGTTTATAGAAAGACTAAGATTGTTCAAAATATAATAAAAAATACCTTGCGCATCTTTTTTTTTTGTTTATTCTTTTTAAAGCTAAGTAAATTTACAAACTTACACCGATTATATTAATTTTTAGCTCAAAGAATACGAAATACTAACTAATCGAGGCGCGAATATTTAAAATGTAACTAGCAAACTAATGAAAATTTAATGCAAGTTTAGTTGATATTGTCAATGCATTTTTATAATATTTAATCAGTTAAAAATTAGTTTTCTTTCGATCAATTGAATACCAAACTTTAGGCCAACTTCGTAAATTTGACATATTATTTTTGCATTGTATTATTCATTATATACTACAATATAATGAGGTAAAAAATTATTAAATACTGTAATTGATTATTTATAATATTTTATTACTTATAATAGTTAAAATAAAGTATTTTTCGATATTAATCTTGGATTTTTATGCGAAATTCAATATTATATTATCTATATAATTATCTTTTAAAATTAATAGGAAAATAATATAAATGTATGTAAGAAAACTAATCATTAAAGAACAACAAAAATGATATTAACTGGTATCAAATCAGAAAATCATACCGCCTATTTAAGTTTTAAAAAGTCTTTAAGGTCATAAATAAAAGTTAAAGCTTTAAAAAAGAAACAAACATATTTGAATGGAATATTCAAAGTACAAGTTCAAAACTTTTAATTACGCCTAATAGTTGTTACATATTAAAAGTATCCTTAACTTTATCTTCTTAGCACTGATTTCACTTAAAATGATTCAAAATGGATCCTATTTACATTAATAGCTATGTTTAAAGTGTCAATTTAACAATGCTTTTTATTGTTAATATGTCGCTAATAGGTTTATTATTTTTTTTTATAGTTATCTCTTATCTAGAAAATTGTAATGTAATGAAAATTATATTTTAGCATAATTTGCCGAATCTCAAAATGTTCTAAAAACGTACTTCCAAACAGATTTATTAAATAATACAAGATATTATGTTTTCAAATTAAATAGTGATAACCTTCTGAATTGTTTTTAAATTTCCCATATACGTTTGCACCGAATATCATTATAAATAGACCAAAGGGTGTATCTACTGTAAAAGTTTTATTTATTTGAGATTATTCCCACGAAAAGAGCTTATTTTATTTCCGAAAAAACATATCATGCTAACTAACTACATGCTTTACTCTTCCCCCTTAGGGGATCAAATACACCTGTTTCCTCTCAATGACGATTGATACCAAGTACAGAAATTTTTTTTATTGCTTTTCCCTTTCTTGATAAAAGTTCTCCCTCACCCTGGGTACAAGTTCATCGACATTTAGAATATCAGAATTCAGGTTACTCCACATAAAAACTTCTCGATTTAATGAGAGTCAATTTAACATTCGAACAAAAAAGTAGATCGTCGGTAGTCAGACACGAAAAAAAGGCGTTATCAGATCATCAGATTGATTATGAAAAGTAGAAAAATGTGATATTTGTTCGTGGTTAGTGTTGCAGAAGATATAAGAAAGAAATATGCGCAAGAAAAATGTACAAAGGATTTATTTTAGCTTGTAACAGTTCTTGATGAGGTTTTTATGCATTTTTAAGAAGCATGCAAGCCTTTACATGTATACATATTTTTGTATGATTAAAAACAATAATTTTTAACACCTTAGAGCGAATTAATTTGGTAAATCTGAGCCTTTTAAAAAAGTAGATGAGACTAGTCACGAAAACTATTAAAGTATTTTTTTATACGTTAACATAAAAATAAATTTTACAATATGCTTTTGGAGCAAAAATTTATATTTAAGCCTATAAAGCACTTTTTTTAAAGCTGGAAATAGTATTAGTATTTAATTCTTAACGTAACCTTGTGTTTAAAACTAGCCTATTGTTTTCATCGTTTTAAAACAGCTGTATTGTTGTTTTTGTTTTGAACTACGCATTCATTTGTAATATTTAAATGTGATTGTTAATTTTGTAGAAAAATTGGTCAATTTTTAACTGTGTTAAAGAGGACATTTTTAAATATTGTCTTATTTTCTACACAAATATGCTGAAAACTCTATTTTAACATTAATAAATAAAAATAATTATTATTTGGTATAATAAATGATCATTATAAATCTAATTAAAATTATAATGTGTCCAAACTGCTCCATCTTTGTCTCTCATCAAGCTTTCATTGAAGATTTATATTATTGTAGTGTATATATATTTTTTAAATTTGCCTAATATCAAAGTAGGTACGAAATTACTCCACAAAAATTTTACAATAGAATATTTGTAAGATTAGAATCGATTTAAAAGAAAAATGATGTCTGAAGCGCTTTTAAAATAAATAAATAGATAATAGAAAATGCATAGTTTCATCGGAATCAACAGGAATGGTTACATTAGTAAATTAAATTAAGGGGCAAAATAATGTTTACATAACAACGATAAATGAAATAGTTTAAGTTATTACATTGTTTAAACGTCTTGGAAAAAAAAAGAAAAATATTTTGTATTTTTACTGATAAACTTTATTTAGTTAATGCGTAAAATAAATCATAAAGAAAATTTCAAAAAAAAAAAAAAAAAAAAAAAAAAAAAAACAGAATCAAAAATGTTAGTTTAGTTTTTTTATTAACATATATAAATTTCAATTTTATTTTGTTTAAAGAAATTTTTAATAAATAATAATATTAATATATTGCTAAACACAAAACTTTGAATAAATATTTTAAAAATTATTCACATATTTTGAATAGAGCAAGGAGAGTTAAACAAAGCAGAGAGTTTTACTTTGAAAATAAATCTTATAATAAGTTGCCTTGTAATTAAATTAAAAACATGAGTTGCGACAAAAAATATTTATTAATTATTTATAACTTAAAAAACACATTAATTTTTTTTTTAAATAAGATATAAAAATTTAATTAAATACTGTTACATTGAATCATATTATTATTTTCTTCATGAATTACTTTTTACTTCAAATCAATTTGCAATATAACTTCTTTGTATTCTAAAAATAGTATAAGTTTAGTTGGACGATAACTCAGCTTAAAATAACATCTTATTCAATTTTCAAATCGTTTCTGTAAATTACATGTTAACATTGTAAAAAGTAAGGTTGAAATGCTTACACAAGTGATTTTTATCTTCTTGCACGATAATATGTTTGTAAACGTAAACATATCACTAAGGTCACTACATTTTTATCATGTTGATATTTTAGTTCTAAGTTTAACACGTTATTTACTTGATTTGTTTTTAGCACTATGAAATCTAATAAATAAAACTTGATTTAAATAATTATTGAATTTTGTAAATTGTAAATAGTTTAACTTACAACTTAATAATCTAATAAAAAATTATTATGCTGAAAAAAAATAATCCTGGATAATTTGAATTAAAATATGATTATACTAAAAATAGCGTGTTAAGTATAATTCCAGTTGTAGTGATGATCATCTCAAAGAAGGAATGTTCTGAGGGGAGTTGAAACTTGTGGCAGTCAAATTGAGGCCAAGGAAATCCACACCGACGTCGATGACGGTCTTAAATAACTGTTCAAGCAGAAAGTGACCGAAGTTATTACAAGAAAAACACCTTCCAATAAATTGTAATGACTATATTTTCAAAATACATATAGGGATAACTCAATTGATCTTTTACACCGATTTATTTCAAGTATTATTATTCGATGAGTGTTTGGGTATTGCTAATTTAATAATTTTTTTAAAGATACGAAACAAGAAGATGTGTACTATCTAGATTTTTCTCTCGTTCATACTCAAATGGCATATCAAATATCGAGTGAAATAAATTTTTTTATTTGGTATAACAGTTTATTTATTTTTAAATGAATTCTATTAAATGGCTGAAAAGTACACCGTAAAATTTCTGGATCAAATTAAGGTACAAGGTATCGTGCTTTTGGTGCATCATCCGTAGAATCCATTTTTACCGTAAAACAATATACAGTAATTTTTACAGTAATATTTATTTAATTAGAATAAATTAGTGATTTAACAGTAATTATTTCTGAAAAAGTTACAGTACCGTTAAAAGTGATTTTAGAGTAAAAAATACATGCACGTTGAGAGCCATTACTTTTTACAGTAATTTTTTACAGTGTATGCTCAAATCTGAAATCAATTTGTCTTTTTTTGTACTTGAGTTTGAGATTTAATATGTCAAATTAAAGTCTGCATATTACAAAGAAACATATAAAGTAAAAATTTATGCAGAGAAAGAACAAATAAAATATATTTTTGAGATGATTTGTTTACGAATTAAGAGGTATATAAAACTTCACAGACTTTTACCCCGTCCTATTCATTTCTTTTTATACATCAAAGATGATTTTGTTTCAGAAAAATTATCATAAATTCTATAATATTTTGTTCATGTTCTCAGGCCTGCTCATTCAGATGAAACAATTTCAACTAATAAACCCAAGTCCTGTTTGGACTCGTGTTGATGCTGTTTCACTTCTGCAGCAAAGATATGTTTATATGTAGGTTTTTAAATTTAAAATTATTTTTTAATTTGACATTTTTTAAATTTATGAATGTAACTAGTATATGAAAAATATAAACTAATTACAAGAAGATAAAGGTTTTTTCATGTAAATAGAAGCGTTTTTTAATTTAATGGAAGTGTGTTAATTTAATAAACACCAAAAAGAAATAAATGCCGACTTTTTAATAGCCCAATAACTGTTCTTTGTAATGATATTAATTTTTTAATCTAAGAAATTAATCCTTCTGCATTTTGTAATTTTCTATTTTATTATTTTTTTTGTTTAATGTAATCATTAAAAATGTAATCAAAGTTTAGGTGACTGAAATTGCTAAACTGCATTTTTAATCTTATAAATAGAAAATTAGTTTAAATACCGAAATTGACCTGCCATCATACATTATAGCACATTGTACAACATTATAGAAAATACTAACTAGTTTTTTTATTGATTTCTTTTTCATTACTACTCCTCAAGCATAAAAAAATACTAGTAACAATTTAAATAACAAGTATTGTACTCTTTCAAAATATGCATTGCTTTACACATTAAACATATTTCGAGGGTGGATGATCAAAAATAATTTCAGAATGCATAATAAAATTACTGAAATGCAAGAAAGCATAAAAAAGTTGTTATTTTATCGAAAGTTTAAAAGTACTTTTATAATTTTATCTGTAAATGCATAATTTATGAATAAATTTATATTTCTGAAGTATAATTGTATCTGTAATATGTGAAAATACTTGCTAAAATATTTTCGTATTAATTCAAACAGAGAAAAAAGGCCTTTTTTAAAGTTTTTTTCTTCCAATTTAATCTTAAAAAATCTCATATTTTAAAATTTTATTAGTTTTCAAAAAAACAAGAAAAGTTAAGAAAAGTAAAAAAAAAACATAAATATCTAAAATTAAAGAAGTTGACATACAAACTAAACAATTAAAAAAATATCACTTAAGATGAATTCTTTTAAAAAAAGTTTTTAGTAATTGTAGTGTGTAATGTTTTATTCAAATGTTTAACGTCTTCAAACACAAAATTTTTTTTACATTGCTGCAAAACCAATTTTTATGCATTCAAAACAACCTTCCTATACTTTGACGCCATCTGGATTTCAAACTGAATACATATTTTCGTTGGATTAGAACCCAAGTTATGAAGAAATAGTGTGCTAATGACCATAAAATACTATAGGGTAACAAATTAGTTCCTGCATTGAGAAGAAAATGTGTACAATGGCCAAAGAAAACTCTGAAATGATTTAAAGAAAATTATCAGAAAATATGATCATTTCTATGCACTTCCCTGTATAGGTATTCACCCTGAACCAAAAAAGTACTCTTATTTGCTTCAGTGTATTTCTTCATATAATGGAGTAAAATGTAGTAAGTGATTACCGTTTTAGAAAAAAAAGTGAAAGGGGCAAAAAGAAATTCTAAAAGTGTGAAAAGAACAATAGAATGGACACGGCTCGTTAATTTTTCGAGTTAAGAAAAGGAAGATCACCTTCCCTTCCATGAAATGAAATACGATCACGCCAAACTCCAATTGGCGCTTTTGATCCTATACTTAACTACGAAGTAGGTCACTTTAATAATCTATTTAGCGTCGTTCAGGGATATTTATATGACATTTTTTTGAACAGATACAAATAAGATAGCGATAATTTCTCTTATTAACGAAAGTAAACTTTGATGCGATTAATATACGATTTAGTGGGATACTTGCTTATTTTATTTCCTCAATTACCATTTTGAGAAAAAAACTTATTTATTTACATTTTTTTCAAAAATTAATAATTCATGACACATAAAATATTGAATCATAAAATCCATATTCCAACAAAATGAAAATTTCTTTAAGGAAGCTAAGTATCATTTTCAAGAATAGTGTCTAATTTCAGGAAGGGTGATAATTTCAAGTAAAGTGTATCAAGAATATTGTCCATGAGTAATGAGTTTTTTTTTCCTACAATTACTGAAATGATATATTATAATGGATATTTTTAGACCCAAAATTATTTTGTTATGAAATTATCACTATCTTCACATCTTTTAAAATCCATCATATTTACTAACAACTAATAGGAAATTTAACATCTTAACACCCACAAATATTTTATATCTTTTATGATTTAGTGATAAAAATTTAGACGGAAAATAAAAAAAAATAAAGTTATTACTTTCACAAATGGATTAATTTATACTTCATAATGGATTAATTAATATTATTTTCTAAACAAAATTATTTTCCCTTATATTTTAATAAAGACTTTCATTTCAATATGTTTCAATATTTTATATCTTTTATGATTCAGTAATAAAAATTTTGACGGAAAAAAATGAAGTAATTACTTTTACAAATGGATTAATTTATACTTCATAACGGATTAATTCATATTATTTTCTAAATAAACACAAATTTTCTTCCTTTTACTTTGACAAAGATTTTCGTTCCAATATGTTTGCTTCTAATTTTCATAATTTTGTTTATTTTTTCCTTTATTTAAAGTTATTTTGAAGGCCAATTATAAAATGGGCTTTAAGAAAAATATTAATAATATTATCGATAAAAATTCAAATACTTCAATCAGAAAATTCGAGCATTTAATTTGTTAATTTTATTAATTAAAATGAACCCATAAACTTCACTGTCGTGACACTCATGAATTCTACAGAAAAAAAGTACGCATGTTGACAATGCTATTTCGCTGTTACCAAAATTTAATATTTAACTAAATAAAATCTAAATTTTTTTAACACATTTATAACAAAATTATATATTTAAAAAAAAATTTAATATCACTTTAAATAAAATATGTACTAATGTGATTTGTTTCCAGTTTACACTGTGCAACTTTCTTGATTTTAAAATACATTGATTTAACCTGATTTTTATTTTTTAAATGCACAAACATTTGTGAAACATTTACGTTTTTCTTAATTTTTGTGTTACACTAAATGCTGCATATTCAAGAGGGACACAGTTTAGAACTCTTGAAATAAACTGACACATAATCCATGACCATGGTGGTTTGTAAAAGTTAGCATCAATTTACCATCATATACAAATTTATGTTATAAACACGATAATTCTATTAAAATATTTCAACAGACTGTTCCATCTAAAGACGTAATTTAATTCCAGCTGCGTTGGCATAAAATCTAATGTTGGGATGTTTCTTTTATTGTAGGTTATTCTAAGAATCGCCAAATTCATTAAATTCGAATTCCTGTGGGGTAGTAGCAGCAGCTAAAGGTTAAAGCATCCCACGCATCTTCGAATTTAAATAGCATGTTTTGGTCGTTAATCTCTCATTTGTAAAGATTTGGATGTGTCTTTAAGATCTCATTCCAGTTGATGTGCGGTTCGTTCACCCTGCCTACATACCCAATAACCTTAATTTTATAACTTAAAGTTATATTACTTTTGACAACTGCCTCTGAATATTTCGTATGACGGAATAAATTTTGTTAAATGTTTGAAGTCAGACTAATGCTTATTTAAGGATATAGGGCACATTTTGGAATTTTTTTTAAGATGCATTATTTTGATTATTTTGTCCTGTGGTATCATTAAGTATGCGCTAAATATTCACTTATCTTCTGTGAGGCATGTAAAAAAAGGGTTAAAATCAATTTTCTTAATTTTTAGAGCAATCGAAAATAAGAAATAATGTTATTCACCAAAATAAGAAACACGTTACGCCAAAGTAAACAATGCAACATTGACATATGTATGACATTATATATGACATTATTAATATGATATATTGTTCAGCTCATGTAATTGTATGGCAGTATATATGGCATTATTAATATGGAAGCGTCATTTATTTATCAGATATAGAAAAATTTATCTGTGGAAACTATCCTGCACGTTTTGAAAGATTAATCAACTGTAAAAATAATTAAGTAATTTCAAAATTGTATATAATTTATAGTGCTGATAATTATATATATCTTATATGTGTACATTCTAGATTATTGTTTTTTTCCTTTGGAAAAAAAAACAGTTTAATGATAAGGGAATTCTAATTATTAATTTTAAATAGCACCTAAAACATATTTTTTGAACTGAAAACTGTAAATAAACTGATTTATATCTGTAAAAATTATTCAATGGGTACTGAACTTCAATGACTAATATCAAAAAATGGTAATATCTATTTACGGATTTTAAGAAAAAAGATTGGATGCCCTTAAAATAACGTGTAAGGTATATGGAATTTTGCCTGTTGTCGTTTGACCTTAATCCAAATTAAAAATTAGTGAATACGCCTTCTCATTTAAAAAGTGCTTAAATAAGCGTTTTCAACTGAGTTGAAATTTCTAAATTGGGATGTTGCATAGATTATAACAATAAAGTTAAATCGAGGCGTTGTCGTTTTCGAGGGTGGGGTTCTAAAGATATTCAAAGGTTTGTTTCTTTATTCTAAATTTGATAACAATGATATAAAAATTATGGAAACAGTAACGAAGGCAAGTTCAAGGATGAAATATTTCAATAAATTATCGGGGGAAGAACAATTAATCTTTTAAGCTATTTATCTTTTAGCTAAAAATTCACCCAAGTGTCCTTTTAAAACATTCAAACTAAACTGAAAACGTCTAATTTATTTTTTAAATAGTGATATATATTCTAGCACTTGTCCTAAATCTTCATTCCAAATTTTTTGAGCTATTACAACACACATATAAAAATTACATTTATAACACAATGTGTTTACTTATAAAATTACATTCATTTTCCACAACGTATTAAAATTACATTCTTTCGCAATATACTTCCATTTAAAACTACAAGATATAAGGCAATATATTTTTATATAATATTTTATGTAAGTCTTCCTTTATATAAATAAAGTTGGAGTTTTTTACTACTAATTTGTAACAAAAATACTAAATGGTATAAAAAATTATGCACTTCACATATACAATATAAGTGCAATTATATCTGCTTTCAGAAATTCATTATTTTCCTTTGCTTCTAATTAGCCAATAATTTGTAAATACGGAATTAAGGTTTCCTCTTAAATGGTTACTGAACAGATACATTTTTTGGCTTTAATTATTTTAAGACAGCAATTTAGCAACGGGAACAAAATAGTATTACATTAAAAATATCATTTTTTTTTATCATGTTTCTTGTAACAAACAAGAGTTTTTTTTGAACCACATAAAAATCATTACGAAACAATGGATTGAAATAGGGCTTGACCGAAGGTCATCTACTTTTATAATTGATTTTTCTTTTCGAAAGACATGCTGACAATGATTTTGGAATATGCAATCAATGATTTTAACTTGTGTTTCTTTACATTGCTAATTGTTCTTTGCTGACATAATAAGCAATAATCGTAATTTAACAAAGTTTTTCCTTTTCTTTCAATTACTCTTAGTATTTGTAGATAAATTTTTGTTTTAAATTGTGACGCTTTACATTAGTGTATATTTTCAGATACATATTACAGCTACATTATAAACAGTAGCTGAGTTATTTCTTGAAAATGACGTATTTCAGTTTTCGAAATGAAGCCCAAGTAAAGTTTTTTCTTATTTATATAAAATTTTATTAAAATGATTGAGGTAAATAATTAGATTTTAAACCGTATGCAAGTTTCATGCTTTAATTTTATTGCTCATCATAAAGTTTCAAACAATTAGCTGTTGTATTTAACTGTTAAAGTTTTCTTTTTACAACCTTGTTCTGGCACAATCCTTTTTATTCAAGTAATTTACTTTTTTTTGACCCTAGAATTAAAATTAGACACAATACTAGAAAAATATTATTTACATACGCTAAAACTAATATGATTTTGAACTAACTTGATTTTTGTAATCAAGACCAAAAAACAAAGCATTTTTTTGGAAAGAGTGCTATTATCTATTTAAAAAAAATTATGTGAGCCATTTAAAACATTTTTAATATACTAATTAATGTGAAAAAATTAAAATGATATAATTCATAGGCAAAATATGTAATTTTATTTAAATAGCATACTATTTTATAGTGGATGCTTAAAAAATAATGAAATAAATAAAACAAAATCTTAAACTTAGGTTTTATTGTTACTAAAAATTTTATATGGTGTAGAACCTCCTTAAAAATATAAATAACTCGAAACATTTAAATAGAAATAATTATTAAACAGTCAATAACTAAGTATTGCGGGTTTTTAATGAGCAGTTTTTTTTTTTTTTTTGCAAGTCTTGTTTATTTAGTTTTTGAAGATGCTAAATAAATTACGTGTTTTAAGTGCATATTAGTAAATCTTGAAAAAAAATTTTAAAACTGAAATCATTTATTTGATTACGAACTCATGTCAAACCAAATCTACACCAATATATGATACCCGAATCAACTGGTTCTATTGTCCAAAACTGTATAAATTAGATCAATTAGATTTAAAATAAGTTCCTTATGTTTGGTTTTCAGAGTTATAATTATATTATTATAATTACATATATTATAATTTTGATTTTAAATTCTGGTAAAAAAACTATTCACATCTTGGAGAGAGAGAGAGAGAGTTTTGAAAAAGAGTTTTAAGAGAAAGATCAGAATTTGTTTTCTATCTTAAATGTAATCAAACGTAGCACTGTTTGAATGAATACTGTAATACGGATGTTAAATTTTTAAATCTATCTTTGAGGTAAACATTACTGGTTTTAGAAGCTAGTTCTTACATTAAAGTGAAATCAGTTTATTTATTTTTTTTAACAAAGCAGAAAAAAAGTTTCTTTAAAAAGTAACTAGAAGAAGAAAAATGCACTTTTTAAAATGTAAAATATTTAAATGTTCTATAACAGCAGCGTATAATATATTCAGTAATGTGAGAGTAGTTTTTTTATATTTTAATTTAGCAAAGTTCACGTCTATTTATTATTGCTTCGATTATTTTTTGAAGTCAAATATTTATTCAAATATTTTTTAATTTAAAGTATACGGTATATAATCTACTCATTTGGTAACTTTTCCTTTCATATGGTTACGGGAACCGGAAATTCTGATGTTCATAATTATAGTTCTCATTACCACACATTTAGTTAAAAAAAACTGAGAAGTAACCAAATAAATGGTTTTCATACCATGATCTAGAGCAGAGGTCACCAAAGTGGTCTATATAGACCCCCAGTGGTCTACTTAGCAAAAGCGGGGGTCGATCTGAGCCAGGGGGTCGAATGGGGGTCGTTCCGAATCGGGAGGGTCGATTGGGGTCGAAGAAAAAACAGTTCTTAATACGCAAATCACACATACCTTATTGAGTATGTAAAATTTGTGATTTTTTTTATAATTGACTTAATATCAGTTTCTTTATAGAACATAAACGTTTATTTATTCGGGTGAAACGAGTATTTACGTACCAGCGCGCAGTGGCACGAACTCTGCACTTCTGGTTTATAAGTCATATGCCTATGTGCTCTTGTCCAAATGTCACGTGTGACGAGCATTGACGTTACAAACGCAAATATCATACGCAGCTATCTTTGCTAACTGTGAACAATGTTGAATATTTGCAGTGTCATTATTAAAACTTTTATAGTTTTGGATAATTAGTTATCGTTTCGATAAAACCATTCGTTCAGTTTAGATATAAATTTTAATTATCAATACATGTAAAAAAGAAGGCAAGCATTAATAATATGGATTAGTACAGCCCGCGACAAAACTATAGCACACTTTGTTTTTTTGAAAATACTATTACTTTAATAATTAATTGAATGTACTAATTAACTTTAATAATTAATTAATAATTAATTAAATGTACTATTACTTTAATAATTGTTTAAAATCATAAAATAAATGTACAAACACAGTATCTAATAGAGTTTTATTTTAATTAACAGAAAATTACTTTAATGGGGGTCGATGGAGATTTCGAAAAATTACATAGGGGTCGATGATCAAAAAAGTTTGGCGACCCCTGAAATAGGGTATCAGGACAAAAATAGCTAAATTTTCCCAGATTTACCAAATTTTTAAAATAATTATAAAACCATACTTTATTCTTAATTTTACCAAATTCACTACCAAAGCGCTTGGGTAAAAATTATCGAGCTTTGTGCCTTTCTCATACAGCCAGAAAAATGGGGAAAATGTACATACATATTATAGTAGTTTTTACCATACTTTTATTATAGTGTAGAAAAGTTGAAGATCTTTCGGGAATATTATGCTTAAAACTCTAATTAACTCTATTATTTTAACTCAAGTATCAGTTTCTAAAATTAAACAGTAATAATAACTAATATTGTAAAATTCAAAAGCTTCTTACTCCAAAACTCATCTTTCCTGTGTGATTTTTTTTTTTTTTACTAGCACTATTAACATAACGGTAAAAGATGAAAACATAAAAACAGTGTACGGAACTGTCAGACAAAGGCAAGGCCACAACCTTCCTTTATTAACATCAATTCTGCATTAATATCTGTCGAAGGTCACATTAAAGATCAATTCTTTATTAATCTTTTCCTGATTTTAGACTGGTTTTTGTCTTTTGAGTTACTCAACTTCATTAATATTCTAACTTTGTTTACATTGAAAGCAATAAAAATATCAACTATGGATTAATTGTAACTTATATTTTTAGCGCATTACAATCTTTATTCATTGAAGAAAATAGTTTGGATGTCGAGGACAAATGATGGTACCGTCCAAATTACAATATTATACGATATAATAACAGTTTTATCTCTTTATTTACAGACATTTAATTTGTTAAATATTTGATTTCAACTGCAAGTTAAACTAAATA
Source organism: Parasteatoda lunata (assembly GCA_949128135.1). Classification (NCBI taxonomy): domain Eukaryota; kingdom Metazoa; phylum Arthropoda; class Arachnida; order Araneae; family Theridiidae; genus Parasteatoda; species Parasteatoda lunata. Next base: position 53,698,884 of record OX421973.1, on the reverse strand, counting down.
GCAAAATTTTGCTAAATTCCAAACAAAAAGAAATCTAATATAATATTAAGTAATAAAATTAAAATTAAAGGCTAAAATTCTTGTGCCTAAAATTCGAAGTCGCTGAGAAAAAAAAGCTGGAAAGTACATTTTTATGAAAGTGCATTTTGTGTTTGGAGAGCCGCAAATATAAAATTAAAAACAAAAAGAAATGTCCATAAGGCTACCATGCATTCCATTCTTCTGTATGGGGACAAATGCTCGAGTTCCTAGAAATCAGAAAAAGAAAAACTTGAAACTTTTCAAAATAGTTGCTTAAAAATAATACTAAAAATCTTCTGTCCCAATGGTACAACAAATAAAGACCATTTAACAAATTTAATACCCCATCTGTTAATGAAGACATTTCAAAACGAATATGGAGATGGTTTGGCTATATACTAAAAACAGCTAGAAACAATCCTGCAAATGTTGCAACCTCATAGGTTCCTGACGGAAAGAGAAAAAGAGAGAAACCGAGACTAATGGCAAGGGTGAATCAAGGAAGATCTTAGTAAAACATGATTAACTGAATGGGAAGAAGAGCGTTGCTTGGCTAAAGACAAGAGTGTGTGGAGAAAAAGACTCGAGGCCTTATGTGCCAGTTCGACACGAAGAGGATAAGTAAGTACTTTTTTGAGACTAATGTCGTAACTAACCTGTGTTATCTAAGCAATATCTGCATTATCTAAGCATTATTTACAACTAAGTATTATTTACATTAATTAATTGAATTATGCCATTCGAACCATGTAAAGGTTGCATTTTAGAATACGAAAATCCGATCATTTCATCTTAAGTTCATTTTTTTTATTTTGCATTTTATACAACAAGATTTTGAAAAACTGTTTTAATTTTATTAGCTGATTTCATGAATGTGAATATAAAAATAATTCTGTCAAGTTTATTTATATTTTGTATACTAACCACGGCATTTGGGGAAGGAGAATTTAAACTTCATATTAACGTAGGAATTTTTCTTCCCCTGTGTCCAATAAGAGCAATTTTTAAGAAAAAAAATCAAATCAAGGCTGTTAGGCATATTATTTTTCAGTGAAAACCTCTGATATGTATAAAAATGCTTAAAATTAAATACTACCTGCCAATTATCATTTAAATGACCTTGTTTTGTCTTTAAAAACACAACGCCTTAAGATCAGGTCAAATAATGCATTGCGGCACTGCTTACCAAGAAGTTATTACGATTTGTTTTAAATTTTCAAGAAATGAAAATTTTACGCAATGTTAAAATTGAATTTTTAATACTATCTGGATTATAAGCATTAGACTTTCCCTACTATAACTGTAAATACACTTAGAAATAAAGGATCAAATGATAAATTCTATTTTAATTTTTTATTTTTATTTAAGGCTAATACTGGTGATCGGCTATAATTGCCTGATACATGAAAATAAACAGAAATGGCACGAAGAACATATTAGAATTACTCATAACAAATCAATACCTTTGGGGTTACTGAATTGGAGATTGATCATTCTCTGGTTAAAGTCAAAATTACGATCTGTGGATGGATGGACAGAGTACGATTGGGTCCACCTTATAAAACGGGCTGTGATGTGTGTGTGTGTGTGGTTAAAGTCGTATTCTGGGTCATACATGACGAAACTGCAAAACAAGAACCGCACTCGCTGTCTGAAGAATTCACTTTATTTCAAGCAGGATTGCTGGTCCTGGCCTGTGGCATTAGTAACAACAACAAAATTTTATTATATCATAAATTCTTTTTTATATGATTTATATATTGTTTATCTTTATTATTCTTTAATATATTATATTTTGTTTGAAATTAATTAAGTACCAATTTTCTATACAGTATCATAAATAAAACATTTTAATGTTTATGATTTTGCGTTTTGAATATCTGTGAGCGTCCTCTGAATCATCGAATGTACGTCTTTTTTAATTGTTTTTAAACCCATTTAGCAAATTAAATTTTTCCTTTAAATTAAAATGGCAACAAAATTTTGAAAAACAAACGAGATACATTCAATAAATAAATGTAAAAATTTTTCAGCAACCAATTGATAAAAATTTAAATAAAGTTTGATTTAAAACATTGTGAACAATTAAAATGCATTGCATAAAAGTGCCTCTGCTTTTGAATGAACTAATTTTTAATTCTCACGCGAAAAAACGCCTGGCTGTAATAAAAGCAATGGCTACTTAAATAAATGGTCTGATATTGACTCTTAAATTGGAAATTACGTGATGCATAAATTCAACCATTAACCCGTATACCAAATTCATTATCAAAATAAATCACTTTTAGCTGTAGTAATCACGCCCAATTTACAAAGAAAGCAATAATCTTGATAGATAAGACACAAACATTAGATAACAACTACCTAAAAAAGACACTTGAATAATCGACTATTTGTCGAATAAAATTCGCAGACCGTAAAAGCATATTTAAGCCCTATTTTCTCTCTCACGGGGATAAATATCACTTAGCAAATCGTTCGAAACTGTCTGTGGTTAAAATATTGTCGCGAATGAAATGCTTTCGGCAATTGCCTCACATGATAAGTTTGGGGAACATTGAAAGAAGGGCACGTATAAAGTTTGACTGAAAGGTACGTGTTTCCTGATCACGTCTTGTACACGGCATTTTGCCTTCAGATTGAGAACGTGCTGCTTTTTAACGGCAACACGTTCGCCGAAGCATCGCGTTCCTTGATAGAAATTATAAGTGATTTATATCCTAGAAAAATGGGATGTAGCCCTTTAATTTGTTATTATGTATTCTTTTGAGAGATGCGGACGTTGATTGATTGGATGATATTTAGTCGAATGACCAGAAAATAGCTAATAATATAAATAAGTAATTACCTCTTCGAGAACACAGATTAAAGAGAAATATAGTTTCCTTAATTTTATACAAAAATGAATTTAGCTTTTTTTTCAAAGAACTTAGGGGAGAGTCGGGTAGTCCCGCCCACTTAAGGAGTATTGCTTATATTTCTGAATAATATTGAGTAATAATCAATATTTTTGTATGTTTCTATTGTTTTATCGTCTAATTAAATAATGCAAAAAGAATAAACCAAAAAAAGAATAGTTTAACTTAAAATAAAATAGAAAATTTAAAAAATTTGACTACTGTATTCAACATATTTTCAAAACTATCGTTTACCATGTTACCAGCTGCATAAATACTTGAAACTTTGAAAATAATCTTTTTTTAATATACTAAATAATTTCCGATGGCCCATTGACTTGAAAAAATATTCTATACATAAGAAATTGACAGTGGGCGGGGGTACCCGACACTCCCCTATATCTTTATAAAGCGTTATCTTAGTTTCAATTAGAGACAAATTAGCGCATTCCAAGAAAATATTCTGGTAAAACTATCATACTGTATTGTTATGGTATTCCTGGTAAAAAAAAAAGTATGGTAAATGAAACTAAAATGGTATTTTAACCATTCATTTGTGGTTTTTCCGTTCATATAGTAACGATTTACTGGAAATTCCGATTGGCAAAATGACCATTCTTTTTACTAATAAATTATAAACGATCTTTAAACTTTCTTCCATAGAAATAGAAATCAGCTCACTAGACAGTAACTTTTGGTGTAAGATGCAACCATCTAATTTTGAGTTTCACAAAGAATTAAATAAAATGAACTATTAAAGCTTTATAACACCTTCTTAAATTATTTTTTGACGAACATAGATTTGGAGCTTTTAGAAAAGTGGTAGTATTATGCAATATATAGAAAATGCTATTACTATGTTGTCACCTTATTCCTTTATTGCATTTTTTATAAATCCTCGCAGCAGATTCCCAAATCAGATTACAGATTTTGCAGACATGGTTTAGTTTTTTATCCGATTTCCAAAGAATATTTTTAGTTAAATAATTCTTACAACTATTAAAAATCAATTAAAGGAGTTTTTACATTTTAAAATCTGTTGCATTTAACATTTTGCGTTGCGCTAATTTACTTAACTATTACTGTAAGAATAAAATTAAATTATAGTTTTAGTCGAATTTTTAGGAAAACATTTTTTTTTTAAATTCTACTCTTCAGTAATTTCCTATGCTAAGGAAAAAAGTACGGTTAAAACAACCAGATAATGATAAAATTTACCATATTTTTGACTATCGGAGCACAAAAGAGCTGAATAATTGTTACCGAAGTGCTTTTTTAACAGTCAATATAACTTGGTAAAATTAACAGTAAAATATGATTTTATAGTGTTCGGTAATTTTATCACGAAAGCGTGGCATAAAATTTATTCAGTTGAATTTACTTTAAAGTTTTTGAATTTTTTAGTAAATGTGTGGCAATGAGGACTATAATTTTGAGAACCAGAATTTTACACGTAAACCGTTACCATATTAATGGACAAATTACCAAATGAATGGTTTAAATACGGTATGATTTGGTTTTTATTACCAAAATTGTGTATTGTTTTTAATACCAGAAATATCATTATTATACGGAACGGTAATTTTAATAGAGTTTTTTCCTCCGTCTGATAATGATGAACACATAGCAAAATTAACAAAATGGCTTTTGGTTCTTATTGATATGAACGAGCACAAAATTACGATGTCAAAATAGCTTTTGGTACTTTTATTTTATGCACTAGATTGAAAACAGTGAAAACTACGAATCATTACATTATTGCATAAACAATAAATAAGGAAAATAAATTTTTGCATTGTAACAACACAGTGTTTACTGTGTTGTTGTAGCTTTAAGCACTTACGCCAGTTAAACGTTACGTTAGTTCAATGCGTTACGTTGAGATAGTTTAATGCCGTTCGAATTTGATGAAATCTTAGTACGGTACTAAACCATATTATCGCACTTCTTAATATTGATTTGTAAGCATTACCATGTATCAACTTGATCATATTTCCGAATCATATTTTAATTTAACACCTCATTATAGCTGCAGCAAATTTGTACTAAAGCTTGATTGCACGATACTATGTATCAACTAGAACAGCAGCATGGTTTAGTTTAACACTTCATTCACTCTGCCTCAAATTTGTATTTAAACAAGATTGCACAATATTATGTACCGACTTGAGCAGAAGCCTAGTTTAGTTAAACTCTTTATTATCACTGCAGCGAATTTGTTCCATATGGCTCAAGCTAACGCTGTACCAATTTTTCATATAGAGTGTTGAGAAGCTTTCGTCTAATTTATAGATAAAAAGAAAAAGATTTATTCGAATTTGTGGAAATTGTATTCTTCACATTAACGAATTAAATTATTTATTTAACCCACTAGTTTGAAAATTATGAAAACAATTGTGAAATTGCGATTTGTGTGAATGTTAAATACACTAACTTCAATCTTTAAAAGCAAAGAATAGTTTTCGTTTAATGTATTTGGGAAAGAGAAAAAAAAATATAGTCGAACTTGACATAAGTTATATTTAACAAATTTAGCAAAAACATCTTTTTTTGTTGGCCATGAATTTTTTTATTTGTAACAGATTACTCGATTGGTGTTAAACCAGTTGAAAATTTCTCCTTCGAATTTCAAACAAGTATGCAAAGAAATTTTTTTCACATTACTTTCGTATTATCCCAAACCAATTAATGTTTTGTTCTAATCTATTCAAAAACTCAGATTCCGGTTTTTACTTTCTTTTTGCTCTGGTTTGTTTTCGATTTCTTTTGTTGCCTTGTTAAACGGTGTCGAGAATTTTCATGCTTCATTGGCTGTTTTAATCAGAATTTTTTTCATTTTATTTTCAAAACAATGTTTGTATTGATTTAGGAGTAACAGTTACAGAAAACTTTTTTTTATCCTCGTTCAAAGCCTTATTAGTTTTTATTTGAATTCATTTTGAAGTTTTTAGCGAGCAAACATTCCTTTGAAAAATAAATTAAAAGGAATTTGTAAAATTGATTAAAAATCAATTACACACTGGTTTCAAATGTGTTTAATTTTCAATCGAAAAAAAAAACGTAAATCTATAAAAGAAAAGAACTTTGAAGAGAAGCTTAGAAAAAATAAATATTTTAAAATTCGTTAATTCTAGAATTTCAATTGTTAAATATTATATACATAACCATTACTTATCATTCAGAACCAAATTTTTAAACTAAAATATAAATAAGCTTAAGGACCCCTTCGAGAAGGCTTTTTCGCTTATAGCAAAATATTTATTTTCAGAATACATTCTTTTTTTTTTCTTATTCTTTTCAAAATTTTGATGATACACTGAGAAAAAAAGTATAGTCAAAACTAACAAAAATAATGGCAAAATTTACCTGCTTTCTAGCTCTATTAGAACACCAAAAAATGACGGTAACTCTTACCGACGTGCTTTGGTAATGATTTTGGTAAAATTAACAATAAAATATTATTTTATGTTATGTGATAAAATTTGGAGAATGTGGCAAAATTTGGTAATTTTATCGTGATACCTAGGGGTATTTAATTAATGTTAATTTCATTCAGTTGAGATCTTAGTGAAATTACAAGTTGATGGGAACAAATTTAAAGACAACAATTTATTAACTGAACATTAACCTTTTAAGTTTATGAATTTTGTCAAGAAGATTCTGCGTTTAGCAAAAAAATATGTATATACATCAATCAGACAATTGCTGTCGAGAATGGCTATGATTACTTTTATCAATAGTTTAAACTAGCTTTGAGATTTTTCATATAAGTTTCAAAAATAATATAAAACGAGTTGTTCTGTGACTTCTACGACGATTGAGATTATGCGTATAAAGTAATATTTATCTCAAAATAATCAGTCAACGATCTAATATTCTGAGAGAATTGATTGACTCCACCTCTCGTGAGCCATAACCTGAAATGCTTTTTAAAATCTTAATTTTGTGCTTATTTATTTTTTTCCTTTTATAGCAGAAATCTTGAGTAAGCAGTAGTGTGAAAAAATTTATTCTTACTCTTTCACCAACACAGCTTGGGCAGAAATGGGCTGACTCTAATCAATTAGATACAAGACAGTTATGGCTATTTTTCTTTCCAGTTCACAGTGAACTAAAGTAGATCTCAATTGCTTTTTGACCTTTTCTTTTTCAATCTCGATCACATTCTTTTGCCGAAACTAGCCAATTACACATCCGGTAGAAATTAAAGAGTATTTCTCAATGCGAGTTTGAGGAATATCCGCGTTGAAGTTCCTCACCCTCGGGTTTCATTTGAGATGTTTGGGGAAATTTTCTCAATCTCTAAATTCTCCCTCCAGGTCCATCCATGGCAGCTGTCTGGTCAACAGAAGTGACCTGAATTGTTTTTTTTTTTGCTTCTTAAATTACACCACTAAAGAGGATTAAATGATTTATTCTTTCATTTTTGCCATACCTACTAAAGAACCCGCAAAGTATTGCTTGATCAACTTAACTGTTGAGGTAAAAAAAGGAAGAAAAGTTGAGAGAAAATTAAAGAAGACAAGAAATTAAAAATAAAAAAAAACGGTGATTCTGAATTCTTAGCAGTTTAGTTAGTCAGTAAGATTAATGCTAGTCATATTACCTTGCATTCTGATAATAGTCATATTTTAAAATCTAAATATAAGGATATTTCAAACATTATTTGATAAATTTCTATATCAATTTTAATCAATACTATTTTTCTATTTTCATTGCTAACATTAAAAATCAACGTTGATTAGAGGTTTATATGTACCGTAATTGATTATTATTTAACATTCATGAACTAAAATATGAAATATGTAACCAAATATAGAAACAAGGTTTGCAAGCATAATATTTAAAAAGAAATTCTATAAAACTTGGGTTAAAAAATACATGATTCGTGGTTTGACCATTAGAAGGTAGGAATGTTCAATTTTCGAAGTTTTATCTTAAATAGTTCCAAATAGTTATTAATATGCGATAATTTTAATTATTTGATATTCTGAGTTCTTCGCTTTCATAGTTTTCATTTTTATACTTTTAGAGTCAGCTACAGAAGATAAGCTTTTAATCCAACTATTAATAATATTAATGAAATTTAAATTTTAATTGCTAAAATTTCATCGTTTAAAATGAAATTTAAATTTGCATGAATAGAATTTGCTTTCTAAGAAAAGAAATGTTTTTTCCTTTTTCAATGACTTTAATCTTAAAATTTTCCCTTCAAACTTTATTTCGTTTTTTTGTAATTCCAATCTTATTATATGTAGTGTTTTTAGAGCCTACCTTTGTGTAATTTTGAGGCAGTCTTTAAAAAAATATACAAAATTGGTGCTTGAAATTATAATAGAAATATTAATGAGAATTGATGTAATGATTGCTTATTTTATACGTATTTTTAGAGATAAATTTAATGCATATCAATTTTATTTAAAATTACTCTAACCTCATATCGATCCGACCCAAATATGAACTGGAACTATTTAATGAATTAATTTCGTTGTTGTTGTCGTATGCCATTAAGGCAAGGGGTGAGCCTCTTCTTTTTTCCATTGCCATCTAGGGCCAAATATTCATAAACTTCTGTCCACTCACATGTGTCCCAACCCATTTATGGGGCTAACCCATTCATACATCCATTCATTCATCCTTCATTCACAGATCATAATTTTGACCTAGACCAGTGAACGACCAACCTCCAATTTAGTACCTCCAAAGGTATGATTTGTTATGGAAACATGGAGGACTTTGATATCCGATAGATTTAACGTGCCAAAGCCACCATTTACTACACGGGAAGTCTTCGGCTGGCAGGGATCGAACTTTCGACCTAGGGAATGGGCCCAATGCCCTCCCAACCAGACTCTACCACCCTATGAATTTTATTAAAAACTAACAATTAGAAACATTGACGGATCTACAATAAAATTTAACAGTACTTCTTTAGAAACTATTAAAAATTATAAAAAGTATGTTTCCCAGGAAGAATATTTATTTGGTAAAAAAAAAAAATTACAATAAAACTATTTTTATTCAAGCTGAATAAAAAGTGCTATTTATTTTATTATTACGTTTATAATAATAAAATAAGTAGCAGTACACAATTAATACCGATGGTAATAATAATATAATTTTGGAAATATGAATAATTTGTCAATAGACATAAAATAGGCGTTAAATAAAATGTGTAATATTATTCCTTATTCTAGGTTCATTTACACGGATGTTAAAAATATTTTTATTAGTCTATATATAATGAAAAAAAAATCATTCTTTGTAAAATTTTACAACTCTATCCTTTATATTTTTTTATTATCTATCTACTCTAACTCTTCTCCTTTCTTTTCAAAACTGTAACCAATGTTTATTTACAAGAATACATAAAAAGTCTTCAACTTTTATATCATTGTTTAAAAAAAAGTCTCGCTTAAGCTGTTTCATTGTTTAAAGGGTGATTGTCTGGGAACCAAAATATACTCCGTGATACAATAAACATCTTCCGATTAGAAGCTTACCAGTTCTATGGTTCAATTAAAGTTCACAAAGCGCTATTTCAGAGTGAGAAAAATGCTTTGATAAAGATACCTTTTGATTTGAAAAGATGTTTCATAGGTCAGACTTCCGACAAATTATTTATTTCTAAATGAATATCCGAACTGAAAAAGAAATCATCTGCATGGCTTGGCAAGGATGAAGAAGGTCAAATTCTACAATAGGTCAAGTACAATTATTTCGTTTTAAACTTCCCTAACTTTGTTTGCTACAATAAAAATAATCAACTGAGAACGAAATGACTGAAGATAATGATTGGGTGACACAGATTTCTTTGCTTTGATATTACTGAACTGAATAGTCAGTTTGCGAACATGAATTTTTCACATGAGAACATGTTTTTTTAGAAATATTTTTGAGGTAATTAAAATTAAAAATCAAATTAAATTAGTTATAAACTATTTTTTAATCTAGAAAAATTGTCAGAATGAAAATTATTTGATTTAACTCTAACGTATTTATTCTGTAAATGATTTTATATTAGTTTATAATAGAGGAGGACAACATTTTATTTTATATTTTATAGCCGTAGTTGAACATCCGACACAATTTTAGGTATACGACTACTAAGGTTCAAATCAGTAACCTTGTAATATGAACCCAATTCAGAAGACAAGTTTGCTCCTGGATCAAGCATTGTGGGAAATTTGCCTTCGTGGAGGATTTTTTTATGGAACTTACCCGCATTTACATTACATTGAGAAGAAAACGACGAAAAATCCCACGGTTAGCCTGACGGCAAGGAAACTCTAACCCATGATCCGTCTGCCACTGAGGATATTTTACGTCAGCACTGCGGACTGTGCAGGCCGTATACGGAATTTGTATCGAGAGGGGCAACATTGAAAAATTTTCAAAAAACCAATTGTTTTCATTTTAATTTTTATGTAAGAAGAAATTAGAATAATTTCCTAAAATCTTCAGTTGAAAGTTGAAAAAACAGTGCCAGTTACAAACAGACACGTATCTTTTATTATTTATTTTTTGCAATTTTAAATTGAGTTCGAATTATGCTAAATAGCCTAGAAATAAATTTAAATTATTTTATTTATAAATTAAAATTCTACTAAAAGCGAGTTTCTTACTAAGAATATCCCATAGTTTTTCTTCTTTGAGAAATTATATTCTTTGGTAGGAAAAATGCCTGAAAAAGCATGCATTTTTATTCTCGTAATTTCTAGACTAATTTTAAATTTACTGTAAAATATCTAGAAAAATCTAAAATTTAATATACATGTTTTCATCAGCATAAAAAAAAAATTAAATTCATCTATAATAAACCGGCTTATTATTGAGTATATCATCGTATATGATTAAAAAAATGAACTGTGGAATTTTAAAAATTAATTGTGTAGGAAAAAAGAAAATACAATATAAAAGTAACCCGTCATTGTTCTAAAGATACAGCACTGCAGTGTGCCCATAGATTTTGATCCACAATTAATAAATTTTAAAATTTATAATATTGAGTATACTATCGGACTTTGATAGAAATCAGGGCTCAAAAAACCGCCAGTCCTCGGCGGTCAAAAATTCCCTGCGAAAAACAAATTTCTCGAATCCGACGTCCGCGCGGACGGCCATTTTCCCGTTAAAGTTCGTGATACATTTTCAATTTTTGTTATCTTACAAGAGTCTATCGCCTCACTTCTATAATGACCCTCTAATCTAGAAATACAGCAACATACTGCGCTTGGTGGAATTGATGTTTTTTCTGTCTGGAAGTACTGCAGCGGTTGAAAGGAGCTTTTCAGTAATGAACTTACAAAAAAAAACTTATTACGTACTGGTCTTAACAAGAAGCGTTAAACGCAATTAAGAACATCTACCTAAATGGAAAACTCCTTTCAGATTTCTGAGCACAAACCTCTGTATATCATTAGATTGATTGTGGAACTGGCAAACGTCATATTTGATTCATTTAAAAAACGCAGTACCCTCGGATAAATTGACATTCCAGATAACTTGACCTTTGTCATTTAAATTATTTCATATAAGAAATTAATTATTTCATGAAATAAAAACTAGGTTACTATTAGTAACCTAGAATTTCTTTTATAACTGTATAATGTTATCCTAGTATTTGTAATCCTAATAACTACTAATTCATTGTGCAATTTATATGATAAATGTTTGTAATAAATAAGAGAAAATTATATTTTTATTTATTTAGAAGTGACGGGTTAGCTTAAAAGGAGGACGGGTACATTGTTGGACAAGCCATCCTCGGGGACGGTTAAAATTTCCGAGTTTTTTCGAGCCCTGATAGAAATAATTAAGAAAATCAATTTTATTTCAATGTATTTGAATCTTTAGATTAGTAATTTATTTCTATTCATACATGAAATTCATTGACTGCTGGTAAAGTAAGTTTCTTTAAAGAAAAAAATAATTTTGTAAACTGACCTTCATCTGAGCCATCCGGACAGTCCAGCCTTCCGTCACGTACCTGAGATAATTTTATACATATATGTGGTGACGTTCGACATGGAAATTGAGTCTTTTGGTTGCACAAACTCCTTGTAGAATCTAGAAAAACAATAAAATAATGTATGAATATTATGATTATATTGTCACGTTAAAGTGTTTAGATTTAGTGTTAGTGCAGATTACAAGATGAGGTTTTGATAATCAATTTATTAACGTCAAGAAATTACAAACGCCAGGAACCAGTCTGCATCAAGCAGAACCCCTCTTTCATCATCATCATCATCATCAATTTTTATCTGGGCGCCTGAGGCCGTTAGCGGCCTTTTTCCCATTCATCTTGAATTGTGGTCTTTAGGGTGGCTCTTTCTGGTAATTGGAATGCAATTGGAGTAAAAGGAATTTAAATATTTTGAGTTTTAGATAAAATTACGTCACTACAAAAGTAAGCTGCCATCGGCCTGAGGTTTATGTCTTCTCTTAGGTAGAACCCCTCTTTACAATCACGGGATCGCTTTTATACTAGCATAGAATGTTCTAGAAACTTCCTAGGAACAACGAAAGAGGAAATGACATAATCTGAACATTCCAGAAGCTTCTGGAATGTTCATAAATTAAATAAGAAAAGTTAGTGTCCGCTTGCCGTATCGAAACCCGGACCTTCTGCTTTTTAGAAGCGAATTCTACCGCTGAGCTACTGAGACTCGACAATATACACTATACCATGCAACAAAAGTAAACAAAACGGAAATTCCGCATAAAAGTGGGTTTAAAGTAAGCACTGGTATCAACGTCTGGACGTATGGCATCCTCAATGCATGTACGGAACTTAAATTTTTAAAAAAAAAAATAGAACTGAAAGTGCTTACGCAGATGACGCAACATGCTGATTCTGTGAAATCATACTGATATGCATAAAATTATAAAGTTGTCTGTATTTAATATGTATTTAATCTTAGCAATACACAAATTTAAAAATTGTTTATTGGTTTAATGTTTTTGTTTAGTTTTTAATAATGATTTAAGCTTAATTTTTTTATAGCTCACAGGAGCCAAAGCTATCGGCTGCAATCAACCGCCCCTTTAATGGCTTCTAGAGAACAACCCTCATCCATGGTCACGAAAACAACATAAATTTTTTGTTTAATAAATTATTATGTGTTTCAATATAGGAAAATTTCTATGATTTATCTGTTTCTTGCTATTAAATCGAAGTTTGTATAAAAGTAATAATAGCAGTAAATATATTTTACATTCAAATGTAGAAAAAAAAGTATAGTCAAAACTACAAGAATACGGTTGAATTTACTGCGTTCCTGACTCTATGAAAGCATTGTAAAATTTGGTAAAAATTTTTTTACCGAAGCGCTTTATTAATAATTTTTTGTAAAATCAACAATAATACAAGGTTTTATAATGCGAAATAAAATTTGGTAAATAGGGTAAAATTTGATAACATTATCATGATATCTTATAGCATAATAAAAAAAAAAACATTCAATTGGTTAAATTTACTTTTTAATTTTGTACTTTTGCTAAATTTGTAGTAATATGGAATATTATTTTAAAACCTGAATTTTAAATTAAACCTCACTATATAAACTGAAAAATTACCAAATTAATGATTGAAATACCGTATATTTTTGTTTTATTGTTCAGAATTATGGATTTATTTTATCAGAAATATCAATACCATATAATACGGTAATTTGACCAGAATTTTTTTTCTCATCTCCGTACAGACTAAATTGTTTTACATTTGGATTAAAATGTTTACAATTAAACTGCTTAAATTTTAGGACAAATATTTTTTTTAATTAGAGTAATTGTTTCAGAATTTTCTATATTGAATAGTCCATTGTTCAAAACCAATTTCTCTGATTCATTTCCCTTCCTCTTTTTACAATGATTCGTAAAAAAACTTCTAAAAATATTTTCCATCAATTCATTTTTTTTAAAAATAGCATATTATTTATATACTTTATTATAGTATAATAAGAGCTCGAAATAAATATAAACTTTTTAGAACAATATATTTAATTTTTCATAATTATTCATTTCAATTAACTTTTTTTCTTTAAATATTCCTTGTAACTTTTAAATGATTGATGATGTCTCATCAATGTATGCAAATTTATACACTTAAACATAAGCTATTTAAAATAATATTAAAATTTTTCATTGTTCAAAATCAATTTCCCAGGTTCATTTCACTTTTTCTTCTTCCAATTCTCCATAAGACCTTAAAAACATTTCTTTTCTCCATTAAGGCATGAAAAAGCTATTTATCTACAACTTCAGCTGAGACAACAAGAATAAGAAGATTATCGACTTAAAGAGGATTATACTTAAAAACAGAAAGGAAATACTTTGCTTCTTGTGATACTTTCTAAAGGAATTTCTTGCATAAAAAATTTTTACTGCTGAATTGAAATACCTCGTTGAACAAATGAATTAAAAATTTAGCTAAAAACTAAATTCAGTTTTTCAGAAAATCCTCAAAGTATCCGATAAAGCAATCTGCTGATTAGATTCAATTCTCAAAATTTTACATGAAATTTTCATAAAAACTCTTAAAGAATTTCGAAACAAATGTATTTTTATTTAATTTATTGAAATGTAAGAAAAAAATGAGTCATAAAAATATTTAAAAACTTAAACAAAATAATAAAATAATTAAATTCTTCATTAAAATAATAAAATAATTAAATACTCATTCCTAATGAAATTTCTCATAATTTTAAATAATTTAACTTTAAAAATCTCCAATTGAAAGACCAAGATCAGGGAAAGAGCTGTTCAGAGAAATACTGTGCGGCATGTTAAGGCCCACTCTGGGATGTAGTGCCAATAAAGTAGAAGAATGAAATTTCCCATAATTATTTTGAGCCGTTTAAATGTACCTGGGGTGAATTTTAAAACCTCTTGTAAACATCTTAAAAAATATTTGATATAACATGGCAGCAACAAGACATAGTATGGCAGATAAAAGGGATTGTTTCAGAAATATTCAAACTTACTGTAAAAAATCATTTGACATTTAAAATTTAAATTTTTTCTTTCTTTCTTATGTATTTTTTGTATTTCTTATGTATTTTTCACATCTTGCAAAGTATATAACAGTATTTTTTTTTGTATATAAAATACAAAATAAAAAAAAAAAAAAAAAAAAAAAAAAAAAAAGGAAAAGAAAATATGAAATTTAAGAAATTAATAAAAATGGTAAGCAACCGTTGAATTAAAAAATTTAAAATAAGGGTATTTTTTACAGTTAATCCTCTTTATTGTGCATAAATATTGATTCATAATTATAAATATTATGTATACCAACTTTCCTTGGTAGTAGTATTTACATACTACTAGTAGTATTTACATACTACTACCAAATGATTTAAAAAAGCTTAAATAAAATTTTTTTTCCAAACATTTAATTTCTCACGGTAACTAGAAGTATTAACTAAATTTCGAATTAGTCTAAAAATATTGTTCATTATATATGTGTCATTTTGATTGTTATAAATTCATTTTTTCATTAATATATGTAAGAATTAGTTATCATCTTACACGGAGAAAGCAATTCTGATGAAATTACCGTACTTCATAGTAATGACATTTCTGGTAAGAAAAACCATAATTCTGTTAATTAAACAAAAATATACAATATTTAAACCATTTCATTTGGTAATTTTTTTTTCATTCAGAAGATAAAGGTTTGCCAGAAATTCTGGTTTTCAAAATTAAGGATCTTATTACTACGCATTTAGTTCAGATTACCACACGCATGCCCTTCTCTAACATATCAGGATAAAATCACCATATTTTGTGACTTTTATCAAATTTTATGACAAATTATAACAATATATTTTTTTGCTTATTTTAACAAAATCATTACCATAGCTCTTCAGTAAAAATTGCGGAACTTTTTGTTGTTTCCACAGAGCCAAAAGAATGGATCATTTTACATTATTCTAGTAATTTGGAACATACTTTTTTCTCTGAGTAATAACAGTAATAATATTTAAAAATCATATGAAAGGTAAATTTCGAGGAATAAATTAAAACTGCAAAGATTTGAATGTTTATATTTTATTTTAAAGTAAAATAGTTATAAAATGATTAAATAAAATTAGTCAGAAGAAAAATTTATGAAATAAAATGTTAAGGTTTGCACTTTGTTTACTTAATATCAATGATTACATCCAATGACAGAGTAAACGATGGCGTGGTCTTGATTTAAAAGCTTTTTAAATAATCTTGTAAATCAGCAATAAAATCACTGGCTTTCTCAACAAATTAAACAGTTATATTTACGGCTGAATGAAAATCTTTTAAAATTTATTTTAACTGACTCGTTTATTCAAGTGATATCATTAAATAAATAGCTCCAATGCCGATTAACTTTAATTATATCATTAACACTTTGCAGAAGTTTATAGCTTTAGTTACATGCTTATTATTTCCGTCAAAAATAACATTTAACAAAAATAGTGCGTCTGATTTCTCACAATAATTATTCACCCGAGTGATTACAATTTAAAAATTTAGATCGCGAATTGTATTCACACGCTTAAGTAAATGTAAGCAATTAAACTTGAATTGTTTCTATTCTAAAGTTAAAACAAGCAGAATTTTGAACACGAA
This sequence comes from Parasteatoda lunata, assembly GCA_949128135.1. Lineage (NCBI taxonomy): Eukaryota > Metazoa > Arthropoda > Arachnida > Araneae > Theridiidae > Parasteatoda > Parasteatoda lunata. Next base: position 53,682,358 of record OX421973.1, on the reverse strand, counting down.
AAACTAAAATTTTTTTCTTTTACTAATTATTTTTGTAAAAGTTGAAAATACGGTTCGTAAACAGGCATCATTTATATAAAAACCGATCTGTGTCAAGAAACTGGCCTGGCATCAGAAAGGTTCTGGGTTCAAATCCCGGATAAAGCATGGATGTTCTTTCTTCCTCTGAACTATCTGCCTTTACTGTGGGCACCTAATATGGTGCCCCTAAAAGAGTGGCCAACAAATCAGCCCTTTAAATACCTGTACTGACGAAATGTCATTCTCCAGGTGAGCATTGGAAAAAAGAAATATTAAAATCATACCCAATGTCAAATTTAAGAATCCAAATAAGATAGATATAGAAAAAAAAAAGATATAGTCAATTTAAGAATTCAAGTCCCACAGTGGGCTGATCTTTAAGACACGGTTCCCAGTAGATCACCGAAGTCAAGCATCACTGGCTGCGATCAGTGTGTGGGAGGGTGACCACTTGGATCAGTCTGCGTAGGGACCGAGGGTGTGCGGTATTTGTCCTCGTTAAACTGTTCTACCGTAAAGTGCTCGACTTCACGTGCAGGTCGTCAGGCTACGGAAGCGGGGGTGCCTTCCGCTCTGCAGAGGATCAAGATTGTGATGGCATGTCTTTGGATCATCCTCGGGGATGTTTCCCAGACTGTCGCCAATAGCTCATTGCGCAGCTCAAGTGCGACATAAATGAACAAATCAAATCAATTAAGAATCCAAATAAAATAGATATAGAAAAGATATTAAAAAGATATAGAAGTAAGCTTGAAAATAGAATAAAAAATTTAACGATATTGAATGGATATAGGTTAATAATAATACTTGAATACTTAAAATATTAAAATTTGGGTATGTTAAAAATCTTTTATATTTTATCAGATCAGAACAGATCTTTTTTTTTTTTATTGCTTTTCTTTAACCTTTTAATATATCGAAGACAGCCTAAATCTATAGAAACTTTTCATGACAGTTACTCAATCATTTCTTATATAAAGTTCACATTTTCTAAATAGTACTGTGTGCAGTTTCTGTTCTTACGTAGTATCCTTTTCTTAATTTTTCTTATCTTAATTTTTTTTCTCTTAAAAGTCACAGTAATAAATATATTTTTTTTTTTTGACAAGCAAAAATTTTTAAAAAGAAGAAAGATCATATAAATCTATCTTTGTACTTTTTTGAGAAGTAAGTTATTTATATACAAATGATATTATTTATTATTAAAGTAATTTTAATAATTTTTTTTTAAGTTCTCACACTAATATTTTATATCGTTTATTTCATATTGTTTATTTTAAATGTGATATAATATTGTTATCACACGAATAAAACATAAAATTTCCTTTCCCAACTTTTGTAGTGTTTGCGATATTTTGAAAAAAAAAACTTTCATTGCAATATTAACAATATTAGTTATTTTTGCAATGTATACATTTAGCAATCATAACAAAATTATAAGTTTCACTGCTATTATTATAAAATTTATTAACAAAATTGAATTTTGAAGAATAAAAATACCTTTTCAATGAATGATGGTAACAATCATATGAACTTATCTATAAGTATACGAGTATACATTATATTGAAGTCATTAATACCTTATTTGCATTATATATCGTTTAAATTATTAATAGTATATAAGTTAATTCATGCGTTTTTTTTAAAATATAAAAAGTATAGAATTCTGAATAAGCTCAAAGTATAATACATTTTGTGTAATGCATTTGTATTCTGAAAGAAGAAAATAATTACTTTCTCTTCAAAACTAATACTTAAACTAAAAAAAATATATTTTCATGTCCAGCTTTCCAAAAAATAAATGCATTTTTTGAATAAAAACGGTGAAAGTTACAAGGGATTTATGTTTTGACCTGCTCACTTATGCATGCAGTGAACTTTTTTCGGAGCTACTGAACTTATTTTTTTGTATGTGTCTTAGAGACAGTTTGTAGCATGAGAAACAAAAGACACAGGTAGCAAACTGTAGCAGCTCAGGATGAAGCAAACTTTGTTTTTTCTCATGCCTTTCCTCCTGGAAACGCTCTATTGTTAAATGATATGTTTAGATTCCCATGTCTTTATATCTTTCAATCCCACGAAGATCATTCCAAAATAATTCACCCATGCAGTGATCAGTTTTAGGGAAGAAGTGAAAGTTTTATTGATATGTTTATTATGTTCTTTTGGAGATAAAGCGGAAATAAGTGTGTTGCTTAACCTTTGTTTTCTGTTATTCTTACGTGTGTTGATGAGTTTCTTAAGCTGTTTAAAAAAAAATGAATAAAATTGTGACCAACATGAGGCACAGGGGATTCCCTATTTTATTGGGAAAATATTCCTTTTTATGCTGAATTAAATTTCCTACTTGCTTTCGTTTTTAACTTAGTTTATATCATAACATTTAAACTAATTTCTTATTTGTTCCTCTATGAAAGCTATTAGCTAATCTTTTCATCTAGATATCTTCCGGACAGATGAAATTTTGGATGGATGAAAATTATATGAAATTGGATTTTATTCCTCTGAGAATTTCTTGAAAAGCAGCACTTTGCGGTCATCTAGTTTATTCTATATTCTGCCCTCTGAGAGAAATAAGTTTCTGAGAGAGAATGAGAAAATGTTTTTCATGTTTTTATAATAAAGTATGTGAAAATGTAATAATTACATAGAAAAATATTACAATATTGCGCTGTTTATACCTATGTTACCTATATATGTTATACCTATTTTAATTCTTTAAAAAGTTGCTAGATTAATTTCAAATAACTTTAGACGATGTATGTAATGTATAATTTATAATAATAACATATTTATAAATTTTAACATTAGACACCCAACTTCACAATCGAAGATAAATATATTATTTAGAAGTCTTAGATTTTCTGTACAATATGACCGGAAGAGTTGGATGAAATCTTGGTCACAAGAGATTGAGTGAGAAATTGGAAACTGAACTCGGAGTGAAAAAGGAATTTACAGATATATAAAAAAGTAATAACCGAATTTCATGCTGTTTACATGTTAAATAACTAAACTAAACTCAGCGGCGCGACAGCCCATAGCGGGCCAAGGCCTACTGTGCCCATCTCAGTTTTCTTGACCTTGGGCTCTGGGGCGCAGGAGCAGATGTTCCGGTGAGGTGGTCAGCCGAACGCGGAACACCCCAGTGTTTAGTTCCCAAGCATGCTTGGTACTCATTTATCGACCCACTGAAGGGATGAAAGGCTGAGTCAACCTTGCCCGGCCCGAGGATCAAACCAGGGACCTGTGGCACGACAGCGCGAAGCGCTACCGCTCAGCCACCGGACGTCACATGTTAAATATAAATTGGAAAAAAAAAATTATGTATGTAAATATATTTGAGTAAAAGTTTTTTTACAATAAGATTTCGTTTAGGTGTTTCATAATTCTGAGTGTAAGTACAGTTTTTTTAGGTACGCACTCAAGATGTGTTTGGGAAGAAGAATCATAACTCAGTTTTGAGCATAAAATTTTTAACTCTTTTGTAAAACTTACTGAAATTTTCTCGATCTTTTTTTAAGTTGTAATTTCTCGTATGTTTGCGGACTTTAATTGGTTTGCGTTTACTCAGAAAAATGTGCTGCATGTGGAAACTTGGAATTACTAATTCCATTTTTTATAAGTTTTTTATTTTTTATTTTGACTGAAAACAAAATTTAAAAATTGTTTTAAAGATCTAGTGTTAAGATTAAAAAAATTCTACTTAATAAAAGAACAGCAATATCTTTTTAGTCTTGTTCTCATTTGAGTGATCGACGAGTTAATGGAAAGGAAATATGCATTCCAATTACTGAGGATTAGGAAAGATTAGTAATCGAGAAGTTCTGTTTGGATCACAGTTAATGGAAAACAAGTAATGGCATTATTTATGAAAAAAAAAAATGAAAATTTACCTAGGGTATTAAGAAGATTATTTCTATTTACTGTTTTGGAAAAACAACTATTAAATGGGAGCGTTAGACAAGAGTTATAAAAAATAACTGTGCTTATTTTTATAAAACAATTTTTAATTAATCTTTACTATTTAAAGCATATTTAAAAAAGAAAATTAGTAAATTAAATCACATATTGAAAAAAACGATAATTAAGTGGGTTTAATAAAAAATCTGCATCAAAAATATATAGACATAGGCAACATATTTGAAAAATTTTTAGTTTTACCAATAAATGTTTCGCCATTTTTCTCGAATTGACTTGAAGTATATTTGGGACCATAAGAAAGTTAAATAAATTTTGATCATGCCACCCTATTTGTGGAAACGATATAAGATTTGTTCTAACAGTTTATTTAATAGCTGTTTTGAAACCATCAACTAATTACACTAAAAACAATAGTATCAGAAATACAATAATATTTAGCCTGCTACTTTTTTAGTGGTCAAATCTCGCTTATCGCGGGATTTGATGGGAATCAACTCGCTCCCGTAAGGAATTAAAAGAAGGTAAATTTACTTCCATATTTTTCATACTTACTTAGAAACTTAGAACGAGAGAAGGTTAGCATAGAGGGTTAGCATAAAGGGGGGGGGGGGAGAGAGAACAAATAAAATTAATTAATAATTATTAAGAATTTTATATTTATATGAAATAAATTACTAATAAACGAAATTTTAAACGGACATTTGACCAATGTAAATATTTCTTCAATTAGTTAAAACCAAACTAGTTTAATAAATGCATTTTGCGTTGAAATGTTGCATCAAAAATCAACAAAATTATAAAATACACATAAAAGTGCATATTGAATTAATCGTTGAAACATTTAGTTTTAATATGATTATGCACATTGAAAGATTTGTTAGAACAGTTACGCTTCCTAAGTCAGATAAATGGTAATTATTTAGTTTCTTTTATCGTAATTATTGTTTTCAGAAAATTTTGTCTAAGCACTTGTTTTAATGTCAGTTGTTTCGGACAAATTATAATATAGAAATTAACTTTATTACTAGTATTTCGGGAAATTTTATGACGTTAAAGTCTTTGTCACAAATTTAGTTTGCGAGTTATATTTTTAAAAGAAACTTTAACGAGTCAATTTATTTGACTTTTCACCATAAAAGTTAATGTAGGGTAATAATACAATGAATATTTTATTTCTTAATTCAATTATCGTTTGTATGTTTATATCTAACAATTGTTTAAATAGCTGACTTTACGACTTACTCCATTTTACGTAGTTTCATTATTCGTTTAGTAGTTTTCGTAGTTTTTATTATTCGATGATCAATTACTCTTAAAATATACAAATAGAATTTATTCTGTTTATTGAAAACATTTTATACAGTTTTAAGATTTAAAATTTTTATTTTATTATCCTAAATATTATGTCATGTCGTCAACTTAATAAATTTATATATTTACAATATAACTTAGAATATTTTTCAATTTCTTTTCTTATTTCTATTTTTATCAGCAAATATCGTATCGCTAAAACTACCACATAATTTGAAAAAAAAAATTGGAAATTTTAAAAAAAATAATATTTTTAATTATTTATGTTTATTTAACTTCTTAGTACTTTATCAAAATTGCCATAAAAAGCGATTAAGGAAAACAAGTATTTAAAAAGGATATGAATAAGTGATATGGATGAATTAAGACTGTGATTAATCAAAGCGATATTAAGACTGTAATAGTTACTAATACTGTATTTGCGAACAGATTTCAAATAATTAAATTAAAATATAAAGCCGATAGGCGGATGGTTTTGTTCAAGAATACGGGCTAACCGTTGGAGGTTTACATGGTTTTCCTCTTTATAACGCAAATGCAGTTTAGTTCCATCAAAAAGTACTCGACGACAGCAAATTTCTCCTATTACTTTATCCAGGAGCTCCCTTATCTCCCGGATTGAATTCAAAATTACAAGACTACGGAATTTAACATTGGTAGTCGTGAACCCGAAATTGGCTCGGCTGTTCAATAATGATTATAAAATAAAATAAAAATATGTAAGTCAGGAGTTTCACATTTTTATAGATAAAAAGAAAGGCTTTGGAAATTTTCAGCTGTCAAAATTTTTCATTTTCATTCGGAAATTTATTGAGGGTAAGTGCATTTTGTAAAAATTCCATATTTTCATTGTATAATCGATAAATTGTTTGGAGATATTTGCAATAATTACCATTTCATCATTATCTGTAAGCGTATTTTGGAAAATGAAATTTCTGAAAATGAAATGTCTTAAAATTTAAAGTCTCTTAAAGGTTTTTCATATGATTTATACTTTAAAGCGTTTAAAAAAGCAACGAAAAAAGTTTATTTCATTTAAACATATAAAAATTTACTTCAGGCAATTTCGAATCGGGTTTCGTCGTTAAAGGCATAATTAATGGCTATGCATTTTAAGGTTTTGTCAATTTTATAAAAGCAATACTTTATGTAAATAATATTGTGTACGCACTTAGATGCTGTCGTTGTAATGCTAGATTTTGATTACGTGAATCCCTTCACTAGTACGATTTTATTTACGCTTTTAAACCAATCCTTTTTATCGATAAAAGCAAACATATATAACAAAACAACATATAACAACATATATAAAAAAAACTTCTAAAAAAATCAAAAATTGAATCTAAATATCTATAAAAAATAACATATGCTACACAAAACTCACGATTTTTGATAAAAAATATTGAGTTCACGAACGAAAAAAGGCAGCTATTTTCGCACCTTTTAAGAAAAGAATACACACAATGCCCCAATTCTTAGGCCTCATGAAAAAAGAAAGCATATAAATGTTCTTCACACGTTTTCGTAATATTTCCAAAATATTTCCACCGTCTTGCAAAATGATTCTGAAACCTCTTAGTGTGTTTATACGAAGAATAAAATCTTGAAAAGTGATAATGATTCGAGAAAACGAAAAAGACCAAAACTATCGACTTCTCCGATTCTCAAAGTGACCTCATTTTGGTCCGTGAGGCAACACTGAGAGAAGGTACACAATAAACGACCTTGTCACTGAGCATATAAATCAGTGCCGATACTTAAATGTCTACATCGGATATTCAGTGTGGACTGATTCTTTTTATTAAACATGGCCGTGAATAGTAGCAATTCTTTTATTAAATAGATATTATGTGTTAAAATATGCCATTCATAAGAATATATCTTACTTTCAATAGTTGTTTTTCTTTTAAAAATGTTAACTTAATTACGTTCAAGGTTAAGTTAATGCTAATTGTTTAACAAAGAGGGGTTTCAAAGCGCACAAAATAAATTTGACCCGTAAATGCCTGCCAACCTCAGATTTTAGCTGAATTTTTTTTGTAATTTTTTTTAATGTATTCTTGTTTAATGAAGCATGTAATTTAACATTTAATATAATAGAATTTGTGACTATGAGGGTATAAAAATTTCTTTTCATATTTTATAACAATAAAAAGTATTCTGCTGTGATACTAATTTTAATAATTTCAATAATAATTTTAAAGACTTTAAGTCATTACGATTATTAAAGTAGAAAAGTAAAATAAAATAAAGCAAATTTAATTCTAAACTTATTTTTAATTTAAACCAACGTTTTTAAAAATAATTAATGAAAATTGATTAATTTTGTTTCTAAATAATTTCTGCTTGATTAAATATTTTCATTACAAATAATGTCGACTCTAGTCACAATTTTCAAAAATGTTCGAATCATTTTTCATAATCTAAAATTTTAAAATAGAATTTTAAATTAGAAATCCCTTTTTTCTGTTTATTTATAATTTTGTTGAAATAAAAACCAATCAAAACGAATGTAAAATAAATTTGTAATATTACTTTTATCAAATTTTTCACGGACCATACATAAATGCATCGCAAGCTGCTGACATGCAAATCAAATTTTGCAAATTCAACTGATCAAAATTTTATTACGAATGACACTACTAAATTTTATTTTTTTTGTTTTTTTTGTTATTCTGTAAAAATATTTATTTCATTAAACAATTCAGAATTATAAACGACCACAAGAACTAAAATAATTTAATAACATAGGCTATACTCGTTAGATATTCATATAATTTTGTTTCGTAAGTTCCACAAAGTTTTTAATTAGTTTTTTTTTAAACTGTAGAGTAATATAATCATTATGACTGATTTTATTAGTATGATTTGTTTCGGTTATTGTAATTACATTGGATATTGGTTGTTTTAACAGCCCTAGTTTAGTTAAAATTATAATGGAATATATTATTATTTCATCATTTTGTAATTTTATTATTTAGAACATTTTTAGATTCCAAATATCAAGCAAGTAGTAAATAAAGAGTAAAACAAAAATGCTCAATCATAAAGGGATGCACTGAACCTTTAAAATTTGTCAATGTATGTATTTAAATTGTGAAGTGTTAAAATTAGTCATTTCATCTTCCAAAATTAACTATGGGTATTAAAACTTTAAGCTAGTTTAGTAAATCGGCAAATACGAAATGGAAACTTTATTACTAATTTCAATATCAGTTTCCATGGCATTCAAAGCGCAAGTAAAAAAACATCAACCAATTCGAAATAAATAATCACGAAAATAATCAATAAATCTAAATATGATGGAAATATTATTTCCAAAATTTTAAATATTTAATTCACCTGACGTAAGGGAAAAGTACAAATCTTAAGGTGGATATATGCTGAGTTATAGAATGAAAGAGAGAAACCTTACAAACTTTGAAAATTGTAAAGCTTTTCATTTTTGACATTTTCCATGCAGTAATTTTCCTTTTTTACTCAATATTTATAACGTCACTAACAAACTTAATAATATTCCAAATAAATGTAACAATGTTACTAAGAAGTTTGAAAATTTTAGTACCAGTTTAAAACTTCAAATTAGGAAATCCCATCTTGTGGAATTAACCAAAAATTTATAAAGAATAAAAAAACCTACAGTAAAAAAAACTCTGCGTATAATAACATAATAATATACACATAATAATATCATCACTTAAATACACAGAATAATATACGTAAGTTCTTTATGTGTCTATTTTTTTTATATGTCTATATGTTATGTGTCTATCACAATGCATAACTTTTTTATGTGTCGTCACTTTAAAATCTAATAGTTCGATAATTTTATTTAATTTTTACAGTATTTAGTTAGATACTTATTTGTTTAAGTGAAGTTATCTTTTTTATTTACCAAATGCATCAATGTTTCATAATAATTCATAATCTAAATGAATATAACTTATTTTTCAGTTTTAAATTTTTTGCCGGACGTTTTATTTAACAAAATAATAAGTTTTACAGTTAATAAAAGCAATTACAAAATAATTTTTTTGCAGTTTTTTTTTTTAAAAATTGTGAAACTTTTATTAAATCTAGTATTTAAACTACATGAAGTTAAAAACTGGTCTATTTAACTTATTAGTTTCTTTTCTGAAACATAAAAGTTGTATTGGAAATATAAAACAAACATCGCATAAGCGATAGTTTTGCTCAAATTTGAATTACATTCTTAACTATTATTGAAATATTTTTTTTAGATTTTCATCATAATTTTTAAATACATTTAATATCCATACAAATAATGACTTGAAAGAATATACATGAAATTTAAAAAAAAAAAAAAAAACATACTTTAAAACATTACAAAAGTGTAAAAAATTACTATTCATACCATATTAAATGCTTAGAAGGAGAATAATTTAAGATTAACCTCTTTCGATTTCATTACTAATGGAATAAAAAATAATACAAGGAAAATAAGAGATTGATTGATACATAAGGAAATCTTCAAGAATATTATAAACTGCAATAATGCAAATATAAATACTAAACTGAGTTACAATATCCCAATTTAAAATGTCATTTTAGTAAGCATAAAACAATTTTTCCTTATTTTTTTCATAACACCATTACACCGTTCCATTTTTTAAACGAATTTAACGCTCAATTTCTAATATTCAAACGATATTCATCGATGTAGAAAGAATAAAGATTAAGACATCAAAAAACGATTTTCTATGACCCTAGATCGGGCTACTGAAATCAAATTTTCAACTCTATGGATTGAAAGTCATGTAATCATTTATTTTTCGAACATCATCACCAGTTAGAGGTGAAAAGAGGTTAATTCTAAAATCGCCAGATATGAAAAGTAGGAAATTTAGGTTAACGGAATAATGAGGATCTGCTTCTTGCTGTTGACACTGACTGAAACTTCTCCCTTAAACGCGCCATTATTTGCCATCAAACATCGGTGAATGGGCATTGGCGAGATTATCGTAGATATTTGGCCCGATTATCTCATTGTTCTGAATAGCGTGGGAAATCTCATGACATCTCTTAGGTTTTGATCTGAGAGCTTCGAAAAGCTGGGTTGTTTCTACTCGAACAATCACTGAATCAGTTTTCGTTTTGTTCACTCTCGATTTCTACTTTCATAATCAATGCGCAATATTTTCATTTGAAGAATCAGTCAAGAAAATAAAATTATGGCTGAATTAAATTACTTTATAGTATTTATCTATAACGCTCATTGAGTAATGATCTCTATGTAACGTAATATTTTTACCCTTGCATTGACTATGCACTGTAAAAAATTCCGTACCTGAACTTTAGGTGCATAATCCGTACAATTCATTTGACCGTACAATCCATTTTTACTGTAAAATATCATATTGTAATTTTTGCATACCGTAATATTTATTTAATTATAGTGGTTCAATGATACTACGGTAATTATTACAGTAAAAATTACGGTATATCAGGTACGTAAAATGTTCCACTAAAAATGGATTTTATGGTAAAAAGTACCGACATCCTGAGTCTGTACGATATAATTGATATTTTATGTACAAATAAAAACAACAAGGACTGTAGTCCCTCTAAAGTTTGGAGAATTTTTACCACAACTTTCCGTCAGTAACATATACCATGCTAATAGCTAGTTCAGCGTAGATTTAGGACCGAATTATCGTTAAGTTTAAATTTATTTAGTACTTTTTGAAGTTATACTTTAAATAGTAGAAATTAACGTTTGTTTAAAAGATTGTCAGTCAAATGTCTCGTACAGATAACTAAGCAAGTCGCATTGGAAAGTAAGCATTCGAAGTACAAGTGAATATAATTTATATTAAGGATAAGTTTGAAGTTCACTAAGAATAATTCTAAGTAACAACAGGTCTTAAATCAATATGGTTTTTAAATAGTTAGATCGTTAAATCGAAGGAAATTTGAGTAATTATTTATAAGGAATATTAGTCCTATAAGGCGTCTAATGCATCACAAAAATAAAGCATTATAAATTATAAGATACTACTCTATATCATATTAGGGATTTAAATAAATGTTCTTACGGTAATACGTACTAGCATAAATAAAGGAAACATTATTTCCAAATAAGCACTAAAATAATGTAGCATAAAAATCATTTTATGATCAATCCGCTGTTGCATAAAAAGAATATTATCTACTTTCAAACTTATTCTAATATTATTTCCAGTGTTGATAATCTTATAACTATTCTATTCTATAGCTGCAGAATTTGTTGTGTTCTTGTAATTAATATAACATTTGAAAGTTAGAATAGATATATCACTTACTAAACTATATTATTTCCTCCCGAATAATATTTTAGAAAAGAAAAAAAAAATACTTGAATCACTAACCAGACAGGTCAAAGTTAAACAAAAGTTTTATAAGGAATGCATTCTTTTCCCAAGTTAATTTTCATATCGAATAGTTGAATGAATATCGTCTGATTTAAGAAAAATAAACAAACGCTTATATGATTTTAAGTGACATTTTCATGTGAATAACAATTTATGACAATACCTAATCAATTATGACAATACCTAATTCTAGTGATGTAATATCAAATATATTATATCTATGAGAGCCTATTAATAAATATTATTTTAGTTGAAAACAACTTCTTTGCTTCTTGAGATATGTATAAGAATTCTTTCAGAAAAGTTTGATTTTAAACAAAATGATTAGCTGTAATAAGACACTTTTCAAGATTAAAATCAGAGAAATCAATTAATATCGTTTGCTTTTGTAGTAAAGTGGAAGTTTAAATAATTTTGACCTAGGCTTTGAGGGCAGTTTATTTGAATCAAGCAAGCTACATCACATTACTAATGTCGATGATAAATGCATTATATCGAGAAAAACATACATCTAAATGTTTTATGGTGAAGAAAACAACTATTTTGCGACCCATATATTTACAAAAATTCTTCCACGAAAATCTGATACTAAACAAGGTGATAAAGTATATAAAACACTGTTTCCGTAATTTTTTTACACAAAATGCACGAAATATTTTCTTGCACACTGAGATTTTAATCTTTCGCGATTACGTGGTGCAAAAAAATAATGGGAATAAATAGGTTGAGATGAAAGAGCTAAAGTTACCACGCTTTTAAAAATCTTGTTGGTCAAGTTACGTCCATGGTAATCGTCAACGAAATGCATGCTAATGAGAATAAATTGTAAAGAGAATAAAATATGTTGGCGGACAAAACGCGAAAAACGAGTTATCTTTTTGGGTTTTTTTTATGAACAAATCAAACACAAAAAGGAAGTTAAATAGATAAGCCATTAACAAATTTCTGTTTCATCCTTGAGTAAAATAACGGCAATTTTTTTTTGGAATAAGTTAGAGTCTAAACCACGGTTAAGGAAAAATAAAAAGCTGTGGTTGTCTATTATTTAGATTAGTATATTTATTTCCCCAAAAAAGAATGAAATTTTTTTTAAACTACTGTAAAAATATTTGTAATTTCCGGAAATGATTACATTTACCACATAATAAATATCGATAAATATAGTATGATATGTTCGGTACCATAAATCGTTCAAGTTTGTTGCAATAATAATATGTTGAGCACATAACCATCTTTTAATTCACCCCAAAAGATGGTTCTACTTGAACTCATTATTTTACGTTAGTGTTATAAATTATTTTAGGCTAATTTGAAGAAATGTTTTGTAATCTTAATATGTTGCCAAGTTGAACCACATGACCATACCTCTTAAACTTGTTTGTACGCTACTATGGCTCTACTTGAATTTATCATTCTACAATAATTATACTCATTATAAGTTGAAATATAATGTCGTTCAAATTTGTTTCAACATTGTCAAGTTGAAGCAACTAATTGAACTATTAATTATTTTTTTACGCAAAATGATGCTTATTTTAAGTTATAATATAAATTTGGTATTAATTTGAAACACATAGTTGTAATTCTTAAACTCGGTTACACAATACAATGATTCTTTTTGGACAAATTATTTTCAGCTAGTCATACCCTAGTTATATGTTTTGAGTTAAGTTGACAATAATGTCAATCACATTTTTTCCAATCTTAATATACTGCCAAGTTGAAACACTTTACCATACTTCTTAAACTTGTTTTAACGATACTATGGTTTTTCTTGAACTTCTCAATTTAATTTAGTTACATTAATTATTTTAAACTAAGATAAACCATAATGTTCAAATTTGTTGCAATTTTATCATGTTACGAAGTTGTAGCATATCGTACTTCTTAAGCTTGTTTATACAATAATATGGTTTTATTCGAACAACAACATGGTTAAATTTAACTTCTTATTAAGATTTAAAAAAAATTTAACTGTATTATGGGCCAAAATACCGATATTATGATTCGACAGTGAAAATATTTTTCTACAACTATTGCGGCTCATAACGTTTAAAAAAGTAATATGCTGAATAGTCCTATGATGCGTTAAAAAGTGACCAAGTATTTTTGAAGGTTAGCAGTATTGTTTCTGATCTTCTTAATCAAACCAAAGAATATACTGTCTTTTATTTATCTAAATACTTTACTAGAACTTTACTTTGATGTCAATATTTTTCATAATACAATCGCATATTTTTCGGTCAGTTGTTAGTTTAGTTTTTATTTTAATAGGAAGGTGATGATAAGCGTAATTTTAAAGTCTTAGTCAAAGGGAAATAAAAAAAGATAGGAAGAAGCAAAAGAAAATAAAGTGTAATGCACTTTTTAAAATATTAGGTAATTTCTTAAGAACGATATACTAAAAGTGTTTTGAAATTTAAACGCCTGAATATGAGAATTTACGCTTCATAAATAGTTTTCACTCATTAGTTCATTTAATTAATCCCCTTAATTATTAAAAAAGAGCTAAAATAAAATAATCTTATATTTTCAAATGCTTAAAATTTGCTTTGAATTTTTTAAGTAAAATTTGGGATCTTTTTATTTCTCTGTGAATATATAATCTAATGTAATAATTTATGGCTCACGGTTATATCAATTAATTCAAGCTTGTAAATAATGAAAAAAAGTATTATCCAAAAATATAAATACACATCTTAGAAATCCCCAATTACGAATTAGGGAAGCCTACCACTAAACAAACAGGTAACCCCCTTTAAAATTTTTAGTCAAAGCGTATAAGACAGTTTCCTTTACCTAATGGTATCTACCTATATGGTTTACCTATATGACAAAAATAACACTGAATTAACTTAAAAGTAAATATGAAAAAACTAATTTCATTATACTTTCTCATTCGTAAGGAAAATATTTTGAACAGCATCAACGTTTTTAATAATTGATTAAATTAATGATATTTTAATGATATGCTTATAAATGAATCATATGCGCTTGTTAAAAACTCTCCAGTTTACATAGCTAACCATTTAAATAAAATTACTCTGGAGTAAAATATATATATATATATTATTGTATTATTGAATTAATTCATGAATAGAATATTTTAAAAAGTCATTAATATTCTACAACAAAACCCATACATTTTTATTAAAATTATAGTTTTTTAATCCGTTTTTTTCCACTCTACAGTATACACAAAGAGTTCATCTGGTAAAAAGGAAGTTAATGTCATGAGCATAAAGATTTGTATAAGTAGCTTAACAGCTGAAAATAAAAGAAAGAAGTGCAAAAAATAACTGAAAGGTGTGGAGGAAAGTTATGTAAGGAACAAAAGTGTTGAAAGTTTTTATTTTCACTTTCTCTAAGAAAACAAAAGCTTTCGATTCAGGAAGTATTTCGACGCTATTAATAAACCCTACAAAAAATACATTTGGTTTCTTGTTTCAAGAATCACAATGTAAATCTCTTTTTTTTTTCTCATACAAAAGGGGTGGAAAAGGTCACGTAAGACCGTCGTCCCTTCTGTCGTTGTTTAGAATTAATTAAATTGTTTCTTCCCTTTCTCACGCATGCGCATTGTAAGCAGATGTTCTTTTATTCCTTTTAAGCGAAAGGTAATTGAATTGACATGATCCTTACTCTGAGTTAATGTTTAAGTTAGAATAGATGTAGTTTCATTCTCTGATGCTACAAAATACAAGAATCTCTTAATTAAATCCTTATAAAGGATAGTTTTGGAAAACATAGAATTTGTTTACGACTAAACAGTAACTTTGAAAGTAAAAATAACAAAGAAATGTTTGAAACTTGTTTCGTAAAACCTTTATCATAATTATTGAGTTCTGTTAAATTAACTAAAGTTAATAATTATAATTACAACATGATATCAAGTGGAAGTTAGTGTAGAAATTCAGATTTAACCGAAACTTAGAGACGTTCAGGAAATATGTGGTAAACTGATCTAAATTTAAGGTTACCCAACGTCTACAAATCTCGGTAAGAGCTGCACTCTCTAAGATTAAACTCATACCAGTAAACAAAACTTACCTAAGGTTATAAGGTCTTATGGTATGATGCAGCTATAGCTGCAGTAGCAGAATTTACAGAGTTAATATATTTGAAAGTTCAAATTTATTTATGACTATAATGTAGTCAGGAAGTTATTATTGAAATTTTAGGCTCTAACATATATTTAGCACAATTTGCAAATATTACACAAACTGAAGTTATACACAAAAGCTTTATGTTTAAAATTAATTTGAATTTTTCATAATAATACTATAATTTTGCCCAAAGGAGAAAAACAGATGTTTATACTGAGCCAAATTAAGAAATCAAAATGAAAGGATGAACATAGAGTTAACACTATTAAAACAAAACTAAAAAGAAGCAATAAACATAATAGTAATTTACGGTTTGCTTATTAGCTCCCATTTAAAGTTTCTTCGAATGAATTTCCTTACCATACACACTTAACAGACAAATAAAAAAAATTAACAGAATAATCACCTCAATTTTTTTTTAAAAGAAAGAAAAACTATTCTTTATTTTTTCTTAAATGAAGATAAAAAAAAAATCTTCATTTCATCTTTGATTTTTCTTATTCTCGATTTTTTCTGCTTGCAATTTTTTCTCAATCGATTTTGTAAGAAATTGAGGTAAAAAACAATCTGCAGAGCCCCTACCATACTGTAAGGTTTCTGCTTTCGGTGGTATGTCTAATAAGCCATAAGTGAAATTTCTATGCATATTGCGTAAAATCCTAATAATCTCGTAAATGCTACATGAGAATTTTAATTATTACCCACTTCTGCTAAATTAATTAAAATATAATTAAAAAATGATTATAAATTTCAAAACATCCTTATTTTTGAATCGCATTCTCACTGGGGACGAAAAATGGATTGCCTATAGTTTGTCTAAAGTAAGAACTCCCCTAGCCATTCGTTAGGACCCGTGAAGGTGACTATGGTAACGAGGCATAACTATTTCAAATATGGATGTGGGGTCATTGTCTGGGATAGGTATTAGACAAGACAGGTAAGCGAATAAAAGAGAATATTTTTCTTCGATCTATTGTGTTAGCCCTAGAGTGAAGAGAAGCTACCCTCCCTGAAATGCGCTATTCTTGTTTTCATAGAAGCAAGCGGTCTCAGACTTTGTGTAGGGGAGAGTTCTTACCACAGACAAACTAAACAGCAATGTACCAGTATTTTCAAGAACTTTTTGAAGGTAAAACCTTGTCTAAAAATAAGGTGGCCAAAAAGCACCTAGATTTGTTTTTGCCAGAAAAAAATATTTTATGCAAGTGGAATCATGATAATGCCATTAAGATGTATTGATGTATATGATTACGTAAAGATACAAATAGAATTGCATAACAGTGTGTATAGAATTATGACTAGATATAACACTGTTCATTCTTATTTTTACTCTAACACTATATAAATTAATCACCACTTCCCCATTACTAATTTTTGTTAAGAAATTGAATTGTACTATTAGCTTAAAATAGAATTATTGTGACCCTAAACCTCCTAACAAGCTTAATTATTATTAATTTCTCATAATTAATTGTAGTTAATAAATTAAACTGCGCATAACTGTCTTCCGACTAATGACTAAATATATCAGCGCTTACTCTCACTTTAAATTTCACAGTGAACATTATACTAGAACAATTAGGGTATTCAAAACAAATCAACAAAACTTTCATAACTTATTGAGTTCCCATTTAATATTCAAACAAAAGAATTTGAAATCTTCAATCCCAGCATCTTCCATTATTCTACATCTTATCATAACTGGAGCAACAAACAACAACGAAAACAACACCCACTTTCAGTAACAAACCATTTCTTAAGCAATATATGAAAGCAACGTGTATTACAATCAATTTCAACATCATCAATTCATCGTAACTTATACTTATGTGGGAAATCATTTTTCGAAAATATAATTTCACCTTGTAAGTAGCCATTCTCAATTGATCTATTTCATTTTAATCTTGTAAAAAATGAGATAGGTTAGTTTATAACAATTTATTCATTATTGATTTTTTTTTTATATTCATCGGTTCGAAAAGGTGTCAATTATGTCACTCAACTAAATGAACAGTTTAGCCTTTAGGATCGTTCGTTTAATTTTACTGCCCTCCATTTAGGTGTTTTCACTTTTACTAGTTTTTTTCATTGAAATTAATTCAACTAATTCGTATATCCTAGAGGCTAATAACTCATTCTCGAAGCACCTAGAAATGAACGGTAAATACTTAATTGCATGAATCTATTTATTATTGATGGATAAAATGCCTTTAAGCATTTTGTGTATTTAATTGCAATGCAATGACATAGTTTTTTTTTTATAAATATTGCACAATGCATTCAGTACAAAGTAAAAATTACAACTAATTTTTTTTTGTGTGACACTGTTACGAAATCATTTAAATAAACTTTTAATCATAGTAAAAAGTCTAATGGTAAATACATATATATTTTTTTAATATAATAAATATGGAAAAGATCATATTTTAAGTCCGCTGTCTATTTAAATATAGTTTTTAATAAATTATTAATGAAAAATAAGAGTATTGCTTAATTATTTGCTAATTTTTTAGAGCAATTAAACTTTAATAAAAAAAAATCAAAATTAAAACTATGGGTTAAATTTTTCAATTTACTTAATTTCTATAGTTTTCAAGTTAACGTATAAAAAAAAATTTCCAAATAAAATATATTTTTAAAACGCATTGGACTTGTAATTTTTTATTACTTTTTTCTACAAATAAAATTATTATTTAAAATAGCAATGATAAAGATTGGGAAATTAATAGTACAAAATTTGTAACACTTTTGCTTTATTATTGCTGAAATATACATGGATTCTACATTAAGTTTTAAGTTAAGTCGAAAAAAAGTCAAATACTTTAATCAACATTATTTTTCGTTAATATACCTCGTACAAATTACGTTATTATTTTAAAAAGCTATTGCAGTTAAAAGTTAATCGTTGCGAGGGCTTTGTAATGCTACGAAAATAAAATATGTGTTCTTATTTTAATTCAATATTCTAGACAGAAAATTAAATCTTGCAAAGTTTGACATATATTGATAAACTTCTAAAAATTTTCTAATTCTACGGAGGTTTAGAATGTAATAGATAAATAATATTTCTCTAAAAATAGAAATTTTCCACCTATTGAATAGCTTAGAATATCAAATAACTTGAAATATTTTAAACAGTGGAATTTTAAGCCAATTATTTAGCATGTCTCTTGCATAAAAATAAATGTTGCTATTAATTAATAATTCTCTGTGATAACAAACTCACTCTTGCTTGACTACTAGTACATAATGATTAAATTAAAAATATCTCTATTTTAGTTTCAAAATAAATTATGTTTGCATTGTTTTTATTAAACAAAAGAAAGTGTAACATAGGTATTTTGTTTTAATAAGGAATCCATTTTAACTATTATTCAATCTAATTATCTCATTATCTTGGAGAATTAGGTCAATTTTTTAAAATAATTTATAAATGACCTTTTATACATAAAATTAATTTTGGTATGAATTTATTCATAAAAAGAAAGGAAATTCCACATTAATGATGTATCAAACAGATCAAGGGTTTTATTTTATGTTTTTTATCACATAAAGTAAAAAGATTTCAATTGTTCTTTTGGTAAACTTTCAAATCACTCGTGGAATTACTTAAAAAAATATAGCTTAACTCTTTGAGGATTGCACTAATAATAATAAAAAAATTCAACGGACTACAAAAAAAAATATACTAAAATGTTTCTAGATAACTGTGAATTAATAAATATTAACCATTTCAAAATCTTATAGTAATTTTATTCTGATAATCAAAATCAAAAAATAATTAATAGAACAGAATATCAAGGATGGGTGATAAATAAATAGTACAAGTAAATATATTTAAAATTAGGACTAATGAAATATTTTACTGGTACACGTTTAAAATATTAATTAATTTTATTATTTTTTTTATAATATTAAATAATTATATTAAATTATTTTATCCAAAAAACTGGATTCCTTTGTTAGAAAACTGGATCGTACCAAATGATTTATGTGTTCCTCAAGAATTCATGGATCAGTCACTTTTTATGTATATCCACTTTAAATAATAAAACTTTAAATTTTGACGATTCAGCAATCCTTGAGTTGTATTTCGTCAATTTTGAGAATCATTTTTGTCACGAAATGATGTGATTTGCGACGAAACGTGAATTTTCAAATATATGATGAAGAAGTTTCCTGAACTCGGAACGTCATCGTAGTGCATTCTGGAAGAATGTTAAATAGAATGACGAAACTAGAATGAGAACCAGACAATCGAAACTAGAATGACGCATTATGTCTTTACTTTTGACGAAATACATTCCTTCGAAGAATTGACAATTGACACTTTGACGAAATGTTTTCTTGGTGCATATGGCAAGAAACGGTTTCGTCAAAAATGAAGAAAGTTTCGTGAAATATGAATATCCATTATTTCCAGTGTAGATTTATGAATAATATAATTATTTGTACTTATATTTAATAAACATATATAAGTCAGTAAGATCTAATAAACAAATATCAAGTAATATTTACAAATCTAAACCAAAAATTTATCAATTAAAAAATGTCGGTTACCACCCTTTTTTATTCTAGAGCACCTCACAAACAAAGAGAGGGTGCGTTCCCAAATTAAAATTCTGTCTACTTGCCTTGTTTATCTTTTTTCTGCAAATATATTTTTAATAGCTTTTTTTATCATAGATCATGTGAAATATTTCTATTTATTTACTTTCTTAAAATTAAACATATAAATAAATAAAACTTGAAACAAAAATAAAAAATGTGCCTCCAAACTTAAAAATGTACTATTTAGATTTCTATCTATAATTGTAAAAATAAGTTTATCAGTCTTACAACTGCATAAAGAGTTTTTCTTTCCATGTAAATTTAAAGAATGTGTTTTTGTCAGTAGTGAAATTGTCAAATAGATTTTCAAAATAAATAAATAAAATAAATGTTAAATAAATCCCTAATCACTCAAAATGCAGTTATAACTTTTATTAAATATTCATAATTGTGTATTAAACGAAATTAAACTTATGGGGAAAAAACCTTAACTTTATTTCATCATTATTGTGAATACAGATTCACAAAGTATTTGTCTAAATTTTTTTTAACGGCAATTTCAGAAATATTGAATAGAAAGAAAGTACGGTTACGAAATCATAAAAAGTTTATTTCTGGAAGTTCCGTTTAAAATGAAATACAGTAAGTAGAATGAATAATTCTGGTTTATTTTCATGGTTCAACAGCGTTAAAACTGATTGACTATGAAAGTGTCAGTTTTATGACAAAATTTAATCAACCGTAGCAGATCGTTTTAAAAATATATTGTCTACAATTAAATCCTTCCCTTAAGAGAAATTTTGAAATACTCCCCCAGATTTAAATCTTGTATCAATAGGATTTAAATTACATTTAGGCGACAGAAAAAAACAAGAATTTTAAATCTGAAAGGAATGAAATTGAATCCCTCTTCTAATTGGTTACATATAAAAAGAAACTTCCTCTAGTTTAGGTGAAGTCTCTGTAAGCATATGGATTAGCATTGTAAAAGGAAATATTCAAATAATTTTAGCTAGTTTCTAAATAAAACATTAATGTATTCATTTGATTCTAATCTTCTTGTTTTGTAAGAATGAAAGAGCCCGCAATCTCATTAGTTTATTTCCTAAAACTTTTAGAAAATTTAATCTTGTAGATGAAAAGTGATTCAAATATCCTATTTAAATTAACGAAACTAATTTTCATCAATAGCACAAGATTTTGTTGTATTTTGCATTTAAAGGGGAACTTTCGAAACTCTTGAATAGTTGAAACCATCTGATATCAACACAGTGTAATTGTTTTACAAGTTAAGCATTAATTTTAAAGAATCTGTCCATTTAGTGACATTTAAAAGCTAATAGGGATAAAACTAAACTAAACTAAATTAAAACTTTTAATAATTTTAATAAGAAACTAAATTAAAACTTTTTTTAATTATAATTAGGAATTAATTTAACCTTCTACCACTGAAAACACGTTATAAGAAATGATTTTTCCTAACTCTTAGTAAGCATTCAGTTTTCGTATGCAAGATTTTCCGTAATCCCCACCCTTAAAATCATGAAATTAATTTAAAATGTTATCGAAATCTAGCTGATCATTATAAAGAAAGACGAGATTTTAAGCATCACAATTTGTTGTTTTTAGTTTTTAAACAAATAATGATACTTTAGTAATTTTTTAAAAAAAAGTCCGATATTAAAAATTTGAGAAGTCATATATAGTTAAAATTTAAATTACAAAAACGACTTAACCAATTTCGGTCAAATTTTGCATTTTTTCATTTAAAAATTTGTTAAGCTGATGAACAATAAAAATCTGTATACCTTATAATTCATATTAAACTTTGCGACAATTAGTAAATAAAATAATAAAAATATGAATAATAATAATTAATAAGAATTATTCTTTGCGTGAAATTATCTCTGGACAAGCGAACTTAATGAGTGAAAACCATTTCATTTTGCTTAAAAAGTTCCCAAGATATGGTGAAATATACTGAAAGTAAAATTAGCATCAAGGGCCCTCAATTTTTGACATCTTTCCTACAATTACTATCTGAAACAAGTATTAACATTGTGGCTTTCCCCAGATTTTGAAGGTCAACAAACCAAATTCGACAAAAAAATTATGTTTATTAAAAAAAAAAAAAAAAAAAAAAAAAAAAACACGTTTTTGCGTCTGTTTTCACAATTTAAATTATCTTCTGCACTCGTTAATTATCATATTTCAGGTTAGGCCTCGAACTATTTAGATAGAATCCTAGTGCGTGGAAATCCGATCATTAAAATCAAAGGTTATTCAGAAAGTTCCATTTTTTGCGCACTGAAGCTTAAAAGAAAAAGACGAGATATATGCTTGGGGGCATAAATGTTAAATAGAAAAAAAAAACAATGTTTTTTTTAAAATTAAGAACAGTTGGATCACATCATATTTGTGCATGATATCTATATGCACATAGACCCATAAAGAATTAAGAAGACATCTTTAGGGAAAAGCTTCCTTTTTAACTTATGAAATTTAAAAAAAACTTTAAAATGTAAAATATTTTATTCAAGGTAGGGTTTTTGTGGATGTTCAGAATTCTCACCTCTTTTTTTCTTTTTACCTCTAAACATAATAAAAACCAATTATATAATAGGAAAAATTGTTCCAAAAAAACTTAACGAGCTATTTGAATTTTGATAGTTTTTAAATGATTTAATTATTTTCATTGATTCATGATTCACTGATTAAATAATTTTATTATTTCAATAAAATATGCATCTGCAGTTGTTTTAATTTATAAGAGTTCATCATTGAAAAAAAGAAGATGAGTCTTGTTAAAATCTATAAAAGATTACTATTTTTTTTCTTATAGCAAAATGAAAAAAAACATTGTAATTGACGAAAAATTATAATAAAAGTCACAGCAAGGAATTTATAAAATCTTGCTAAAATATGCATATAGCATTTTACCCATGATTACACATATTTCAAAAAATAATATTACTTATTTTGAGAAATTACATTCTTCTTTTTTGCTTGAATTATTTATTTACCATTTAATGATAGATTAACTAATAGATCATAACCACTTTCTTTTTCCATTTTACGGTGGAAAATTATAATAATTTTTTTTCTTTTATCTTTCACAGCTTACTTTAATATTTTGGATGCTTTTCAATTACTAACAATGTTTCACAAATACGACTTTTTTTCTCACAATGTATGCAGAAAACTAAAATATGAGAATTCCCTAAGGATAGGTTTTCAGTTTTCGTAAAGTTTTCGGGATCAATTTCGAGTTTCGTAAATCTTAACCAAGGAAAATGTATCAAAACTTCCATCTCTCGTGATCAGAGATCTTTTCTCTTTTCATAAATATATAATAGTTTGCGAACGCCTCAGCTGAGAATGCACTTCTTGATTATAAATAATATATAAGCCTAAAGAAACTTTGAAATCACTGCAAAATAAAGCTTTAAAGTATATGTGACACTTTCTACGAAGTTTGATGCATTAAGTAGAAGAATGCTCTCTAAACGCTTTCGCAAATTGCTTTTTAGGCATTATTGAATTATAAGTTTCGTTTGATACAGTGGGGGCAGTATAAATGATAAGGCACAAAGTTGCGATAAAGCAAAAACTAAAATTAAAGAATAACTAAGTAACTAACTTCTGCTGTATTTTATAACTAACAAAGTTGCTGTGAAAAAATTATAATAGTTTAAAATTTTACTTCTCTTTAATAGTAAAACATTATTTTAATATAATAACTTTAATATGAATTTCACTTATTTCACTTATTTAATATGTTTTTCCTAAAAATTGCAAAAAAAAAAAAAAAAAAAACCAAAAACTACATTGGAGAAATTTTGTTTTCTTCTGATGCTTGAGATTTTATAACGAATCGTGGATATTTTTACATCGCTGATTTCAAATCTTCAATCGATTACTTACTCCTAGCTACAGTTTTTTAATATTATTTTTCGTATATTTTTTGTAAAAATGTACAAGTTTAAACAATTAACAGATTTAGTTCAGTAAACAAGTAAAGATTAGTTAGGACACATCAGGATTAAACATGCATAAGATCTCATGTCCAGAAATGTCACCAAACGTTGCTTGGAACGTTTCTTTATGGGCTTCTGAACAGGTCATAATAAGGAAGCGCTTCCATTTGCGTACGACGACATTTCCGGGCACGGATATAGAAATATTAAAATATAAACAAAAATAGTTAGTTCAACTATTCAATATGTTATATTTTTTGTCCTGATGATGCTCAAAATTTTGAGAGTTTGCTTTCGTACAGACTTAGATTAATAAATATAATAAAAATTCAATAAAATTAGGAAAAATTAGCATGGAATCAAAATTGGAGAAAAATTAAAAATAATTGGGAAAATTAGCACACATTCTAAAATAACCTGTTAAAATTTCGCAACATTTTAATCGCCGTAAACGGTTGTCAAACTTTTTATAACACTCTTCTTTAAAACATTTTCGCATTTACACCAACAGTCCAAGATCACATATTCCTCAATCATATGTACATAATAAGCATGCCCCATGTAAATTAAAACCTAATGTTAAATTAATATAATTAATAAATAATGACATCGCATTTAAATATATCTAACATCTTTATTTGTTTACGTCATTAGCTTATTCTAAGCAAAATTTCTTGAATTCAAACTATTACTTAAAAAGCATAATTTCAACGACTTTCAAACGTAAGCAATGACGCCACTGACACAGGAGGACCATAATTGTTTGACCCTGCATAGAAGAAGGTAAAAAAAAATGAAAATAATTGAAAAATCGTAATAGCCGGACACAGAATAACGTAGCCTACATTAAGGTAAAAATTAAAAATAAAAATTGAGAAAACGGACTCTTCTTCTTTCCTGAAATCCAAATTTGAATGTCTCACTTCAACCAGATTCACCTAGAGGCGTTTTGTCCACAACCACACATACTGACCTACATATACCATCCAACGCTAACACTCCGAAACTGGTTTTCATGTAAAAAAATAAACCCTCAGGTGTTGAATTCTTAAAGTAGAAACTAGGAAAAAAACAACAAAAATATTTGCCGTTATTTCACACGCTTACGAACGAGTTATTATGAAGTGCGTGGTCTACGATGGTAATTACTTCAACAAAGATGGACAGAGAGGACATCTTCCAATTTTTCCTCCCGGATGATAATCATACTCGAAAAATGGCGATTATAATCGTTTTAATGGTTCAGTAGTCGGAAGTGGCTGATGATATCAGTACAAAATTCTGCGTTTTTCCGGAACATTTGATCATCCTTTTGTTTCAGCACGCAGTACAATGCCTGTTGTGAATTTTAAACAATTATTCCAAAACGACTTCCAACACAGTTGTAGTTTGGTATTCTTTCTGGTGAGGGCGGAAGATTTTATCGTATTTAGACAATTCCATTATTTAAGACATTTTCTACTTTATGCAAAAATTGTTGATTACAATGCTTTTAACTAAAAATGGTAATTTTTAAAACATTTTTGTCTGCTGCATATCTGAAATCAGCTACAAATTTAGGTAATAATCAGGAATAAAAACATGTGATTATGTGGGAGTTGCTGAGGTATAAATTAAACAAGCATCATCATCAGTGTCAAAATAAGTATAGTTGAAATCAATAAAATATTTGGGTAATGCTCACAATTTATTTGTGAGCATTAACCATATATTTTATACGTAAAAATCTGATTTATACGTAAAAGTAATATACGTAAAAATCTGCTTTATAAATACATGAAAGTTATAATATTGTTTATAATATTGTATCATTACTATTCATATATAGAAATTTTAATCACAATTCTTAATTTAATTTTATTTATTATTAATTATCAGTTTACTAACTATTAATGCATTTAAATGATTTGAGGACTAATTTTATACTTATATTTAAACCTAATATAATAATAAGATTGATGTCAAATATATACATTTTTCTAAATTAAATAATTTTTTAAACTTTATAAAAATGTTAATCATATTAAAGCGTAAAAGCAAGTAGTATTAGGAATCAACATTAATACTCTTGTTTCATTTAAAATATATGTATATGGATTCAGAACATTGTTGCTGCTGAAGGCAGCAGGTAAGCAAAGTGGTGAAAACGTCAGATGGTCACCGCAATAAACCGCTTAGAAAATTAAATGCTATTTGATACTTGAAATGTATGGTGCACCAAAAAATTTGTAGTTTCGATGATATCTAAGCTCCATCTTTCAGTTAACAATGCATAGAAGAGTAAGAATTCGTGAAAGCTTTTTCATTCCATAAAAACCTTATCCCCTTACGCAAATTTAAAAAGTTAACGAAATATCCAAAATAAAGGATATTTTTTCTAAACGCTTCCTTATAAGATACAAAATATCAAAATAAAAACAATCACATTTTATTAAGAAATATTGATAAAAGCCGTTTACCTTAACCCTTCCGTGACAAACAGAAATAATTTCCGTGTAGCTTTGTGAGAGGAAAAATGCTCCTGAAAAAATGTTGTACGTTATGGCTTCATCTGCAGCAAAATAAATAAAATCTACTCTAAATTACTAATTAAAAGAAAAAATATATTAAATTCAAAGTGTGTTAGACAGGAAAAAAAGAGCAGTTTAAAAATAACAGATTAAGCAATAGGTTAATAAACGCTTTCTTATTGGAATAAATTTAATTTAAAAGGTTATAAATAACTATATCATATATAAGAAAGCATACATAAATAAAGAAAGCATTTACTATATTGAAATGTGATGTAGATTATATTATGTAGTTTTTCGATGTAGTTTTAAAAAATTATCAACCATCATATTTATTTTTACTGTATATTTTATTAACCTTAAATATAATTATATTATATATAATAATTATCAACTTAATTGTAGTTAAGAATAACCTTTAAAAGAATTTTCAAAGTTTGCTGACGTTGGAGATTAAGTTTAATATTTATATATGTGTGTATACTCCCTCCTTAGATTATTGTTCCAAAGTAAGAAATTAGTTCCAAATTTAGAAGAGAGAAAATTTTTAAAATTTGCTTAAGTTACAAGATAACGAAGACGTACTGTTTAAAAAGGCGTACTGTTGACTTAAATTAAAATATAAATCAGGCAACTCAACTCTACTGGCAGACAATAAGAGATTACTACATTATTGTAGCATGATTTTTGTAGAATCCGAATAGGCAGAAAAATTTTTATTTATTAATTAGAGAGTCAACATATTTTTTGTAATGATTGGAATAAAGATAACAGTTATTAAATTTGAGCGTAAGGAAAAGTAATTATTTCAATTAGACAGATAAAAAATAGTTAATTTTAAATTCTCAATATTAAGTTCTTAAATATTTTAAAGAACTTAGTTCATCGGAAATAGGTAATAAGAAAAAAAGTGTAGTAAAGAAAACTTATTTATTTTTTATAGCACCAAGAACAAAGCGTAATAATTATTTATACATTAAAATCCAATAATGAATTAAATAGAGTGTTAGAGTATAGAGACAAGAGACATGGTTTGGCAACTTTTCAACATTGAGTCGTGTATCAATGATTCTTCTAAACTTAAGGCGAACGCACTTCCAAACCTTTCAAAGCAATTGCTCTCAAATCAAATGTCTAGCAATTTTCCGCAGATAATTCAAAAACATACTGTTTGGCTAACA
This sequence comes from Parasteatoda lunata, assembly GCA_949128135.1. NCBI lineage: Eukaryota > Metazoa > Arthropoda > Arachnida > Araneae > Theridiidae > Parasteatoda > Parasteatoda lunata. Next base: position 53,654,406 of record OX421973.1, on the reverse strand, counting down.
ATTGTGTGTCTAAGAATAACAATCTGGAGTCGATTTCGTTGGACATGATCGTCTTACGCATGACTCACTCGGAAGATATCGACATTGGAAGACTAATTCGGCATTGTCTGTCCTTGACGTGTTGTCACATGCTGAGATGAGATGTTCTAAATGCGGATGTTCCATGCAGGGTCTTAACTCGATACACCCTTGAAATGTGGGCAGCTTCGCAAGGATCGTCGCCCATTTAATTTCTTCGGGACTTTCACCCACTTTTCACTAATTTTTGAGGTCTTTGTTTTAGGACAAAGAATCGGAAAAAATAGGCGTGTAATGAGCTCTTATTCTGTGCAAGAGGATATAAAAGTAAACACGCCTGAGAAGAAAATAAACTATAAAGAACAAAAATTTTATATCTTCTATCAGAACATTTTTTTTTTTAAATTTCAGAAAGTGGTGTTGATAAATATTGATAGCTATAAGGGTAGTTTTATAGTTTAGTGATTAGGGTAGTTATGGTTTAGACGCATCAAAGTTGTGGAGTAATCGATGGTTGTCATAAAATAAAAGAACATGTAAATTAAAATACGATTTTATTTGGGCAAGAACCGAAGAACACTGGAAGTTAGATGTTCATTATGAATGCTATGCTGTAAAAAAATTCAAGATCAAATTATGGTAAGAAGTACTGGCACTCAGGTTACCGGTACTTTCAACCAGAAAATCAATTTTTGTCGGATCATGTTACGAAATAAACAGTCAAATATACCATAACTTTCACAGTATTCCCGAATGACAGTGAGTAATTATTATATTACTGAATGACTCAAAATAAATAAATATTACTGTAAAAATTACTATTTAATATTTTAGAGGATTTTACGGATGATGCATCCAAACTGCTGGCACTTTATACTGAAATTTAATGCAGATCTTTTCACAAAGACAATTTGACTTTATACAGAGTTTTTACATTTTTATGGACAATCCTAACCATTATAACGAGATGGAGAGATAACGAGGCGACAAAATTATGGACATGGACTTTATGTTTGTTTATATTCAATTACTTTATGTTTGTTTATATTCACGTTCTTAAGTATTTTTTTATGTTTGTTTAAAATTTAACAATTCAAAAATTTATAAAAATATGCTAATATGTTTACAGTTGTAAAGTATGAACTATTTTTTTTATTGATCATTTTGACCATTTTCCTGTCTAAAAATGTTAAGGGTCTATGGAAACAAATTATTATTATTTATTAAAATAAGGTGCACTTTAAAAGAGCCCGAATCAAATTACGATAAAAATTACAGTCGCTTTGGCTACTGGTACTTTTATCGTAAAATACATTTTTACCGGAACATATAAAGGAACAGAAATTCTGATATACCAAAATTTTTACAGTTATAATTGCCGTTAAATCAATGAGTCACTTTAAATAAATATTATCGTAAAAACGACATAATATTTTACGGTTTGAATGGTGTAATATTTTACAGTAAAATGGATTTTATGGATGATGCACCAATAGTGCCAGTATTTAATACCATAATTTGATTCGAGATTTTTTATTTTAGAAATTATTGAATTTTTTTGCATTTATGTTTAGAAAATAATAATATACATTTTTCCTAATTTCAAGTACATTAATAATTTTTTACATCTTTACCAATTTCTTTAAATTTTTATTTTTACTTTTTTAATTAATTTTTTTTTATATTTTAAATGTATTGGATCTTGCAACTCTATTATCAGTTTAAAGGTAACACTTAAAGAATCTTTTAGTTTTTTCTATTAAATGCAGCAGCTGTAAAATCCACGACTATTGTATTGAAAGAGAAGAAACCTTTTATTAGTTCTCTCTTTTCATAAGAGTTATAATGGCAAACTCTTTATAAAAGAAAACATTTCCTGGATATTAAGATTCATTTACGGAGTGGTATTATTTTCTTGAAATTTATCTTCTTTGATTTTTTTTCCAATTTCAGATAAGTTTTTTTTTTTTTTTTATAATTTCGTTCAGCGTTTCACTGCGGCTTCATTTATTATGAGCCTTTAGAATGTATTGAATCTGTTTTTTCCCCTCGGAAGATGTATTGCTACTTATTCAAGCGATTATATCATGAAAATGAAATGAAACCGATTCCCTTATTCTAGAAAAATGTTCGAACTTTTTATTTTTTTATGGAAGTTTTATTACAATTCATAAAATTCCATACTACATCTCAATTTAAACTGTTATAAAAGTGAGAATTTTGTATTATTTTATAGTTAAATTCTATTTATAAATTAAAATTCAGGAATATTTGTCATATCTATTCTTTTCAACACAATTTTTATTAATATTTTTTTTAATTCTTCAAAAAAAATGTTTTGTAGGTTTTTAGAAAGAATAAAATTTGATGTAAATTAAATCCACTCACATTAAATCTCCAGACATTCATATGACAATTTTCACTAAAATCTACAAAACTTATTTGCTATATTTAGTTGAAAATGATAAAAAAAAAATTCCTTAAGAAAAGAAAAAAAAAAAAATTCTATAACAGCTTCATACTCTCAGAAGTTGTAATTTTACAAAACTGCCAATGCAGTACCGTATTTAAAAGATCACAACATTAGTATTTAGAATTTCATAAGTATTAGAAAATAATTAATGTACTTATTATAAAGATATACCTCTCTGATCTGCCCGGAGGAGCATACAAAGTCATTTGTCTCCAAACCAATTTTTATTTAAGATCACGTAAAAAAGCAAAGTTACAAACTCCAGAAACAAACAAAAATTTACAAACAGACGAAAAATACAGGCCGCGGTGGTTGAGAGGATACCGCGCTTTCCTCGTTATGAGCTGTCCCAGGTTTGAATCCCAGTGGTGGCTGGTTGGTAGAAATTCTGCTCCCTACTTGCATTCAGCATATTGCTGACGTAAAATAACCTCACGAATCATGAGTTAGAATCCCCTTTCCGTCGGACTAAACTCCACGAAGGATAGTTTTTCGTCTGTTCCAGGAGTTTCCTTTTCTTCTGGGTAAGGTTCGAAATTATAAGGCTACCGAGTTGAACATTGATAGTTGTAAACTCAGAATTGGGTCTTTTTTTCGACGTAGATTATAAAATATGAAACAAAACAAAAAATAGTAGCTTACAGATAAGGATTAAAACAAAATTAACGAAATAAATCAAATAATTATAAGGTATTCTGTCACCCTTAATGCATATCTAACTAATAATCACCCTTAATACATATCTGACTAATAATCACCCTTAATACATATCTAATTAATAATCAACCTTAATACATATCTTTATTCAAAATGGAAGATAAATAAAATAAAAATATACAGATAAGAAATTAGTACTGAATTATAGGGGGGGAAAAACCATTGATTACTTTCCTTTTATTTGCCATGTGTTCCTCACTAGCGCAGGTGTCAAATGACTAAAGAGGAACACGAAATAAATAAAATCACAGCCAGTGTGATTGCCCGATGAAACTTTTAAGTGATTTGAATTAACGCATTTCAGTGATTCTAATTAATGTATTCACACGTCGCTCGCGGCAATCTAACAGGTTTTGATAATTTTAATCCCATATTTCTCAATTAATGATTCGGTGTATTTCAAAAAGAATTATCTTTTCTTTCTCTTTTTCACGTGTAGCTTTCATTAATTCCTTTATAACAAGGATCCTAATATTCCATATTAAAGATTATCGTTGCGGAACACTATGCGTTTCAAAATCAGGTTTGAAAGATGAATTTTTAATTTCAATTCTACATTGTAAGCAATTCAGGATCAAATTACGGTAAAAAGAACCGTCACTCAAGCTCTTGGTTTTCTTTACCGTAAAATCCGTTTTTACCGGAACATGTTACAGAACAAAAAATCTTCTATCCCGTAATTTTTTTCCGTCACAATTAAGGTAGAATCACTCCAATTAACAAAAATATTACTGTAAAATTTACAGTATAATATTTTATGATAAATTGGGTTTTACGATAAAATAAATTTTACAGGTGATGCACCTAAAAAAGCCGTTACTTTATACCGTAATTTGATCAGGAATTTTTTACAGTGTTAATCAGAAAGCATATCAAGTATATGTTAATTTAAAAGTAATTTTTAAATATATTACACTACTCTCAGTTTTCCTAACTGTAAGTTATTTTTAAGTGTATTAAGTTTAAGTTATGAGTATTCTTAGCAGTCAAATTATAGAAGCTTAAGAGAAAGTAAAGAATGGTTTTAAGGTTTATATTAATGAAAGTAACATGAAAAAGGCGGAAAAATAACAATTGTTATTCGTTCAGAGAAAGTTCTCAGTTTCAACCATTACTAATGGATTTCTGTCACATTTAAAATTTATTTTAGCATTTTTCTCATTCATCTGTTAAAACAGTTAGTAATGCTTCGCTTAAGTTTAAGGGCAACCTAATTTAAAACTAAAGATAGTATTTTTGTTTAGTTAAACTCTAAGTTTATCTAATGGAAAGTTTTTGGTGAATTATTTGAGTGTCTATTTCTTTTAAATGTTTTAGTTTATCTATAAAACTATAATCATATTTTAATTCATTGAAATCGTTGTTTAAAAAATCAAAATTTTTTGTTTTCAATAGGGAGTAAATATTATTCCCGCTAGTTTTTTGTATTTCGTAAAACGTCAAAGAAAGTTATTCAGTTGTATTCCTTTAAGAAAACGATTACATTAATGCGTAGAAAATAGAAAAACAGCTCTACTCAGAAAAACATTCCGGATCAAGTTACGGTAAAGATTCCAGATTATTTTTACCTATGCATGTACCGGACGAAAATTCCGATAAAGTGTAGTTTTTACTAGAATAGCTACAGTAAAATCATTGAATAAATTTAAAGAAATAAATATTTGTGTAAAATTTACGGGATAATAGTTTACTCTAAAAATGAATTTTATAACAAAAACAGATTTTATGGTGAAAATAGATTTTATGGAAAAGTAAATTTTACTGTTAAATGGTTTTCGCGAATGATGCATTCAAAGTGCCGGTACTTTATACAGTAATGTAATTTCTTTCAGTGATCAAAAATCTCACATATTGAGCTTATAAAGTACTTTTTTGTAATTTATAAGTAATTTTCGAATATATTATGGTGTTTTCAGTTTTTATAATTGCATATTAATTGTAAAATAAGATAAAACTTAAAGTAAAAAGTACCAGTACTCAGAATGCCGGTACTTTTTACCTAAAATTTTATTTTTACCAGAACATGTTTCGGAACAAAAAATTTTATATAACGTAATTTTACAGCAAGAATTACCATATAATCACTGAATCACTGTAATGAAATAAAAATTAATGTAAAAATTACGATATAATATTTTACAGTAAAAATGAATTTTATGGTATAATGGCTTTTATTAATTTATACTGTAATTTGATCCTGAATTTTCATATTGCATAAAAACATAAAGCCACGCATCATAAAAAATAAAGTGATGCATGAACGTACAGTAAGAATGCTTGCAAAGTTAGAAAATAAAGTAACACAAAAATGGCGTAGAAATAAATATTAATAGGTTATTGAGTCAGGTAAGAGATATGCAACTTTCCTTTAATGGATTATTACAAGTCAAAGTTGGTCAGATAGCTCTCATTCACCTTGAGTAGTAATTTTAACAAAAACTATTACGGTTTAATCAAATCGTATATTCATTATTTTCAACGAAGATATAATACTCTGTATGAGTTAAAATAAATTACATAATTTTTTGAAATAAGAAAGACAATTAAAATAATAAATGATAACATAAATTAGTAAAAACATTGTAAAAACGTCACACATTAGTTTAAAAGTTCATTAATCATGACGTGAGAAAAATAGTAATGGATAAAACTTCCTCAAAAAATTACATTTGAATTATTTCAAGAGTGAATATAAAGCATAACCTAAATTAGAATAACAATTGCTGTAATTAACTTTTAAATTTCAAATTTCGTTACATTTATGCTACAGTAAGAGATTAGCGTATTAATCAACGATACATTGTAATAATAAAATTTAGAGCAGCTTAGAGTAGGGAATAAAGTGAAAGTCATTAAAATATATAATCGGAAAATTATTGTAGCGTGACAACTTCTAAAATAATTTTTTCAGGATCATTGCTATCATTTAAAAAAAAAAAATTTCTCACTTTTATTCAAATAATTCAAATTACATTTAAAGTGCAATTCGTATTTTGAAGATTAAATAAGCCTTGCATTTAAAAAGAATTAAAAGTTATATGTTGTGTATGAACTTCTTTAAAATTGCAATGAAGATAAGGATACCTCAGAAAAAGTCTTTACAATAAACTTATATGATTGAATTTCAGAATCGATTGAAATTATAGAAAAAAGTAACGATTATATTTAATCGAAGAAATGGATTGCGAAACTGAAATTAATCGAAATCGTTTTATTCGGTTTTCGTAACTTAAGTTTCTTCTCTTTCATTTGGTTTGGTCCTGAAAATTGAAAACGATTTTGAAGATTTTATGTTGGTTGAAAAATTTGGAAAAATTAAGGCAGGAATTTAATTTGGTTATAAATAAAGTTTAAAAGTGTGCAATTTGATTAAAAGTATGGTGTAAAGTATGGCAAAATCTATTAACAATAGCATTTGAAATATCTTATCAACATTATGTTTTGAAAATATTTTATATTAAATCATAATAACTATGCCACTTTTGATTAAATATTTTTAACTCTGCAGAAAACAAAAACTCTTAATTCAGCCAACATATCAAACTAAAAGTGTTCTTCTATCAAAAAATTTATTTTTGAAAAACTAACAATTAGATCAAAATCAGAATTTCATAAACAGGTTCTTTATTAAAATAATAGATCGGGATAAATAACAAATCAAGCTTTATAAAGACAATCGAAGAACGAAGTAATACTAAAATGTTTCCTTTTATCATAAAATCGGTTTAGCGTTATTTAGAAGTAAACATACTCTTATTATTAAATTTCTTTATTACTCTTAATTTAATACAATTCTTAAATAACATTACAAGTCAGAGCATATTTATTATATGTTATGCTTAAATTTCTTTTAAAAAGAACTTAAAATGATTGCGCACCATACAAAATTCTTTAAAATAAACGAACGTTTTTGAATTTCAGATAGTCTGAAAAATTAATTGAAAAGATAACGATATCTTTCTAGAACCATATTTTTAATCAAAAAAATTGATAGAGTAAATTAATCAAAATCGTTTTATTCATTTCCATAACTGCAGCTCTTTTCTTTTTTTGGTTTGATGCCGGAAATCATAAACGATTTTTCTTGAGTTTATATGCAACGATGAATTTGATACAAGCTTTCTATTGTTTTTTTTTTTTTTGTAAGAAGCGACTTTGCGACAGATCATTATTATTTATTTTCACTTTCGCATCTTACAAATTAAATGATGCATGGCAGAATCTGGATAGAAAAAAAATCAAATGTCATCTTTTTTTAATCTTCTTCTACGAAGAGAATATTGTTTTCTTCTGTTCCGTACTTTTGAAATGCTTCCGGTTTTTTTGAAATCATAAGAATTATGTTACTTTGGTCAATAATTTTCACTGCTGTAGAAAACAAAAATTTTCAATTCAGCAAAGATTAATAACTTTTATTAAAACGAAAGTTTCATTTTATTGAAGTTCGGTAAGTTTTTTTAATTTAAAACTAAAAAAACAGTTAAATTTCCTCTTCACGTTTGCTTAGTAAAAAATCCATAAACTTTAAATTCACGTACCCCTTTAAACATAAGTGCATTTACAGGTTAATCATACAAAAGAAATATAAATACCCATTTTTTATTAAGAATAATAAAAAAAATCTATTTCTTAAGTTCCTAAGTTACGTTGCTAAGTTGTGTCCCAACTGATCTTAACTAAAACTGCTTGAGTAAAATACATCATCAATACATCATACTACAATCATCAATTGTAAAAGGTATAAAACTAGTCATTATTTTTCTCAATTTATAAGCATCAACTTACTTCAAATTAAATAGATTATGCATTCGAATTTTTATCCTAAATTCACAAACCAATTATTGTAAAGAGGGTGAACTATTGAACTATTGAAAATCGAGGAATTATTTTTTTTTTAAATTTGTAAGTGTAAGAAAACGTAACTTTATTTAAACTGAATATATAAAAGGTATTGTAACTTTCATTTTTAAATCTATACCTTCATTGATTCTTTGAACAGTCGACTAGATTTTGAATTTATAATCACCAATATTCAACTCTAAAGCCTTGTAATTTTAAACCTAATCCAGAAGACAAGGGAACTCCTTGATCAAGTATTCGGAAAAATTTGCCTTCGTGGAGGACTTTATAATTGAACTAACCCACATTTACGTTATATGGAGCGGGAAAACATGAAAATTGAGCTTGACGGCAATAGGACTCTAACCTATGTTCCGTCAACCGCTGAGGATATTTTACGTCAGCGCTGCTGGTGCGAACCGGGTGCGGAATTCGTATCGAGCAGCCATCACTTGAATTCAAACCCGGGTCAAATCATAGGAAGGCAAGCTCTCCATCCAGAATAACAATAAGTTTTATTTAAATTGAATATATTTAATGAGTTGCATTCTTTATTCTTAAAAGCTTAACACCATTGAATTTGAAGGATAAGAAATACGTAAGCATTTTTCCACTTATAAATTACAACTTTAATTTAACTGAGTATGCATAATTCATTACATATTTAATCTTTGAAACCATAACTCGGATTGATTGTGAAGGGTAAAAAACCAGTAATTACTTTTTCGCACCTTGAAAAAAAGAGGAATTTCAAATATTCCGTACCGAATGGGGAATGATGGAAAATACCAGAATCTAATTGATAAGAAATTTCATTTCACCCAAACTTGTAAAGTTGGTGAGCAACCTTGACTTCTTTTTGAAACAGGTGCATATCAGAATTTCAACAATCGCTTTTTCGGAGCTTCAATTTGTTCTTTCTTGACTTGTTGATGCTGAGTCTAGATACTGTTGTGTTTTTTAATAGAAATATTACAAAGAAAATGCTGAGTTGTTTCATAACAGTTTATTTAATTATTTATCAATTAAAAATTACAATTATTGTACTTTTAGTGTATTATTTGTATTTGTATAATCAAAATAGGAGAAGACGATGCTAAGTTTAAAAAAGTTGTATTTTTAAAATTCGATTTGTCAGGAACTATGATGCCAATTTCACTCAAATTTTGTATTCTGCCATTTAAAAGTGTATTCCTTAAAATGATATAAGAATTGTATATCATGTAATTAAAAAGAATTTCGACTGTTATTAAATAATAAAAAATAATAGTTACTTACTAAAAGTTATACATTGCATGAAAATCCTCCTTGGATAAATGAATTTTATTAATGTGTGCAAAAATTTTGTTTAAGAAGCTCATGATATGTGGGCAATAACAAAAAAAGGTAAAATTAACATTGAAGGGTCAAAATATTGAACCGTTCTCCTGAGAAAACTATGGGGAATAGATTTCCTGGATTGCATTTACCTACAATATTTTGGAGATCAAGAACCTAAATCCATCAACAAAAAAAAAGGCATGCTAATTCAAAGAAAGTACGTTTTTGTGTCTGATTTTGTAACTTAAAATATCATCTGCACTCAATAACTAGCATATTTTAGGTTACCCCTTCAAACGATTAAGACTGAGCCATAGAACGGAAAGATCCAATCATTCAGTAAAAAGTAATTCAGGGAGATTCTCTCATTATTTTTTATGTGATGTACAACTGAACAGTATGTATTCAAATAATTATTACCTTAAGTCACATTGTATTTCAAGAAAAAAAATCAGTAAAACGCCCATTAAATTTACAAAATTCACTTTTTATTTTAAAAAGTTATATATACACTGGTGGACAAAATTAAGAGAAGATCAGAAATTAATCAGAATTGGACACAGCTTCAATGGGCTAATGTTCTCTTCACCGATGAGTCCAGATTCAATCTACAAACTGATTCTGGACGGTTATTGATATGGAGGGAACCTGTAATCCGATACCATCCCAGCAACATTATCGAAAGCGACCATTATGCTGGTGGAGGACTCATGGTTTGGGCAGGGATCATACAAGATACCCGCACACCACTTCATGTGTTTGACAATGGTTCCGTGAATGCCCAGAGGTAAAGGCAGGAGGTACTAGGTCCTAAAGCCCTATGTGCGTCTTTTCAGGGGCGCTGTTGACCCTGAGTTCATTTTTATGGACGACAATGCGTAACCACATAGGGCTCTCATGGTTGATGAGTATCTGGGAAGCGAGGATATTAAACGAATGGATTGGCCAGCCAAATCCCCTGACCTGAATCCTATTAAACATGCTTGCGATGCTCTTGGGAGAGATATTGCGATGCGCCAACCTCCCCCCAGAACCATTCTGGAGTTAAAAATTACTCTGGTAGAAGAATGGGAGGGTCTTACACAAGTCCTCCTTAACTCCCTTATTAACAGCATACATACTCGTTGTGCATGCTGTCTGTCTGTCAGGGATGACCATACACCATACTAGAGGCAAAACACACTGTACAAGCCTCACTTTTATTGTCATCTTTTTTCCTTAAGTTCAGACTACATTGGATTTATTGGCAATAGCTCTTGCCAGTGAATGGCACTTTCATTTTTGTTTTGCATACTTTATTATCATGGAATAAGCTATATCCATACCAAATTTCATTTATTTATATTCAGTATTTTCTGAGATATTTGGGAAAATGTCTTCCATCTCTTAATTTTGTCCACCAGTGTAAAATAATGAGTATTTTAAGGTAATAAATATTTTATAAGTATAATTTTGTTTTTTAGAGGAAAGATATTTTAAGTCTATATCATAAAGGGTCCTTAGGTAAGTGCAGTGAAGAAAAACTTTTACAGTAAGTATAGTAAAAGTTTATAGTACAATAAAGTTGAAAATAAAATTTATTGAAGTTCAACTTATTTATAAAAATTCACTTTGGAAATTTCTCTAGAGAATGAAGAAATACTTTCGAATGAACATTTCGTTGCTGAAGGACCTCAACAATGTCTCCGGGGAATGACATTTCTGTAAAATCACATTCATATAAGGCGATTTACTGATTTTAAGATTAAAAAAAGACAAAATTATTGTTACGTAAAGCAACAAGTATATAAAGAACTTATATACTGTTATGAAGTGCGTTAGTTTTTTTGTTCAATAAAATAAGCAGAAAGCAAAGCACACAGAGATGGTAAATATTTATTTCACTAAGTTTCAAAAACACTTATTACAGTTTTATTATTTGCGAAAATATTTTTTAACTAGATTATATATATAAAAAGTACCTTTGAAGCCAAATGAATTTTTTATTTATTTACATTCCATTAAACCGGTTAGTAAGTAGTGTGGTATTTGTGATAAATGTTTTGTTGCAAATTTTTATCAATTATTGTTGTTTTTTTTTTCTTTTTGAAAAAGTGTAAATAAATATTCTACGTATAATTTTTGAAAGTTGACCATCCCTTTAAAGCTTCAATCTTCACATTTTCTCTTAAAATGTTGCTAATCATCACTATCGCTTCTTGTTTTCTTATTCCGAGAAAGATAAGTTATATAATATATAGTCAAATATACTTTCCAATAAATTTACTATTATTTAACAATTTACAATTATACATCACAAAGTGAATCACCAATCAGTTATTTCTATTTTTTTATTTAGTTAATTTTTTTCTATTAACTCAAATGTTTCTAAATAAGTCAATCTTTTGTTAAGGAACATACGAAACCTATTTACACCGCACCTATTGATACAATAGGTTGGTTGTGTTAATAATACCGATTACCACGGCACTCGTCTCTTACCACAACGGCACTCGTCTCTTACCACAACGGCACTCGTCTCTTACCACAACGGCACTCGTCTCTTACCACAACGGCACTCGTCTCTTACCACAACGGCACTCACCTATTACCACAATACCGAATTCAACATTCTAGACAATTAATTCAAATTTATCATAATTAACATCAATCGCGTCGATAATAGTTTGGCGAATTTTTAAGGAATCCTGAAATAGAGTAATAAAACTAATAATGAAATGAAACAAAACTGAGTCGAATACGGATGATTAACATTTGAAAGCAACAACAACAGAAAAAAGTTGTTCTCAAGAGCAAAAACAGTAAATGCTTCAGTATTTTGAATGATTTTGGATTTAATATTGTAATATATTAAGGATTCTTCATGAACGGTTAAATACTGTGCTCAAAAAACAAGCAGACTAACATGAAAAACTTTTGATCTAATGACCAGATCTGACAAGACGTTCTAGAACTGAATCTTATTTGTACGAAGGAGTGACCTCAAAATAAGTCAGATAATTAGTGCAGACGATTTTTCAACTGATTCTGATTTTGGACTCATATATAGGGGGTTACATTGAAAACATGCTTGTCAAATAATGCAATAAACTAAAGAGCCGATTGGCAGTTGCAGTTAATCACCTGTAACCAACATACTTTGCTCCATGTCATTTACTTCAGTCTAAATGTACACGCCATAAATCCATTGGATAAGCATGATAGTTTTAATTACCGTCTATTTCCCCAGACCATGACAATGACCATGAAAGCATGCGAACAATTCATAAACAGATACTAAGCATGTCATGGCTTGCTTCTAGATTCGTTCATTTTCGTTTAAATTTATGACCCATCGAAAGAAAAGGGTTAAACGCATCCTATAAATGGAAAAAAAAATGATTTCAAGACGAAATTAGATTAAAGCCAGTCTATTCTATATTAAAACTACCGAGGAAAGAAACTGTGCAAGTTTCAATTGGAAAGATAGCGCACCAAGAAAAAAAGTATGATCAAAACTACCAGAATATGGGAACACCAAAAAGCTAGGTAATTTTCACCGTAACACTTTGGTAATAATATTGGCAAAACTACTAAAATGATTTTGGTATTATAAAAATTGATAAATGTGATAAAATTTGTTATTTTTATTCTGATACCTTAGAGCCTGGCATAAGCACCATTTCGGATAAATTACTTGTTCTTAACTTTACTTTGTATTTTTTTTATAAAATGTGGGGTAATAAGAGTTATAATTTTAAAAACCAGAATTTTCAGCAAACCGTTACCATATTAAAGGAAAAATTACCAAATGAATACTTTTTTTTTGTACCAGAAAAATTGTTTTTTTTTTTTTTTTTTTTTTTTTTTTACCAGGCATGGCATTAACATACAGTACAGTAATTTTATCAGATCTTATTTAATCTGTGCGTATTTAAAAATGATAAAAATTTATTCATGCAATTTTCTTTTCCTCTCGTGAAAAATTAAATACAAGCTATGTAATTTCAAAAAATTCTAATACTGTTATTACTTTGACTAAAATGATTCAAATATAACGACTTCCACCATCTCGAATTTCTGATATCACTGCATTTTTAGTGCCTCCATTTTAATTCGTGATATAAAGATTTGACTATATCTTATTAATGTATGTTAGTCAAAGAATTGTGGGGAAAACAGTTTAACAGTTAGGTCATTTAATTGGGATTGTTGTTTAAATGACTAATTTGAATTTTTTTTAATCCATAAATTGTGTTACTACCTCATTCTCCGAGTAAGGATTAAATTATCTGGTACTTACGTACTATCTCGCTGAATATATTCGCTAACACTAATTAAGTCATTTTAATATCTTAAAGTAATTGATCATAAACAAACAAAATGCAAATATAACTAATAACATACAAAAATGAGAAAGTACTTAAATTTGAACTAATTATTTACTTGTTTTTAGAACTGAAGGATGTTTCGTAAAATTTATACAAAACATTACGCACGGATCTAGAAATTTAGTCCTAATTTAAGACTTGGATAAAAAGTATAGTTAAATTTACCTGAATATGGTAAAATTTAACGTGTTTTTGGATGCCAAATAACTAATTTTTTCAGAAATGCTTTGGCAATGACTTTGTTTAAAAAATCAAAGAAATATAGATTTATAAAGTGTAATAAAACTTCATTAAAATTTAATAATGTTATAATGATTTCTTAAATCATGGCATAAAAACTATTTATTCGGTGAAATGAACTTTTCAATTTTATATTTTTCACTAAACGTGCGGCAAAATTAACTTTAATTTTGAAAACCAAAATTTCCGATAATTTGCTACCATATGAATAGGAAAATTACCAAATAAATGGTTTACATACCGTATATTTTGGTGTCATTAACCAGAATTGTGAATTTTTTCAAATCAAAAATGCCATTACGATACAAATCTTCGTGTATATGGTGCAACCATTGTTAAAAAATTCTAGAACAAACATTCTGGTTCTGTTATTTCCAGCACATGCTTTTGCAAAATTGAAATCGGAGAAAAAATGAAATCCCTATACAGTAATTTTGCCAGTACTTTGCATAACAATAACCATGACTTCTTACAAAAAATATTACTTAAAGTACAAATACATAAATGTAGGTCTAATCACTCTAACATTAAGTGAGTAGTTGTCACGTGATTTGATTTTCAAAACTGTTTATTGTTTGTTAAATATTTTAATTATGTAAAAAATAAAATAAAAAATTCAATTAGCTCAAACTTTAAAACGAAATCAAAACGAGTTTTTTAAAAGACAAAAAGTTTATAAACGATAAAAGACGTGCGTGTTCAAAAATAGAGCACAGAATTTGCTAATCGTCCTTCCTATCTCAATAACTAACAAAACAAAGAATTAACTATTTAAAATATTAATTAAAATTTAGTTTTGCATAAGTAAAACTTAAAGAGTTGAAACTGAAAACCACATGAAAGGAGAACATATTTAAAAGATATCATTATTCATTTAACATTGCACTCGCGCAAATGCTTTCAAAGTCAAAAATGTAAGCTTTAAACCTACATACACTATCGTTAATATCATTTCAAAGGCAAAAATGATAATTTTTTGATTGAGCCTAGCCTAAACAGTGAACAATAACGATCATTTGTATCTCATTAAAATGTTTCATCGGTTATTCTTTTGAAGAAATCTTGTCGATCATCTGTAATATTTCCATTGTTGTAACAAAAAATAATGGATAAGACACTGGGTCATTCGATTAGAGCTGCAAATTCTTATCATTGCCAATTATACTTTTTCAGAGCGACGCATTCGATGTATGATTAAGCAGAAATACGTCATTCGATTGAATCCCTTATAAATTGCAGATATACAAACAGACCGTGGAATTGGAGAATGTTGTTCTAATTTGAAATTTAGTCGATTGTTTAACGTTAATTTTAAGAAAAATATGGCATTTTACTTTATTTATTTGTCACTAAGGAATTTCAGCTAATGATTTTTACATTTGAAATAATCAGACTGTACTGTATTTTAATTTTAACTAACTCTAATTGCATTTCTTCCCTCTTAACTTACATGATTGCTATTGCTGCTTTTTTTAATTTATAACATTTTTGTGTAGGTGTTATTGTTCAAGTCCGAAATTAGCGGAGGTAGCTTTATCTAGTGAATGTTAGGAAGTAAATTGAAATTATATTATTTCTCTCAGCAAATGTCAATCATCAGTGCAGCAATCAGCTTAGTGCTGATTGCCGCACTGATTCAGCTGATGGTAAACATACGATAAAAGACGAATTTTGACGAAAAATGAAATATTTTTGCTAGATATCATTTTTTTTTTCAAACCCATACCGTCAAACTTTAGATATAAGGATATTAAAGAAAGAATTTTGAATAAATAATGAATAAATTATTGACATTCATGAAAGCGATGATTTAATGAGACACTTTGTAAAGAATTTAATTATTTTAGAAAAATTGAATCCGGCACCCATCGTCGGCATTCAGCAATTGCCAACTTTAGTGCTTTAAAAAACAGCTAGTGTTAAAAATTAAATGTTTTTTAAATAATAATTTTTTTAAACATTGATAACAACAGATTCAACATAACTAATTGAGTTTAATTGAAGCTATCTTCTTCTTACTAACTTGATGACCATTTTTTTTAGATATAGATATACATAGATTTTTTTTTTCTAAATCCCTATACTTACGGATACGTTTTTGCGAAAATTTTTGGATAATTAGATATACATATTGGTTTAGGTGTGTCAGTTTCCTCACGTGTTATAACTGAATTATATTTCGATACAAAAAGAGATATTATATAATCTAAGTATTTACTTTAATTTTAATAAAAATGCTTAGAAAATAATTCTGGAAAATTCGCAATTCTCGTAAATAAGAGCTTGTGACGAATTCAACACTTCGTTAAATAATTAAAAGCACACTATTAAGCATGTATTAAAAACTGCTATATTCATTAAGTTATTAGATTACTTGTTAATTATTAGTATTCACTAAGTTATTAGATTACTTGTTAATTATTTGTTATTCACTAAGTTATTAGATTACTTGTTGTATTAGATTAGTATTTCTTCTGCTTGCTTTAATGCGCATACGTATATGGATGTAAAAGGTTCAGAAGCAACTTTTAAAGTGCACCATGAAAAGCTTTTAAAATCACCAAATGTTCTTGTCTACCAGATATTTTAAATATTACTTGAAAAAGAAATGATATATTTCGAAAAACATTCTTTTATCAAATAATTGAGTAAATTAATTGAAATTGCTTCATCGAAATTATTCCCATATCTGCAAAGAAAAAAACATTATTTTTTTAAATATTAAATTAATAATAATAATAATTAAATAATAATTATGAAAATATTTCATTATTCCGATTTTAAACGACATTTTAAAACAAACGAAAAAATAAACTCCTTTCTTTAAACTTATCCAAACTTAGACACATTACCTGAGCAACTGTAAACCTAATTTGAATTAAAATTCCAGCAATGCGTAGAATTTATAATAAAAAAATACTCAAACACTTTTACTGATTGCAGTCCCTGTCTGTTATATTCTTTCACTGGCGACCTGGCGACATAATTCATAATTCTCCGCTATCCACTCGCCAGGTGCATACAAAAAAATCTAATTTCTGAATCTGTGTTGAATTAGTTTATAAGTGATCCGATCCGTTTGTAACCTGTAGCTCTATTGAAACACTGGCTCACATACCAGCATTACAAGGTCAGACACATTTGGTAGGAGTTTCACCCACTTTTTCGTATCTCTAATCTTCAAGGACGCACACTCGCGACACTTAACCTGAACTCGCGGAGAAACTGTCTCAAATTTAGAAATAAATCATACCAGTTCAGCGATAAAGTTTATTTTCGAAAGATTTATTTATTTATTTAAAAAGCATTGCAGTGTAACGTTGTTCTAATGCGTTTACTTACATTTAAATTCAAAATATTTATAAGCTTTTAAATCTGTAAAGCAAAGGAAAGCTTGAAATTCACAGCTATAAAAAATTCAAAGACTACCGATTTTGTTTTAGGAAATATCTACTGTAAATATTTAAAATGCCTTCACTTAAGAATTTAAACAGTAGTCATACATTTTAGTAACCATCGACTAGATAACAATTTATTATGCAAAGCAAACCATATTTCTCATTTCTGTGTATTTCATGTTTAAATAAAAAAAGTATATTCATTATTTTACATTAAAAAACAATGTTTTGCCTTTAATTAAAAAAAGTCGAAATTATAATTCTTTTTTAAAATCTACATGTTATGTTGTTGCTATTGTAGTCTACCAATACATAAATTTTTGTATATAATATATTACACTGCAGCGAATTCCTGTTCTTTTTATTGATTTTTTTCTGCATATTTGAAGATTTAAAAATGTTTTGTTGACAAAACGGTTATTTTCTGTTTTTCATCCTTTTACCATAAAAACCATCAGTTGAAATTCCTAGTTTTTGCCTTGCAGTTTTGCTTACCTACTTTTTTACTTTGCTTTCCTTTCTACCTTTTTTCACATGATTTTAAGATCATTTTCTTTACATGCTCTTATTTTTCAGCAATTATTTTATGCTTTGAAACATCGTTTAAAATTTTGATTCCAGCAGTTTGTCAAAATAAGTTTGATCATCTGCTTAAAATTCAGGTGTCTATTTTAAAATAATAGTATTTTTCTGTGAAATAAATTACTTAATGGCACAAATAATTTAAATTATTTAAAGCTTATAAATTTAACAGATTTTTTTACAGTGTATCTACAAATCTATCAATAAAAATAAATTTTAGTAACTATTTAAATTTGGCTAAGAAAAGTTTAAATTATTCTATGTATGCTCAGTATATAGTAAAGATCTATCTTTTAAACACATGTTTCCAATTTGAATCAAATATGTATATGATATAAATAGTTAATTGTTTCAACAGTTTTTATTATCATTACTAAATACACCCTACGTCTATTTAATAGAAAAATATCAATTGTAGTACCATAAATATAATTTTGGAATCGAAAGAAAACCTTTTTTACGCGTTTAACGACTTTCTAAATATTACAACGCTAAACATGATAATAGTTTGTTCTTTTAAGATAACGTTTAATATATATATAATCCGTCAAGAAAACTGGTCAAGAAAACTAGGGAAAGGTTAATGTCATACTGAACTACTATACAGAATACAGAACTACTATACATTAACTATACAGAATTGTATACAATATGCTAACTTTTCAGATTCTTCAGAAATTTTACGCAACTTTCAATAGCAAAGTACAGTGTTAAAGGTATTAGAAGGATAAGAAATGCACATTTCTAAATGTTTATAAAAATCAATTATCTTTAAATATTTTTTCAAGAGAAAAGATCAAATTTACTCTATATTAAACTACAATGTTGAATATTAAATATTTATAATACTTCGATTAAAATATATACGATATAAATATAATACGATTAACTATTATCTTGTGTGGCCCTCAATTTTAAAGTAAATTTTTATGAAAAGACAAATAATCCATTGGTATTAAATGCTTAAATGACCTCTGTTGAAATATGATTGATTGATTCTTAGTTAGTTTATTATTAGTTTAGTTAGATATGATTTTTAGTTTAGATGTGATTTAGAGTTATTACTTGTTGAAGCGCAATTCAAAAAATAATCTTTTGATATTAAATATTTGACTCTTAGCTTTTTAAAGAAACATATATTTGCCTTCAGTATCTCAAAGTTCGTAATAAATATAATATGTTATAATAAAATTCTTAAACTAAGTCAATCATTTTAAAATAATTGAGTGTAGTTGTAATTTTAGAAACATAAATATTTTCATTGACTCATTGTAGGCAATCAAACCTCAATAATAGAAAAAATATGAAAACTAAAAAAAAAACTTTTAAAATGCATAATTATTTCATCTATTTCATAATTTATTGCTTAATATTTCAGCATTTCCATAAAACACTTTGTAAACAGTAGACTCTATATTATTTCTACTTCGCGTTGTAATCGTATGCAGTCAAATTTAATTATTCATGAGACAAAATTACACAAACATTCATTTAAACAAACTGAAAATAGACTAACTATATGCTAATATAAATGCGTCTTTAATGCATATAAATATAGGCCATCATATCGACTTTAATTCTAAAACCTATTAAAATAAATCTCTTGTGTTGAAATTTCATAAACAGAAAGTCAAAGATTAATAATAAAATATGCATAATATGAATTTATGCAATTTTTACCAGCGATTATAATATAAAATATATAATATATTAATATATATTATATATTAATATATATTATATATTAATATATATTATATATTAATATATATTATATATTAATATATATTAATATAAAATATATATTTATATATAATAATATTATGTTATAAAATTTCTTTTTTAAAACTAAAAGTTTAAAATGAAGTTAAAATTATTTCGAAAAATCCTATCGATAATAAAATTAATCTGTCAGCCCTAAGTTCAAGTTTGCTCATTACATAAACTATTTTGATGGTCCAGTACTTTAAATGAATCATATTCAAAAAGGCCGGTTTGGTGAGTTATTCAAAACTTTTCTCCATTACTCGAAATAGAACTCAGCCTAAGGAGTTAGGACAAGCAAATATAGGTAAGTTCAAAAATGTTTGTTGAGGAATTTATTCAAAAGGGAGCAAAGGTCAAAAACTATTCTCAAAACGTGGATTCTTTCATAGAACATTAATTTTTTCTTAGTGCTGCAACATAAAAGTTTAAAAAGTTGAAAATAGTTTCAAGTTGATGAATGGAATTTGAAAATTTAAGGACTAAAAAATATTTAATACTTGTCTTATTTTTAATCTTTAAAAAAAAAAAAAAAATTTTGCTGTGCGAAAAGAAAATTTAATTTACTGAAAATTATTTTATGAAACCTTTAAATGCATTATTACAACAGATAGAAAATTTTTACTTGGTAGAAATTCCGGTTCAAATTACCGGCACTTTGGGTGCATTATACATAATTTAAACTTTTCTTAACCAAATTTAAATAATTACTAAAATTTATTTTTATTGATAGATTTGTATATACACTGTAAAAAAAAATTATTAAATTTATAAGCTTTAAACAATTTAAATGTATAATGCATTATATATTTTACCGTATATTGTATTTTTACCGTAAAATATCATAGCATAATTTTTAAGGTAATAATAATTTAAATAAAGTGATTCGTGTTTTTACAGTAAACATTACATCAAAAAATATGGTATATCAGATTTCTTTAACAGTTAAATTTTGAGATAGAAATGGATTTTGAGTTAATAAGAACTGGTAACCTGAGTGCCGTACTTTTTACCGTAATTCGATCCATAATTTTTACAGTGTTATATCAACTAACAAAGATAACTAACGCAATAAAAGCGATCCTAAGAAGATGTGAATCTGTTAGTTGGAAGTTAACAGCAGCAATCGAAATGTCTGGACTAGTCAGGAAAACACATTCATCCAATAGAAGATTTATAGTGGTGAAGGTGATGAATATACAATATTGCTAGTTGTATAAGCTTTTTATGTTTGTGCCTGTCATCTGAAATACGTATTTTTTAATTAAAAACCTCTCGGTTCAAAATAAAACAGATATTTAGAATTGAGAATATACAATACGGCTTTATTCGATTGATTGATTTAATCTTTGATGTTTATGACTCCATTTCACTTTTCGTATTGTAATTCAAGTCAATAGTTATTATTTATGAATGCATTTGTATGATTGGAATCGTATAATTATTCTATTTCTTGCTTTTTGCTAACAAACCCTAATTATCAGCAACTTTAAACTGGCAATTATGCGTAAAATAAAATGATAAAAATAGGTTTTTAACCTTTACAATTTTTCTCCTCTATAATTATATGCTAAACTCTAAAAAAAGCTATTTTAATTACTTTAAGAGGAAAAGGAAAAATCCAGCTCTATTTTTTAATTAACGCATTAACTTTAAATAACAATTAATTTATAAAAAAAACCATCGGCAATCATGCGTGATAATTAATTGTTTTAAATTGTGTATAAAAATTTAAGAAAAATATTAATACTTTAAACTTTTCTTCCTTGTAAAGAAAATAATTAGCGAGAAAAATGATTTAATCAATCAGAAGGACAAGAGAACTAGAATCAATTTTCAAGAAGAAAAAAATGTGTTTCAATTCTTAAAATTCAACGAATTATAAATGTACATTCGAAGTGAAATACACTGTAAAAAATATCCGGATCAAACTAGTATGAAAATTATTGATACTCCGCTGGACGGTACTTTTTACCGTAAAATTCAATTTTACTGGAACATCTTAAGAAACAAAAAATTTGATATACCGTACTTCTACAGTAATTTTTACAGTAAAATCTCTGAATCGCTCTAACTAAATAAATATTATTGTAAAAATTATTGTATTGTTTACAGAAAAATGGGTTTTACGGATGATGCACTCAAAGTGCTGGTATTTTTTACAGTAATTTTATCCGGAATTTTTTTAGTGTATCTTAAAAAAATGAATATGCCTAATAGCTTTAATAATATTTATATTTAAAAGAAAATGGAAAAAAGAGTTGGAAAATCTATCGAATTTCTCACTGTTATTTTCATGAATAATAATGATAAAATTATTAAAATTGCTTTTTGATAAAAAGTTACCTAAATTAAAAAATATTAGCGTTTTTTTCTGTTAAAATTTGTTTAAATTAAAATTTGTTTATGTTACGTGAACAACTTTTCAGAAAAGAGTCTCACTTAATTGCTTAAAAAGTTGCTCATGCAAAACGCATATAGTTTATAATTTGCCTAAAAATTAAAAATTAGTTAAAGTCACTTTAAAATTATTTCTACTTATCATGAAAATTAATAAAACCTATCATGATTTGGTAGAAAATTATAAGAAATAAATGCGTATTAACAGTTTAGCATAAATAAATTATAAGTATTTTTCCAACATTTATTCTATAGACGAAATTTTTTTTCTAAAATATTAATGCGTAAATAAGAATGTACTCGGCAGAAAAAACGTCCATGTTATAGAAAAATTGATAAGGAGATATAATTGCCCTCGTTAGCTTCTTTACCACGAGTTTCTGTAAAAGTCTTAGCTTTTTTTTTTACAAAAAGTGTCTTTAAACAAATAAAACAAATAAATAAGAAAATGTAAAAAATAAAAGGAACTTAAAATTTTGCTAGAACTATAATTATAGCAATTTTATTTATTAAGAGAAACCTTACAACTATTGATTAAATTTTATTTATTTAATTTTTATTAGTTAGGTTATCAAACACATATTTTTGATAAATTAAAGTAATTATTATTAAAAATATATTTCTTTTTGTTTTATTTTTAATTAAATGTTTCAATACAAGTATTATTGGAAATCAATATTTGAATATTGAGCCAGTTATTTTAAATTAAACAAAGAGGAAAAAAAAATCTGGTAAAAGTATCGTAGGGACATTTCTGGTAAAAAAAAAAAACATATTTCTGGTTAATAAAACAAAAATATACGTTATATAAGTTATTTTTTAGGTAATTTTCAGTCTATATGCTAACGGTTTACCGGAAATTTTAGTTTCCAAAATTATATTTCTTCTTATTACACATTTAGCAAAAAATTGAATAGTTCATTTAATAGAAAAAATGGTTTTTAGTGATTTTTAAGGTTGCTCTAAGGAAGGTATCATGATGAAATTACCTAATTTTACCAAGTTTTATCACATATTATCGAGCCATATTTTATTGTTAATTTAACCAAAATTATTACCCAAAGTACTTTGATAAAAATTACCGAGCTTTTTGATGCTACCATAGAGCCTAAATACTATATATTTTCCTATTCCGAAAGTTTTGACATTACATTTTTTTTCCTCAGTGTATATTTTAAATGTCATTAGTGGCACGACGTTAAGTATTCGGTAGTGTGAAGGAAGAAAAATATTAGAAATTCAAATAACTTTAAAGTTAATAAGCACATAAATGATTTTTCCAATGAGAAATGACCTCTATTTTTAAAACTATGCCTATTTGAATAATTTCTTGAATTGCAAAGTCAAACATTAAAATAACTTCAAATCAGACCACTTTTTTAACTCACTAATACTCAAAAATACTTTATGAATGCCTAATGAATGTAATATTCATTTGTTAATATTAGGTTTGAATATTTTAAAGGTCAAAAACAAGGAGAGTAAATAGCAAAAGATAAATTCAATCCATAAAACATTTCTACCAAAAAAAAAAAATCCATCACTTTCTATTTGTCATTTTCTATTTAATCGTTTACCTTTAGGGCTGTCATTCAGTTTCACTATATCTTTCATATTGATCAAAAACTGTTTACTTTCAGATATTATGGTTAATAGATTCAGTCTTTTCTCCAAAATTTTCCAATTGTTCCTTTTGGCGTTTTTCAAGATCAGCTAAAAAGCAAATAACTTAAACAGGCGATCAACAGAGCGTGAATCCAAAATATGTAATCATTGGCGTCGGTTTCTTTTTCAATGACCTGAAGCGCCAATTTATCGTATTTTTACCCCTTAAAAAGCTAGCTTTTTTTACAAAAGTTTACTCGCGAGTTAGTACTCGCACGTGATGAATCTTATAAATTTAGAATTACTTTTTTAACTTCGAGTGGCAGTAAAAAGTAAAAGAAATGTTCCGACCTGAAAACTATCCAGGTGGAGTTCAGATAAAAAATTATTTTTATGGTTAATGTCGATAACTTTACGTGACATTTTATTTATTTATTTATTTACTGCTCTTGAAATTGTTTTATGCCGTAAAAAGGAATTCTTTTTATTGTACGTTCTCAAGGGCAATAAACTAAAATGAATATGCATGAGTAAGGAACTGAAACTACAAAAATTCTGTACAAGTTTTATAGCGAAACTTTTTCGGAAATACTTAAATCTTATAGATTATTACAATTTCGTAGTAGAGTTTTGAAATATCTAATTTCTAAGAAATATAAATTTTTCAGTAAAAATAAAACCAAGGTAATAAATTAAACTGAATATGTATGAATAAGAAACTAAAACAACGAAATTTCTTTACAAATTTTATAGTGAAGCTGTTTTGGAAATATCGTATAGGATATCGTATAATGTTTTGAAATTTCTACTTTCTGAAAAATAATTTTTTTTTAGGAAAAATAAAATGATTCAAAGTAATAAACTAAACTGAATATGCATGAGTTAGGAATTGAAACAGCAAGAATTTCTTAAAAATTTTTTGGCTAAACTTATTTTTTAGTAATACCCAAATTTTTAGAAATACTTAATTTTTAGAAATACCTAAATCTTATATATTATTACAATAGCATAATACATTTTTTAAATATCTATTTTCTTAAAAACGAAACTTTTTTATGAAAAATAAAATGCTTTCTATGTGCTTTTATATCTTCTTACTACGCTATGTTTCATTTTATGCGTGTATAATTAAAAACTTTTCAAGTAGAAAAATTATATACCGGCTTATAATGTAAAGAAAAGTGTTTTCAGATAATTTTTAGCTAATAAAAATAAAATAAAGTTATTCTTATGGTATTTTTATTTTACCGGCAGCTTTGACTGGCAGATTCCGATACGTATAAGATTTACGTTTAAGTCAAAATATAAATTCCTAGCCCTGTAATTTTGAACCTAACCCATAAGACAAGGAAACACCCAGGGAATGTAAAAAGTAAACCATCATGGAACACTTTTTGAGCGAAACTAACCCATTTTTTCTTAACATGGAGTACATTAGAATACGAATTGCCTAGTCGCAGCCGGGATTTGAACCTGGGTTGCCTCAGTTGACGATGGGTGCTCTATCCTTTCAAATAACTCCAATGACATTTAGTGTTTTTATCATAAAATAGTTAAAGAGTAAAAAATTGGCATATTTTATTGGTTCCAAACTTTTTCCTTGTTTCAATTAAACAGTTTTTCAGATTTCATGAAAATAGTTAATTCTGTTATTATAATAATAAATGCTGTTATTTTATCATTTTTTGTTATTATTAAAACACTTATAGTAATGATCATTAAATTTAAGTTATTAAGTGCAAATGAAAGATATTAATATATTTTTTTACAGAAAAATGTTTTTTCATTGTGTATTATTTAATATAAGTAATATTTTGCTGCTGATTAAACCTAGATTGCGTGAAAGATATAATTTTCTTTTTATAACAATATTTGCATTATAAATATTATTTTTATTGAATGGCTTGACTTATACAACATTTAATTAATTAATGTAAAAGGATGTATGCACCTTTGTGTCAGTCTTAATACTTTTGCTTCTTTTAATTATAATTTAAAAAGTTTAATTCTTAAAAACAATTCTGAATATCATGGTTTTCAGCTTTTTCTGTTCAATTTATGAAATTCATACAAGTTTAAAGAAGATTTTTATTATTGTGTTTGTCAGTGTCAATTAAATTGTTTAAAATGTTACAGATCATCTTTGTTTGCTAGCTTTGTGTTTGTTTATGTCAATATCAACAAAAATGTAATCTGATGTCTAAATATAAAATAATTATACACTTCATAATATTTCATAATATATACATAAATATACCTCTCATTAATTAATAAATATTTTATTTTATAGAAATTACTTATTAGTATCTTGTAAATTTTAAAGGCAAATAAAATAATAAGTCGATTGTGTAGTTTCAATTCTATTTTTAAGTATTAAATTTCTACAAACTCAAAGGCTTTTAATAAATTTAATTAAATTTAAGTAAATAATTATTTCTCCATAATTTTAATGACAGATCAAATAGAATGTAGATAGTGAAAGTTGGTCCAATTTTAAATTATAACTAGTATTTAAACAACATGAATTTTTTTAACATTTAATTATTTTACTCTATTAAAAGAAAGTCTTCTAATATTTCACTTATTTTATGTTAGTTTAATTTAGTTGAAAATATAGTTTGCCTTTAAAGTTATAGAAAATTTAAAACGTCAAGTGGTCTAAAACTTTTACTTGAATTAAGTTCAGTAAATTATTTATTTAGAGAATTTCAAAGATGATTCAGTCTGCAAAAAGTTGATGTTATTTCCCTTTAAATTTAATACATCCTAATTTAAAATTAATTATTTTTTATGGCATTTAATTATTTCACAAGAGTAATAGAAAGTATATTAAAAGTTTATGTAGTTACTACATTATGAAAGTTAATATTGCTTATAAAATGTTTATCAATTTATTAAACAATAAATGTTTATATATTTATTAAATTATGCTATTTTTTTTTCTTCAATTTTATAATATATTTAGCATTAAATGCTAATTAAACGGTAAGATTGTAATCTTTTCTAAACGTCTAAGATATTTACTTAAGTAAAATAAATTTACTGATCTTTTCACGTTAACTTAAAGCAAATTTAACGGCAGCATTTTTATGTGATTTTGCTTCCAATTTCAAAATTTTTGTAACATTTAAGATAAGGTAATTTCTTGACATCTGACTGTTTAACTCAAGTAAAAGAAAGTTCTTTATATTTCAAATAAATCAAACAATAGATATAAAAGTTTATTTTTATTTAAAATTTGAAATGTTAACAGTATTAAAAACTAGTAAATTTTTAGAGTGTTTTAAGGGTTTTCCTTAAATAAAAGATAGCAGTTAATTTTATTTTCTTGCGAACATCAAAGGCAAATCAAATGGCAAGTAACTGACGTTATTTTCTTCCAATTTTAAAACATTACGAGTACTTAATGATAATGGATTTTCTTCACATCTAAGTATTTTACTCGAGCTAAAGTAAACTTTTAGTTGTTTTCTAGTGAATTTCGAAGTCAAATCAAATAGTAATGAGCGGATGATGTTACTTCCCATCCATTACATAAGTAATATTTAATTACACTCATTTTCTCTCCTCTTCTTTGAAAGCATGTTTGAGGAAGAAGAAAATATGTAAGCTAGTGGGTAAAATATGAAAGAAAAGAGAAAAGCTTTAGGGAGCCTTTTGACCTACTAATGAAACCCAAAAACCTTTTCTAGCTAGAAGCTAAATGAAACCGGTGCTGTCGACTTTTATGTGAGACAACAAGTTTCGCAGAAACGGAAAAGAAAAAAAAACATTAACTTGATTGATTCAACTTTCCGCAACTACAAATATGTTGGAACAAGGCGACATGTTATTTTAATTTAGCTTAATGTCATAATTAATGCTAAACTATAGCCTAAAAAGATGTTCCTGCACATAAACCTCATTTATCCTCTTTAGATGGTTGAAGGAGGTAAATCTTTATTAAAAAAAACTAATTTAAATTCTATTTGTTTCAAATTTAAATCGAAAACTTATTTGATGTGTAAATTGTTAGAATTTTCATACTGAAATTTTCTGAAATTATGGTAAAATAACTAGCTACAGTCTACCCAACCAATTTACCTTAAAGTTTAGGGTAAAGAACATTTTTACCCTTACGATTCTGAAACCGGTTACAACTAGTACGGTTATAAAAATCATGAATTCAAAAAAAACTACACCGTTGCTAAACCATTCACTACTGGCATGGTTTCAAAACCATGCAAAAAATGAACAGGACATTGAAGTTAGGCTTTTATTTAGGTAACGGTATTGGAGAGTGCAATACCACAAATTGGGGAATGCAGGGTACTAGAAACTCTTCATGCGTAGTAGGGAATAAAGAAAATATCGTGGTGTCAACGCTGGAACTCGAACTCCTGTTCTGTTGATCATGAGAATGACAGATTAGCTCTCTCGGCTATAATATATGCCTAACTGCAAGGAGCTAAGTAGCTTCTTTAAGTAGGCTTTTGTGAAATCGATAAAATTCTGATTGGTTCACCGTATTAGGTGACAACAGTTAATAAACAATTTTTCTCGCAATTAATTATCATTTTATTTATGGTTATTTGGCTTTTCCAATAGACTACAGTAAGCTAACAATTAAATAAATTGCTATTTAACCATTTGTTTCAAAACATTTCTGACAGTGTATGTAAATACATGAACTGGAAAGGAGAATGTTTAAATATTATGTAAACCCTTACTTAAATATTCATTATATATTTCATGTGCGGAATATAATACTTATTGCATGGATAACATAATTTAATACAGAGAGCATCATAGTTTTTAATAAATATAATATTCAATATAAGACGTAATATACTATAATAATATCTCATAGAACAATGATTATTATAGATAATATAATAATAGATAATATTATAAATTTTAACTGTTCAGCCAATGTATTTTACTAATCTCTCTCAATCATTTACAGAGAACAACGTAATAATGCTGCTATATTCATGGTTTTTTAACCATACAAGTTGTAAATGGTTTCAAAACCGTAAAGATAAAAAATGTTTTTTACCGAAAACTTTTCAGTTAATTGGATAAACAGACATCTGTCGGTTATTTTACCATAATCTTAGAATAGAAATTCTAACATTGTATAAAAGCGAAAACGTGCTTTATTTTTTAATCAAATCATTATCTGTTTATTAAACTGTATCTTAATGAAAGAAAAACTCTATTTTTTAAGTTAAAAGATTGATTTCCCAGAAAAAATTTATACTTTTTAAACATATTTCTAACAATTTTTGCTATCCAAATCGTTTTCTCCTTTCTATTTTTGCTCAAAACATATATATTCATATCCAAAAATTGTTTCAAAATTACACATAACAAGTCTTATATTTAACATACGAAAATATAATCTCAAAATGTATTTATATCACTTTGTAAAACGTAGCTGACTCTAAAAAATAGCAAAAAAAGCTACTAAATCCTTTTTTTTTTTTTTTTCGTGTTTCTTAATTTCTTTTGGACAATTTCGTATTTTAATGAAACTCGTTGTGTTCACTAATACCTTCGGATGAAAAAAAATTGCTCCAGGAGATCTTAAAATGATAGGTATTGTGAAAAGAGATCATTATACGAATCTTTTTAACAATGAAACGAACATTTCCGTTCGCCAATTCCTCACGCTTCGTTACAAATCAC
This sequence comes from Parasteatoda lunata, assembly GCA_949128135.1. Taxonomy (NCBI): domain Eukaryota; kingdom Metazoa; phylum Arthropoda; class Arachnida; order Araneae; family Theridiidae; genus Parasteatoda; species Parasteatoda lunata. The sequence goes on along the minus strand of OX421973.1, from coordinate 53,625,010 downwards.
GTAGAAAAAAACAATTTTTTTTCATTTTTCCTTGTAGTAATCTAATCGTTCGTAAAGCATAAATCTATAATCTAACATATTTTACTTTTTTGAAACTTTAAACTTTTTTTTTCTACTTTCTCACTTAAGTTGAAAACATCTGAAAGGTTAAAGGAACCATTTTCGTTTGTGATTCCTTTTTATAGAAAGTTATTTTTTACAAAGCTAACATCTCAATAGAATTTTATAAATTTAATGTTTCGATAAAATTTCACAACTCTAACATTTGATTAGATTTCAAAGAAAATTAGTTTTATTTCCCAAATTCATAATTTTTTAATAATGATTTTTGTGCAGTAATAACAATAACGTTTTAGAATGAAAATTTCTAAACGCTTGAAGTTTAAAATCAACTCTTAGTAATCAACTTTTTAAAAGTTTATAAATAAAGACGATGTAATTATATTTAAAATAATTGCAATACTTCCGTTCGTTACTAAATCGTCCTTTTTTTCAACTCTTTGTTATGAGTTTCAAAACAAATTTGATCGACATGCTTTGTTGTATTTTTTTATAGCGGCAAAAACCTAATGCTTTTTTTAAAGTGCTTTTATAAAAAATATTAGTAAAGAAATAAAAAAATTTTATTAGTTTGTTTTTGCGAAATTTCATTTTCACTTCCTTAACCATTAGTAAAATTTTGTGTTAAGATGGCCACCAATGAAAAAAAGTATTCAAAATATAAATAATACATAACGTAGAATTTTATGTTTTTTTTTTTAACCATATAAAAATTTTAAATTATTGCAAAATAGCTTAAACATAACTTTTGAGAAAATAATATTATTTGTAATAATTATTAATTTAATAATTATTACAAATAATATAAATTAATAATACAAAATAATAATTATTACTTTAATACAAAATAATAATTATTATTTTGTATAAAATGTAAATAATCTTCTAATGAAGTAAAGTGTTCTTCTAATGAAGAAAATATATGTTGCACGCCAAATTTTAGTACTCTTTTTTGTTCAAATTCTTCTGCATTAAAAAAAATTTAGAAATTTATACGGCAGAATTTCCTTTTTTCTAAAAAAAACTTATTCACACAAATGTAAACATTTAAAAGCCAATAATTTTTTGGAGAACCTAATAAAATGACTCATTTATTTTAACTATTTTTGCTTTCTAAGAAATGCGTTTAAATTTAGATCAATAATTCTAGTGTGTTAAATTATTCTAAATATCATGGCAAGAAACACAAACATAGACAGTTTAAGAAAATGATTTATTTTATTTATTAAAAATAATTTTTCTGAGTAAGCTGCATACCTTATATTTAAATTTTGAACTTAAGAAATTTGAGAACATTACTTATTTTTATTTTTTATTACTAATAATATGGTTTACAACGCATTTAGAGAAAAAAGCGTCCTTTATTTGTTTTTTGAGTGTGAAAATTTGTCTTTGACAATGTTACTGTACCCGATTTACTTAGGGATCGGGTAAAATATTTCACTAATTTATCGCGGACCGGTTGGACTGACAATTGGTATAGTTTTTATATTTACAAAAAAAGGGCATTTAATAATTTTTTGACTAGCATGTTTTTGATCATTCACATACTCTCTATCAAGTAAAATGTTTTTAGCTTTAACCTATTTAAATATAAATAAAATTTATATTGTATTTGATGTTAATATTACTCCACGGACCTGCGAATGATACGGACACGATAGATAAAAATTGAATAAAAGCAAGGAAATATGCAAAACGAAAAAATTCAATTAAAAAAAAAAAATAAGAAAGTTAAAAAATATTTAAAATTAAAAATAAAGGGAAATCATTTAAAAGAAGTTAAAAATAGAAAAATGACAACAAAAAATATAATCTTGTCATCATTTCAAACGATTTCATCTACAAAAGTAGTGCTTGCTTTTGTTGTATTAATATAATCAAAGTAAATATATCAATTCAATAGTGTGAGGTGCAGCGAAAAAAAAAAATTCGCTTCGTAAAAATTTTTTTTCCACAAAATTATAACTACCTGCGTAGGTGCTAATTTATCGCGGACCGGTAGGGCTGACAATTGGTATAGTTTTTATATTTAGAAAAATAGGGCACTTAATCATTTTTTTGGCTAGCATGTTTTTGATCATTCACATGTTCAAAATTATAACTTCCTGCGTAGGTGGGAATTTAAATACTTCATGATTATTATTAATTATCACAATGAGCAAAGCTAATAAACTTTCCTCAATAATTAACAATGATAAATTGCATAAGGCTTAATATAAACCGTTACCCATAATTGTAGCAAAGCATGGTATAGTGCAAATTTTGATGAATCTTTAAAATGTGTTAAATTTAATTACATTCTCGTGCAAATTAGTTCTTGTTTAACTTGTGTTCTTGTAAAAATTTCCAGATCAAATTACTGTTAAAATTTCCGCACTATAGGGGCTGGTACTTTTTATCGGAAATTCCTTTTTATCGGACCGTGTGAACGGAACAAAAAATCTGACATATCATGGTTTTTACATTAATAATAATTTTACGGTAAAATGGATTTTACGGATGATGCACCCAGAGTAGCGGTACTTTTTACCGTAATTTACTTTTTAATTTTTTATAGTGTGAACAATAAAATGGAGCAACTAAAACGGAAATACTGTTAAATTTATACCTTATTAAAGTGACAGCACATTTACATGATCCTATGGTTCAAAATACTGGTATAATAGTACGAATTTTATGAGCGTATAAAATTTTTTTCCACTTTATTCTTTTGTTTCTGCCACTCTCTGTTTTTTTTAAATATTATTATACAACTACTATAACAATTGCATATCATATTTATTCAAATAAAATAATTTCCCTTTAATACTCAACTTTATTTCGTTATTAAAGGAATATTAGCTTTTTTAATACAAAAAAACATCATTTTCAGCTTTAAAAAAAGGATATTCAAATAAGATATGGAAAAATTAAAACTAAACTAATTAAGTTTTTATTTCGCCATGTTTTTCATGCCAAAGGAAAAATTTGTGAATCTAAGATTATTCTTGCTCTAGAACGTTAAGCTTGCAGAAGTTTTTTTTTCGCATTATCAATGGAAACTTTAATGCAATTAGCTTTGATATTTTAAGCTTTTAATGCACTTTTCCGGAATTAAGTATGCAAATGTATTTTTTATAATTAACATTCTGATATGAAGCTAATTAAATTAAAGTTTTACTTATTTAAAATTTCAAAAATAGTTTTAAAAAAAAATTATTTTTTTATACAAAATGATTTAATTTTTCAGAATTCTCGCATTTAAAAGGTTAACATTAATTTTTAAAATAAAATTTTATCTTACCTTAAAAAATTTTTTTTAATAAAAAACAAATTAAATCTCTTAAGTTTAAATAATTGAACAGTTAAATCAAATTGCCTAAAAGAAATATTTATTACAAAATAAAGATAAAATAGTGCACAAGTTCAATGCAATAACAATTTATAAAAACAAATTCAATGCTAACCGTTTCAAGAAAACTATTTGCATCTTACGTATTTCTTATTTTAAATAATATGTTATTTTTATTTACATTACTTGTTTTGGGAATTTTTTGTTTAAAAAAAAACGATACATTTAATGATTTATTCATTATTTTGCAAGACATTTTGACTTTCATGCATAATTTTTCTGCATCATAGTACAAAATAATACTCATGGAGAAATATTAACAAGGCATGAGTGAAACATTGATTACAATAAATTTTTTCTTACCTGCTTGCACACATAGTAATCCTATAACTAGTCCACACACAATATAAATATTATATTCTTTAAATAATATACGTTTTAGCAATGTGTAGTCCATGCTTTGGCCGAAATTCTACGCAAACTCCACAATATTGCAATAAGAACACCACATATCTAAATAAAAAATATCGTCTGCAGCAGTAAATGTGCAACTCAACTCATCCACAGTTCCAAAACTAATTTGGAATGATTTTTAAGATTCAAATTAGTTACACGTTTTTCATCATAATTATCCTCTCCCGCAGATAAAAAGCGAGCACCGGCAAATTTTCTCAGTCGATGGCACAATTTAAAGAAGACTCTTTCTTGCAAATCCCCAAGTGCTTGTTGACAGCACGATAGCGGACAGACTTCTGAAGTCCAGGTCTGTCTATACAGGTTGAGTGACTTTTCAGTCACGTGGAGTTAAAGAAGAACAAAATTTACCTCCAGAAGTTGGAATACTAAAAGTTAACCAACTGGTTCGATGTACTTTAAGAACGGGTTCGGTTAATTCCCGGGGATGAAAACTGATGTAACTTGTGGATATCGGTTTCGGAAACCCGCAGTTTCGGTTACGATTCAGTAGCACCTTGAATGGAGATAGTTATTTACTTTTTAGAGTTCCTTGCAAACAATGATTCGCCTCAACGATTTGTTTACGAAAAGTAAACTTTCTAATTTCCATCCGTGCCTCCTTTGGGACTATCGTTTTATATGAGTAATTCATAATTTTTTTGCGTGTTTGTTACATGTTTCGGTTTGAAAGTATTCTGGTTTTTATTTAAATGCATAATTTGTTATGCATTTAAATAACATTTAATCTCAATCAGAGTGTTATAGTATTTCGAGACTCAAGGATTACGTTGTTAATTTGTGTAACACAGTTCTGTCTAGCTGGATTACCGCAGAAAATTACTTTGAAATATTCGTTTATATGCTTATAGTTGTCAACAATAAGCAAAAGTCACGTGGTTTAACATAATAATGAGCTAAACTAACTACGTTATCTTTTTGCCTCATAAATCAGGAAAGTTATCCAAATAAGGAAAACAACATTTGATAGTAAGTCACTCAATAGCTTCAATAGGTATCGTTCTCAGTTAAAAAACATTCTCACTTTTATACTTAATCACGCACTTTTAACAACACCAATAATTTAAAATTTTTATCGTGGCTCAACTTGAAGGAAAATATGGTTCAATTTACGGTCTTGTAAAGTTACAGCGAATGTGGAAATTATTTGCGATTCAACTTTAAATTGATATTTTAGAAAATGCACTGAGCATATATAATTTTACAAATTTTGATAAATCTGATCTTTCATTTTTAACAATTCCCTTTCACTCTTGCATATTTTATTAACTGAAATATCTAATACGCTATAAAAAAAATTATGAATCAATAAACGCCAAAAAAAAATTCAGCCATTTTCGGAGAATTATCATTAAAATGCATTTTTCTAAGAAATCCATTAGTACAGTGAAATTTTATATCATAAATTTACAGCAATATTTATTTAATTACAATGACTCAATGATTTTATTGTAAATACTACTGTATAAAAATAAAGGCATGTCAGATTATTTGCTCCGTAAAATTTTATAGTAAAAATGGATTTAAAATGGATTAAAAAGGATTAAAAAGTTTTACCGTAATTTAATACGGAAATTTTTTTTTTGCAGTTTAAAGGAATAAGGGAAATCTTAAAATTAATTTAAATGTTGTAGCTATGGATAGCTGAAATTTGTCCTTGCTGTGGTGAGCTGTAAGCATCTTGTATTTTTTGAAAAAGTCATAAAAAGAGAGGGTTAGATTTTTCTATTTAGACAAAGTATTTTTCTCAAAATATTTTTATGCAAAATCGATCAAAGTTAAAATCAAATCGACGGAAAAATAATTTTGAACTTTTAAGTTTTATTAAAAGCAAAGTATGTAAAAAGTTCATTTTTAGATATTCCATATTTTGATATTTGATATTCCCGTATGTAGTTTCTTAAGCTTAATTTGAATGAAATTAAAACCAAGTTAATATGGCCAATAGTTCAAAAGTTATAAAAACGTTTTTGTACAAAAAAAAACACAGTTTTCTATACTTAAACCTTTTCTCGCGTTACACATTGATATTGTTTCACATATATTATTTCACACTGATATACTGAAATAATTCCGGTAAAATTAGGGTAGAAAGTACCGATACTCAAGGTACTAGTGCTTTCTACCGCAAAATCCATTTTTAGCGGAACAAAAAATTTTATATACCGTAATTTTTATAGAAATAATCACCGTAAAAATCAATAGAACACTAATTAAATTAATAATTGAATAATTAATAATTAAATAATAATAATTAAATAATAATAATTAAATAATGATAATTTATAAATTAGTAAGAATAATTAATAAATAATTAATTTTATTTAATAATAATTAATAAATAATTAATTTTATTTAATAATAATTAATAAATAATTAATTTTATTTAATAATAATTAATAAATAATTAATTATATTTAATAATAATTAATAAATAATAATAATTAATAATTAAACTAATTTAATAAATTTTACTGTAAAACTCACTGTATAATACTTCACGGTAAAAATGGATTTCAAGGTAAAATGATACACCCAAAGGACGGTACATTATTCCGTAATCTAATCCGGAATTTTTGACACTCTATGAAAAGACAAACGAGACAAAAACAAGAATTTTTAAGATTCCTAGCTTAGACTTTAAGAGAGTTTTAGTGTATACAAAGTATAAAAAACTAACTTAGGCCAAATAGTTTATTGATTTTGTTTTGGTTTCATTGATTCAACATGAAAAAATTACATAGGAAAGTTTATTAGCAACGTTTAGTTTGTCCCTTGTTCAACCCTCTTACCCTAAGTAAGTTCAAGAGGATGGAGCTAAGCTATCCCCAACTAAGCTAAACTTTTTGGGCTATAACTCCAACTTTGAAATCAATTTCCCTCTTTTTTCCAACCATTTATTCACCTACTTAGAAAACTATGTCTGTTATTTTTGTATATAATTGACTTTTATAAATTATCTGAAAGCCTTACATCACACGTTCTTATTGTGGGATTCCAAGATTGTGCGTGACTAATACCATTAGCGAATCTCTTATTTTCAAAGTCGGATGAAGCAAAGGTTAAATACAAACTTACAAGCTACATTTCCTCATTAATCTTGAATAAGGATTTTTCGGAACAAAACAAATTGATATTGTTTCTAAATACATGATTATTAGTTTTGGTGAGGGACATTTCAAATAATCCCAAACGAAGGATGTGTTAAACCTCTTAACAGTTGCATCACCTCGAACATCAACGTTTGACTCGATCTCTTGAACAATCCGTTTGAATTTTCAATGGATCTTCAAGCAATAATTTGTTTGAATAATGCTTGGTCTCTAATTCACTGGATGGCCTTTTTGTAATGCTTTCAGCTCTATGTTTTAAAACATTTTTAATTAGACACTTTATAAATAAACCATTCAGTCAAAATTACTTTTTACCATTTGTATGTATACTTCGAGAAAATGCACCTGAAACTAAAATAATAAACATAGGTCACCAGAAAAAAAAATTTCTTGACACATTTGGTTGCACAGAATTAGTTCTTAATCTATTGGATAAAAGTTAAGTCGAATCATTTTACGATGTAACTTTATATTTCTATTTAAATTTTGATTGCTATTTTTGTTTTCCAATGCCCACCAAGAGAATGACCTAGGTTATCGAGCAGATTTGTTGGCCCCTCTTTCAGGGGCACCATATTAGATGGGCCAATGTTGCTTCCACAGTAGGGACAGATAGTAAAGAGAATGAAAGAGCATCCTTGCTTTGCCCGGGACTCGAAACCAGAACCTTTCAGGTGCAAGGCCAGTTCCCTGACCGCTACACAGGCCGGTCGGGGAAAAAAGCCGGCAATTTTGATTACTATAAAATCTCGTTATTTTATTTATTTATTTTTTGCACGGGAATTTATGTAGACATAGGCTGAAAGTTAATTCCAAACAATTTATTTGCAATTTTGCATTATTTAATTAAATAAAATATGATGATTGGATATAGTTTTGCACAAATCTATAATAAATTAAATTTGATTTAGTCACTATTTTAATAAGAGTGAAATCGTTCATAAGTTTATTTTATAATTTTATATTTTATAACCGTCATTGAACAGCCGGCCCAATTTTGGGTTTACGACTACTAATGTTCAACTCCGTAGCCTTGTAATTTTGAACCAATCCAGAAGACAAGGAAACTCCTGTATCAGCACACCCAGTGGTATGATTTGTTATGGGAATACGAAGGATTTTGTGACTCGACAGATTTATCGTGCATCAGTCACCATTTACTACACGGGGAATCTTCCGCTGGCGGGGATCGAATCTATGACCTCTTGGACAGGGGTCCGGTTCCCTACCAACCAGGCTATTCTGGCCCGATTTAAATATTACTCATAAAATTCTTCGTAATAAATTCATAGAATTAGTATAGAATAAAGGAACTCCCATTTTAGTTTTAAGCCTTTAATTTAAAATAAAAATTCAAAATGCGAACATAAAATTAGCCTAATAAGTAATTAAAAACTAATAAGTACTTTTAGAATAAGTTTAAAGAATTATTTTGCTACTAAATAATACCTTCATTTGCTTACCAATTAAATATTTCATGTTATGGTAATTTATATCAACTTCACGCTGATGACAACAAAAGAAATCTGGATTTTCATGAAAAAAGACTGGAACATCACATGGGATTTATATACCTGATAAGAATGCATGGACTGGACATCATTTTCATTTTACTTTTTATTTTTAAAAAAAATTTATTATATGTACCAATTAAATCAATATAGCTGTCATTGACAGAAACTTCTTTCATTAGACAGAACGTTTTACTTTAAATTTTTTTTAGCTCTGTGCCTTAATAAAAGGATATCCAAAAAATAACAATGAAGAATCTATGACAGAAAAACTGAAGGATACAGAAATAATCGGTTTGCCGCGTTTTGCTTATAAACCAGATAATTTTTCGTCATTAACGGCATTTTTAGTTGAAAATCCTATCAACAGATGATTTTGATGATAAAAAAACTATAAAACAATATTTTCTGTTACGTCTCAGATCATCTCAACTGAAATCTTTCAAACGATGCCAATTAATTTTGATCTGAAATAAAAGAGTGGCAATGCTGCAAATGCGGTGGTGCAGCGAATTGTGATGGGTTTTTTTTTCAATTAGTAACGCCATAGTTTGATGAGTTTTGTTTCTGATTCTGAAGTTTGATTATTTTTTAGTTTCCTAAGCAGAACGCAGCAAACCATTATTTTCAGTTATATTCCATTTTTTCTCAATTTACAACTTCAGATCTCCCTGAAAATTACTTTGAGTAGCTTGTTTATTATCATTCTTTTGTTTTCTTTTTCATTAAAATTATAAAGGCTAAGCATTTTTGATATAAAGTTTAGCTTTTGAAGAAGCAAAGAAAGAGAAAAGTACATCATGATACGCGATAAGACTTTAATGCTACATATCACTACAGCGAACACCGTTGTGGTTCAAAAAGAAATAAGAAATCGGAAATCAAACCAAATTTATATCTTTCGAATATTCATCGTATATTCAGTGCATTAAATGTGTCTCTAAACATGCTATGTGGGTATCTCTAACGTAAAAAGTGTCTCTAAACATGATATGTAGATACCTCTAACTTCGAAAGTGTCTCTAAACATGCTATGTAAGCATCTTTAACGTAAAAAATTGTCTCTAAGTATGCTATGTGAGTATCTTTAACGAACAAAGTGTCTCTAAACATTCTATGTGGTATCTCTAAAAATTGTCTGCCAACATGCTATGTAAGTATCTCTAACGAACAAAATGTCTCTAAACATGCTATAAAGGTATTAACGTAAAAAGTGTCAAAACATACTATGTAGGTGTCTTTAACGTAAAAAGTCTCTCTAAACATTCGATGTAGGTATCTCTAACGTACAAAGTGCATCTCAACATACTATGCAGGTATCTCTAATGTACAAAGTGTCTCTAAACATGATATTAATATTTGCTGTTAAAAACGAGCAACCCAAGTATTCAATAACTAATTAAGAAATCAAATTTTTACGCTACTTTATACTCGTATTATCATGAAATCTTGTTTATTAAACTAGTCACGTGGAAATATTACACGCGAGGTGTTCTTCGAAATGTTGATTACATAGCAAGAGATGTGTTGCAAGAAAAGGGGTAAGAAAGCAACATACAAAGAACAATGGTGTGAAACAGAAAAGTGGATACGTCTATAATGATGGGCGATAATAAAAGCTTTCTGAAGGGATAATATATGGTTGCACAGTTTTTAATGAGTTATACGATCATTTACAAGAGTATGCATTTTATATTCTAATGAATTGTAAAGAGAAAACTCATTATTAGTTTAAAATCTCATTTAGCATGGACGCTCTTATGCAGTACAGAATTATGATGCTTTCAAAAGTCCCTTTCAAAAGTGGAGTATACTTCGCTTGCAAAATTAAAAAATTTCATTCATGAAATGCTTTAGTCATTAGTATTAAAAAGCTACACTGCTTCAAAAAAAGAAAGTTTTAGCATAAAATAACTATTTAGTATTGTTTAGATAGTTTGATAGTTAGTTAACCAGTTTCTGGAAATTTCCGGTATAGTTTTTATTGCCGGCCTGTTAATCTTATTGCCTTCAAGAAACATCGTGTTGTTTTTCATGAAGAAAAAAAAAACATTTTAAACAATCAATCCCCCAAAGCATTAGATTATGTGGCTTAATTGTAAATTCCTGTATGTTGTTTTATGAATATATATTTACTTTTGCATTATCACACATTCATATTAATTAAACATGTATAATAAATAAAATTATATACAGAGTGTTCTTTTAATAACTATCTTTAATATATATGTTTATAATCCTTGTCAGAAATGGAAAAAAAATGTATAAATACTTATATAGAGTCCCAAAGAAATGTTAAAACAGAAACGCTATAGGAATCTGACAAATCTCTTATGAAGAAAGCATATGAATAAATTATCAAAACCCGTTTGTTCACCGTTGGAAATTTGAAAGAATTTCTAATCATCTTCTTCCTAATTCTCTCTATTTACTCCATCAATCGAATAGGTTTTGATGTTTTGGTCACACACTTTCTTTAATAGTGATTCGTTATATATATATTTAGATGTGGCTTTTTTTCTTGCTTAAATATTAGCTTGGGATACTCCATCTACATTTATTTTCTACTTCATTTTTGCTGATATTCGAAATATATATTAAGAACGATGATGACGAGCATCATGTTCAATTATTCTTTCGTTATCCCTCATGGTAACTAAATATAAAAATAATAAATAATATTACTAATCAGTGTTTAAAAGTTCATATAGTTGTTGATACAAATTAGTTTTATTAACAACTATATGTTGGTGTTGGTTTTATCACAACTATATTAACTAGGAAAAACTAAAAAACAATGTTTTTAAAATAACCAATATTTAAAACAATAAATGGTCGCTATTTTGGAAACCTTGAATAATTATTATGCGTGTTTATATAATTTTAAGCAAATGGTTTAAGGTAAGTAGTTTAAGTAATTAGTTAAATTTTTGTAATTAGGATTTTAACTTAAAATAAAACAAATTTCTGTTAGTATGATAAAAACTTTTAAATAAATTAATGTAGATTAAACTTATACAAAATCCATAATACATGATATCTGGTAAAAGTGAGTATTAAGTAAAATGACGAACATAATTGACAAACTAAACACCTATTTAACCATCAGATTCAATTAAAATATAATAAAAGTCTAGAACCCTATCTCGTTAAACAACAAATAAGATTATCTCAAATAAAAAATAAATTTTTATTCATATGTTTATTTGTTAACAGTTTGAATCATGCTTTAATTTGATTATATTTAACAACATAAAGTTTAAGTTTAAATTATGAAAAAAAAATTGTAATTCATGTATTTCCTCTATGTGTAAAAATGCTTGTAATTTGTTTTGGACATTTTGATTTTGAAGTTTTAAAAGATAGAATAAAAAACTAATGATGATAACCATTGAAGCATAAAAGTTTAACTTTTATAAAAAGACGATTTCAAAAAAAATAATAATAATAATAATAAATAAATAATAACTCGTTTAGCAGGCTCTTAGAGAAATACTATTTGTTAAAACCTAAGCACTTAAAATTTGTTTAGTATATTAAGTCCAACCTATTTTTATTTCTAAAAGCAACTTCTTGAAAACGGAAGCCGATGAAGCATTACAATATTGAGACTTAATTTCAAACATCTACAAGTATATTTTCCTTAATTGTAAGTAAAATTATTTTGAAAAATCAGTAATTAAAAAAAATGATTAATTATATTTGAAGTGGAACAAACAATTTTTTGAAATTATTTTCTTTATTTTCTTTCTGAAATTATTTTCTTCCACATTCAAAATCATCTTAAATATATAGATTAATCTTTTTTTTTCCAGCTACTTATAAGCAATATCCTTAAGACTTAAACATTGTTTTTAATATTTCTTATACTTATCCAACAAAAATTATCTCAAGTTATCTCCTTTTTTTATAAAGCTCTGCCAAAATTAACGAACATTATCTCCTGCATTAATATTCTTATTTTTTTTTTTTACAAATCTGATTTTTCATATTTTACGCCAAAAATAATTATTCTTCTCAATTGATTCATGCAATTAAATTTTAAGTAATTTTGTCCTTTTTTCAGTAAACGCAAAACTTAATGTCACAAAATTCATTATATATTCTGAATAAATTGGCGGAAAATGTGAAGAGTTTATTAAAAGTGGTAAGTCAAACAGAGATTAAAATATTTCTTTTGTAACAGCACATTTTCACTCGAGTCCCTTATTATGAAGTTTGCGTCTAAGATTTTAAAAATTGCAATGAAAAGATAAACTAATTGAAAATTCATAAATGTTATATTTTGAGGCAATTTTTAATCTAGCTTTGGGAATAAAAACGGGAGGGTAAACACATTTAATAATTATTGAAATAAAGAAATATTTTACACATTCATCACATGCTGTGAAAACTGAAGGCCGATGTAAAAGACATTTTTTTTTTAAAAAAAGAAGGAAATATATGTTTGTATTCGTGTAATATGTATTCATATATATATATGTTACGGCCAAAGCCCGAAGTCCGAAATTTTCTTGATTTCGGAAATTGGCCGGCCAGATCGCGAAGTGGCCGAGGATGGCTGGCCAAAGTCCGAAATAATTGAAACGATCAGTGAATATTTTACTTTGGCAGCCTTCTATAATTATATAAATAATTCTTATAAATCTTCTAATTTAAAAATATAAAAAATAGAAGTTTTTAAATTGTCTATTAAATAATCATTAATTTAATAATCATTATTAAATTGTCTATTTAATTGTCTAGTTATACTAGTCATACATACACTAAAGGTTTAGTCATACTAGGTCTAGTTAAGTGCCACTGCCTGATATACATTTGCCCGGTATATCCTACACTGATGTTTATTAAGGTCAAGTGCCACTGCCCGTTATGCATTTGCCCAGAATACCCTACACTGGTGTTTTCTTAAGGTTCAGTGCCACTGCCCGGTATATCCTACACTGATGTTCTTATGAGGTTCAAGGTCACTGCCCGGTATACATTTGCCCGGTATATCCTATACTGATGTTTTTTTAAGGTGATGTGTCACTGCCCGATATACATTTGCCCGGTCTGCCCGGTATAATGATTTTTTCTTCCAACTTTGGCTGATCTTCCCATGACAATTCGCGATTTTGGTGGCCAATTCTCGAAATCAAGAAAAATTTCGGACTTTGGCCAGCTAATTAAGCGTTCTTGGCCAATTAGCGATCTGGCTGGCCAGATCGCGAATTGGCCGACTTCGGGCTTTAGCCGTAACATATATAATATAATATGTATTCATTTTTAATCCTATTTTTCTTTATCAAGCAAATAAATAACATCATAATTATAACATAATTAAGAGACACATAAATTGGATTATAAACTTAATTGGAATTTTTAAAGTATCACATTTAATTATTCCCTATTCCCTCATTCATTGTATAGTAAATTTATAAGCATAAAGCAACATTCATCAAAATAATATAAAAATTTTACTTTACCAAAATACAACTACGCAATTGTTTCAACAATTTACCAATATTTTTTTGTATTTAAAAATTATGGTTTATATTAAATTCACTTTTAAAATTTTCTTTCATAATTAGCATTTTGTGTTAAGTTACATAATTAAAATAAATAAAATATAAATAATCACTTATAATTTTGAAATTAACTTTGTCATGATTATGTATTTAATAATCATGACAAAGACAACAATTTAAATTTTCAAAATGGCTCTGGAAATAGAGTATTTGTATTCTTTATAAATTTGTTATCTTATTACAATAGATATTTCTTATTAATATGTTGACAAATTCTAATCTCAATCATGACAAGTTTACTCATATACTTCTTTTGACCCTACACTGTACGCACCTACATTGTCAATCAGGGTGCCGGTACTTTTTTCCGTATTTTACCGGAATCTGAAACTGAGCAGAAAATCTATTATGTTACATTTTTTGCAGTTATAGTTATAAAATCACTAAAACACTCTAATTACATAAATATTGCTGTAGAGATTACGATATCATATTTTACGGTAAAAATGGACTTTACGGTAAAATGGATTTTACGGATGATGCGTCTAAAGTGCTGGTAATTTATATCGTAATTTAAACCGGACTTTTTTATAGTATAACAGCTAGTAGCTCTGACATAAAGTATTCCTTATATTATGCAGTACATATGGTAACATTAAATGCTGATGGGCCATTGAAGATCATTGGTATTTTACTCCGTATGTAATACAAATGTCAGTCATAAGACATGTTAGTCTTGTTTTTTGACTAAATATCTTTGAACTCTGAATTATAAATTAAATATTTAAAATTTAGAAGCCATTAGATGTATCAATCTACTTTTAAATGAAAAGCAAAAATATAAAAACTTAAAAATAAATATTCAAAAAAACTTATAATTTGTCAGTACATGGAGAAGTATAAAGCTATAGAATAATGATCTGCAAAACGTTTGTTTTATTATTTTTTCTTTAATATTTCATTTAAAATTACGTCAAATGAAAACGTTTTTCGAACTACATTTAAACAATGCTTTTACTATTAAAAATTTTTTAAAAAAATGATAAGTAAAGGGAAAATAATTGTAGTTTATTTCTGTCCGCATAAACATCTCATTTCTAATAAAATATTTTTTTTTTCTGTAATCTTCTTTTGTGAATTTATAATCTTTCTTGTAAACAATAATAACTAAGTGCTCCACTTTTTTCTTTTTTTGTGTCGACGTAAAAATTATATTTTAAAATAACTTTGTGAATTCATTTAAACACTTTTAGAAACCCAAACTTATGAAGTAAACTTCTTCATAAATTTTCAAGTCTTTTGTTAAAATAGATGAGGCTATAAACACGAAAGTAGACTACCTCATAAAATTACGGCTGTCTTTCTTTCTTTCTTAAAGCATTTAAATTTTATATGTTTATTATGTGTCAAATAAGTAGTAAACTATACGTGTTTTTATTACTTGCTTTAAGTAAAAAATTATTTCTAAGTCTATTTTAAGGAAAAGCATTTACTAATGCCCCATTAAATTTAAAGCTTCTCATTTACTCTTATACTATTCTAGTATATTTTAATATATTAAAATAAGTATATTTTAATGTTTGCTAATCTTAATAAAATTAAAACTGACAGAATTTTATAAAAGGCATAATTTCAATGTGTTTCTGATTTACTTTTCTTTTTTTAAAAGCCTAATAAGTTGTTGCGAAAAAAACTTTTTTTTGCAGCATTAAGAAATATGCTATAATTTTATTCATAGAAAAGATAATAAGAAAAACATGTAACATAATAAACATAATATATTAAAAAGAAAGAGCAATTACAGTTGTTATCAATAAGCGAATGGTTTAAATACCGTAAATTTTGCTTTCATTAACCATAATTATAGTGTTTTTTTTTTACTAGAAAAGTCATACAATCGGGTAATTTTACCACAATTTTATTTCTCCGTGCACACTGTTCGAAGTAGCATTCTATAATTACAATAATATAACCAACAATTGTCTAACTATTCAACTAACCGTAGAGTTTGCAATTCGGAATATTTCTTTACCGTTACGTGTTTGTATCAGTTATCAACTAAATTGTTTAAAAAACAATGAATACAAATTGATATTCATTGATTCAAATACATTGAATCCAGAAACCGTAAAAATAAAATTGTCCTCAATGTATGAACAATGCTCACACTTCGTATTCCAAATAGTCCTGGGTCACCAATTGTGGAATGCAAGTGATTCGAAACTCTTCATTTTCTGAAGAATCGGAGTCAACGTTTATTGCGGTATCAATGCTGTTATTCATACCCACGTTCAGTTAATCAGGGGACTGATAGATTAGCTTTTCGGGCTAAAGTATGTACCGAGATTCAAGGAACTAAGTGGCGTCATAAATTGTTCACTATACATTTATTAATATAATATAGACATAATATAAGACAGATAGATAATATAAGATAGACATAGACAGAGTTAGGCAACCGATGATGGGAAATAAAAATATGAATTCCTAATCCTTATTAGATGGCTTAGCTTTCAGTTTTCGAAGAAGGCGTACTCGATTCTTATTGGTTGTGAACCTACAAAGTAGACGCCGATAGAATTCTAATTTTTTATAGTCAATAAACAATTTTTTTTCAAAGTGAAAATTTTGAATACCATCTTTTTATAGTTATTTGTCTGTTATGGTTGACTATAATAAAATGATAATTTTAAAAAAATATTATTTAACAATTTTTTCCGAGAAATTTCTAACAGTACGTTTATAAATTTTGAAGTTGCACAATGTAAAAATTTTAGAGCTCGCAAATTTATATGCGCTGTTGAAATTCTGGAGCACTTTCAAATTCATGTGTTTTGTCCAAAAGTTTTGGAGTTAGTTTCAAGCTTCAATATACTGTTAAGCAACAAACATTTATCATATAAATTGCACAATGAATTAGTAGTTACTAGGATTAAAAATACTAGGATTACATTATACAGTAATAAAATAAATACAAGGTTACTAATAGTAACCTAGTATTTATTTTATGAAATAATTTATTTCTTATATGAAATAATTTAAATGACAAAGGTCAAGTTATCTGGAATGTCAATATATCCGAGGGTACTGCGTTTTTTAAATGAATCAAATATGACGTTTGCCAGTTCCACAATCAATCCAATGATTTACAGAGATTTCTGCTCAGAAATCTGAAAGGGGTTTTCTATTTAGGTAGATGTTCATAATTGCGTTTAGCGCTTCTTGTTAAGACCAGTACGTAATAAGTTTTTTTTGTAAGTTCATTACAGAAAAGCTCCTTTCAACCGCTGCAGTACTCCCAGACAGAGAAAACATCAATTCCACCAAGCGCAGTATGTTGCCGTATTTCTAGATTAGAGGTTCATTATAGAAGTGAGGCGATAGACTCTTGTAAGATAACAAAAATTGAAAATGTATCACGAACTTTAACGGGAAAATGGCCGTCCGCTCGGACGTCGGATTCGAGAAATTTGCTGTCGGCGGGGAATTTTTGACCGCCGAGGACGGGCGGTTTTTCGAGCCCTGCTGTTAAGTATGAAATTCAAGTACATTGTTGAAAATTTTTGAGAACGTACAAATTTAAGTACACAGTCAAAAATTGTGGTGCGTGATCAAAGTCATATGAAATGCAATCTTAATACTGTGCCTAGTTGAATCACATCCTCTTAAATCTTAAACGTGACAATACGATATTGCTGTTTAACTTGAATAAAAAGATGGTTCAATTTAAATATTTATTTAGTCTGCAGAAATTTTGAAAGTATAGTTCAGCTTGAACGAAAAAGTTGTTCATTTTAAACACTTATTAAATTTTAGGAAAATTTAATAGTGAGGTTCAACTTGAACGAAAAAGGGTTCATATTAAATACTTTTTAAGATTGCAAAAAAATTTAGAGTATGGTTTATATTGAGCCAAAAAACGGTTCATTTTAAATATTTATTAAGGTTGGAGAAAATTTGATTGCAAGGATCATTTTCAATGAAAAAAATTTCATTTTAAATATTTATTAAAGTTGGAGAAAATTTAAACTATAATATGGTTTAGCATTAAGCCTGTTTTTCTGAAGAGTAGCAAAACTTCTTTTTCATACGTTTACATGATTGTTAAAGTAAGATTTATCTCAACGCACATAAAAAATATAAAACAGTGAAAATATGAAGCATGAAAACAGACATCTTAAACGTAGCTATATTTACCGCAATTCAAAATCTTACCTTAATACAGTGCCAAGAAACAGCATAATAGTACTTCTTAAATTTAATTGTACTATATTATGATTCAAATTGACTGAAAAAATAGTTCAATTTTAAATTACGGTTGCAGACAATTTGCACTACATTATGGTTTAGCATTAGTTTTGGTTTTCCTGAAGTTAAGCAAATATTCTTAAATTGTACACTAGCAATAATAAGGAAAATATTACAAATTCAAAAATTTAAGCTCACATTATATAAACTGTAGCAATGCGAAATTGATTCTAAATAAGTCTATGTTCATCAATAATGCATTTAAAATTAGAATGCAAGAATTAGGGAAAAAATATGGTAAAAACTAAAACAATATGGTAAAATTTACCGTGCATATGGAAACACCGCAGCCTCTACCGAAACACCAAAAAGCTCGGTAAGTTTTATTGAAATGCTTTAGTAACAATTTTGGTAAAATTAAAAACACAATATGGTTTCATAATGTGTGATAAAATTTGGTAAATTTAGTAATTTTATCATGATACTTTGGAACATGACCTAAAAACCATTTAATTGGTCAAATTTACTTTTCAATTTGGCATTTTTTTAATAAAAGTGTCGTAATAAGAACTATATTTTTGAAAACCACAATTTCCGATAAACCGTAACCATATAAACGTAAAAATTACCAAATGTATGGTCTAACCACTGTATATTTTAGTTTCATTAACCAGAATTACGGATTTTTTTGCCAAAAAGGTCATTACCATACTGCTTGGTAATTTTACAAGAATTTTTTTTCTCTGTGTACGGTAATGCAATCTTTTCAACTTATCTTTATTTTGAACCTATATGCAAAATATAAAGCAATGATGCGTGAAACAAATTGTTCAACAGTAGCTATATTTAACGCGATTGACACACAGCCTCAATAAAAAGTAAAAACTTCTAGCTTTAAATTAAAATTAAGCAGTGTATTTAAATTTTCAAATTCAAATGCAGAGAGCATTTTGGAAATGCGTTTGACCCACAGCACCTCCTGAATCGAAACTTGCACCTGACATTCTGTATCTTCTGTGTCCTACTAACACAGTGTTACAGGCTCTTTCGTGACCATTTAACCATCGCCGCATTCTTCTTTTCACGTCAAAACACATTTTTATCGTGACGGGAAGTAAAGATTGATATCTCGATGGTATCAAATTTTGTATAAAGTATACACATCATGCTTAAAATAGTAAAAAATAATTAGGTAATTTATTCTTTTTGTCTAATCACTCATCCGCTTTACGGAGAAGAAAACATTCAAAGATGGATTACTTGGTTGATATTGTTTAAATCGCATTTTTTTTAAAATTTTGTTTTATTAAATTTTATTTCTCACCTTTAATTGCAATTAGAGCGTTAAAGGGATATGTTATTTCAGTTTTTTTTTTTTGCATGAATTTAGTTTGTTAGTATTGGTATTTTTGTAAGAATCGTTTAAAAATTTTTAAAAAAATGGTGCTTAAGCAATTAACCGTTTTTTTTTTTTAAAAAAAAGTAGAAGACCGCAAACTGGAATTATTTCGCTACTGATATTTATCTTGGACTAAAACACTTAATTGTTC
This sequence comes from Parasteatoda lunata, assembly GCA_949128135.1. Taxonomy (NCBI): domain Eukaryota; kingdom Metazoa; phylum Arthropoda; class Arachnida; order Araneae; family Theridiidae; genus Parasteatoda; species Parasteatoda lunata. Next base: position 53,605,210 of record OX421973.1, on the reverse strand, counting down.
TGAATTGTTGATCTACTTTTATTTTTTTATTTTACAGTTTAAATAATAATTTGTTGCAAAAAGGAATTTAAAATAAATTTGTGTGCATTACTAAAAAATGTGCAATAATTTGATGTACAAGAAAGATGACCAGAAAAATATGTAGCGTAATAAATACTAAAAATTTTGGAACAAATTACGGTATAAAGTACCGACACTTGGAGTGCATCATTCGTAAAATCTAATTCAACGTTAAATACCTTTTTACTGTAAAATATTATTCCGCTCTTTTTAAAATAATATTTAATTTAATACATCCTAAATACTTGTACTTTACCGTAATATGATCTGTAATTTTATTTAATGTAAAAATACAAACATAACCTAACAATCATGAATATCTCTTAAGAGCATAAAATTATTTTGAGAACAGAAATATTACCCAAATAGCTTTATTTCGTACAATTGTGGAACCTTTGAAAAATAACCTAAAAGCTCGTAAAAATATTTTTAATTTTTAATCAACTACTGTCTTTAAATATACATATGTTAAAAATATAGAGAAAACATTGAAAATAATAAAGATTGATGAAAGGAAATGATATATATATATATATATATAGAATGAAAAGATATAATCTCTTCATCAGCTCACACGATTATTTCCGCATAAAGGTATATAGCCAAAGCAAAATATACAAATACAAAATATATCCATACAATAACGGGTAGAAGCATTTAAAAAATGAAACAAAGTAGAGCACATTAAGTAAAAAGTATATCATGCAAAAAACAGTAAATAAAATGTGAGGAAAAAAACAAAACAATTTAAAAAACAAAATCTGTATAAACAAGTAGCGAATTCAAATGAACTTACATGAACCAGAATCTTTCAAGAATGATTTAAAATATTTTCGGAATAAGATTGCCAAATTACAAAATATGAAAACTGAAGCACGAAAGGAGTTGAAAGCGTAAATAGAGGGATTTGTTTTATGGTGCGTTCTTACGGCATTACAAAAGCGTGTTTGATTTATTAGTTACCAATGATTGGCCCAAAAATGGATTGGCGCGAGGTAATAATATTATACTGGATAATTTAAAGGAGTTTATAATTAATAAGGTTGGTATTTATTTATACAATTTTAATTATTTCAAAATATTAACGTTTGCTTCGTAATCATGATGATAATATTAATTTTAACTTTTTGCATTTTGCTTTGCAATATCTGTTTTGTTGATTTAAACGATGAAAGAAATTATTTTAATTTTAATATAAATAAACTAATTAACTGGAATTATAATGTTTCTAAAAACATCTATTTAAATACAATTTTTAATCAAGTAGAATTAAAGAATATGCAGTATGTTTATTTATCCAAAAAAAATCGAAAAACTCTTTCAAAATTTATTTAAAAAAAACAATAGATACCTAGCTAAAGTAATTAAATTCTATATGAAATCATTGAGCTAATTGTTAGTAATTATTATTAAATTTGATAAGAACTTTGTTACTTTCTACTCTTACCACGTGCAAACCTAATTCGGGCAGATCAGTCGCTAAAATTATGAGCAAAACGGGCAAATCATGTTTCTCTCTCTCGTTTTAAATAAAAGATCATTTTTAAAATTATTAAAATTGTATAAATAAATACCAACATTTTTAATTATAAACTCCTTTAAATTATCCAATATAATATTATTACCTCACACCCATCCATTTTCGAGACAATCATTGGTAATTAACAAACGAAACGAGCTTCAGTAATGCAGTAAGAACGCAACATGAAACGAAATCCCTCTATTTACGCTTTTAACTCCATTTGCGCTTCTGTTTTCATATTTTGTAATATGGTAATTTTATTATGAAAATATTTTAAATCATTCTTGAAAGATTCCAATACATGTAAGTTCATTTGAATTCTCTACTCGCTTTATAGATTTCGTTTTGTGATTTGTTCTGTTTTTTCTTTACATTTTATTTACTGTTTTTTGCATGATATACTTTTTACTTAATATGCTCTACTTTGTTTCATTTTTTGAGTGCTCCTACCCGTTATTGTATGGATATATTTTGTATTTGTATATCTTGCTTTGGCTATATACCTTTATGCGGAAATAATCGTGTGAGCTGATGAAGAGATTATGTCTTTTCATATAAATATAAATATATATATATATATATATATATATATATATATATATATATATATATATATATATATATATATATATATATATATATATATATATATATATATATATATATACCAAAGTAAAGATTAACTGTGTTCAGTATACGCAGGGTAGTCAAAATTAACCACAAGTTGGAGATTTTTTTCTATACTTACCACTTAAACTGGACTATAAAAAAAAATTTCCAACAATATCCATAATAAAATTGCACAGTATTGATGAAGTTTGAAAAGGTACTAAATATATTAACATGATTATCTTTGTACGTGCATAAATGTACTTGCTATATACTGAAATTGCACCAATTACCATAACATCAGATGGGCGAATTTCCAAAATTAGTTAAGCATCTTTGTCTGGTGATATTACACGTTCTAAAGGAGCTACTACCGATTCTGCATTCTTACGGTTTTTAGTACATTCCTTATTTTTTTATGCATTTAGTACTAATGACGAAAATATCATCATCGACGTCAATTACAGTATGACGGTTTCTTATGTCGATGGCGCAATCGGTTAAAGCGTTGTTCACATCTCTGGTTAGAGAGCTGTGGTTAGTAAGTACGATCCTGACTGCCGAAACAAGAGGCGTGAATAGGCAGCAAGGTGCGTTTTATATCTGCCGTGCCTTGATAGTGTGGAAGTTTATATAGTGTAGTGTAGGGTAGTGTTAGAGTGAAGAGAGAGGTACTAGCTTAGGCGCTATCTACGTCGTCTGATTTTTGCACTCTATTATAAAACTCATTTATCCAAAAATAATTCCACGCAAAAAAATAACTTAGAGTAAATAATAATTGTTTTTATTTATTATTTTATAAAAAATTGTTCTAAAAATTTTGAATTGTAAGGTATCAATTGTATTTTTATCAGTTTAAAGAATACAATTCTACATGTAAAATTACAAAATTTGTGTGCAATTTGTCAAATAGTTTCGGAGAAATCAAATTTAAAAATAAAAAAAAAAAATAAAAAAAAAAAGTTGCAATATGTCAAAAGACCGAGTCCGTCGAAAAAAAAGGTGTGTTTATTCAGATAAAATACGTTTTTGTGTCTGATTTCGTATCGTAATATATTGTCTACCCAAATTAAATACCATATTTAGTCACCTCCTCAAACCATTAACATTGAGTCCTAGAACGTAGAGATCCGATCATTAGATCAAAAGTTATTCAGAGTGGTTCGCATTTTCTTTTGTGTACTACACATCCTTAAAGTGTAAAACAGCCGTTCTAGTCTATTTTAGATGAATAGCCACTTCTATAAAGCGATGAAGCAACCCATAAACATTTTAATATTTAATACCATAAACATTTTACATTTTATCATAAGTGCCACAGTAAGTAAGAAAGTTTTTTTTAAATATATTTAACTATCCCATTAAAATAAAATCTTTTTAAGTATTCATTTACACATCTCATAAAAATGTGAAATAATGTCAATAATTAGGTAGAAATATCAATTACAAGGAAACGGATGTATTTGGATTCCAAAAATAAATTACTCTTTTAAATAGTAATGAGTTTTTTTTTTTTTTTCAGTCTTTAAAACATAATGAAGCATTTAAAATGTCGACCCGTCTTCATCGTAAATAATAGATGTAGAACGTGAAATCGGGCTTTATTTACTTTCGGTTTGGAGTGAAGAAAAACTTCCTTATTCGCAAGGCTTTTCAACGTCCTTAAAATTCAATGATAAACCTTGCCAGAACAGACGGACGATTCGCAACCTTCTTTTTTTTTATGCAACATATTTTTTTCTTGCCTTTTTTCTCTATTTTTTACATTTTTTCAAACAATTCTTTAATGAATGAGTATAAATCAGTTCTAAACATATATCCTCTAAGATATATTATGCCTATATATATATTTAAACGCTAGAAATGTTTATGTCGAATATTTAAATAGACAGTTATCGTTTAAACAATTCCAACAAAATAAAGGAACGGCACAAACTACCAGAACATGTTATTTACTGTATTTTTGTTTTTATGGAAACATTAAAAAGTTTAGTAATTTTTACAGAAATACTTTGGTAATGATTTAGGTAAAATTAATGAAAAACATGGTTTTATAACATGTGCTAAAATTCGGTAATTTTATCTAATACCTTAGAGCAAAGTTTCTTAAACTTTTTGGTATGGGGACCCCCATAATATTTGGGAAATTTTTTTGGATCCTATACGCATTGCGCAAATCCTATAAACGCGTGAGTCAGTTTCTTCACTTGTACTGAAATATAGTATTGCATATTTATATCGTAAACTTTAATTTTTGATTTTAATTTTTAACACAATGGGAAAAGTTAGAAAATATATTGGAATTGTGTCTAGTTGTATTCTATTCAGTAACTATAAAACTCCTTCTTAGAGCATGGCAAAAAAAAACACATTGTCTGAATTTCCATTTTAAAATTATGGTAAAATAACCAGCAGCAGTCTGTCCATCCGATTAACAGTAATGTTTACGGAAAAGAGCATTTTTTACCTTTACGGTTTTGAAACGGTTTAAAACTGGTATAGTTATAAAACAGTAAAAAAAAGAATTTAATTGGACATATAAGCTAGGCTGCCCGTTAGGTAAGGAGCACTGAAAGGTGCAGAATACAAATCGGAAGTGCAGGACACTGGAAACTTTTTGTTGTGTTGAAGGGAATGGAGGTGTGTTGACAACGCTGGGACTCGAACTCTAGTTCTGTCGATTATGAGACTGACAGATTAGTACTCTAGGCTAGAATATGAGAAACTAAGTGGCTTCCTTGGGTTGGCCTAGTTGGTGCGATAAAATTCTGATTTTTTAACAGTATTAGGTGAAAGCAGTTAATAAACGGTTTTTCTCACACTTAACAGTTTGATTACCATCTTTTTTTAATGTTTATTTGATGCTTTGTTTCAATATGGTAAAATAAAAATTAAATAAATTGTTATTTAAGCATTGTTTCCGACTAATTTCTAGCATTGCATGTATTCGATTAAATTTACTTTTTCGCTTTATATTTTTTTAGTATACATGCGGTAATAAGAACTATACTTTTGAAAACCAGAATTTCTAGTAAACCGTTGCCCTATTACAGGGAAAATCACCAAAAGAATGGTTTGAATACCACGCGAAAAATATTAAAATTTGATAAATATTTTAAAATATTCAAAGCGATTATATAAATATTTTCATTCAATCTTGTTAATCGTCCGCAATAGCGTCTGAATCTCAGATAACTCTTAATACATTTTCAATAACAAGTAATCATTTCTTTCTTTTCATACTTTTTTCACCGAAGCTATTTTTGAATTGATCTGTTTACTCTTCGATAACCTCACAAATAAAGCAAAAGAAAAAGAAAAAAAAAGGATTTTAATGATATATTCAGAAACATTCCTTGTTATCTGGGTCTTAAGAACAGGAGGATGAGTTTTTTATGATTCCGTGGTCGAAATGAATGAACGGTGATTTTTCGGCACAAAAAGACCAATTTTTGTTTCTTTTTGAAGCAATGGACCGAGTCTTCAAGTTCTGAAGTCCATTTTGTACAATAGGTCAGGGACGGGACTTTCTTTTGATTGGTTTTCTGAGGGTACGAACATGCTCGCCGCATCCAAAACAAGTTTGTGAACCGTATCATACTATTAACAACATATCTCATCTGTCAAGGACACCTTCTTTTCGAGCACTTTTTTAGTTTAATTGTTTCATCAAATATCAAATAAAAATGTCTGTTGGTGATATGTTTTTTTCTTTTAATTTAAAATGAATTATTTTACACAGTTTAAGGTTTAGTAATGTTCTTCTTAGTATGTAATTGATTACGTAAGTGTGTGATTAATTATTTTTCAAAACTTCAGCCGTAAAACTTTATTTTATAGAATGTCAAACAATTTTTGTTTCAGTTAGAAAATAGAAACTCTTTATTTTTACAAATAGATGCAGTTTTTATACATTCTAATAAATTACATGTATTTTAATAATACGCGATCATATATTAACATAATAATATGCATTTTTATTGCTATGTAAGAAACTCCATAGGTCTTTGTGTGAAAAAAAGGATTTATTAAATAATTAATATTCACTATTACCATTGTACCAAGAATTATGGATAATTTATGAAAAGAAATCGGAAGATGATATAAAGATATGGTATGATGTGTTTTGATAATCAATTTTGTTCTCACCAGATATCGAAATTCGTTATAAAGTTCGTCAACAGATGGTGCAGCCGTCTTAGAAAAACTGCCGACAGAAATAAAGAGATCCATAATATAGTTTGCATCATTCTGATCGGGAAATCAACCTATTTGTTTTCACCAAACTTCGATGATAGTTATGAAGTCCATCGACAATTGGCCCTGCTGACCAAACATGGCAATACTTTTACTTGTACTTCGTTAATTTTTAAATTTATTATTTTTACTTTCTTTTTCATCACTTTTTTTCGAAAAAAAAGTGCTAGTATTTGTAACTAGAATGTCGAAAGAAATCATTATATTTTTCCGATTATTTTACTCGGGGCAGGAATTATTGAACAATTACCACGAGTTATACCGATAGTGTAGTTCTAGAAAAGATGTGTTAAAATTAAAATGTTTTATATAGAAATATCATTTTATGTACAGGTAACTATTTACAGGTAAATATATACCGGTAAATATTTGCAAGTAAATATATACAGGTAAATATTTTTACCTGTGCTGCTCAAAAAAATTAAATAAATTACGAAATAAAAATGCCAATCCCTATTTCATTTCAGTTCGCATGAACTATATATAATATCTTATTCATTATTGACAAATATTTAAATTTCTAACATTCAAATTAAAACGCAGTTCATCTTTGAATTTGAAGAATTTAATTAGCACTGATCAAACTTTTATTGCGTTCGTGAATTTGATGTCCACAATTACGTTAATTGATGCATTAAGTCGAAAATAATTATATAGTAATTCAATACCGGCTCGTAATTGTAATTTTGAGTAAATAGAAGCTTTACTTCGAATGAAAATAAGAATTTAAATTCTTACTGATATATATTCAGAAAGTTTTATTATGTTTTGAAGAATGAAATCGCATTTTGTTATGATTTGAAGTAATAAATGTGAACCGAATTACTTGCACAATTAGATAATGGAGAAAGTTAAACAATATGATATTTTTTAATTTGAAGAATAAAATAACGTTTTGTTATGATTTGAAGTAATAAATGCAAATCTAATTACTTGTACAATCGGATTAGGAAAAAATTAATAATATGTAATTTTATACGGCCTATAAGCTCAATCAAGCTTGAAACTCCTTTTTTTTTTCTTATAATATTTTTAAGCATTGGTAGTTCTAAAACAACAAGAAGTATTCTTTTAACATTCTATCATTAATATTATTGAAAAGAATAAAAATTAGATATTTGTTGTAATAAATTGGCAAGAAAAATTCCGTTAAAAAAGTAAATAATCATATTCATTTCAACTTCTCAATTTTTTAAGGACTAGTTCTAAATAAGCAAACAGTAACTGTTTAAATAATTATTATTTGCAGTTTTTTCAAATTATTTTAATTTCTGTATAAATAAGTAACATCACTGGAAAAAAGAAAAAGAAATATAGAAAATTTATCAAAAGGAACGGAAATAATGAAGATAAATATGAAAAATAGGGGGAAAAGTATACATGTAGAATCACCTTAAAACTATGTGGATCAACGAAAAAATGTGCAAAAATACTAAACATAAGAAAACTATGTGTATTAGTTGCTTTACTGTTATTTACAATATTTTATTATGTTTTCAAGAATAAAATTGCTTTTTGTCATGACTTGAAATAATAATGCAAACTAAATTACTTTCATAACTGAATTAAGAAAAAGTTAATAACATGAGTTTTTTACGGTCTATAAGCACAATCAAGCTTACTGCTCATTTTTTCGAGTAATAGCGTTAAGTTTTGGTAGTTCTAAAACAACAACAGCATTTTTTATATCTTTATATCATTAAAACTAATGGAAGAATGAAAATTCAAATAAATTGAGCAGAAAAATTAGTTTAAAAAATTTGATAATTCTAGTCTCTTAAACTTCTCACTAATTCTTTTAGAAATAATTCTAAATATGTAGGCAATAACAGCTTAAAGAAGTAATACAGGAATAATTTCTATTTCTGTAAAATTAAGTGAACACTGGAAAAAAAGAACAAAAATTATTCAAAGACTATCAAAAGAAGTGGAAATAATGAAGCTATTTTAATATAAAACATTTTTTAGAAGGCGTAGAATAATGAATCATTTTTTTATATATTTATATTGTTAAAACTAATGGAAGACTAAATATTCGAGTAAATTGAGCAGAAAAGTTTGTTTAAAAAAGTAGATAATCCTATTCTTTTAAACTTATCCCTAATTTTTTTAGAAATAATTCTTAATATGTAGGCAATAACAGATAAAAGAAGTAATATCGGAATAATTTCTATTTCTGCAAGAATAAGTGAACACCACTGGAAAAAAAGGACAAAAATTATCCAAAGACTATCAAAAGACGTAGAATTAATGAAACTAATTATAAAAATATGAAGAAATGTATACATATAAAATCACATTAAACCCATGTGGATAAACGACAAAATGCGCGAAACTACTGCACAAAATAAAACTATGAGCATTATTTGCTTCATTGTTGTTAGCTTGCTAAAAATTGGAACAAATTAAATGAAATTCTCTAAATGACTTTTGTTTTTTTAATATGCAATTTCATTGGTTCGATGAATTCACCTTAAATATACAAACTGATTTGTAATGACAAAATTTCAAGACACAAGTTCACATTCTAAAATGCATGTTTTCTTTTAAGAAGTCACGCGGGTTTTAAAATTGAAAATACCTATTCTTTCAGAAAGTATTTTATTCAATTAAGACAAACGGATAAGAACTCAAGAAGATAAAATGCATTTTTTGCTCATTTAACCCTTTGGCGCAGAGGAGTCACCGGTGTCCCTTTTATTTTATTTTTTTTTTCTGAAGCTCAACTTATGAGCAGAAATACATTGTTTAAAACTTTAATTGAAAAAAACTGTCTACTAGGTTATCGGAATAATATTTGTAGAAAAAGTAAAATCTTAAAGAATTTAGTTTGATGAAAAGATATTGTTTTTAAAAAATTTATCATTAATTAATTTTGTAAATTAAAGAAATTTCAATGATGAATAACTGTTTCTCGTAGATCTAAATAACTACAAATAAGAAAAAAATGGAAAAATTATTCTATGGAAGTGAGTTGTGTTTGTAAGATTTCACCTTTAACGCAGAAAAAGGCTCCTTTGTTTCGTGGTGAATTTCATAACCATAATTTATTAAAATGCTAAATATAATATATTTGACTTATTTTGATCTAAAGCCTACCTATTTTGACCAAAATAATGAAAAATCTGTGAAAAAAAACTCTGTGTCAAACGGTTAAACAGTTAATTGTTGGGAGCAGAATTCTATTTCCAACATTTGATAAAGTCTATTTTTAATAGCAAGGCAAGAAACAAATATGAATTGAAGAACTGATAACAAAAAGGATTGAAATCATTACCTTAGAGATTCTAGATCTCTTTCTTTTTCTCTGTATTCTTGTAGTTGGTGGACATGATTTCTCAAAATGCATTTATCTCATTTAAATATGGACATTTAACATACCCCTTCTCTACAGCTAAAATTAGTTATTGAACTAAGAGTTTCTTTTTCCTTGACTACAACTTACTTTAAAAGATAACATGCTTAAATGTTAATTAAAATCGAACGTCCAATCACACTTTGCCTAACTCATCATTTACAAACAAAAAATGTTATTTTTAATTGATTTAAACATGAATTAACTTCGAGTGGCTATTTATTTCTTATGTATAAAATACATTGTTGAAAATTCCAGGTCAAATAACGGTATAAAGCACGGCCACTCAGGGTGCATCATCAATAGAATCCCTTTCACTGTAAAATATTATATAGTAATTGTTACATTAATATTTATTTAACTAGAGTGATTCAGAGATTTAACGGGTACTATTACTGTAAAACTACTGTAAATCAGATTTTGTTCCACAACATGGTGCGGTTAAAATAATAAGTTTTGGCATATCATAAATTCTTTAATAAGTTCTGTCACCTTAAATGCCAGCACTTTTTATCATTTTTTTTTTTTAACATTGCACCCATTTTTTTTTTTTTTACATTTTTTTTTTTTACATTATATAAGTGTATATAAATGTTCAATTTGCTGTTATTTTGAAATAAAATGTTACTTCCAACAATAGTTTTGGCTATTTAACACCAATTTGAAAGAGATATCGCACCAAATTTTTTGACAGCGTAGAAAGTGAAGTACCAATGATTTTTTTGTGAGTATTATCCGTAAAATCCATTTTTACCGTTAATTATAGTAGCGTAATTTTTACAATAACATTTATTTTATTAGAGTGATTCAGTGACTTTACGGGAATTATTACTATAAAAATTACTGCATATCAGATTCTTTTGTCCCATAACATGCTCTGGTAAAAATGGATTTTACGTAAAAAAGTACCGGCACCCTGAGTACCAGTACACCTGCAACAACAAATCGTCAACCAAGAAGATCAGCTTTGCTCATTGACCTTTTTATTCCTCAGAAAATCTTGCTCCTATCGATTTGAAGCAGTGTGATTTTAAGGCAGTGTGATCTTACATTTGTGCATTATCTACAAGTTAACCATAGAGTCTCGGTCCTTTCTACTGAATGCTCAGTGCTTAAACCACTGTACCAATACGACAGTTCAATTTTCAGTTTGTTTGGATAACATTTTAATGAAATATTGTTACTCAAAATGTTTTAAGTCTTTATTATTGCAATTGTAAGAACTATAGAAAATACTATACTTTTTTGAAACATAGTTAGTTAGGACACATAGAAAAAAATAAACACATTAATGATACTAGGAGAGGAAAAAATTCTAGTAAAATTACCGTGCAATATGGAAATGACATTTCTCGTTAAAACAAAATGCCCTAATTCTGGTTAATAAAACTAAAATGTACTGTATTTAAGTATTCCTTTAGTAATTTTTTCCGTTCATAGTGTTACGAAACGTTTGCTTTTTACAATTATAATTATTATTACCGCACATTTAGTAAAAACCCGAGAAGGAAATTGAACCGAAAAAATGGTTTCTACCCCATGCTCTTCTAAGCTATCATGATAAAAAATTATAATTTTATCTTATTAACCAAATCTTATCACATATTGTTAAACTTTTGTAAAATAGCACGTTTTTTGTTATTCCCTTAGAACCAGAAATACTGTAAATTTTACCACATTCCGCTAGTTTTTCTATAAATTTTTTCTCACTGTAAATAAAAGGGAAAAAAATTTAACTTTGATTGCTATTACAAATAAACATACATTAAACCATTGAGTAAGTTTATATAAATTACATAATACTTCATGATAATTCTGGAAATAGTTTAAAGGTTAGATTAGTTTCTTTTCTTTTATTTCAATGTGAATATTTTTTATCTTATTCAATATTAAGTTTTTTTTTTTAATGAAATGTCATTTGCAACGACCCGTTGTTAAATCGATTCAAAGCAATTTCTTTCTTTCTTATTTTTTAATTTCGAAAAATTTCTCCTCGTTATTGTGAAACTATATCTAAGAAATAAAACTCTAGATCTCGCTTTACGGAAACAGCTGTGCCAAATTGCGCCGATTGATGTTTGTAATTCAAAGCATTTTCGATAAATGGATTTTAAGTGATGAAAAGTAATCTAATATCATTTATCGTTAAAATTGTTTTTAACATTTTCGTGATAATAGATTTCGTTCACTTATGGATATTTTTATAACATCTTTGCATTTCGATTTGTATTTTCAATGTATTACAAATAATAAGAAATTTAATATTTTCTAAGTTTGCAGTAGTAAATTCTGCTTTATAGAAAATTAAAGACATTAGTTTTGCTGAGGTAACATCTATTTTTATAGACAGATTTAGTTTTTTTATTTAATTAAATATTTTTAAAAAAGCATATAGTTATGAAAATATATGACATTATATTGTCTCTTTAACCATTCTTTCGTATTTGATGCCAGCTTTTATAAAGCCACAACTGAATGAATGTTTATTTTATTTTTTTAAAAAAAAACATGCAACATTAAAATTTAAAAGCAATTTATTTGGATTAGCGGTAAAGAAGATTATTCTTAATTTTTTTTTCATTTTAGATATATTTTGCAAATAAATAGTTTTTTAATTGACTAATGGGACTGGTTATTATTTTTGCCAGCATTTGAAAAAGGCTTGATAAGTAAAGTAAACATAACGATCATTAGTAATATCCTAGTTTAGCAAACCAGCAACTTTTAAGCTTTTAAAAACTGCAACTTTTAAGCATGAAAAAAAGTAACATGCATTGAAACTCTGAAAAACATGAATTTAAACATTATAATCCGTTTAGTAATTTAAAATAAAATTTGATGAAAGAACTCAATTGAGATAAATTTTTGTTCTTCACATCACGCATTTTATACTACAAGTTTGAGTACTTGATAATTTGCACAGTTGGAAAAAAAATAATATAAAATATTGAACAAGAAGCCACTTTTGATAGATTTCATTTTTTAAGAACACTCTTTTCTTAATTTAACTACAAATTTAATCATCTGTACAGTTTAAGAAAATAGAATTTCGGAAACCAGTACTATAGTTTTTATTTTACATCCGGGCTTTAACAGCTGAACCAGTTACGACTATCAATGTTTAGTTCTATAGTCTTGTGATTTTAAACTCTATACAGAAGACAAGGGAACTCAGTGATAAAGCATTGGGATAAACTGGTCTTCGTGGAGGTCTTTTTTATGAAACTAACGCGTATTTGCGTTAGATGGAGGGAAAAGTCATGGAAACCTTCCATAGTTAGCCCAACGGCAAGGGGAATTAAAGGCATGATAAGTCTATCACTAAGAATATTTTAGATCAGCACAGTGGTCGGTACGAGTCAGAAGTAGATGCCAAATGATGGGATTCGAACTTGGGTCACTTCAATGGGAGACACCACGACACAATATCCCCTGACCCACCACGACACAATACCAATAGTTTATAACCACCGTTGAACTCAGCCAACTCAGTTTCGAGTTTACAACTACAAATATTTAATTTCATAGCCCTGCAATTTCGAACCCATTTTAGAAAACAAAGGAACTTCTGTATCAAGTATTGGGAGAAATTAACCTTCGCGGTGCTCTTCTTTTTGGGAAACTAACATGCAATAGCGTTACACGGAGAGAAAAACCATGAAAACCTCCCACGGTTAGCCTGACGGCAAGGGGACTCTAACCAGTGATCCGACTCTCCAGAAGATATTTTACGTCAGCACTGTGATTGGTGCGGAATTCGTATCGACCAGCCATCGTTGGAATTCGGACCCGGGTTACCCAATTCTGAGCGCTCTAATTCCTGACCAACCATTGCTCATGCCAATAGTTTGTGCTTAATTTATATTTCAGTATTATTGTATTAACTAAGCGCCCTTGGTCACCCTAACTATATGGTATAAAATTTTTATACGCTGAAATTGGCATGTTCAGAAGCGAAAACAGCTTACAAATGGTGTGAACACACGTGATCTTGGGGCCAGAATTTTGCATTATCCGTGTTAAGATTTAACTACATCTTTTAAAGAATATATAAATGTTAGATTTGGCGTTAATTTAATTTAAACTGTTCCTTAATACAATATTTTGGGTAACTTAACATATATATTTCAACACTGTATTTGCAGTATAGAAAATGAAATTCTCGTGATTTTTGTTCCAGGTAAGACAAATATATACAAAAATATTAGAATAATTTAAATATATAATCCTTTTTCCTACACTGGTTCGCCTTTTTAAGGACTTTTTAATTAAATAAAAGTTCAAATAACTCGAAGAAGATTATTGGAACAAAAATTCAGAACTAAATATATTTAAAATTTCAACAAGATTTGATTTTTAATGAGAATGAGAATGAACTAAAAGATGCAATTTCTAAAATAGGAATACTTTAAAATTTGATTTATCAAGAACTATTCAACCAATTTCGCTCAAATTTTGCATTTTGCCATGTAAAATTACATTTTTTAAAAATGATGTAAATAATTTTTTGCCTTATAGTTAAATTTTTTTTTTGTCTATAATTAAATAAAATTGAAAAAAAGTAATAACTTTTTACTAAAAGTTATTCTTTAAAGGGAATTATTTTCAGATAAAAAAGTTTTATAATTGAATACAAAAAATTTTCAATTCATTTGAAAAATGCTCGAGTTGTGTAATTATACAAAACGTAAAATTAACATTAAGGGGTCCGAAATATGGACTATTCTCCTGACCAAACTATTCGGACTATGTTTCCAAGATTGCGGCAAACCCCGTATCTTGGCGGTCGAATTTTGAGTCCGTTATAGAGAAGGTACGTTTACATAAAGAAAGTACGTTTTTGTGTCTGATTTCGTGCCTTAAAATATCATCTGCACTAATTAATTACCATATTTGAGTTCCTCCCTTCGAACCACTAAAGTTGCGTCCTAGAACGCGAAGATACTACTATTAAATCAAAAACATTAAATCATTAAATCAAAAGTTAATAAGAGTGATAAGTTTTTTACGCTCTTTACATTTACAATAGAATTTGTTTATTTCTAAATATTTTTATTGTTTTCGACTTTCAAATAAACTATTAATATTAATATTTGTGACCCAAAATGCGATTTTAAATTTCAAAAGTAAAGAAAACTTTTCGACTTATAGCAGGAAAAATATTTAAAGGAAATATATATTCACATAAAAAGTATGCAAACAGCCAAAGTTACTAAATTTGTAATTCATAGCAACAATACTATAAGCATTGCAACAACATTTAATTTAGATAGTTGCTATAAACTATACATAACTACAAATATTACTTAAAAATTATTAATTTATAGAACGCACACACAACAGATAAACATCTAACACTAGTTGAAGACAAAAAATAAACAATGAATTATTCTAACGCTAAGGTAGATTTTCAGATATATTTTTAAAAAATTTTAAATGCCTAATAAAATTATCCAAAACGTAGGAAAAACCATTAAAAAACATAAAATGGTATAAAGAAAAACGTTTGTCGTAATTGAACTTGCAAAATAGTTCAACAAAAAAAAATTCTTATTTAAGTTGTGACCTTTAACAGGAAATGGCAACATGTTTTATTTAACAGTTCAATCCAGACAAATTAATTAAAATTTTATATCAAAAATTACAGAAAGGCAATATTAATTTTAAAATAACTGTAGTAGAAAGAAATAAAATGCTACATGGAATAGTCGGTGATACACGAATCCAATTACTGGAGTGACAGAAATTAAGAAACGAGGAACTAAATTTATCACAAATCATACACCTTTTTTTCTCATTTATTGCATACCGAAATTAAGTTAAAAATAACAACAACAAAAAATCAAGTTATTGCTTTTTAGAATAGATAATGAAATCAAAACTACTTTATTACATTGTACGTTTAATTCAAAAACTTGCAATAATTGAACATTGAACAGCTTAAATAAGAATTGGTTTCTGTTAAGCTACGTAATTGGCCTTACAAAGAGTGGCTTAACAAAAGTAATTTCTTATCTAATGGAGAAGTTCTACAAGTTCTTCTTTAATATAAAATTGAATTATTTTTATAACAGTTTAATTGAACAAATTAATTCAAATTTATATAAAAAAATAACACAAGCATAATATTAGTTTTAAAATAATAATAGTAGAAGAGAGTTTTTTTTTAAAGGAAAGAAAGTGTTTTATTGAGTAGTCGATGATGCACGAATCCAATTATCCGAAAGATAGAAATCTAAATAAACTATAAAAAAAAACTAAATAAACTAAATCTATTAAATGTATCACAAATCATACACATTTTATTGTATGCCGAAATTAAACATAAATGTGATTAAAAAAAATGAAGTTATTGGGTTTTATAATAGACTAGTAAAAATAATTTTAGTATTGCTCGTTTAAATTCAAATAACCTAAATTTTGAATGAAAAAAAAATAATAAAAATATAAAATAAAATAAAAAATCATCATGAAAATAAAGCTATCATCTTATGACTATAATCATAGCTCATTACTTCATATGGATACATTTATCCAATATAATGTATTTGTTCTGATTTAAGAGCATTTTGAAAGTACTGAATCATCTTTTCTCGTGAAAAAGGAGGCCAATAATTATTATTTTTTCTTAAAAGTTACTCTTTCTTAATGTTATAATATATTTAAATTAAATTATGAAATAGCATAAATGTAAAAAGCAAATTCATCGCGTGCTTTTATAAGTCAAAAAATAATATGGTATCTTTCCATTATTATTTCCAATAAATTAAAGATCTCGTCTTCTAGAAAAATAAAGACTAAAATAACTTGGCTAATGATGGTTACTTTCCTTCGTGACCTTACCATTAACTTTTTATTTTGAAGGAAGCTTTTTTAAAAAAGTAACAAATAGTACTCTTAATATCTATTTTAAGCATAATGTCATAAATTAATTATAGATAATTTCTGTGACTTTTGTCTGATCTTTCTAGAAGTAGGAAGTTATATGTAACCTGTTAACGTTCAAATTTCGCAGATTTAAATGTTTGAATGTATTTTTTATGCTTTTAAATTAACGTCAGTTTCTCAACTTTGTTTTTAATGGTTCAAAACGATTAACACCTTACATTAATCCTTTTTAGAAACACTTTTTAAAAATGACTACTTTCTAAGGCTTATCAAAGATTATAGTATTTAAATAACAATGACATTTACCACCACTCATTCTAATCGAGATGTAAGACTTCAGGTCTTGAGAAATAAAATTTGCTAATATTTTATATAATAGTACTTTTTATAACTATTTTAAGCTTAATCTCATAAACTAAAGATACATAATTTGGGCAAATTTCACGTAGTGTATTCTACTAAATTCATTCTGGTAATAAAAACATATTTTAAAAAGCATATTATATGGCAGTTTAGTATTAAAAATTTGTTCGAATTTTGTTTACTAATATCCTTTTAAATACTACTATGTAAGAAATACCTGATAGAATAACGGTAAAACTACCGGTAGTTGACTCAGGGTGCCAGTTCTTTACACGGTAAAATCCACATTTACCATAATACATTATGGAACACAAATTTTGATAAGCCGTAATTTACTGTAAAGTCACTCAGCTGTAATTAAAAAAGTATTACTGTCAAAATTACGGTAAAAAAGTTTACGAAAAAGTGGATTTTACGGTAAAATAGATTTTACGGATGCTGCACTGGGGTGCTAGTACTTTTTACCGATATTTGATCCGGAATTTTTTACAGCGTATTTAATAATTTTAAGTATTTCATAATTTTTAATATATTCTTTGTTCTGATTTTATAAGCATTTAAATATAGCAAAACATTTATAGTATTTAAATAACTATGACATTCATCACCCCTCACTCTTATGCAGATATTAGATTTCATCTCTTAAGAAAAGAAATTAGGCTAAAAAAGTTCGTAAGTAAATGCCCAAAAAATTGGTATTATTTATATTTTTTATCGTGATTATTTATATTTTGTATATCTACAATAAATTATTATTATTAATCAGTTATTTATATTTTTAAGTAAAAAAAGTGTAATAAATTGAAAATAAATAAATCTTGCATTATTGTTTTAAAAAAATTGAGATAATAAATGTTTTTTTTTAACTTTCAAACTAATTTGTGTGTTCAAGTTGTGTATTCCTGCACGCAATCATACTTCTAAAATGCTTGGAAATAATGATAAAGAAAATTTTTCTTATGCTATTTCGTTTGAAATTCTTTTATTATCTATATTTTCTTTAGTTAAAAGCCCTCCTATTTGGTTGAATGCACCAATTATGTTTAAATTTCTCAAATTATCTTTTAAACTATTCGCTTTACTTTTCTAATATTTGAATACAACGAAAATAATAATTTTAGAGAAATCGCGTATAAGATTATGAAGCTTTTGTTAAGTAAACTTTTGAAACAGAAAATTATTGTCAAACAATATTTTATCGACTATTTCATGAAATAAATTTTGTTCTCCGAAAGAACAGTGTCTGTATTTTCAGCAAGTATATTTTTACTTTTCAAAAATTTTATTATATGTTTTTGGAATTTTATATTCTCTAATTTCGGAAATTCTATACTTATAAACTTCAGTATTTTTTATTAAAGCGAATTTAAAATTTTTTTATGTTGCCAACAAAAGAAAGAAAAAAAGAAGTAAACAAAAAAAACAAAACTTTGCCAACAAAAAAAAAAGAAGTAAAAATCCCATGATTGTAAATTTATTGAAAACATAATAAATAATAACATATTTCTAGGAAAAAAACAGTTAAATGCAGTTTGTCTAATTGGTATTTTATCATATTTAGATAAAGCAGTCAAATAAACATTAAAAAAAGAGATTCAAACTGTTAACTGAAAGAATAATCGTTATTTGTCTGTTTCCAGTTAATCAGGTTAAACAATCTGAAATTTACCCGTCTAAGTGCACCTAATGAAGCAACTTAGTTTCTTGCGGCTGGGTACATCAGGAATAATTTATCGATCTTATGACCGATTGGAATCCCAGCGTTGGCAAAAGCACAATTCCTTTCCCTAAGCACATGTGGAAGTTCCAATGCCCTGCAATTCTGAATTAGTGGCTCTGAACTATTCGAATACGACGCTCTCATTCACACATATATGACAGCACTACAGAACTGCTTAACATAAAAAGTCTCTTATTTCCCATCTTTCACGATAGATGGCACAACCAGAAAAACCAATTAAGCAACATTCTACGATTTGACGAAACACAACTCATTCTCAACCTAACCCCAATAAACCTAAAAAAACCAACAAACTTCCATGTTCAGTTAAATTTGAATTTTACTGTTTTGAAATCATGCTAGTTGTAAACTGCTAAAAACTGATTAGTTTCGTTGCTACAGTTTTTTTAACTACACCAGCTGCAAACGGTTTCAAAACTGAAGAGTTGAAAAATTGTTCCGAAG
This sequence comes from Parasteatoda lunata, assembly GCA_949128135.1. NCBI lineage: Eukaryota > Metazoa > Arthropoda > Arachnida > Araneae > Theridiidae > Parasteatoda > Parasteatoda lunata. The sequence continues at coordinate 53,585,971 of OX421973.1, read as the reverse complement.
CGTAAATTTTACGGTTTATTGGGTGGATAGACTGTTGCTGGTTATTTTACCATAAGTTTTGAATGTAAATTCTAAAAGTAAATGGAATAAGAAAGAAAACTGAATATTGAAATTTAAAATGTCGTATTTTCATTAAAAAACTAAATTGATGAGTTGGTCAATTATTAAACTAGCAATAATGTATTAAACTAATAAAAATATATAATATATAATGTCTCAAACTTTTTAAATTATTACCCGCAAACTACAGTACTGTTATGGAAATTTAAATATTATTAATATTCATGAAAAAAGGAAAAGCTAAATTTATTAAATTACTAAATAAAGAAATACATATAAATATTTATACATTACGGAATTTTTAAACTATTACACTCATACCACATATAATGAGGCATTTCAAATTTAAAAATTATAAATAGTGATGAAAAAAAGTCATATAATATTTATCGAACTATTTATTACAAACTTACATATGAATATTTATGTCACCAAATTTCTAAAGTATTACTCATATGCTGTAATGAGACATTTGAAATTTAAAAATTATTAATATTCATTAAAAAAATAAATGATTAATTTAAAATACCACATTTATACTTTAGAAGTTTTGAATTATTTCTTTTTCTCAAATACAAGAGCGATGTTTTAAAATTAATAAACTCACATATTAAATCTCAAAATAAAAAAAAAATCATAATGAATTTATGAATTATTAAAATGGAGATTATGAATATTATCATTAAAAAAAAACACAAAAATCTCAGAGAGTATGGCTCGTGAAGACAATATTGTCTTTTATTCTATAGTGCAAATCAGGGTTGCTAAGACTTCATTTCGGTTTAATAAAATTTTTCTTTGTAAATAAAATACAACAAACCTTATCAGCTTTGTTTCTTAAGGAAAGAATATCAAATATTCAAAATATTATTTATATATTCTATAATGAGGCATTTGAAATTATTAATATTTATGAAAAATTAAATTATTAATTAAAAATACCATGTAAATGTTTTCAATTATTTATTTATTCTCAGTACAAGTACAGGAGCGATATTTTAAAACTATTAAACTCTCATGATAATTTTCAAAATTAAAAAAAAAAATTCATAATATTTTTCTTAAAAATTATGAATATTATCTTTAAATTTAAACTCAGACTACAAGGCTTTCAAGAAGACAATATTGAATTTTATTCCATGGTGTGAATCAGTGTTACTATAATAGAATACTTCATTTCGGTATAATTGAATTTTACTTTGTAAGTAACAGACAATACTAAGAACCTTATCAGTTTCTTTTTTTCATTTCTAAAACAACAAATATTTAAAATATTACTCATATTTTACAATGAAGTATTTAAAATTTAGAAATCATTAGAATTCGTAAAAAAATTAAACGTTTAATTAAAAATATCTTGTATATATTTCCAATTATTACTTATTCTGAAACACAAGTACAAGAGCGATATATCATAACTAGAAAACTCTCATGATAATTTTGAAAATTAAAAATATCAATATCATCTATAAAAATTATAATTTATTACAATGGAAATTATGAATATTATCTTTTAAAAAAAAACACAAAAATCCCAATCTGCAAGGCTCAAGAAGACAATATTGTCTTCTATTCCATAGCGTGACTCAGGGTTACCAATATTTCGTTTCAGTATATCATAATAGAATTTTACTTTGTAAATAACAGACAATACAACGAACCTTATCAGCTTCCTTTTTTTTTTCAGGGCTAAAACAACAAATTTTCTTCGTCGTTTATTTTTCACTTTCCCTTTCATTTAAGCTATTGTAAACAACAACAATTGAATAGCAAGAGTAGGTTAGTATGCAAAGGAACTTCAGCATTTCAAACACTTTTATTAAACATTTTTTTGTTCCTCTTTTGTTTCGATGAGAGGCCAGCTAACATTAAGATAGATTTTGTAAGATAAAAGGTCCGATGTAAGTCACCCAACAATGACCCTTTTTAGCATAATCTGGTCAATTAGCCCATTCGAGATATACATCGTAATGGAAAAGCTAGGCGTGAAGTAATGAATAACTTAACGTGAGGGAGTTCTTTTTATTTAATTATGAAGTTCGAAAGTGATAATTGTGGGGCGTTTTCAGGAGCTTAATTGGGGACCACCAACCGCATTGTTCTATGTTTATTACACTGCAAAAAATTTTGGAATGAAGTTTGCTGTTACCTTGCCTATGCTGGCCCTTGGGGAGCATAATTCGTAAAATCCCTTTTTATCTTAAAATATGTATCCATAATTTTTACTATAATATTTATTTTATTAGTGTTATTCAGTGATTTTACGGTAATTATTACTGTAAAAATTATGGTATATCAGATTTTTTTTTGTAATTCCGTAAGATGTTGCGGTCAAAATAGGTTTTACTTTAAATAGTTCTGGCTCCCTAAGTTTAGTACTTTTTACCGTAATTTGATCAGGAATGTTTTACATTGTTCCGTTAGGTATATACAAATGCTCAAATTGTTGCTATATTAAACTAAACTGTGACTTCACACAATTTTTGGCTATTTAACATCAAATTAAAAGAGATATTACACTACATTTTTTTACAGTGTGGAAAGAGAAATACCCGTGATTTTTTTTGCGTTTTGTGCGTATTATTCGTAAAATTCCTTTATATGGTAAAATATAGTACCGTTATTTTTACAGTAATATTTAATCAGAGTGATTCAGTTATTTTATGGAAATTAGTAAAATTTATTATATATATATATTTACCGTAATTTGATTCGGAATTTATTACAGTGTAATTTAATATTATAATTGAGCTTCTTAAACATGATTTTCAATACTTTGATTCAACATTAACTAAAATATGATTCATTTTATCATCTTATTAAGAAAAAAATCAAAAGAATTTAATAAAATGTTATAATGTTTACAGCTTAATTATTTCACATTTTGTAATTATTCATGAAACATGAAAGCTTAGATTAATAAGTATCATAATAAAATGAATCGAATTAAAATGAAATATTATGAATTATTTTGCATCTCCAAATGGTATAAGAAGTTTTATGACCTATATTAAACATTTAAAATAAAAATGAGGCTAATGTACAAATTAATATAATTATTTTTCATTTTAAAATTACTTTAAAGTATATTATGTTAAAAATTTCAAAATTAAATGAAATTAATGAAATGTGTTAATGTTGGAACGAAGAAAAAAGTATTCTTAATTAAAAATATTCTTATATACTCCAAAGTAAAACTCAAATGCACTTAATTTGTTTGCGCTTCATACTACACTTTGCTTCTTTATATAAGATTATGAATGCAAGCTCAATTTAATCCATTTAAAAGAAATTTTAAGGTATCAAAATACTGTTAAGTAAATCTGGAAATCAAGAAAAGGGTTTGCCAAAGTCTAATTTTCAAATTTTTTCCTTTGAAAATGTCAGATAAGTTCATTCGTTGAAAAGTCACTGAAAAATATTGATTTTGTCAAAACTAAAAACTTTATTACAGTTTCGTCAAAGTGTCACATTCTTCTGTTTCCGATTCGAGAAATTCTCTATATTGGTATTTCATAAGATAGTCGCTGCAATTTTGAAACAGTCATCTAAAATCAACAAGGGGAGAAGAGATGTTAAAGACAACGTTGAACTTCTCACCTTTGATTTCTTTCTTTGACAATATTGATCTTCGCAAAGAAAATAATTTGCACGGAGATATTTTTTCTTCACATTGGTAAAATTGATTATCGTTTAATAATATTCATTGCTGATACAAATAGATGAAAGTTAAATATTTTGCAATTTTTTTTTAAGCAAAATTATTTTATAACGGAATTAGAAAAATTGAAAGTAGTTAAAATAATGATTAGATAAAAATTAATATAAAAAAAATTTAAAAATATTTTTTATCATTACAGTTCACGTAAAAAAAACATTGAGAAGATAAAAAAATTCAGGATCAAATTAAGGTAAAAAGTACAGGCAATCTGGGTGAGTCATCTTCAAATTAATTTTAGTGTAAAATCCATTTCTACTTCAAAATTTTATACCTTATATTTTTACAGTAATAATTATTTAACAACAGTGATTCAATTATTTTAGAATAAATATTACTGTAAAAATTACTCTATACCAGATTTTTCTGTTCATCTTGAAACTTTTACGGGAAAAGTGGATTTCATGGTGAAATATATCGGCATCCTGGTGCCAGAATACTTTATTGTAATTTAATCCGAAATTTTTTATAGAGTACACTTATTTTTAAATTTTATTTTTTTAAACAAATCAAATTATGCTGTACAGCTAAGCTTTCTTCTTTTTTTTTACAGTTGACAAATAAATCCAAAAATATTCTTTGTTGTTAAAAATTTTAAATGTTAAATTAAAAAAAGTTTTTTTTTTAATTAAAGAAATTGTACAAACTATTGAAGTTCATGATCCAATCTGAAGTGTTATTTCCAAATTTCCTACCGATATGATGTTTGTAATATTACAGATCATTATTCTATATCTTATTAGAGTGATACCACGTATATACAATATCATAATCGAATAAACGGTGAGCCATATTATCTGCACATGAAACAAATTTAAACCACATTATGTTCACGTTGAGCCATGCTTCACGAATCAAGTTTAAGTTATTTTAATTTGCATAGTTCAGCTCGGCTTCCGACCTAGAGAAACAAATTCTGGTAAAATTACCGTACTATATAGTAATGAAACAACAGAATTTTGGTAATAAGAATACGTTATATGATGGTATGTAAACCAGGTAATATTTCCGTTCATATGGTAACGGTTTACCGGAAAGTTTAGCTTTCAAAATCATAGTTCTTATTACCACACATTTAAAAAGAAATGCAAGAAATGTAGATTTAATCCAATAAATCGTTTTATGCCATGCTCTGAGGTATCATGATAAATACCAAATATTGCTACATTTACCAAATTTTATCTCGTATTATAAAACTATACTTTAGTGTTAGTTTTACTAAAATCATTCCCAATGATTCGGTTAAAAATTACTGAGCTTTTTGGTGAAAACCACGCACAAATTAAAGGGAATTTGTTTTTAATTAAATCAAAAGTACCCCTCTTAAGTTGTATATCAAGATTCAGGTTTTACAGTAACTAAAATTATGAGTTGCCAAATTCCACTTCAAAAGGATGACAAGTTCTCATTTAATTAATAATATCTGCTTTTGTTCAGGATTTGCCACTTCTTGAAAATAATAAGTACCACCAAACACCGCTGCTGACAAACTTACAGCAACCGTTTTGATTTATCCTTCAGGCAAAACGGAGTACCCTAGAAACGGCTGGCGAAAAAGCAATTAAGAAAATTGAAATAAAACTGACTCATACCGTTTGCTGCGTTCTGCTCAAGAAACGATTTTCGTATTTTTCTCAGTTTCAAAACTGTATAACTAAGTTCATTCTTAAAAGCCCCTGCTGATTTAAATCTCAATAAAACAATGTTTTTTTCTGTGAAATATTTGCACGGGCATCTGTTAATTTTGTCTTCAAGCTTCAACACGTTGTTGGTGTAAAAGTTACAATGTAAAAAATTCCGGATCTGGTACACTGTAACCACAGGTCCGGGTCAGACACACAGGTAAAAGGTACACATTAAAAGTAACCATAAAATCCATTTTTGTCTGAGGGAACAAAAAAATCTGATTTATCTGAAACAAGAAAAAACTACCGTAAAATCACGGAATCACTCGAATTAAATTATCCTTACTATACGGTAAAAATGAATTTTACGGATGATGGTCCCAAAGTGCTGGTACCTTACGCTGTAATTTTTTACAGTTTAGGTTTTTTTTATTTTTTGTTTGCAGTCTCTTTTGTATAAAAACTTTGCTACTAATTTGTTACCACTATAAGAACTTTGTTACTAACTAGCTTAGAATTAATATTTATGTCATAAGTTTCATGCAGCAAATCACATATTTCTTTAGCATATTACAACGTTTTTCATTTTTTTTTTTTCAAATTTTCTGTTATTCTGTGGACATCCATTGGGCATAAACATGAAAACTATTGAAATAATAAATATTTCTCATGCTTCTTCGACTACAAATCAAAAAATAGATACGCCAGTGAATATCATCTGAAACCTTCCGAAAAACTATTTCAAAATTCTTATCGATTAAGAAACATTGTCATTACAACAATATTAGCCAATTTGTATAAAAAAGCAATTCTTGAAGCAGACAGAGGTTCGAAATAATATCACTAATGAGAAAAATTGATTTTCATTAATGAGACGAAAAGGATACTTTTTTTATTTATGAGAACAATAATGGGGAGCAATTCCAGTTAAGCTACCGATATTTCAGCTTTTATTGCATGGTTATTTGGGTGGTTATTCGACAAATTAAAACCCCCATCGTGCTTTAATTGTAAAAAGGCCATCTAACCAATAATTGAAGAAATAAATTGCAATATATATGCACACCAAACGAGAGTTTGTTACTTCTGAAGTCAAATGAAAGAATTCTTTACCTCAATAAACGTCATTGCTTTTAATGAATATATGAGAGATTTTTTAATGAAAAACAATCAATGAGTGAAAAAGAATCTATATTTTCAAACTTTTAATAAGCATGTTTATGCACAGGAAAAAATTCTGATAAAATTACCGTACTCGTATAGAAATTAACTTTCTGTATTTTTTTTTTTTTTTTATTTATTTTTTTTTTTTTAAGGAGCTACAATTTTGATAATAAAACCAAAATACAAGCTACTTAAACCATAAATTTGGTAATTCTTTTCTTCATAAGGTAATTCGGTTAACTTGAAATTCTGGTTTTTAATATTAAAGATCTTATTTCCCTAAATTTAGTAAAAATGTAGAACTGAAAAGTAAATTCAATTAAATTGAATAAATGGTTTACTTTCCTTGCTTTAAGGAATCATCTTCAAACTTCCAAATTTTACCACATTTAATATCAAACAGCTTGATAATAAAATTATATTTAATTGTTAATTTTACCATATGTCATTGCCAAAACGCCATACGTTTTGGTGTTCCCATAGAGCTACAAGCACTGCAAATTTTACCATATTCTGGTAGTTTTGACCTTAATCTTTTTTCTCAACGCGGTACAACTCACCTCATTTTTTATGTAGGAAATAAAATGTGTATGTTTAATGTGATGTTAAAGTGAGTTTTTGGAAAAAAAATACCCGTAATTAAACGAACCTTAACAAAAAGCACCTCCAAATTACTGCACAATAGTTTAATAGAAAATATCGCCTTTGGAAAAAACTTAAACAGTGCTCAAGCCCTTTATATAGTTGCTTTTTTGGTAAGTTCCGATAAAATTAATTTTTAAAACAATGACTTGACTTAAAGTACACACAATGTAAGAAATTCGGAATCAAATTTCGGTATAAAGTACTGAAATTTTGGTGCATCATCGTAAAATCCATTTTTATCGTAAAATATTATACCGTAAATTTTACAGTAATGTTTTTAAAATTAGAGTGATTCAGAGATGTAAATAAAAATAAAATGCTAATTAGGCCTAGTTATCACCATCATTAAAAGAGCTTCCTTATTTAGAGCAAACTTAACTAAATGCAGTAAACCATGTGGAGAATTTAAGATATTTTTATTGAAATTACCGCACTGAACAATAATAAATGTTCTAGTGCAAAAAAAAAATTGGTTAATAAACTTAAAATATTTAAGCAATTTATTTGGTAATATTTCCGTTCACATGATACCAGTTAACCTAAAATTCGGGTTTTCAGAATTATAATTCTTGTTACCACACATTTAGCAAAAAATGCAAATCTGAAAAGAAAAAAATTTAACCGAATGGATGGTTTTTATGTCATGCTATAACACATTATAATAAAATTATTAAATGTTTCCTCATTTACCAAAGTTTATCACATGGTATAAAAATCATATTTTCTTGTTAATTTTACCAAAATCATTACCAAAGCGCATCGGTAAAAATTACCGAACTTTTGTGTGTACCCATTGAGCCAGAAACATGGTAAATTTTACCACCTTCAAAAAGTTTTGATTATACTTCTTTTCTCAGTACAGTATTCTTGTTTCAAAACTAGTCTTAACTATAACAGCGAATAATAAGTATTTTCCTATTGCAACCCAAACTATGAACACCTACGCAGGTTGTAGTTGTATTACATTGATCTCATGTGAATTAAAAGTTTAAAAATAAAACTGCATTAAAATAAAATAAAAATTTAATTCAAAACCTAAATTTATTTTATTTTTAAAAAGTTTTTCTTTGCATTATTATAAGCAAAACAGAAAGAAAAGAATTGAAATTTGAATCTTATTCGTTATTTTTAAAATATTATATTACTCTTTCGCTAAATGGATTTGTTTTCTGTTAAAAAATATCTAAATTTAGAAAATTTGTATCATAATCCCTCAAATTAAAATATTAATAATGAAAATAAGCCAAGTTAAACTAAGTGCAATATGGGAGATACAAGCTTTTTGATCTGTTTTTAAAATGTGAGAGGTTTTATGTGATGGTGGGCGATGTATGGAGGAAGGAAGAATGTTGCCTATCGGGTTTCGAACCTTTGCAAGGACATTCAGACGATAAAGCCATTGGCCGATGCACTGTTTTCGCGATTTAATTAATGAAAAACAACTCTGTCTCGAAGATATATCAGTGGGAAGATAATAAAACATAAGTAGGGAAACTGAAAATGTAAAGTTTTTTTTTTTTTTTTTTTTGCTTCATTACTTATCTCAAGTGATTGAAATGAACAGTTCTTATCATAAGAAAAACATTGTTTTAATTTATTGAGGTACGTTTTAAAAAAGTTGCACATTAAGTAAACTGTTTATTTTCCATTTTATGAAATTTTTTGTTACCTAAAAAAAGTTAAAATACTTAGTTTTTAAAATTATTATTCAAATTTTAGGTTTCTAAGTGCCGTGCTTGCAAGAGTTAAAATGTTTAAAAACTAGAGTTTCAAAGTTTTAAACCTTATTTGTAAAAGCTGTCTTTTTATGGGTTTAAAAAAAAGAAAGGGCGGAAAGAGAATCATTATAATATTATGCCTCATTGGATAACTCATCTCTCCTAAAATCATGGCTATGATGACCATTCGTTATTACTGAGAGAGGAAATGAATAAACGACAATATGAGTGAATAAATGAAATGAGAGAAATAAAGATACGAATCAGTACGCAAAAAATCCCGACGTAAATAAATAAAATATTAGTTAGGAAGCCTTTTTTAAATAACTTGCATCTGAATAAAAAAATAAATCTTGTTATTTATTAACACAATTTATTTTTAACTAAAAATGTAAAGAAACATTAAATAAAAGTTTTTGAAAACTGATTTGATTTCTTAAATATAATATATTGTTTTATTCTCCATGTTCATGACATGCTGAAATGTGCATAACATATTTCCTAACATTTAAAAACTAAATCATTATCTAATTGCCCTCTGAGACTTGCTCCTCTAATTTATTTCTCTAAAAATTTAATTCTATAAAATTAACTACTTATTATATTCTCAAAATTCATTTAGTAATACTTTTTTATATTAGAAATGAAGATTAATTTTTTGTTTTGATGGAGCTCCATGCTTGCAAAAATGAAATTTTTTTAATCTTTATCATACTTTATTCTTCTTAAAAACACTTTATGATATTTAATTAATAATTGCTTATGTTCACCACTCTGAACAATAGAATAAATGAACAAATGGATGATAATAATTTCCTACAATGATTCATATTTCTTTAAGCACTATTTTTCCCACGAACACCCAAATCTTCTTATCCCGGTGATATTCATCATCTTCAGGATAAATATTGTACTAATACTACCTTCAATACAACTTCTTTCATAAATTCATTCCATCATGGTTCATTTATTTATAAGTATTTGTTTGCAACAGTGGTAAAAATTGTAATAAAGACTTTTATTTACACAACTAGGCAATCACTGCTTCGATTTCCCCAAAAGAGGGAAATATAAAAACTACCTGCCTACAGCTATGTAAAAAGTTTCGTGAAACATTGTTTTAAAACTCAAATGATCCTTTAAATCTTCGTTTCTTATTCCTCCCGCCTCTTCATGAAATATCAGTACAAAATCTTTTTTAAAGCTCAAGCGAAAAAAAATTTTTGGTTCAAAATTTTCAAAGAAATTATTTTGAGAAAAGTAAATACTTGAAATACTTCAGCAAAACCGAAAATTCTCTATCCTCATATTTCACAAATATAAACAGAGAATAGATGGCGGATTCTAAGTTTTCCAAACTCACGACTAGAATCTTCAAGGATTCTCAAAGCTTTCAAATAAAAAGTATCTGAAATCTTCTAAATCCCTTATCCATAAGAGAGGATATTCTCAAAAAGGATAGATTAGGAATTGTAAAAATGCTCTAAATAAAACGTTCCTAAATATTACAGTTCGGTTACTTATTAGCAAAATTAAAATTAAATTTTTATTTCGAAATTAGTTTTTACGTATAAAAAAAAAGAAATGCTCTCTATATTTCACAATACTTCAAATTGTTCTGTGTTCGAAATTTTCCTTAGTTTCTGCATTGTTTTTTCGTTTGTTTTTAATTACATAAAATTTGCAGCAATATAAAATTTTTATCGTGTCCAGTTTTCACAACTATTGATAGTGTTTCAAATTTGTAGCACAGAATTGTTTTTCTTATGCTTTTGAAATGACATTGCAAAATTTTAAGACTTCGCAATAACAAATAAAAATCGTCTATCAAGAACGCCAAATAGGAAACGCTCATACTCAAAGCATTAAAAAAAACTTTTATCTACAACTTCATTCTTTATCAGATTTTTTTAAGTTCATAGCGATTAACGTTTTAAAACTAAAAAAGAAACCCAATAAAAACATAAAAACAAAGGAGTCAAAAGTTCCTTAAAGTTTAAAAAAACACGGCCCCAAAATATAGCACATTTATTCAGAAGTAACTTTGATTTTCCGTCAAAGAATAATAAAAAGAATTAGATTCTTTCTGCAACAAGGCAGACTTTTCCCCCTATTTTTCGGCAGTATTAAACTTTTAAAAATTATGTTAATTTATTTTTTGTAACAGTCGTTGAACAGCCGACCCAATTTTGGGTTTACGACTGCTAATGTTCAACTTCATAGCCTTGTAATTTTGAACCAATCCAGAAGGAAAGAAACTCCTGGATCCTAAATTAGTTATGGGAACACGGAGGACTTTGTGACTCGACAGATTTAACGTGCGTAAGTCACCATTTACTACACGAGGAGACTCCGGCTGGCGGGGATCGAACCCACGAACTCTTGGACATGGTCATATTTGAAGTACTCTGCTGCTTAATATTGATGTAAAAAGTTTTTGTTACTCCTACTGAAATCGGTTGAAATGATTAACCCGCTTTTTGTTTTAAATAAAAACGACAACTTAAGTAAAAAAAAAATTTCTTCCAAGTAAGAATTAAACTAAACTGAACTTTGACTACAGAAAAAAAATTATTTTTATTTAATTGCTTAACAGTTAATTAATATTCAGCAAATATTTCAGTAAAGACAATTTTAAGTTAGCTTTTTCCTTGTAATAATATAGAGTTTTCAGATTTTGTTATTTTAAACGCGGAGAAAAAAATTCTGCTAAAATTACAAGGCTGTATAGTAATGACAGTTTTTGGCAAAAAAAAATTTATAGTTAATTTTATAATTTTGGTTAATAAAACCAAGATATAAGGTATTTAAATCCTTCTTTCAGTAATATTTCCGATCCTACGGTAACGATTTACCTGAAATTCTGGTTTTCAAAAATATAGTTCTTATTACCACACATTTAGTAACAATACAAAACAGAAAAGTAAACTTAACTAAGTAGATGGTATTTATGCTGAGATTTAAGATATAATTTTGAAATTACCACATTTATAAAATTTTATAACACATTATAAAATCATACTTTATTGTTAATTTCACCAAAATCACCACCAAAGTCGAGGTTTTTGGTGCTCCAATAAAGCCAAAAACACGGTTAATTTTAGTTAACACGGTAGTTTTGACCATACTTTTTTTCTGAGTTTGCAAATTTTGTTTGTTGTCACAAAATTTATCAAGTGTAAATGTTCCATAAACAAAACAAATGATTCACGTGATATATTTCTTTAATTTTTTTGATTGGAGTTTCGTAAAACCTTACAAAAGATCATTGAAGAATTTAGACTTGGATATCAATGGGTTGAACAATAATTAAAAACACACTTTCACACCACGTTGTACACAATTTAGAACCGCTTAGAGCATTATATAATTGGTTTCTATATTGAGCTAATTATCATCGCATTATGAAATTGAGCTAATTATCACCACCAAATTAATTTCTTGAAAATTAGTAGTAGGAATAAATAATTAGGAAAACTACAAACGCAGAAGATTAATACAAAACCCGCTTTGTCAAAAACTTTGCTTTTTAAAATTAAAATTTAAAAAAAGGGAAAAATAAAATCAGGGTGATATTCTGAAATACAAAGAAAAAACTGTTAAATATATTTATAAAAGTTATTGTGAGTACAGTAATATAAAAAATAAAACAGTAGTTTTTGAATATCTTTTTTAAAAATAAATTCCAAAAAATCTGCTGTCATTATTATTATTATTGCAACTTAATTTTTAAAAAGATAAAAAAAAATAATTTATAACACACTCGTACATTTTATTCCATATATTTTATCCTATCAGTTCACGAAAAGATATATTTCAAACTATCTTTTTGAATCTTTTGTAAAAGTCAAATTATTCAATTAAGCCTTTAATGCAGATGGGACATCGGTGTTCCTTTCATGCATGTTTTTTCTGAAGCTCTAATTGCAATTAAAAATAAATAGGTTTTAATTATGAAAAACAATCTAATAGATACTAAAAAAAATCTGTTAGATTATCGGAATCATATTTGTACTAGAATGTAAATTCCGAAAAAAGTATTTTGAAAAAATAAATGTTTCATTCATATTTAAAAATTTATTAATAACTAATTACAAAACTAAATACTAAATGGGATATTTTTTAATCTATTTTGACCTAAATTAATACAACATAGTGAAATTAGTATGAACAATATGTTTAATAAAAATTCTGCGCTAAGATTCAAAGCTGCGTCCATTATCCAAGATTCTGCTCAGCAACGTCATCTTCACGTATAATGTCAAACGCTTCACAAGGGCACAAAACCAATTTAACGTCCCTCGAAATTATTTAATTTGCTGTTTTGAGATGATAAATAACATTTGATTGTATTTTTATGTTTATAAAGGATAAAATTAATTCGACTTGTTTTCTCAGCGAAGGATTTATTTGACTTTGCTTTCTTGATAGCGTATGCTAATGTAAAGAAATTAAAATGTTAGAAAAATTTAAATAAAATTAAAATACAAATTATTGTTAATCAAGCCATCGAGAGAATTAAGAAATACGGACAAGTATAAACGCAAACAAGGGCTCTTGGTGATAATTTTTGCAAAATTAATACCAAATTACAGTTTTTATAGTATACGTGATAAAATTTGATAATTTTATCATATCTTAGAGTATGGCATAAAAGCTATTTATTCGGTTAAATTTACTTTTCAGCTTTGCGTTTTTTACTAAATGCGTGGTTATACGAGGTATAATTTTAAAAACAAGAATTTCCGGTAAACCGTTACCATATAAACGGTAACGTAAATGAATGATTTAAATACCTATATTTTTTTATATCTCCGTCGAAGAACAGCTGACCCAATTTTATGGGTTTACGACTACTAATGTTCAACTCCGTAGCCTTGTAATTTTGAACCCAATCCAGAAGACAAGGTAACTTCTGTATCGAGTAATGCGAAAAATTTGCCTTCGTGGAGGACTCTTTTGATGGAGCTAACCCACATTTGCATTGCATGGAGAGGAAGACCACGAGAACCTCCCGCAGTTAGCCTGACGGCAAGAGGACTCTAACCCATGATCCGTCTACCACTGAGGATACTTCACGTCAGCACTTTGGTCGGTGCAAGCGGATGCGGAATTCGTATCGACTGGGATTCGAACCCGGTTCGCCTCATTGGAAGGCGAACGCTCTATCCGCTGAGCCATCGCGGCTCAAATAGCTGCTATATTTGGTTTTATTACCAGAATTGCCGGGATAGCCTGGTTGGCAAGGCGCTGGACTCTCATTCGTGAGAACTGGAGTTCGAATCAAGCCAGCCAAGGACTCCCAGTGTAGTAAATGGTGATTGGTGCACGTAAAATATGTCGGATCACAAAGTCCTTCCTGCTCCCCTAACAAATTATACCTCTGGGGGTACTGAATTGGAGATTGATCGTTCTCTGCTTCAGGTCAAAATTACGATATGTGGATGAATGAATAGATGTTCAAATGGATCCACCCTATGAACGGTTGTGACGCGTGGGTGTGGAATAAGTCGAATTCTTGGCCATAGATAGCGCCACTGGAAAGTAAGAGCAATCGCCTGAATGGCTGACGACAACAACATTGCCAAAATTGTGAATACAATCGTAGTTTTATTATTTCTTATCTATTAGGTAGGCTTTTATGCGTTCATATGGTACTAAATTCATATCCATGTAAAATAATTTTATATCCGTCTTTGCGTTATAGTATATGAACGCGATCGTAATTTTAATATTTAACTTCTGACAAAAAAATATTTTTAAAAAGAGAAACATTTCAAAACAATTTGACTTATTTAAGTAAACATGAAAGTAGCTTTCACAGAAAATGGTTTTAATAAATATCACACGCAGCTTCTTAAATTTTCATAACAGGACAATATCATATTATACTTTGGGTTAAACTAAACTACTGTGAAAATGCAATAAATTTTAATTTTTAATTAATATTTTGGCTTCCCGTAAACAAAGAGGAAATCTTCTTATTCATCTATGAAACCAACGAAGTGTTAAAAAACGAGAACTGCAATCAAAATTTTAATTCAGAAAGCTTTTATTTCCCTTCTATTACAATTTAATGTTCCTCTTCTTAATATATGTCAAGTTCTCAACTTTAAATAACAATACTCTTAATTATTTTATACAAGGAGAAAAACGTAATTAAAAATAATGTTTTATTCAAAAAGAGACATCAGCTTTTCTACAAATTTCAACTTTAGAAGCGAATTTGAATTGCAAAACAACAGTTATTAAAATCCCCTGAAAATTACAATTATAGTGCGAAGAAATGCAACTTAAGCATTAAGTAGTGCCGTAGTTTAGTAAGAAACTTAAAAAATAATTTCCTTATTTTTCTCTTGGGAGATGAAGATAAAGTTTTTTCTTTTAAAAAATATTTTTACATCCAGTAAAATTTAAGCATTCGTTTTAAAATAGTGTATCAGAAGAGTAAATTCAAAATGTTGTTTGGTTATTGAATAGTGTTTACGAATCACTTTAGAAACATAATTTTTTTTTTTATATATATTTATCTTAATTTTTTTAATTTTTTATAAAAAATGTTTTTTTATTTTTTGTAAAAGAAGAAAAATATTTATCCTTACATTATTATAATATATGTTTAAATGTATCAATAAATTTATAATTGACTAACATTTTTGATTTTTAGAATGAATCCAATTAATATATCTATATTAATAGGAGATATTGTGCAAGTGTACCCATCTTACAACTCCTGAAATGTGCGTGAGGGTCCTATAATTTTAAATGCAGGAGAATTCTAGACCCCAATTTCAAAATTTGTTGAAAAATATCCATCAGACCTTTTGAGATATAAGTTTGTAAAAGAAAATTTTTCTCATTGAATTAGAATTACTCATTGTCTTAAATTAAACCATAGACAATTCTATTTTTTTTTTCAAATATTAAAAGATAATATCAGTCACGTTTACTATGTAATCAAAACAGAAGTTTATTAAACATTCTTTAATATTATTTCATAATTTAATTCATTAATATATATATATATATATATATATATATATATATATATATATATATATATATATATATATATATACATATACATATATACATATATATATATATATATATATATATATATATATATATATATATATATATATATATATATATATATATATATATTTATATATATATCGATATATATATATATATATATTTATATATATATAAAATATGCCTTTAAAGGCTAGATAGTTGAAGAGACTTAGGCTATTTCATTTAAAATGGCATTTTATTAATTGATCTTAAGTTATTTACAACAGTGTTCGTTGACTATTTACATTGATGGGATTTTCCATTGCAGGGATGTTTGGATTTGGCCCAGATCTATCTAGCCATGAAAATATGAAAAAGCCACGCATTTTTGGCTGTCCCGATATTTAAAGGGAGGTTCTGAAAGGGAGGTGGTTGCAGGGATATTCATATCTTAATGAAACGTCATTCAGATGATAAAATTTAAACATTTTGATTCGATAAAAGGATGGCGCTATTCTGGTGCTGGGAAGTTTTTGGAACTATCTTAATGCGTAATTCATCTACGAATTATTTCTCATCAACTTCAGAAAATAATCTTTTATCTGGCCTTATCTGGTTCATCTTGACTTTTTATGGCTCTCTGTGAGAGACCGATTTCTACATCTTAAACTTGATAAGAAACATATCGCTGGTTCAAAACTAAAACGACACATCTCCAATTGAGTTAACATTGCAGATGTGTCGTTTTAGTTTTGAACCAGCGATATGTTTTAAGCTTATCCCTCCGGTAAGTGGAATATAGAAAGACTCATAGGAGGAATTCTATATTACATATATATATAAACACACAAAAACGTTAATTTTTTATTATTTTCTTAAGTTTAAGTTTAAAAATGATTTAAAGGAGGTTAGGAAATAATATAAAGGGGGTTAGGTGAGACTAAGGGGGTTCTAAAGGGAGTTATGGGAGACTAATGAATATAGAATATTTGTAGGAGCAACAATTGTACTATTTTGCATCACATTTCTTAAAAATAACAAAAATGGAGGGAATTTCGATACCTTTTTTATTTTCTAGAAATATGGTCCATTATTGTCTTACAATTACAACTTAATATGAAATTTACAATAAATTACATGTATTACATGTGACTAAGTTAACGTGCGAATAAATTAAATGCTTACAAGCATGTCACATGAATATGCTTCGACATTTAGGTAAAATGCGTGAAAAAGCTAGCACTAAAATCACTTTTGATCTAATGATCGGATCTTCACGTTCTAGTAATTAATCTAAATTGTTTAAGGGCCTAATCCTGAATCAGCTTTATGAATATAACAAACACTATTTTGAGAGCAATATATATTTTTTTCAATATAATATTTTCTCCACTTGTTTTATTTTATTTGTGTGAATGAAGTTCACCAGTATCAAAATAATTAATGACTGATGCATTGAAAACCTATTTCAGATTCTGAAGAAGCTCAGCGATTTTCGTCAAATTTTGATTGTTCACTTCCCAACAGTTAAGTACAAAATAATCTATTTTCTTTGAAGTTTTTGGCTTTCACATCCCTTTCGACATTATTTAAAAAGAAAAATTTAAATTTATTTCGAAGATAACAGTTCCTTAATTAACTATTTGACTAAGTGCCGTCTCTGCACTTGAATTTTTTTTAAATTCTTTTATCATCTTTTACAAAATTTTAATTTTGATAGTTTCTGACAACGTCCAGCTCAGTTATCTTCATCCTTACGAATGAAAAGCTTAGCTGCTATTTTTAGCTATGTTATTGCTATATTTTGATGCCTGCCGTGTACTTCAGAAGAATGCAGGCTTTTTTTGACTTAATATCTATGATGCCCCCTATTATTCTAAAGGATGATCTACTATAGAAAACAACATTCACTGTTAAATGAAGCTTTTATTTTATATTATTTTATTTTATATTATTTTATTTTATTTTATTCTATTCTGTTGTGTTAAAAACCTGTTATTCAAACATTTCTATTTTTTTTTTTTTTTAAGTGCAGAGCTACGCAATTTAGTCTACAATCTGTAGACGGAATTACTCTACAACCTGTAGACAAAATCAGTCTACAATCCGTGGATAAAATCAGTCTTCTCTATATAAACATTTCATTTCAAAATAGTTGTTCATCATAAAAGAAAAACAGGTAAATATGTCTATTTCATTTTTTAGTGCTTTTACTGCTATTTTGAAATTAAATATGTGCATTTTCTTATTACGAAAAGCTAGTTGTAACGATTATTTTATCGGCTATTGTGAATTGCCGTTATAACGGACGTTTGCTACAGATTCTCCAGAAAAAAGCATTTATTTTTAAAAGATTGATTCAAATTTTTGACTCAAATTTTAAGTAGCTACAACTTAAAAGATCAGGTTTAAATAGCTTTAACTAAGAAAGCATTCGAGTCTGTTAATTTTACTATATGTACAGATCACCATATCTCAAGAACTGTTTAAGAGAATCAGAAAATATTACCATAAAAAAAAAAATCATTTGTTTTAAAGTAATTTTTAATAATTACTTAATTTAATTATTACATAAACATTTTTGACTTGTAAGGTAAAAAAATTTTTGATTTCTCCCTCATTCAAATCCTTCTTAAAAAATTCGAGAAAAATATTTCACTGATTGCCAAAAGCGCTTGAAACTTTTTACAGAAGTGCTTTGGTAATAATTTTGGTAAAATTAACAACAGAATATGTTTCTTATAATATGTGATGAAATTTGGCTAACGTGGCGAAATTTGGTAATTTTGTCATGATACCTTAATGCATGACATAAATCATTTCTTCGCATCTCATTCTCACCTATTTCATGGTGCACATTTATTCTGTTAAAAATACTTTTCCTTCTTGTATTTTTCACTAAAAGCGTGATAATAAGATTTATAATTTAGAAAATCAGAATTTCCGGTAAACCGTTTTCATACGAAGTGAAAAATTACTATATAAATGGTTTAAGTTTTTATAACCAAAATTATGCTCTCTTTTTTTTACTATAAATGTCATTACCATGCAGTACGGTAATCTTACCAGAGTTTAATTCTTCGTATAGAATACATTCAGAGGATAATAAACAACCTACAAGCAACATGATGCACAGAAGATGTGTTAGTAGCTTCTTTTCTTGTTGTTTTAATCCTCGGCAGTAATTCGAAATATAATAAATCCTTTAGCTCAATAGAAAAGACGGACAGTTAAAAACAAACCCATCTCATCCTCTTCCCACGGATTCGTTGAATGGCATACCCAAGTCCAATGCACCCTATGGAGGAGAAGAAAACATTTTTTTTTCGTAGGCGAAAGTTTACACTCTTTGTCATTTCTTAGTAAAGTGAAAGTAAAAGAATTATAAGGATATGAAAAAACGTGAAAAAATAACGCTGTTAGCTAAGCAGTGGGTGTGCAAACGATTAGAAATCCACGGAGGTGGAGAGCGCTGACCGTAACTGTACACACATGTCGATAACATTCGCTGTTACGTGCAATACATGCAATTTGCTTATGCAATTTATTGTAAATTCCATATTAAGTTGTTATTGTAAAACAATAACGAACCATATTTCGACAAAAGTAAAAAAGGTATCGAAATTCCCTCCCTTTTTGTTATTTTTAAGAAATATGATCTATAATAATACGATTGTTGTTCCCCCAAAAATTCTATATTCATTGGTCTCACCCAACCCCTTAGAACCAATAAAAAATTATTTTTAAACTTAAATTTAAGATAATAATAAAAAAATTGACTGTTTTGTTTGTTTGTGTATTGATTTATATATATATATATATATATATATATATATATATATATATATATATATATATATATATATATATATATATATATATATATATATATAAGAAAAAAGATGGGTTGTTTTTTTTATACATATTTTGTATAAAATATTCCAAGAAATTGTCGCTTTTTTTTTTTGTTCTGAGCAATGAAGAACCGAAAAGGTGTATTTAAAATTTTTATTTATCTAAAACTATACAACCGATTCCATTCAAAAATTTGAATTTTGTCTTTTAAAAATCAAACCGTTAAAATTTTTTACTTAACGGTTAATATATTTTCCATCACATCAGTAAATTACATAATAAAAATAATAAACAATTATAAAATTAATTTTTTTCAAGGAATCTTTGAATAAACGAGGTTTGCTTAAATAGTTCCACAAATATGGTGTGATTCTCGTGAAATCATAAGAGCATTGAAGGAGAAAGCTTTCAAACATTCTTCTGACAAACTATTAAAATTACCTTTTTCATTTTTTGGCTATCCTGTACAAAAATAAGAAATAAGTAAAAAATAAATCCCGATTACATTAAAAAAGAATATGTTTTGTTTTTCAGAAGAGAATACCTTTTTACTTCTTTGTTTCAATTCCTACTATTAGTTCACACTCTATATATATTTATATATTCTATTCAAATTTTCAATCGTTAATAAAATAATTTTTATTCATCCACTCAAGTTCAAAATACATTATTTTAAACTTGTAATGGATGGCACTTGATATTTTTACAGTTTTTTCAAGTATTAACTAATTATATTAATTAATTTTAGATTTATATGGGAGAAAAAAATGTTTCTAGTCACAGTGAATTTTGGTAATAATGGTGTTCACAGAATCGAGCCAAAATCCGTTAATTCCCCGCCAAACGCAGCTACGTGGTACTGCTGGATGAAGAATGCTACCATTAATACTATCATGGGAATCAACAGTACATAAGATGCAAGGTAGATTATGCAGTAATATATCTAGGACGAAAACTCTTCGCAGCAGGTTAAGCATATGAACTTAACTTAAACTTAATTAATTAACAAAAATTCATTACCTCAATATTGAGAAATTAAAAGTATGTTCCATTTTTTACGATTACCATTCATTAAACTATTGTTGGTTAATTAATGTTAACATACTAAATGTTCTACTTTTTTTATTCTGTTTAGTTTATTTATTAATTTATCACTTTGTTTCTCAATTCAAATCCCTTTGAAATGATTATAAATAAATTTAGAGATACATATTTTTTAATGCGGTTAATCAGCATATTACATTAATGAACTTTAATCAGAATTTTTTAAAGAATGTTTAGTGCTAGTAAAAAAATGTTTTATCTTAAATAAAAGTACGAGGTAGATGTTAGTGCTGCCATCTACAGAGCTACACCTTAACAATTATAAACAATTAAGAAATTCAAACCGTTCATTGTCAACCGTGATGAAAATAACCAGTTTAAAGATATTTTTAATTGCAAAATAAATTACAAGCCAATGAATTCAACTTAAATTTCTAATAACATTAAAGATTTTTACTCAATTTTAGGCATTTTAATTTTTTCATATCTATGATACAGATATACTAAATTTGAACTTCTTCAGAAAATTTTTATTTTCATATTATAAATGTATACTATTTTTTTTTTTTTTTCGTACAAGCAGCTAATGAATATAATTTAAAATTTGTCTCCGAAGACGATTCGACTCAGTGCTCATTTTAAAAGAAATTTATAATTTTTTTTATGAAATAATTTACTATTAAATATTATAAAATTCTATGTACTCCTATATTAAACTATACTATATATACTATTTATACTAAAATAGATATAATGTACACAATGAAATCATTAAAATTGCTTTTATAAAAATATTTACATATGAGTTGTAGGCTTTTCCTTGTGTAATTCAGAATCAAATTTGTTATACTTTCAATTTAAAAATTTCGAAACTGCAAAATGAAATAAATATTTAAGGAAAATTTCATAAATGTACTAATAATGAAAAAATTGCTAGAATCTAGATCGTCATAAAGTGAAAGATATAAATCGCATACATTTAAAAATGTGTGGAAAATTTCGGTGGGGATTTCAATAAAAGCTTATTAAAACTAAAGTGATGCACCTCATTTTTTTCGATTTAGGTTTAAAGAAAACCAAATTATTTTTCTTTTTTAGTTTACCCAAGAAATGTAGATTCTTAAATATGTATTTTATTTTATTTTATTTTGCGAATGTTAAGTTGTTTATGCTGGAATGTGATCAAAATTCCACTGGCGATAAAATGGCATATGTTCGCTAACAGCAAAATCAAAACGTCAGCAAAACAGCCGTCAGCTAAATCATATTATATTACATCAGATAGATGCAACCACGCTAGATTATGTTAGACTCCTGTATTTTATCTACTAGTATTGAGCTACTGTAAAATAAAATTAAATAATATTTGACCTGACATTCCAAGTCTTAAGATTGAACTTTATAATTATTTGTTGAACTATCGAAGATTGCTTACACCGCCATTTTTACTCAGGCGCATCACTTCAAAAGTATTTATTATCTTTAAATATAGTTATTAAAACTACAGGAATTTCAAATATTCATAAATATATACTACTAGCTGTACCCTGCGTGCGTTGCAACGCTTTCAGTTTGAATTTTAATTTTGTATTTAAGTGTGTAAATGAGAATTGCGATTATGATTTGAAATGAGAAGTTTATTTAATGGTGAAAAAAACCAGTGATAGTCTCAACAGTTAATTCTCTAGGATATCGTTAGAGCATTTTCAAACAGACATGTATGGTGATGCACGCGGACAATGAAGCAAATTTTGGCTGATGATCTGAAAAAAGTTTGCATCAATGGCGACATCAGGTATTTCTGCTGATATGAGCTGGCCAATTTGTCATGGTGTGATTTTTTCAATAAGCCAAATCATGTGGCAATTCTCTTTCTTTTTTTTTTGTTTTCTTTTTTTTTTTTCTTTTTTTTTTTTTTTTTGTTGCCATTACATAAAATACATCAAACACCGTGTCTCTCCAAAAACATGACGCTTCGCAATAAAACCAAGTATAGAGCTTAATATTTGTTTCAACTCACGTGCGGTAATTCATCATGAAGGTCTGATGATGTTTGCCTAGGTTACAAAAGCTCTTTAATTTTAGCTCAAGCAGGATTGCATGTGAATGTAATTCGCGATCGCAACACTCGATACGCCATCTAGCGGGAGACTGTAAATATCGGGCATTAGTTCCCACATAACCATTGGCAATGACGGACGCCATTTTCTTAGCAGCAAATAGGAAGCAAAATTTCCCTAAAGAAAAGGTATAACTTCTTGAAAAAACTAATCAGAACATGCCAAACATTGAAGCAGAACACGCCAAGCATTTGAAGAACAACTTCTCGATATTTTTTACCTTTCTATTACCAACAACATAACATGATTTCATGATCACTTGCTGCTACAGATGAGTGTATTGCGGTAAAATAATTTTTCTGTCCTCAATTCATTACAAGTTAAAATGAAGTCAACATTGCTTTCGTCATTCCAATGAATAAATGTGTTCCAATGAATTCCATACAGAACTGTAATAGTTATAGAATATTCTTCTTCTTCATAGAAATGTATATATTTCTGTATCTACATAATTCAGAAAACAACAATAAAGAATAATCCGAATTACTTGAAAAAGTATCTTTTGTGTGATTATAAAAAAAATTTCTATCGTTATCTTGGTAAGTGTTTTTTAGTTTTGAAAGAATTTCAACTAGAATTCAGCTATTCTGTTTTTAAGCTACATATTAAAATTCATATCGAGATCTTACAATTATAAAATTTTGATGTGTGGTATGTTACCTAAAAGTAATGAAGGGATAAACTATGTATATGTTATTTGAGAATAAAGTTTTCAAACAAAGAACATATCATTTTGGAATTCTCCGGACTTATAAATCAGGTAAGTGTTATGATTTTTATAATAAAAAATTTGCTTGTAAAAAATTTTTTTTCGTACTTGATGATCGTTCTCTACAAAATGTTTTTTTTTACGTCTGATTAAATACTATAAGAATTAAAAAAAAAAACAATACGACAGTTTTTATTGAAAAATGAGGAATTTTTAAAATCGTTTTTATCCTAAGAATTCTTTATTTTACGCTTTTTAGTTTATAATTTTTTGATAAAATTGTTGTCAAAATACTTTTTTTGAAAAATTAAATGGTATTAAATTATGTGTTTATGTATACTTCTTGCATATTCTAATATTTGAAGTAATATGATTCAGAAAAGTATGGAAGAAAAATTTGTTACTTACGTATTAACCACAGCTACAGATTTGGCAGATTTTTAGTGCCGCCAATCTACACTTAAAATTTTTGGAAAAAATCTTAAAATGAAACACTTTATTTAAAATCAAAGTAGTCAATCGGATTTCGGTGGAAAATGGGCCGATATAAGAGTTTAGCATAGATTCAAAACAAACTTTTCTCTCACCTGATTCTATAGCCATTATGAACTCTAATAAATAAGATTCAAAATGAAATAACATTTCCAACACGGACGTTTACTAAGATAAAGTTTCATGTTATGGACATTGGTACATTTTCGTTATATTTCACTCCTAAAAAAATAAAATTGCATCTTGTTTTGTTTTTGGCAAGTCCCAAAGACGCATTTTCGTAACACTAAAAAATGGCGACAAAAAAAGAACGGTTCTTTTTTCTTTCTTTTTTTTTTTGTTTGTTTGTTTGTTTCGTAAGCATTCTTTATTTTACTTTAAAATTTTAATGGGCCTTTCATGTTATACCATTAAATTTAGTAAAACTATTTCTCAGGCATTAGGTTTGAACTCTTATAAGAATATACCTATTTTTTTCTCTATATTTACAAATATTTTTCTGATGTGTTCTGGATGTTCCTTCTCTAAAAAAAAAGTGATACCATTTTGTTTTCGTTTGCATAAGAAAGAAAACAAACATTTTTCTTTTTTAAATTTAATCAGCCACAATAAAGATGGAACGTTACAATGCTACATGCTACATTAAAGACGTCTCCAGTGTAACTGAATGACTGTTCATATGGAAATCGCAGGGATTCGGCACATACAACAACGCCCCCTATAGTTCGTTGCAATCGCGAATAAATAACTCTGGCTGCCCATATGCACACCGATACTTGTAGCACCGAATGAAGTTATTTGGAAGCAGGAATGTAGAGACATTTTTTTGCCAAGAAAAGTTTCTATTATCTTGCTTGACCAACACCTCCTAGAAAGAGTAGGCCTCAGCGCGGGTTACCATAAATATCCTTTAGTAGTCCAAACGTAATGACATATTTCCTATTTTCAACCACTGCGCAGCTTAGTACCCCGAACTTAGTGACATCTTTCTTATTTTTCAACAACTGCGCAGTTAACTTCGTCATATCGGACTACTAAATTTATCCGTGCTGAGGCTTTCCTTCTTCTAGGAGGTGTTGGCTCGGCGGGCGACGTTAAATCGGGTAGTTTCACTTTGCCTCCAGAAGAGCAATTTCCAGCTGTTTCATTCTTAAATTTTAGAGCACTACAAAACATACATAATTGATCCATTTTTCCGATGATGACGTGACGCTTAGGTGAAGACTATAGTTGGTTTTCGGTTCATAGTGAAATGTACTGAGATTCAAATCGGAGTATTGGCAGCGAAGTGCGTTCTTGATTGATTTTCCTTCCTGCATCCCGTTGCTCTGATGTTTCCGACGAACGGGCTTGAGTAGTGCGTTCTCGATCGGATTTCATTCTTGCTTCCCGTAACTCTGATGTTTCCGACGAACGGGCTTGGGTAGCACGTAGTTGATTCGTTAACAGTCTTCTTTCCCGTTGCTCTGATGTTTCCAACGAACGGGCTTGAGTAGCACGTAGTTGATTTGTTAACAGTCTTCTTTCCCGTTGCTTTGATGTTTCCGATGAACGGGCTTGAGTAGCGCGTAGTTGATTCGTTAACAGTCTTCTTTCCCGTTGCTTTGATGTTACCGACGAACGGGCTTGAGTAGCGCGTAGTTGATTTGTTAACAGTCTTCTTCCCTGTTGCTCAGACATTTTTAAGGAACGGGCTAAAGCATTGTGTTCTCGACTAGTTTCAAGTCTTTTTTCACGTTGCTCCAATGTTTCTGAAACGCGGATTGTTCTCTTTTTGCTTGCTTGAGATGTTGATTGACTAAGAGCGATTCGTTTAGACGGCATATTTTTGCAAATATTCTCTCTCAAACAAAAAGAAATGTAAAAGTTGACAGTGGCCGCAAATTTGCTAAATCTAAAATTCACATATTTATTTTAAGTAATAAAAAATGCAATAAAAATGAAATAATTTAAATAAAAAATATAATAATGATAAAATTTAAAACAAAAATCATTTTTTAAATGAAAGAAATAAAATGAATGTGAATTCGTAAACTTCGTAATCACAGACAATCTAATAGTTTTCAAATGACAACTGTCAGCAACGAAACCTTCAAAAACTATATTTAATTGTGCTAACCCAAAATTGCATACTAAATATAAATAAATACTGAAAACGTGTAATTTGAATGAAATTTGTTTTTATTTTTATTAAACAGTTTTCACAATATTAATAAATCCGTGATACGACTAATAATTACGAAATCTATTCTCGTTGATTTTACGTGCTTGTGCTCACCTGACATAAAGAAACTTGCGCGAATTATAATTAAATATTAAAGTACATGTAATTTACTTTTCTAAATGAATAGAGCTATAAGATAGAAAATTTCACTGTCTTTATCTTCAAGATATTTGAAAACTGAATCGCGTATAGCAAAATTTAAAACAATGGCTAACTTTTAACCAATCAAAAAATTCCATTTCGATTTTCGCTGATATCGCTGGAACGGTTTGTCGCAGAATGTTCTAATGTCGACAGAAACCTTCCTCGTGCTTTGAACTATCTGTATGCCAAGTTTCATAGCTTTCTGTCGGATGGTTTAGGAGTCTATAGGGGACAGACAGACAGACACATATTCACTTTTATATATATAGATTAATGTACAGATTTCATGATAAAAGCTTACATCAGGGTGCTCCTCTTATTTTGGGAAATTTTTATGTTCTTGCAGAAACCAGGAAAAATGACTTAAAAATAAGCTTTTTAAATAAAAAGAAATCGTGATAAAAATATTAAAATTATTTTATTTAAGATAAAAGCTCCAAATTACAGTGCCAATCCAAGAGTACCCTATTGATTACACTCTGATTTCATATAGAAAATTGACCTTTATTAAGAGGATTGTAGAGGATTTGGATTTTATTCATAATTAAAATAGGTTTCACACGTCTTTGTATCTACAGTTAGTATTACTAAAAAAAATGTTTAACTTTTAATCAGATCATTAAAACTAGGCATTTCGATGATCTAATAACTTTTTTTTTCATTTATAATTTCTTTAATTATATTATTTAAAAACATATTACTGACCTTTTTGCATCGAAGGTAATTCAGGTTATGTACGGAGTCTTCGTTCAGTTAGTTAAGCAAAAGATTAAAATACTGATAATGCAATACAAAATTTCTTTTAAAAAATGATCCAAACAAAATATATTTTTAAATAAACAAAATTATATATGAATTTCCTCACAAAATAAAAAATAGAAATGCCGTATTTTCATTAGACAAATGTAAATTGACGCTTCAGATTAACTTTTTAATGAATCTCTGGATTCTAATAAATTCTAACATGAACATTTGTCCTTAAACCTTTTATGTAAAAAATTTTATTTCGCAATGTTTGTAAAAAATATCGATATTCAACAGCATATCATGATAATTTTCCAATTCATTTTGCACTATTTTTATATTGGTCAATATTTTCTGCCCCAATTAAAATCTACCACAATTCACAATATATTATCCAATAATTATAGTTATGTATAATATTTTCAATATCATCTTTTTGGTATATGGTGCAATTCTGGTTTTGTAAGAAGTCTCAGGAAACTCAGAAAAGTAAGCAATTCGACAAGATTTTTAAATAAATCTATTCTTATAAGAATTAGATTTTGTTTTTAATATTTTCAAATATAAAGTATTTTCAATATAAAGTTTTACTTTATAATTTTTATTATTTCTTTTATAATTTAACTATAGATCTACAGTTTCATAATCAAATCCCATCTAGAGGAATGAATTGCTCTTTTGTCGGAAATTACAAAATAAATTTTAGAGAAGCTGGAAAAAGCAAGATATTTATGAAGAAAACTGGATTATTAATATCGCCAATGTCAAAAACATATCACATGCGAATTTGATTATATTAAGAGCAAAGAGAGATTTGGTTCTAAGAGTTAAAATTTGTTTTGAATGGATTTTAAATGCGGTTTAATTAGATGTTTTTTTAATATCCTTTGTATTTCATAAATGCACTAAATTCCCATTTTTAATTAAACTATTTGTAAATCTGCTAGTTTCTATCCAGACTGCTTGGTTGTTTCATTGAAAATTTGAGTCAGAATCGTAATTAAAACAGATAGTGTTTTAGACAAGACGGGTGAAAGAATTTTTATTGAAAGAGAGGTAATGTGATTTTGTAGCCTTGGTGCGGAAATTGTAATAACATGAAACTGAAGAGACTACTAATTAGAGAATACGAGATTAAATTGCAAACGATAAAGCATATGACGAAGTATCCAAGTTGCTATTAGAATTAAGAGAAAGAACAAATAAAGAAGCTAAAGATATCTTAAACAAGCAACGGCAGTTGGAATTTTATTTAAATCGTCGACACTTTGTAACACCAAGTAAAGAATTGAGCATAGAGGAATACTTAATAGAAACCGAGAAAATAAAAAGTTACCATTAAAGATTGCACAAATTTATTAAAAATATTTACATAAGTTTGACATTTAAACACTATAGTGTACGTAAATACACGAGACAGTAATATTTGCTTAAATTAAAATAGCTCTGTTATAACATACGTTCTAGAAAACAGCAACAACGTGAGAACAATTTCTATAACAGTTTATTCCATTTGCAAAAGTCCAGATGCAAATCTTAAGAACTAGCATCTCGGAAAAAAGTTAAACGTATGTTAGTTCTGTTTTTCAGTTATGATCTTTGTAATTAATTATTCAATGAAAAGTCTTAATTTACTTTGCAAATTTTTACTTTAGGCAGCAGTTTGAAGATTGTGCATCTGGGCCATTGAATTAATTTACAGACTAGTAATTTTTACATAATATATTTCAAAATGTACAATTCAGTAAAATGATACATTATAGTATGGATACAATGTTTAAGTAAATGCTTAAATGTTGTAAATACGCAATAATTCAGGTTTTTTCAATAAAATAGCTTAGAAACAATTTTACAGATTACAGAAACTAAATTTTAAAAGAGTTAATATTTAAAAGAAATTATCAGTTCTACTTTAAATCAAGCTTATTTTTTTATCAAATATTACTTTGTCGTTAAACTAAGTTTGAGTAAATCGCTAAATTCAAAGCATTTTATACGTGCCAATACGAAATGAAATTTGCCGTTATTTTTTCAAGTAGTTTGGCATTTAATTTTAAAGTAACTTTTACTTTTAATTTAAAAATTCTTGAACTTAAAATCCAATATTAAAATATTAATATAAGTCTCTCACGCTACATTTATTAGATTTCATTTACAAGTATAGAACTTATAAAATATTTGTGACTGAAGTAATATTTAAAAAATATTTTATTTAAAAGCCATCTGAGAACTGCTAATATTATCTACAAATACTAATGACAATGAGATTTACCAGAAGCTTTCTACACACTATAAGGATATACTGATTGCTACAGAAACTTGCATGTATAAATCGAAAAGTTCCGAAACTGATGAAAGAGTGCGAGGCAAGAAAAGGAAGCGGAACGGCCGTCTACCACTTCCAATTTTTGCCCCACATTCACCCAGCAATAACGAAACTTTCATTTTATACTTGCAGCTTTCTATAGCAGATAGATGTCTCCATATTGCGAATAATTTAGTAAATGTCAGCGAATTGTAGAATCAAATAGAATAAGAAATAAATAGATAAAATCATGTAGAAATAAATATTTGATGCGGAATTTTATGAAGAATTTTTTTAGGCTCTTAAAATGCTTTGAATTATTCAAATTTACTCCAAACTAAAGTAAATTTTTAAAGCTATTTATTTTTTTAACCTGCATGCACATTCTAACCTGATATTTTGTATAACCGATAGCTTAGTATTTTGTAAAAATACATTTCGAAAATTTTTATATAGTTTCCTTACCTACCAAATGTATGATTTACTTGTTGTAAAGAACAGTTTAAGTTACAAGTTATTAAAAGTGGGTATAGTTTTAATTTAAGCAAGACAAAATTTCTCCGTAATATTCAAACTTTTCCCGATTTAAAATTTAGGTTATATGAAGTTTGTTAAATAACATTTAAGGAAATTTTTGAAGGTTTCGCTTGTACTCCCCTCCCCTCAAATTAACTCAATAACTGATTACTTACATATATTATTAAAAAAAAAAAAAAAAAAAAAACACACATCAAGTGCAATTTAAGTATAATTATAATTTACCTATTACTGGAATGCTCATCTATAAGTTTTCCCCATTGATTTGAACTTTCTGCTTTACTGTAAATAATTTTATAACTTGTCATTTTAAAATATTAAAATTTAATGGAATTTTCTAAAATTAAGAGAGTTTGTACAGAATGAGATTACTGTGCACTCTCTAACCAGCTCAGTGTGTAGCATTCTGCATTAAATTACTATCAAATTCTTACTGTATAATGGTACCGAAATATTATGTTCTTATAATTGGCAGTAAATATTAGATTGAGATCCTGATGGCTTAGTAAAATTTAATCCAAATAAGAATGTGTTTAAATCTCGATCACATTAACCAAGATTTTGTCTCCGAGACAAAGATTCGGTTCAAGATTTTGACCCAAGGGGCTTATACAAGACCCAATTATCCGGCTGACAGCTTGGAGTTTAGGCTCTTTTATGAGTTTTGGTCCTACGACTACCTTAAGTTCTTGCTCATATGCGACTGAATTGTTACCTACTAGAACAGATAACACCTTTAGGTAGTTCCCGTTTTGCTTTGTTCCAGTTACAAGTTCCAGTTTTGCTTTGATCTATTAACGCTGAATGGGATAAGTATTTTTATCCTCGCACAGCTTATTCTAAAAAAAATCAAAGAATACCCGCATTTAAAAACTGTTCATATGAATTAAAATTTGAAATTCTGAACGGGCTTTTAAAATTATTTTTATTACTCTAAAGCAGTTTTTGGGCAACTAGTAAGCATAAAAGAAAATTCAAACAACTCAGATATGGTTGATTAATGATATGGTTGATTTAAGAGGGAATATTTCTTGGAAGCGAAACTTTATCAGTATCTAAGTTAGTATTTTTAACTTTAGAGTAATTCTATTTTTTTTTTAAATTAAACAATTAGCAATTAAATTTAAATATTTAGAATAATTATGAAAACTAAACAAATTTTACTTTTAGAATTTACGAAAAAAAATTTTCTCGACCGACCTTTACCAACGATTTATATACTAGTAATATATTTATAATATGTCTAATCTTAATCTTTTCATTTCGTATTAAATCAGACGACTAGAATTTGAAAAAATTATGAAAAATATCAATAAAACTAATCAGCATCTGCGTCATGAAAACTGAAATCCTTTAATTGGCAATAATAGTTTCCAACCTAATAGGGAAGCTCACTTTTTCATCAAGTTAATCGTAATTTAACTTCGATGTTTTTTTTTTTTTTTTTTTTTTTTCACAGGCACACAATGCCGAACCGAATATCGCTCAACAAATTATAACTGCTCTATATCTGCCCTAATGGTTAGATACTGTAAGTACTGAGATTTACCGCCAGCACTCCACACAGTATGAGGACACTGTTCCACAACAGAAGCCTGCATGAATGAACTGCTGAAAAAGTGTGGCATGCCCCTTCCAGATCCACACTCGCCCTGGAGTTTTGAAACTTCCGATTCATACGTGCACGCTTTTTTTTTTTTTTCCCTGCTGTTTGAGCAACGCTCCCCATATTTCATTAGCTGCTTCTAATGAATCTCTTCTTTCAATGTTGTTCGAAAATAAGTGGTTTTGAAATACTATGTTGCCAATACATAGAACATACATACAAGTGCCAACAACACATACAAGTGCCAAGAGGCTTATCGTCCAATTGCTATCGAACTACTTTTATAGGTTTTCTTAGATTTTCTTAACCGCATATTCTAGTCAGTTCAGATTCTAAAAACTCCCAATGATTAAATACAATTATTATTTTTTTTTTAAAAGCTTAAACTCAAAACTGGCTATTTTTATCAACGGCTATTTTTATAAACTTAAAATTCAACAAGGTTGGTTCTGACCTTAGCTCTATTTTAATTTTATTTAAAAATAAAGCTAATTCTACAAATTCAAAGTTTTTTAAACTTTGAAAGAAATATGGGAAAAAAACCAGCTAACTGAACTAACTTTTGATCCAATGATCGGATCTTAACATTCTAGGACCCAATCTTAATGATTCGAGAAAGGTGATCGAATTGCTTAAAATATAGTCTGCTCTGAATTGCATAAGAAATGAGACAAAAACTTACTTTTTCTGAATAACACTTTTAGACGGACTGAGTTTTGACCTCCAAAATTTGGACCCATTAATGTTAATTTTACTTCGTGTATTTCGCTAAGTTAAGTAAATATAAAACTTGGCACACAATTCTAAAATTATCCAAAAATAATTTTGTAAAAATGACTTAGCAAATGTTTTTTTTTTTTTTTTTAAATTTATTTATTTAATCGTCGAAAAAATAATTGAATTTTTACTTATGCACTGGCAATTTTACAGGATGGTAGCTAACATGACATAATAAAAAATTTCAATTAAATTTGAAATAATTAGAGAAATCGAAATTTAAAAATACGATTTTTTAAAGGTATATCTGAAGCTTGCAAAAGCGTAGATTGATCTTTTAAAATCGGTCAGGGAAGGATTGATCTCGTTCAGTCATACAGTTTGGATAAAAATGAGCAACTTAGATTATAGTAGATCCCCTCAAAACTTTTATTTGTTTTTCCGATCCTTAAAAAATTAGAAACGTTCAAAAGCAGACACACTTAACCACTTTTAGGTATTGAAGTAAAAATTGATTGGATATAAGTGTATGAAAGTAAAACGCGGGCATATGTTTCTTTCCATTGAATAATAAGCTGTAACTTGACCAGTCCTAGTACCAGAATTTTTTTCTCTTAAAACCAGTATCATATTGGAAATTGAAAGAATTAAAAGTCTTGTTGAATGTATTTTCGTAGCAGAAAAACTGACAAAAACACCAGATAGAATGCAATGTTTAAATAATTTAATGATTTATAAAGCTAATGAAAAATCTAAGTTAATCAGCAATCATGGGTAGACTATTATATATTAAATCCAGAAAAATATACTAAGCATACGTTAAAAATAAAAAATAGCACTATCATCCGGTGTATAACATCACTGCTATCGAAAAATTTTATTACTGCAATGATTTAGCATTTGCCATAAAAAAAAATAGCTTTCTATATTTATTAAAGGTAGCAAAAATGTATTTAAATAAAAAGGTTTTTGGTTATAAAAATTTCCTATTTAAATTCTAATTTTAAAAATGTCTTATGAATTTTAATTATTTCAGCCTCAAAATAAATTTCTAACATAATATTCTGTCAGGTAAATGTTTAATTCAAATTTTAGCTTCAAATAGCGCTCCATTGCTTCAAACACTTAAAATATGAATATCTTTCAATTATTTACAAAGTTATAAGCAGTCAAAAATTTTATATTTTGATACCTATCAAAAGTTTATAAAGTCTTCTAGTCTTAAAAGTCATACCCATGAATTGTTAAATCCTCTTATTTTTAAAACCCCAAGACAATTGAATTTGAACGAAATATTTTTCAAAGCGGACAAGATACTTAAACTTTTACTAATCATTCCAAGTTGTCTATATTCTTAGAGGCATTTTTTTTTAAATTTCATTTTACCTATGAAAAAGAATTAACGCAGTATTATAGTCATTACATATTCTTATATAAACAGTTCAAACTTGAGCCTCTCTTATGCGCAGCCTATAGTACACAATTGAAATATCTTATAACTTCTGAGTTAATGAGAGTAAGTTTGTTAAGGTGTTATTGTAAATTAAATTAGTAAGAAATTGTTAAAGTAGTGAAATTCCATAATAAAGCGTTAACTCAACGTACCCACTCATATGTTAATTATCAAGCGAGAAAGATAATTAATCAGTAATTCTATTAAATCATATTCTCGCATAATCTAACTAATCTACTTTTAATTATCTAACCTAATATAACCAGTTATATATTTAATTACAACTTGATCTAATTTTTGATCATATCTAATAATCTTAAATCTAGATATATCTAAAAAATTAAATAATATTTTGCAATTTGCAAGATATTATACTCCATCGTAACCATGGCGTTTCTTTTATC
Organism: Parasteatoda lunata; assembly: GCA_949128135.1. Classification (NCBI taxonomy): domain Eukaryota; kingdom Metazoa; phylum Arthropoda; class Arachnida; order Araneae; family Theridiidae; genus Parasteatoda; species Parasteatoda lunata. The sequence continues at coordinate 53,551,667 of OX421973.1, read as the reverse complement.
AAAGTGGGAAACTAGTTCTTGTTCGCAGGAATTTCGCTACAAAAGAAACTTTTGATCTCAGAGTTATAAGATAAAAGGTTTGTTTTTCTAACATAAATAAGATGTTTATCGGGATTAAATTTCAGTTTGATTTTGAAATAAGATTCTCCATAACTATAAAAATTCACTTATCTATCAAATCAGAAAATTATTCTGAACTATCAGGTGCGCAAATTTAAAGTATAGATTTTAGATTTAACGGGCAATATTTCCTTTTACCACTGCAAATTTAAGTACTCTAGAAGAATTTTTTTTAGGCTGAATAGATCAACCATAGACCAGATATTCAGCATTAGAAATATCATGGAAAAATTCAAGGAAATGAATGTTAGTGTCTATCAGCTCTATGTTGATTTCAAGCAAGCATATGATTCAATAAATAGAGAATTGATGCTAAAGACCTTACACGAGTTTAACATCCCTCATAAATTAATCAGGTTGATTAGAATGACAACTTCATCTACTGAAGCAATAGTAAAGGTGCAAAATAAAATGTCCAGGGAATTTGATATTGTGACTAGATTGAGACAGGGTGACATTCTGTCAACCTTGTTATTTAATGTATGCCTTGAAAAAGTGAAGCGTAACACGGTATCAAATAGAGGAGGTACTATTTTTAATAGAACGAAACGAGTCCTTGCTTTCGCCGATGATGTAATATTGATAGCAAGAAGTAAAAATGCACTTGTTGACCTTTTTAAAGACTTAACTAAAGAAGCTAGTCCTTTTGGTTTAGAAATAAATAGTGATAAGACCAAATATATGATAATGGATTGTAAGGGAACGGATATGGACACAGAACTACAAATCAATGAAATGACAAAATTTGAAAGAGTTAGGGAATTTAAGTACTTGGGTTCAGTTGTCACTGAAAACAATGATATTATTCCAGAGATTAAGCAAAGACTAAATGCTGGAAATCGCAGTTATTTTGCACTTAAGAGATTACTAACATCAAAAGCAATAACGAGGAAAACAAAGCTTCAGGTTTATAAAACTATAATCAGACCAACCGTTATCTATGGATCAGAGACGTGGACTCCAACCCAGAAACAAGAAAAAATGCTGATTACCTGAGAGAGAAAAATTCTTAGAACTATTTTTGGACCTGTCAAAAAGGGTGATCTGTGGAGAAGGCGATACAATTTTGAAATTGCAAGACTATTTTAAAGAAAAAGATATCACAAATTATTATAATAATTAAAAGCAAAGAGAATTCAATGGCTAGGACACCTTGAGAGAATGGAGGAAAACAGAGGCACTAAGAAGATATTCAAGGGGCAGTGCCAGGGCCAAAGGAAAAGAGGAAGGCCGGTCAAGAGATGGTTTGACGAGGTGGAAAAAGACCTTAAGATTCTAAAAGTCCGAAACTGGAAACAAAGAGCTAGAAACAGGCGACTTAGGAGGAAAATTGTCGGTGAGGCCATGGTCCAACATGGACTGTAATGCCAGGGAATTAGTTAGTTAGTTAGAAGAATTTTTAAAAGTAGAGTTCAGCAAAAGTCTAAAATAGTCTACACTTGCAGTTAAATTAAGATATTCGTATTTTTTTAAATTCATGTAAAATGACTAATTTTTAATGTACTCTCAAAATATGCAGTGTGAATTTCTTTACTGCACGGTTTCTAAAGTAATGGAGTTAGTCGTAACCCGAAAATTAGGCGATAAAAATACAAATACAAATTTTTAAAAATGTGTTACGAATTTATACAGTAGATCTGTTTAAACACAAGGAACGTCAAAACCTTGATTTTAAGTGTTCCCATTTGCTCTTTTATATTCCTACTTATAATAAATTTCAATTAAGAATCATTTTTCTAGGAATGCAAAGCTAAAATATTTTTGGATTTAAATATAAAATCAATTAGCTTCAAAATCAATTTGGATTTATATATAAAATCAATTGTAAAATCAATCAATTACCCATGATTGTTGAATTTTATACATTTATAACGTTTAGTGTCGGAAGAAGGGATTTTTAAAACTTTACCTACAGTAATGTATTGCCCAAGGCCAATAATTAACTTAAGTTCAGTTGATGCCCACAAAATCGTAAGTGGGAAAAGGACTTCCCATCGATATTTAAAAAATGGTGGAAAGTATAATTGCCTAGACCTTAAAGTTTTTAGTTCCATTAAACATTATTATATTATAATCATAAATTTAATCTATTCTTTCATACCATGGCGAAGAAAATGTACCAAATAACTGTAGACTGGTAGGGAAAACTAACTCCAATAAATTCAAATTTATTCCATCGAAACAAAAGCCAACAGTTTCTCTTGCGTTTAATTTCTTAATTTGTAAAAAAAAAAAAATTTGCTAACAAAAAATCTGGTTTAGAAAGGCATAAAAAAGTACATTTCACATTTAGAAGAGTTGAATTAACTATAATCTGGTTTAATTTTTCAGTTTAAGGGTAAAAATTAAAAATCATTTTGTGGTGAAAATTCTGCGCTATGATTGAACTAACTGCCAAAATTGACTCGACTAATTGTATCATTAACAAAACTTGCGATATTATTTAAACCTTGGCCAAAGGATACTGTGTACAATTGAGTAAACGATATTAAACTAGGTTTTTAATTTAATTTTGAAATAAAGAGCTTTGAGAATACAAAGCAGGCGTTCAGAGTTGAACTTTGTATTTACCCTTAAAATTATTAAAATTACATTAATTTTCTTTTAAAATTTACTTTAAAAGTAGTTTAAACGGAAAAATTAGAAATCTAGAAAGATTAAAATATTGACTCTGATTTTCATGAATGCACAGATATCAACAAACAAATTTTGGACACGATTCATAACGATAATTTCAGAGATAAAAGAAATATGAAACTTAATTAAGTTAGGACATTAAATTGATCTGCTTAAATATATTTTATGAAACAATTGTTTCAAAAAAATTATTTTGGTTGTAAATACTGTGTTGAAACTATTTTATGTAGTTGAGTACAGAGGGCAGCACAAAATAATTTCAATTTATTTGGAGAAATAAGCGTAGGAAACACTTTCGATTGTGCTGCTATCTATGTTACTTTTTAAGAAACATAATCATTATTTATAAACAAAACTGATGTTAGAATCTTGCGTTACTCGTAAGATTCTCAGTGTTTTTTTTCTTTTCTTTTCTTTTTAAATGAAATAAGTGAAATTTGTTAATAACTCTGTGCCCAGAAGATTTTGTTTCTTTAAATACGTAATGTGATAAACTTTTATTTAAAACTTTGGTGTAACATCGCAGCATTCGGCTCAAGTTTTTTATTTATATAGAGTAAAAGAAACTATATTCAATACTTTTATAATTATTACCATTTAAATAACTTTTCAAATTGTTTGAAATAATAAAATTATATTCCAATTCAATTAAAATACAAACTATGAAAGTTTAAGACTGTCTTAAAACATTTATAATTTAAGTAAAGTTTCTAAATTCAATTACTATTTTCACTATTTTATTTAAATTATTTGGTGATCAATTTAAAAGTGCTATTTAATTCATGAACTAAACGCAAAGCTTGAATTTTAAGATATAATGCTTTATTTAATTAATATATTTTTTGGCTGAACTGAATATGCAGTTAAGCAACAAAAAAATTTAAGAAATTTAAATTTACAGCTACTAAAATTTTGTTCCTCTACAATATTAAAGTAAATTGCAGCATGATTTTCATGTTTTAACTAGCTGAATACCAGCTCTTCTTACGGAGTGCGAAAGAAAAGATCAATAAATTAGTATTAAACAACACTAAAAAATCAAATACAAGACTGAAAAACATATACCAATACATTTAATGAAGCTAAAGTAACTCTAATATATTTGATTTATTATTATATTTTGCCCTTTTAGGTGGATTAACATTATTAGATTAAGCAAAACATATTTTTAGTAGTTCATCCCCTAAAAATAAAGGTTAACTAACATTAATATGTATTACGAGAATGAATAAATTAATTAACAATCATTAACGTCAGTAACAGAATGACGATTTTTTTACATTTCTCCTAAACGAATTAGTAACATTTTTTCATTAAATTTGGTTTATAGGGTACATAGTTTTTTTTTTTTTAATTCAATTAGTAAGTGTAATCAAGTGACATATATATATTATAAAAGACTTATAAAAGTTAAAATAGTAATTATTTAATCTAATCTTTAAAAAAAAAAAAAAAAATGGCAATCTAAAATAAAAGAGAAAATATCGGAGAAAAATTACAAAATTTTGCGCTCGAGATGCTATGGAAGCGTGTTCCATTCCTCGAAGAAAGTTTTATAAATAAATAAATGTAATTTCAAAATACAAAGCAAACATGTCTTTATAAATTAAAAAAATTGTAAGTATAAGGATTTTTGAAATTTATAATTAAAGCATTAAAATATAATAAAAATTGCGAGTGAATAATACTTCTGTGGCTTAGTTAAAGTACAAAAAAAAAAAACAAAAAAAAAAAAATTTCAACAACAGATGATATGTTTCTTAATCCAACCATTCAAAGAAAAAAGAAAACAAATTCGAACTTTTAGAAGTAATTCATCTCAAACTCTATCTATTAATAACTAGAAAGAAAAACATTTCTCGGTAGTTGACTTGATAAAATATTTCGGAGAAATCTTGCAGTTGGCATCCCTTCATACAGACATCATTTCTAGAAAATATAACGTTAACTAAAAATTTAAATTTAATGCATTTATTTAAGGAAATGATTACTTACAATCAATGAAGAAAATCCTTGTAGTACGCGTTGTTCAACTGTGTAAATGTAACAGCCCAGAAGCTGTAACGATCCGATCAAAATCGATTATAAAAATTCAAAATAGTCTTTAACTATTTGATTTTCGTGAATTAAGTTTTGAAATAGCAATTAAAACGTGTAGAGTTTTTTATATGAGTGTGAGCTTGTCTTGTCATTCAAACTGGTTATGAGCAGGAGCACCTAACAACTTTCACTTACGCCTATCTTTAGTTTTCAAAATAGTGGTTTTCATTGTTAAATCATTTCATTAATTCAAATTAGTTGTGGAGCAAGGCAGAGGCACCTCCTAATTTTAGTGTTTCACACTTTTGTGGAAGCGATTCTCACCATGGGCGGCAAAAGTCTCCTTTTGTGGAAGGGTATATGCTATCTTACAACAGGGGTTCTATTTGAAATCTATTCAACAAATTGGGAAAACCTTTTTTAATGATATCTTAAAAACTGATAAAATTAGATTTACTAGCATTTTACTACAGAATAATTGGTCTAGGCTAGACTAGGACACCCCATGGTCATCACCAAAGATCTATTTCGGCCTGCGGAGGTTCCAACCATTTCCTCCACGGATAATTGCCATAAAGAGGAGGAACAAATTGTTTATCTTGTCTCTTTGCTTGTGGTTATGAAAACATAAATTAAATAAAGGTTTATTCTGGGATCATGGATTCTCTGCATTCTGCTCTTTCTTTTAAATGTTGTATGCATTTTTTTAATTCTGCCTTAACTTAAAAAATATATTTAATATAATTCTTAAGAAGAAAAAAAATCCTTGATGTTTATCGATTTTGCACCTTTTTTAAAATAACGCGCCGCCTATGGCATTCTCCATACTTTCCATACCCTAGATATGCTACTGTTTGGCTTCTCAATGTATAATTCACATAACAGACTTTTTAAACGCCTATCGAATGCTTTCAAAACCATTCAACTTGCCAACTAGTTCTGTAGAGTTCGAAACTTAGATCCAATATATATACCAATATATATACATAAATTATTTCTAATTACTTGCAACACCGCTTCATTTGGTCTGTGATTATTAAGTTCTTAAAACCTTGTAAATCTCGTACGTTTAGTCCATCAAACCATCCTTGAAAATATTTAAATTAGTACACTTTTCTTTCCAACTTTTATCCGCAACCTTCTGATGCTGCACAAATTTCTGCCTTGAGTGCTTAAACTATAATTGTTTCCCTTAAATATTAACAAATTGTCATATAAAAGTTTTAGAATTATTCAATTAAAAGATTCCAAAAAGTTTTCAATTAACAGATTTAGTCGTATTGTTTATTGGGATAAATGTTAAACTTTAGAATTTTGCTCTCTTACCATTGCAAACTTAATATAAGTTTTATTTTATTTCCAATTAAACTTTAATGTAAAACATTTAATTTTATAGTAACTTAAACAGATTGTTCTTAGTGCTGTCTTGAATATTATGTAAAAGTTAATTTCTAATGAATTTTGTATTCATTATTTTAATTGCGTAGTTTGATTGAAAATAGTTTTATTCTCAACCTGTAATTCACGTCTAATTGTTTCAAATGATTTTAACATTTCATAATGTGAAGGTTTGATTTCATTTCCGTCTTCATCTTTTTCGTCTTCCTTACAATTTAATGCTGTATTGTATCTATTTTTCACACTGTCCGAAATACCCGATTCCTTTTGTTTCTGTGATTGCAGCTTCAGAATCAATTAAAAGAAAATCATTAATCAGTACATTTTAAGTTCTTCTAAGGGAATATCATCCTCGTTTCCTCTACATCTTCCAAATTCTTCGAGCTGACTAAGAATCCACCTTTGTCAAAACTGTTGCGAATAGTACGATCTGTAACATCATAGTTCAATGCTTTAGAAAACTCTGTTATGCTTTCTCATATATTGATTTTCGGTAAGGATTCCTGTATGAAATGTAAATGGAAAAGGATTTTACTGCTTTCGCTAAAAGTTAAGTGGCTGCGAAAATATATTCAGATCATTTCCCCCATAAAATGTGTTACACGTTTGAAATGTTCTGCAATATTTTGGGAAATAGGAAAAGTGGATCTCAATGAAAAGTTTGCTGAATAGAAAATTCACTTCTCTATTTGGAAGTTATTTTACGAAGAAATTTCAAAAATGTTCTTGGTTCCTCGAAGAGATTGAAATATAGAGGAGTTCGCAAAATGGAAGTTCATTAAAAAAAAGTTTAACCGTACTTTAAAATGAGTAAATAAGTAATTTATGGGTAAAAAATAGCGATATTTTTACCAATTTTGTGATGACAACCGTAGAAATCTAGATCTTTGTTAATTAAGAAACCATACCATACACTTTTCTGCCCAATATGAAAGAGCTGATATTGAAAATTGACAATGTATGAATCATCTTGGTACAAAAATTATAAATTATCTTAAGCATAATTACAATTTTATACTAGAAAAGGTTTTTAAAAATATTTAATGCAACGAATTTAAATGGCTAAGCCTAATGGAGAAATAATATGCAAATGAACCCTATTAATAATACACTGCTGGCCATTAAAATTGCTACTCCAGGAAGGAATGCAAGTAACAGAATGATATTGATGGGCACATACATTATAGTTGGAAGAACAAGTCATTAAATTTTCAGGATATTTGGATGTATAGATCCTGAGGAATCAAAACTCAGAACAGTCTCAGCCCTGGCAGCAATAACAGCAGTTATTCTCCTGGGCATCGAGTGGAACAGAGATTGGATAGCATGAAACGGGTACTGCATTTTAAGCAGCTTCAACATTATGCCACAATACATCGACCGTAGTAATCGACGAATGGTGACGTGCCAGCCGTTTGGCAACCATTGACCAGACATTTTCAATTGGTGAGAGATCAGGAGGACGTGCTGGCCAGAACAACAGTAGAACATGTTCTGTGTCAAGGAAGGTCATGACAGTGCGGCCAACATGCGGTCGTGCATTGTCCTGCTGAAACGTAGCGGTATGGAGGCATCGAAGATAAGGCAGAGCAACTGGCACAAATGTAACGGCTGCTGTTCAAATTCCAGAAATGCGAACAAGAGGTGATCGAGACGTGTATCCAATAGCACCTTACTCCAGGTGACGGGTCAGTATTACGATGTCGAATGCAAGCTGCCAATGGGCGTTCTCCACGATGTCGCCAAGCACGAATGCGGCCAACATGATGCTGTAAACAGAACCTAGATTCGTCTAAAAAGACGACGTCATGCCATTCCTGGGTCCAGATTCATAGTTGATCACACCATTGGAGGCGCTCCTGCCTGTGATGCAGCGTCAAGGGTAGCCGAAGCTATGGTCGCCGTGCGGACAGTCCATGCTGCTGCAAATGTCGTCGAACTGTTCGTGCAGACACTTGTTGTTTTGTAAATGACCACATTCGTAGACTCAGGGTTCGTGACGTATCTATACGATCCCTTACGGCCATGTGGACAACATGTTTGCCATCTCGGCTGTTAGTGATGGGGGGGGGGACGCTGAGATCCTTGCACAGCGTTCCATATGGTCGTCATGAACCCATCGATTCCATATTCTGCTATCAGTCATGGGATATCGACCAACGCGAGCAGCAATACTTAGGTATGATAAACCGCAATCCCGGTTGGCAACAATTCGACCGCTATTAAGCTCAGACACGTGCTGGTAGGCATTTCTCCTTCTTACACGAGGCATAACAAAAAACTTTTTAGCCAAAAACGACGCTCAAATTCAATTTCTATAGGAGAAACTTTCTGTCAAATCTCTTCTTTCATACATGTTGTAGGTGTCGCTACCACCGCCTGCTTTGTATGAATGCGCAGATAAGCCAATCATTTTCATACCACAACATGTTTTATCCGTCCTGAAAATTTCACGTTCGTGGTGTGTCGCCTTCCTGGTGTAGCAATTTTAATGGCCAGTAGTGTAGAAAAAAGGAGAATATTTGTCCTAACTGAAAATTTAACACTATGGGTCCAGATAACTGAGTATTTGGTGCTTCCCTAGCAACAAAATGTAGAAACATATTCTTCTAATTAAATTATCGAATTTTCCCCCCCCTTAACTTCAGTTTTTTATGTTCTATAATAACATATCAACTTAATTTTTCAAATGTATCTCAGACGTTCAAGAAAATTCAATAACTTTTTTAAGCTACGTAAATGGTTTATTTCCTAAAAACTGATTAATTTTAAGTTAATTGATTTTTTTTTTTTTTTTTTTTTTTTTGTAATTTAAATTACTACAATCATATCAAAAGTTAAGCACTCAAAATGAAAATTTGATTAATAAAAACATAAAAATAATTTCATACGAGTTTAAAAAATTAAGATTTTAATAGCCCAAATCATCGTGTTTTTTTTTTTTTTTTTTTTTTTTTTTTAATAAGGACAGATACTTACTTAATTTTTTCCTCCCCATTAAAGGCACATTAATGCTCTTTAAAAAAAAAGGATAAATGCATTTCAATTTATTTATAAAGTTAATTTCACTGAACTATATTTCACCTTAAGTTAAATTATCAAGTAAATTAATCTTCAATCGTTTGTGAGCCTTTGTTTAAATAACAATTTACAATTATTTAACTTTAGGAGTAAAACTTATTGATCTACTAGTACAAAAGTTTTTGAAGAAACCCACCTGAAAAAAAAAGTTCTTTCAAGTGGGCTCACCCGAAAAAAGTTGGGCGGGTTTTTTCAGGCTGGGTTCACTTTAGTGCCTGCTGTTTGAATGTGATAAATTCTGACTACCATTTTTTGAGTTGGTCTTGAACAGCATCATACCGAATGGTAATAAATACAGTTAAGGTTTACAGTTAAGAGGAAAAAAAAGATCAAAATAGAATAAGAAAAACCACAGTGGCCGAGAGGGGGAAATTGGGTACTTTCAACTAAGTACTTAGAATTCATTTTATTCAATTAAAGCAATTTTGTACTTGCAACTCAAGAAGAAGGGAAGTGATTATCCATATAATATATTTAAATTTGATTTAGATTCCTATAAACAACGTTATGCTTGTGTGTCCAACCTGATTGGCTTCAGTATCTACAAATTCCACGATTTATCTACTATGACGTCACACGCAGGAGTCTAATTGAAACTCGTATTAATTTAGTGTTGACAACAGCCACAGATTTCCAGATCTTTGCTAATTAAGGTTACTTTGTTTACTCCAGATTAAGGTAGTTACGTAGTCACAATTTTCAATTAATATTTTTAGTATCCTTATCAAAAATTAAGTAAAAAAAAAAATTACGCATTAAATGACGCAATTTATTATATAAGTGAGAAAAAAAATCTAATCTTATTGAGCAAGACAAGGATAAAAAATAGTCAGATTTACAGATAAATTTAATTATTATTATTATTATTTTTTAATAGTCTCTTTCCGCTTTCTTCTAATTTCCTCTGGTAACGAACAGGTTTTGATTATTTTAATCTTGCCATCATCTTTATTAAAATTTCGCTAGGTTTTAGCATTTTTTAAAAAAAAAATTTCCTCGATAAATAATTTGCGATCTTTAGTATGAATATTTATGGGTTTATTGTTAAGGATTCACCACAAAACAACTTGTATACAATTAAATTGGTATCGTGCTAATTCGGGGTAGGTCTATACACACTACACTATGCGGATAATTCGTATTTTTGACATTTATCGCTACAATAGTTTGTCAGTAAGAAATAAATTTCAGAAAAAAAAGTTTCAGAGTTTATGAGAGAAAAAATTGGACTATTTTTTTTTATTAGGTGGGAGAGATCTCAAAGGATGGCACGTCTCTTTTCGACACAGATGAGCAAGCTTCGAAACATTATTAGCCATACCTGGAGGATTTGTATACAGTTGACGCTCGATATAACGACCCAGGTGATCAGGGTGAAAACGGACGTTCTAATAGATCAGTATATCATGAGGGCACAAGAATACAATAAATATTTACTCAAAGCAAATAAATAGCTAAAGAAATGCCTAAACAATTTTAACAAAGCAATACTTATTAGCTATTAAAAGAATTTAAAATCTAATAAAAAAAATTAGTAACAAAGCAACTCGTTTTTCTGCATCAACCTATACGTAAAAGTATTCCTTAAAATAACACTTCACGTGTGAAAAATGCATCAAAAATAACACGCTGGTTCAGGGCTTCCTTTCTTTCGATAAACAACGTACGTCACATGTTTCAACTTGAAAAAGTACCACACAAGGGGACTGATATTTCACAAAAAGTCTTAGCAAAAACAATAAAAGTATGATTCATTAATTTATTGTAGCTTTCGAAAACAAAGTTACCCAGATTATGAATGACCATAAATTACGACCACCTAGGATTTAGGATAACGATTTAGGGGCTCGTGAAGGCCCTTCACTCAAAGAGGATTCTGGATGTTTTTCATTTATTTTGTCGCAACAGCAAAGAAACTAATGGTTTGAATAATTTCTTTGAAACATTATCTAAATCAAAAGGCTGAATTCCAGTAGCTATAATGAAATGAACTATCAATGTGGATGATCTGAAGGACATTAAACTAACATTGTGTCTATGTAATAGCAAACGGAGACTGGATGCGTCGGTCGTTATAATGGATGTTATATTAAAGAGTGTATTACTTTTGTGCAGTAACATACAATTTTATTAGCTGATATTGATAGCATTAAATGGTAGACGTTAAAAGAAAGGGTATATATATATATATATATATATATATATATATATATATATATATATATATATATATATATATATATATATATATATATATATATATATATATATATAAGGTTTCATTTGTAAGGCAAGTGCGATAGATCAATTTTAGAAAACAAAAGCGTTTCATGAATGTGAGTTTGCTACAATAATCTCTTAATTCGCCAATGGCTTGAAAGATGGAACACTCAACTTCCAAAGTAAGGACCCTGGTTCAAATCCCAACATTGAACGATCTTTTTATTTATTGCTTCTGATTCACAATGATGGCGTAAAATAGCCTCTGTGGATTAACATCACCTTGCTCTCCAGCTAACCGTAGAATGTTTTCGTTACTTGCCTCACCATGAGTGTGAATTAAATAAATCAAAGTGTCCTCAGCAAGGGCTAGTTTATCGCATTTCGTGATCAAGAAATTCTTTGTTTTTTGGGTTAGGAAGAAAAATTTTGATCTAAGGAGTTACATTTTGGTAGCTGTAATTCTAATAAGGATTGCTGATACGAATAGGGAACGGTCGAAGACTCTCTGTGTAGTAAATGGTGACTGATGCACGTTAAATATGTCGAGTATCAAAGTCCTCCATGTTCCCATAACAAAACATACCTCTAGGGGCACTGATCCAGGAGTTTCCTTATCTTCTGGATTGGTTCAAAATTACAAGGCAACGGAATTGAACATTAGTAGTCGTAAACCCAAAATTAAGTCGGTGTTCAACGACGGTTATAAAATATAAAATAAAAATGGAAAAATAAGGTCAACGGAATCTTGCCTCACATGCCCTATGAAGGGCTGTTTATTGATGGAGTAAAATAAAAAATAAATAAATAAAAAAGATTCTTTAATTATAAAAATTAAATCAACCTTTATCGAATAACATAAGTAATAATTTTAAACTATGATACCGACACATTTACTGGCTTGATGTTTTCTTCTTATTGGTTAGTTTCTTTCATTGTTGCTCTTCGCTCTCACATTTGATACTAAAATATTATGAACTAGTCTAGTGCAAAATGCCCAGGCTGTGAAACTTTTGATTTAAAAAATTTCATTTAATATCATATAATATAATCATCATAATAGTGTTCAAAATTATATTGACGGATTATAAAAAATTTTATCAGAAAAAAAGTTAAGGTTAAAAAAAAAATTCTTTCACGAAATTCATGTATCAGGGTATAAATTTTTTTCCAGATTTCTTTTTTTCGGTTAAATTTTTTGATAGATGGCGCTTCTAGTAGTAACCTTGTAAATCAGAGAAAAACAATTTAAACACGTCACAAATTATCTAAATTTTTCAATGAATGGAAATCACATTACAATATTTTCAAAACGTTAGTCACCTGTCGTAATCGACGGGCGAAATTTGTTTGCTTATCAACACAATCGAAAATACAATAAAAAGCAAAGGAAAATGTTTTAACTAAAACAAGAAACTCTAAAGTGGGGTGGGGGGAAACGTCACTTAAATTTGCTGCAAAAAAAAATAAATAAATAAAAAAAAACTATTTAGAAGTTTTTGAAAACTGTCAGTCTAATTAGTCCTGTATATAAATGATGATTTGTTTTTTTTTCTATTTTTGTCTTATAAGCATTTCAATAGAAATAACATTTAAAATAAATAATTCATAAAATTCTCTTTTATATACTAATTGAAATTTCATTAATTAGAGGTGCAACAATTTCAATTTCTTTATTCTATCATTAACTCCTACAATGCATAAGAACCAAAGAAAAAGTAATTTATTTTTAACGCATAGTAGCTAGGTAAATAGGTAAAATTAGAGGTAGTATTTCAGAATTAAAAATAGAATTTAGGTTATATTTATGAGAAACATTATTATTCATCATAAGTAGCTTAAAAGTGAGCTATCCTGAATAGTCTTTACTTACCTTACTCACAAAGACAGTATTCAAGGGGGGGGGGGGAGACAATTATCTAGGGACTCAAGACTGCTGAGGGTAAAAATTCATCTACATTTTTTTATTATTTTTTTAAAAGAAAATTATTTAGAATTCTTTTAAATCTATAAAAAAACACGATTTAAAGTTCTTAATAAATTCTAAAAAAATTTGAAAATAAGACTTCGTGTGACATGAGAAAGGAGCCTGTAATAAATTTAGTCTTGGGGTCCGTTAATTCTATGTCTAGCCTTGTTACTCATTCTTCCCAAGTCAAGATATTTGATGGTTTGCCATTGATGAACCAACATAAACTTGCTGGTAACCATCAATAATTCCATCACAAACCATTATATTTTTGATGCTAACCAACATAACAAACCAACATCCCAATATAGGAATTCGGTCCAACATAAGAATAGCAACTTGTTTTGATGACTTGTTCATGTTGAATCATCAGAAATTTCCACCATAATTTCTTAGAAATCAAATGTTGGAACGATCATGAACAACCATCATCCCAATGGTTGGAAACATCATAGACCGATCACGGATCATCAGGCTTGTTGTTCCATGAGAATGAAACTTAACTAGATGGTTAACCATAGTATTAAAGTAGCATTTTCCATCATGGATTGATGGAAATTTGTTGGCATATCAAAAACCATACACGAATAATGGAAAATGTTGGATGATGGTGATCATCAAATGATGATGGACCATCATGAATCGCACTGAAACCAACATAAACCATCAAGATGTTTTGATGAGACCATCAAGAATTTTGCCTTGGGAGAAAAACCTACTTATAACTGATTCTTTTTCGGTGGTGTTTCTGTCTATTCTCCATTTTGAAGTTTCATTGAAATCCTTAAATCCTCTCTGTGAACTTTTACGTAGACAGAAAACATAATTTAATCTAAAATGTAACTGTAAATAATAATGTAAACTGCATAACCCAATAAGCACAATTAAAGCAAAATTATAGCACAGTCTTTTGTGTATATGAACATTTCAGTTTTATCTTCTCCTTTAATCACAGGTCAGTTTGTTAATACTTTTTGTTGCCACCGCGAGAAAAGAACTTTCATTCGTTTTGTGACCGCGAATAAGGTTTTAATATAATATATAGAACATTGTAATATTCATTAAAGAAAAATCAGTTTTTTTTTTTTTTTTTTTTTTTTTTTTTTTTTTTTTTTTTTTTTTTAATGTTCTTTACTTTGCTGAGAATACAAACATAGAAATTTATTCTGAAATTTGAATGAAAAGTAATTGTATTTACGTTTCCATTCAAAAAATAGAATTCTTTAAGAAATTATTTGCTTAAAATTTTAGAGTAGATATCAAAATAAAACTTACGATACTTTAAGGAATAAAGTTATTTATACACTTTAAGGAACTGTTATAAAAATGCCTACCGTTTCGGCTTATACAAGACTCTATTGATACCGTTGCCAAGCAACTTTCTTTGTCATTTGTCCGATTTTTTAAGATAGATATGGCGATCAATCCTCTTCGTTGGCGATAAAATAAAATGACAAATAGTAATAGGAAAAGGAAATGTTATTTATCATAAGAAACGAAGCTATTGTGAAGAAAAGTGCTTTCAAAACTCTTAAAAATTTTTATGAAGAACACTTTCTTTTTGAAAGAATATATTTACGTACTTAATAAAATATTTGTTTCCTTTAAAAACACTTTTAGCATTGCATGTTATAAATATTGCTTTTAACACTTTGCTTTGCACTCGTGTTTTGTTTTATTACGTCATAAATTATCCACAGAAACTTCGAGAAGTTTTGCTACTAATAAAAGATTGAAATGAATGCAAATATTTCATATAAATGAAATAAAATAGTTACAGAGAACAAATGAAACGTTTGAACAAATGAAATAATACTTAAATTGTGATAATGTGTTAAAACAAATGAAAGATGTTTCAAGAATTCTGATATTGTTTTATTTTTTATGTATTGATTAATTAATTTATTTTGATTCGATAGAAAAATTGTATTTGTGGAATTTGTGGGCTGCCTTGGGACCCCCATTACCATCCCGAGCCTGTCCTAAGATTTTCCCTTAAAATATTATTCTCCCCTTTACACTGTGTTTAGGGTGCTTTTCTGTCTTTGTTTTTTCAAACAATCTCATCATAGTTATTAATTTGAGCAAAATCTCTGCTGGAAGAGCCTTGCTATGGATAGGACCAAATGTCAAAGGCTACTTGGCACGCCATTGGCCCATAACAAGCTGTAGTACTTTGAAAGAAGAAGAAAATATTAAAATATTATGATTTATATCCAGAATTTTCTATTTAACGAAATTTTCAATGTATGAGTTGGTGATATCGAAGTTTGACGGTCGTTCATTTATTTCCTCTTTTTTTTCTACCATAAAATTCTCTAATAAAAATTTTGAACATTTTCTACAAAAGTTATTAATAAAGAACCCAATATTGAAATAATATTAATAACAAATCTTAATTGAGTTTTTAAGAGAGCGTATATTTCCATTTCTATAAGTCTTCTGTTATTATCTGTCTATTATTCTATTATTATCTGTCTATTATCTGTTATTATTCTGTTATAGTCTTCTGTTAGAAAATTAATCACTCAAAATCATGTGATCTCATTGAAGCATTGAAGCAAATTCTTGAATATTTAATAAATTTTTGAGGGATCTCCAAAAATTCGAAAAGTACAGATTCAGATTTCATAAGCCATTAAAGGAGAATTTGTAAGCATCCATTTGCATCATTGGCTGTAATTCAATTTTCTTTGGCAAATTTATCAAAGTAAGCCTTTTCGATAATCGTAAAACCGTTACATCTTTTTTATACCAGTAAGAGAGTAAAATTTCCTAAAGACTGAAGCCCAGCAATAAATATTTAAGATTTAGAATCAAAAACAATATGAACCACCCGCAAATATATGAAGGTATAGTATAATGGCCATAGAAAGATAAGGACTGAATTAAGCAAGCAAAACCTGAAACAGGAGATAATTAATTATTGGCTACTTGAGACAGCCTTAGCTTGTAACGGGCTGTAGTGCCTTGAAAGAAAAAGAAGAAAATATTTTAATATTACTATTTTTTATGTCCTGAATTTCCTATTTAACATAAATTTCAATTATGAGTTTTTGATATCGAAGTTTAACTACACTATTTTTAATTCCTACCTTTTTTTTTATTAAAAATTAATCTAAATAATTTTTTTTTTTTATTATTTCTATAAACATTATTAATAATAAAACTAATATTGTATTTTTAAATACTAAAACAATATTAATAAAAACTCCTAATTAATTTTTTTAAGAAAGCGTATATTTTCCTTTTTGTAAATCTTCTTCCAGTTAAAACTGAACATCTATTACTTTCTTCTTAGTCAAAGGAATACATTAATGAAGACCATTACCACATTTCTTTGAAAAGTAATCACTCAAAAGCATGTGATCTCATTGAAGCAAAACTAAATTTGTGAATATTTAATAAATTCGTGTGGGATCTCCAGACATTCTAAAAGTACAGATTCCAATTTCATAAGCCATTAAAGGAGAATTAGTAAGCATCTATTGGCATCATTGGCTGTAATTCAATTTACTTTGGCATATTTATCAAAGTAAACATTTTCGATAACTGTAAAACCGTTACATCTTTCTTTATACCGGTAAGAGAGTAAAGTTCCCCGAAGACTGCAACCCAGCAATAAATATTTAACGTCTAGAATCAAAATCAATATGAACCACCCGCAAATGTAAGAAGGCAATATAAAGGCCATAGAAAGATAAGGACTGAATTAAACCTGGGAAACTTGAAACAGGAGAAAATTAAATATTCAAACGCGAATGCTAATAATTATTATGCTCCCCCATTCCTCAAGCGTTCCTTTGGTATAACTCCCCATAATTACATTAGTTGGGGGGGAAGGGGGATCTTGAGATAAGTAATAATGAACGTTTATTTTAGTGCAATGTCAGGAGGCATCAAATTTAATCAGTTTATCTCCAATTTGTGAGACAACAAATAAAACTAATGCAGATAGGCAATCTAATTTTACAAGTTAAGAGAGGAACGAGTAATTTTTGGGAAAAGGGAAAAATTAATTATACGATGAGGAATAGGGGAAGGGACAGGGAAAAGTACAGAGAAACTTAGGTAAATCGCCAAGTAGATTCGAAATTGCCAGAATTACTTTTCCCTTAAAGAGATTCTTTCTCTGATGGGGGGAGGGGCGATATAAATTTCCCTTTTCAAAACCATTCCATAAAGGGGGGGATGCTGGGAGAATTAAAAATACTTCGGATCTTAAAACTAACTCATAGAAATGGCTAGTTATGTATATTTTGCACAGGGGAAGGGAGAAGAAGTTATGATCATTTCGTTAAAAGGGAAATTTTCCCGTGGATTATAATTTCTGAAGAACATTTTCCGGGATAATTATGATGATTGAAGAGATTATGGATTTTGTAGCAGTTATGTGGCAACGCAATTTACGCAATTAACTTGTCTCGTGATGGAAGGATACGATGATTAAGAGGTTCTGAAGAACAAGTAGTTCTGAAAATCATTGTAATAATTACAAAAATCGAGACGATTTCGTGATTCCAATCTAAAAGTAACTATCAGTTTTAAAATTAATTGGTATATAGGAAATAATTTTTCTAAATGAAATATCGTAGTTTAAAATATGTAGTTTTGTGGCATTGTTTTTAAAACTTCCTATTACACCACCTATTAAACTGATACTCTGCTAAACTTATATTGACAACAGGTATGAACTTAAGTTGCAATAAGGCCATTTGCCTATTACCGACAAACTCATTACCATAATACTCAGGTTTTTATTAGCAAGCAAGTGTTAATAATATTTCATGTGAAAGGTTGCTAGAGGGAAATTTTAATCCCTTTGTTAACTTTTCATCAAAAATTTAACACTTAACGTGTAAACAATTGATCCCTGAGGTATGGCGAGGGAGCAGGTAATATGCGTATTAACATGATTTTTTTTCTATTCAGATTCTGTAAAAAAAATTTTAAAAAAAGAAAGAAGTTCGAGCCCTACGTTGGGCGCATATTTTGAGCCGTGGTAGCTTAGTGGATAGAGCGTTCACCTTCCAATGAGGTGAACCGGGTTCAAATCCCAGCGATGGCTGATCGATACGAATTCCGCACCAGGTTCGCGACTACCACAGTGCTGGCATAAAATATCCTCAGTGGTAGACGAATTATGGATTAGAGTACCCTTGCTGACAGGTTAACCGTGGGAGGTTTTCGTGGTTTTCCTTACCATGAAACGCAAATGTTGATTAACTCTATCATAAAGTCCTCCACGGAGGGAAATTTCTCCCAAAACTTAATCTAGGAGTTTTCTTGTCTTTTGTATTGGGTTTAAAATTACAAGGCCATGAAGTTGAACATTAGTAATTGTAAACTCAAAAATTGGGTCGACGTTTCAACTTGCAGTACTATTTTTGCATGCCTGAAAAAGGAAAAAAAAAAAAAGTTTATATATTGAAAAATCGTATGGGTGCCCGACGCAGCTGCTGTTTTATGTATTCTACTTATCGTTATTATTATTATTTAGGTATTCTACTTATTTTGCTGCGCAAAAACTATAAAACATAAATTACTATGTTCGAAATTACTATGGTTCATAAAAAAGTTTACAGAAATTACGATGGAATTAAAGAAATCAACATCCGATAGTTAGTTCGAGAATTACTTTGTTACACTTGTTAAAAAAAAACTGTTAAACTGTTAATTAACTGTTAAACTTGTTGGGAAAAAATGCCATACGGTCCGCCCTACACAACTACAGAGTTAAAATTTGGCATGACAATGTTTGTTTATGAACTTAACACAGAGTTTTCTGGAAATTTTAATTTGTTTTAACTTTATTGTAATTTTAAGTGCAGTTTTTAGAAAAAAAATTTCACTTTTTTTTTCGTTACATGTTTTCTTGCTGCTATAAATCTATAAGATTAAAAAACTTATAACTACGAAGATGCGTATAGAAAGATATAGAAGGAGTTCTTTAAAATGAAAGAAAATTACAATTCGATTGTTAGTTCGTAAATCTATTAAACTTGTAATTAAAAAAAAAAATTTTTAAAAAAATATGATAGCTAATTTATTGCCCGATATGAAATATAACTAAAAAGCTGAAATCCATCGTGGTGATAGGAATATTTTGAATTATAAATTTATTTAGAATTCTTTCCGAATTTATATATGTTCGAAAGTTACTGCAATTTTAATTTTTTTTTATTTTTGTTCTCATTTTTTGCAATTTTTTTTAAAATAATAATTATTTATCCTTCTTTGTAGAAAAATTTATCTGCTTCGTTATCTTCATTTCATCAGCTCGCGCATAACTTGATGTCAAAAGTACCAAAAGAAATGAATTAATAAAAAAATACGAAAGAAATGTCAGATATAAACATTTATAAAGATATTTTAAGTATATAAAGTCACAAGAGAGAAAAATATCTGTTTCTAATGCGAATTGTTATGTGATATAATGTTAGGGTAAACACTACCCAGTGAAGGAACATTTCATATATATTGATTAAAAATAAGAATTTGAAAGTTTTTCTATAGATTGATTGGTAACAGTAGCTTACTGCCAAACAATAGGAAGTCATCTAGCAATGTTTTGGATTACCTGGTCAAATAGACTTCTCTGGAAAAAATTTTAAATTTGTTATTATCTCTGCAATACCTTGTTTCTTTGAAAAATTATAAGGTGAGTGTTTGTGATTATATGTTTGAAATGGAATTAATTGCTTGTAATAGTTTTATTTTTCTCACTGTGAAAAATTCAAAATATGAGAATTCAAAATATAGTTATTGAAGTTACGTTTTTTAAAAAAAAATTTTTTTAAGCATCATAGCATATTAAAGTACTGAGATAAGGAGGTGTTTATTCACTGGATCACCAAACGATGAAAAACCAGTGAAGGAACAAGTGTTCCTTTACTGGGTTTTTTTCTAAGTTAATGAAAATAAAAGATAAACTTTAACTTTTTTGTACCTTTAGTGAAGTTCCGCATCAAAAGTATGTTAAAAATACGAAAAACAACTTCTAAACAGTGGAGGGAACAGGCATGTTCCTTTACTGGGCATAGATTTCCCAGTGAATGAACAGTATGTGTTAATATGTTGACACTTTAATTTTCAATTCATGATAACAAAAAAAAAGTTAACATTTTCCAAGTATTTATATGTTATAATTTCTAGAATAGGCTTGTTTTTAAATATGTGTATGGCTTATTAAATCATAAAGAGTATTAAAAAATAACCAAAATTAAGTGTTCCTTTACTGGGTGTTCATTCACTGGTAAGAGCTGTTCCTTCACTTGGTCTTCTTACTACTTGTTATTTGAACCTCCAAAACTTTAAAACAATATTATGTAAGTTCTCCACAATTTTCTTACATAATTTGCAATTAGTAACAAATATGTTGACACTGTCATTTAACTAAAATTACGAATTTTGAAATTAATATGATTTTTTAAAAGGCAAACGAAGCTTAAGTGTTCCTTCACTGGTTAGTTTATCCTATATTGCTAAGAAGTAAAATAATTTGTATTCACAAATTATTTTTCCAAGTACAGTTGATTATTTTTCAAATCCAACTATTCTTTCATTTGATTACTATTAGTATATTAATAAAATGACCTCACATAAAATTTTATAATTATATTATTTTATAAACGAAATAGTCTTTTTTTAATTTTTTGTCTACTATTAAGAAGAAAAAAACTTTTAATAAGATCAAAGAGGCGAACAGTTTACATCATGAAAGCTAATTCTGAGAAGAAGAAAAAGAATTTACATATGGACAGGAGCTGATTTAACATAGCACTTCTTCACTGTGTAATAACTCTCGGAACCAATTTTTCATGTGATTGATTTGTCAAAACTTAGATTTCCTCAAAATGCAACAAATGACAATTCTCTCTCAGTAGTATTTGATAAAAATAGACATCAACCGTTCTTCCCCCTTTTCTTCACTGGTGAATGAGAAACAACCTCAGGGGTTAGCGAACGAAGCGAACAGGGGGCAAAGCCTCCAAGTAGTTTAAAAAATTTTTAAAAAGCCAATTATTGTGATCTAATGTGTCTTTAAGATCATTGTTACATTCAATATCTGGTATTTATCTGGTATTTATCTGGTATTTAGTAATATCTATGAAGCTTAAGCATGTTTAAAGCTAAAAGAAAATATGTTAAATAATACGTTATATAATTTTTTTTTTAAATTAACGAACTCATCATTCTTAAAATTTTATATTTCATTTATAATAATGTTTGAAATTGGAAGCAAAATTATTATGTCTCTTGACCGTTATACAGCATAGCAAATTTTATAGCAATATTTCATTTTTCATTTTTAATGTTTTCTCTTTATCCAAAGAATTTCGATAAGTATAAGGAAAAGTAATTCGACATTAAATTATAAACTACAAAATCGATCAAAATAATAAAAGAGATAACCTGCATTTTTTAAAAACATAAACATTGATTTTTTTTAAAAACTTTTTTTGAAAAAATTCTTTTTTTTGAATATAATAATAAAAAATAAATTATTCTATTATTATTTTTTTCAGGTTAAAACTTATAGCAACATTTTTTTGGTTTCCCTTTTGATTATTGTTTCAATTTTAGTTAATTTTAAGCGATGTAAAAGAAAAGAAAATTATTTTTATTAAAATAAAATAAGAGAAATGTAGCATAACATTAAAAATCTGTTGTCTAATCGCGTTTTTAATTTTCAAGGATATCAACCATCCCCTTTTATCATTCCAATTATTGCCATGATGCCATGCGTACGCCCAAGTGTTATTTCATGCAACCCTCATTTTTGTAATATCTATAATACTTTTTGTCACACATTTTACATAAAATCACAAAAAATAAATTTTTTTTTACATATTATGGACAGCAAAATACATGATGTCTAAATGTGTAAACTTAAATGAAAGGAAGTAAGTATAGAATATATTATTATATTTTATTTTTACTTAAAAATATTTTGAATTCTTAAAAATATTTTTCTTAAAATTATAATAATATTGCGTTATTATAATAATATACCATCTATTGCATACAATGATAACCATTGTATGCAATAGATGGCGCCACTAAATAAGAAAGCAAACTATAATTCTAAAACTTTAAAACTAGTTTTTTCCTCTTAATTTTCAATAATAATAATAATAGGATAAAAATAAGATAATTCAAGTTTACCCGAATGCAAAGAAATATTAACAAGTATTTTATAAATATAATTTTTGTACTTTGTGTTGATGCAATTAAAACAAAAAAATTATCAATTCGGTTTGCTACATGCTTTTATATTGTTTATCTAGAACTTTCTAGTGGAAATCTTTTGAAATCCCGCAAGAATAGGGCCTAATTTAAAAATTTACAGCTTTAGGCAGAGATTCGTTAGGGTTCCTCCTGGTGTCGCTTTTAAATTTGTACCAAAAATATATGTATCTTTGCATACGAAATACTTTTGAATGATTTATAACATAAGAGAATTATGATAAATAAGTTTTTATTTATTCCAATTTTTGTTAATTTATAATTTTGTTTCGACATATAATTATATAAAAAAAAAGATTTTATCTTGCAAAATGGAAAGATATTAGAAGGACCTTTAAAATTTGGGGTTTGCTGGGTAGTTAAAATTGTAAATAAATTTAACTTTGCAAACTCATTTAGAATAACGGTTCACCGTCTAAAGTAGATGTTCTCTAACTTTTTTAGTCATAGAGCTCTAGAAAATTTTGTACACTTTGTCTTAATACAATGTACAAATATTGCAGATCCACAACTTGTTATTTTATTCATTGGGAAAGTGGGTGTTATTCTAGGGTTTTTAAGTCTGCAAACTTTTCGAGTAGACTTCAACATCATCCACTAGACCAACTTCAACACCATAATCATAAATAAAGAGTTGTAAACTGTAAGAGGCATAAGAAATCTGGCGAACACAAGCATTAATAAAAATAAAAAAACGCGCGATAAGATCTCACAGATAAAGAGTTCTAAGAATCAAGAAAAATTAGGTGAACATAAGCATTTAAATAAAGCAGTCCAATATCAAATAACAAAAAATAAAATAACAGACGATAATTTTGGAACTTCTGAAAGTTGATTGTTTTCCAGACTGAGTTTTTATTTTTTATTTTTTATTTTCACCAGCATGCATTTTTAATGTTTTTGGATTAATTTAACGTATTTTTAAGTTCTTTTTACGATAAACTCTTTTATAATGCTGTGGTGGTTGTGATTTTAATATAAATATAACTACTGAAGAAGGAAAAGAATTTCCTTAGAATTTGGTGGCGTATTAAAAAAAAAGTTAATTGGCTAGAATTGAAAATCAATCTAGCCCATTAGACGACAAGAGGACAGTCATCGATCGATGCAGTTTTTGCAACCCATATGACATAAAATGTTGTGGCGTTTATGAAGTCTATCAAGAAGAGATAAAAAATGGGAAACAAATGATCGCAATTTTGCGATCACTATTCTCACTCTTTCTCTCTCTCTCACTCTCTCTCTCTCCCCCTCTCCCTTCATTGTTATTATTATTATTACATTAATAAATTTAATGCAAATTTTTACTTAATTTTGTGAAATACTATTTTCAGTGAGAACGATACTGTTCTCTTTGCACAATAGCTAACTTCCAGGTGCCCAATTAAATATTTGGCTAACTTTCGGATAGTGTAAATCTGGTGTTGCATTTTTAAGTAAATTTGTTGCGTTGAACAATGCATAAGAAACCTGGATTAAATACTGACAACTATTTTACTATTATTAAAGAAAATAAATGATCTTTTTAGGTGGTGATGATATAGTAGAGCAATATGAAAAAATATGCTGCATAATGATACCTCAATTTTTCCGTAGCAATAAGCAGAAAATGCATACAAAAATTCGGAATCTTTAAAAATAGTACTAAAATTTCTTGCTTTAAAAAGTATGTTTTTTTATTATTATTAATATTTGAAAGACGTGCGCAAACTGGCAAAAGAATAAATGTGATGGTTACACATAATGCTTTGTTTTATTTTTCATTTTATGCATTTTTCATTAATAAATTACATTACCTTCGTTCCTTTCTTAATTACTAATACATTTTACTTAAATTACATTCATTCCTTTTTTCATCGTGAATTGTTTTGTTTGGTGGCTACGAATTTCACGCAATTTTGTTTAGAAAAAAATTCAATGTTTGAAATATTGTAATATGACTCTTACACATCACTTTAAAATTTTATAAGAAAGGCAATAATCCACTCCCCATAAAAAGAATTAGGACTACCGAGCTGCTCGATTGTTTTGTAATTTTGGGACATGGCATAATTATAGCATTGTACACAAGCCGTCTTTACTTTTCATATGGTACCCATTGATCTGAATAAGCTGGTTAGCTTCAAGCCTCTGCTGAAGATTGAATCCAAATTCTTCTGAATTACTGTTCGGTTTATTTGCATTTCTTTAAGTTCCACACAAAATATACAAAAATTTAAAATAAGAAAAATATATTTAAAAAAAATTTTTAAACGTAACATAAATTTTCAGAAATAAACTAAATTAGATAATCATATGGGGGAAAAAACTCAAAATGAGTGTAAGTTGAAATTGTAACTTAGAAAAATAAAGTATTACTTCTCAAATAAATTATATATTTTAGAGTTAAAAATACTTCTTATAAAGTTATTTAATTAACGTTTGGAAAAATGTCTGGAATTTAAAAATGAAATACTCTTTTATTCTCCTAAACATATTACCCACATTTTCGTTCTTTCCGAATTCATTTTAAAGTAGTTTTCTGCTAAATTCATTTTTAAATAACAAAGAATTAAATGAAATAAGTTATCTAATTTCGTCCCTTTCCACTTTATGTATCTAAATTCAAATAATTTTCAGGAAAACATTAAATAAATTAAATCTTTTTCGTACTTTCGAATTTACACGCCCAGTTTCAAAATTAAATTCGTGTGAAAATCGTCTGCTTGTTTAAGAGAGTACACAATGTTTATTTCTTTCAAAAATGGCTTCAAAGGTGTACGAAATTTTTGACGTGAGAGAACAGTTTCTTGATTACTTTCCATTAACTGCTAGCAAAATCGAAAAATAAAGCTACCGAAACAGCTTCAGAACATGCCTCTCCCCCACTCTGAATTTACATTTGTTTGAAAGAGAGTAAGAAAATAAAAACAAAATAATAAAAAAAAAAGTTAAAGAAAAATGGGACGATGGAAGCTTTACTGCATCCAGAACCGTAACTGAAAAATCGTTAGAAAACTCATTACGTTTAAAATTCGTTTTATGCGCTCCATCAATAACAGCAGACGAAGGAGTATAAAGAATAAAAATAACAAATTAATGAAACTTCGAGCAAAAAAAAAAAAATTAAAAAAATGATCTTATGAAGGTAAAAATCTGGCCGGCCTTTGCGTCAACAATATTTGGTTTAAATTTAATTTCTCGCCGGGCAATAATTTATCAAAAGCCAATCTCACTAAAAGCAGAAGTAGCAATTGTTGTAAAAGCTAAATATCAATTCATAATAAGATTTTCAAAAACAATTTTGGATATTTCGGGAAAGAAGGATTAAATATATGCATTTGACTACTTTGTAGATGAGGAATATGAAAACTAATTATTATTCTCTGGACGACTTCCTTCCAAAACATTATCTTTATTAAAATTAACTATGTGCTGAGAACTCAGTTTCTTTTTCAATTTCAAATGTAAAAGTTTATGAGGGCTTAAAAGGGCTTATCGTTTCATCACTCAGAATTTGTCCCTTAAATTAAATGGTTTTTCTTTGCTGCTATCTTAGAATCATTTTAGTCATTATTGATAATAGATGCAGACTAATTAATAAATGCAAATAGAGATTCTATTTTTATAGAATTTATTTCTCTTTAATTAAATTTTAGTAATTTAGATTTTAAAATATATCTAAGTAATTTATATAGACTTTGTTGCATTTATAACTACTCTGCGTTTCATGGAAGGTCTTTAACTGAAGATTTGATATTGACTAAGTACTTAATTAATAAAAATCGATCGAAACAATAATAGTAAGCGTGTTAATTAACACATTTTTCCAGCATTTATGAAAATATCTGATATTGCTTAATTTGGGGGAAGGGAATTTCAAATCTGAAATTAGTTTTTGTCTGAAAGCTACAGATTTTTTCAATGACGTTTTTAATCTTTTTCTCGTCAAAATGTGCAAGATTAAGAACGTTATGAATAGCAAAGGGTCGCATAAAAGTGGCGACAAACTTCTGGAGAGTTAATGCATATTAATAGGATTAAAATTGCATAGAAATCCATGCCCAGAATTGTCGCCATATGCGGCTAGGGGCTCTTCTCTATCATCACCTGTTCAAATGCATACAAAAAAACAGTTCGTAATAGGGAAGCGATCCTAGTGGCTTATAACGACTTTTCCGAACACTAGTTTATATACAATTTTAATCCTGAAGATGTGCCCTAACTTCCCTAGAAATTAGTCGCAACATTTATGCTACCCCCTGTCATATATAGAGTTTTAAAACTTCTATATTTCGTCTAGTATTAGACTCAAAATGACATTTAAAAAAAAACTGCAGCTTGGAGAAAAAACTGATTTCAAGATTTGAAATCAGCGATACAAAAGTATCACTCCGTTGCAAATTAAGAAAAGACTATTGCAGGATTTAAGTAATCATTTGCGACTGGATACAGTTCTGTTTTATTTTGCTATCAAATTATACAAATAAGCTTACAAAACAATTTAAAAGCTTTTAAAAGTTAAACACTTCAAATAGAAATTTAATTCGTCCTATCTTTCACGATATACATCACAGAATTATTAAATAAAGGTTATAGTTTCCAAGTTTTACTGGAATACCAGACTTGGAGATATACTTCAATACATAAACAGGACATTCGTTCTTGAAAAAGAAACAACTATATGATGTTGCAAGAGTTTGGATTTGATTGGACCACTAAAAATTGGCGCGAATTATGCTGATATGCTCTAAACAACTCATATAGAATTTTTACTTTAATTTCGCTGTGGAATAAAATAGTCAGAAAGAAACAATATTTATTATTCGGTCCGGGATAGCCTGGTCGGTAGGGCGCTGGGCTCATGTCCAAGAGGTCGTGGGTTCGATCCTCGCCAGCCGAAGACTCCCCGTGTAGTAAATGGTGACTGATGCACGTTAAATCTGTCGAGTCTCAAAGTCCTCCATGTTCCCGTAACAAATCAATACCTCTGGGGGTACTGATCCAGGAGTTTCCTTGTCTTCTGGATTGGTTCAAAATTACAAGGCTACGGAGTTGAGTCGTAAACCCATGAAATTGGGTCGGCTGTTCAACGACGGTTATAAAATAAAATATTTATTATTATTTCTTCAGTTTCATGCAAAAAGAAGACCGTGCAACATTATTTCAAGAGTTGGAGAGATGTTGATATACGTTAGCGCTGGGAGGTTGGCATCAATTTGGCGTATACTTAGACGCAAACATATTCTCTCTATAGGGATAATGGGTTTTTTTCTTAACTTACAACAGAGTGTAAGATCTGTTAAAAAATCATATGCAATAGAAAAAAAATATTTTCCAGAGTTATTTTTAATGTTTTATTGTCTTTCAGTGATGTCTTGCATTTCAGTTACATTTTAAGAGATTGAATTTTCATTTCCTTTTCGTAAAGATATTTACTTTTGTTTAACTTACTCCCATAGTCAAGGCTAAAGACGTAAATTGAATAATGAAACAATAAAAACATCTAACAAAAAACTCCTCTTTACTGACTAATAGAATATGTACAAAAAGAGCAAAATGTATTTTTAAAAAACGGCGTATATTTAAAATTTTATTTCTCATGAACTATTCGACCGATTTCGCTCAAATTTTGTATTTTGCCATTTAAAATTGCGTTCTTGAAAATAATGTATTACCTTACATTTCAGTTTTTTTTTAATTATTACTAATTAAATTATAACAAATAATAAATATTTACTGAAAGTTATATTTTGCATGGTATCATATTTGGAAGAACGAATTTCGTAATTGTGTGCAAAAAGCTTTCAATTGACTTAAAAAGTTCTCAAGACATGGTAAAATACTAAAAAAGAAAAATTAACATTTAGAGGTCCAAACATTGAACCGTAACTATTGGAACTATATTTCCGAATCCGTCAAAAAAAATTATCTTTATTTAGTGAAACTACGTTTTTGTGTCTGATTTAGGAACTTTTAATATCGTCTGCATTAAATAATTAACAAATTTGAGGTCACTCCCTCTAACCATTAGCATTGAGTTCTAAAACGTGTCGATCCGATCATTTAATCAAAAGTTATTCAGAGTAACCCGTTTATTTTTTTTGCGCGCTGTACATTCGATGAAAAGTTTCATAAGATTCTAAAAATATGAATATATTTAAAACAAAATTCAGGCTTGGTAGCTGGTATTTTTTATTTCTCTTTAATCAATTTTCGGCAACTCAGAATTAAAAAAGATTATTTAAGAAGTTTCGAACAATACTAAGGAGCATGGCCCACTGTACGCTGTCACTCACCAACTCCCATGATTGCATCACAATGTTTTTTGTTCATAAGATCAAAATAGCTTTTTTTCTTCAGAAGTTGAAACTATTCACTATTGTGAGCTCAAATAACTTTTCTTTGTAATCACAATGTTTACCAGCTAAGTATGAAATGCTGTCATTCTATAGAATACCTGGACATTGTATGTAATGCTGGGCGTGTTTAGTTGGACTGGGCGATGCATCGGAAAATATCGATTGTAATCATCGTTCATCCAATGTTTGGATTGGCAATTTTTGGAAGCATGGAAAATTGTGATTTACCGAGATGCGCGCGATGTTTTCCGATGCATCGTTGACATCGACGTCTACACGTGCGATGATGAGCATTATTTCTGATAGTTCAACGATGATTTGAACGTGATGAGCATTTCTCCCGACCATGAAATCGATGAGCTCGCTAGAAGAGCTTTTTGAATAATGAACTAAATTTAAGATGGTGGGAGAGGGGGTGACTGAGAAGTTACAGGTATTTTAGCCTCAACTGTTCCTTTTCTGTTTATGAAGATTTTTATAGATGATCTCTATGTGCATTTTAATTTCAATTTTAAAAATAATAATTAATTATTGAATGATATAGGCAGCGGAGAACTAATTTTTGAAGCAATCCACCCCCGCACAATTTATTCAATTTTCTTATTCCCAATGTATCATGTCACTGTTGTAATTTATTGATTTAAAAAATATATTGTTGATAACTAAACGATTTTTTTGTAAGATAACTGAGGATTGAGTTTATTTCAAGAATATAATTGCCTCAGTTTATGAATCAAAAAGTTCAAGATTTGGAAATAACAAAATACCAAATATAAAATATTAATGTAACGAATCATCGCGATGTATCGATATATCGCTATATTAGAGTGACGATACATCGCGATGCCGAAATCATCGCCCAGTACTATTGTTTAGTTAAAGTATGAAATATGAGAATTGTTAGTTACCTTCCCTAGGTATTCCATAGAGTGACTAAAATTAGGGAAAGTATGAAAATAAGATCCCGATGAGGCCATTTTATAAATGACGCGCATTCCTCTAAAGTGCAAATGTTATTCTTTAAAAAAAATAATGAGAGTGTCATTAAAATTATTTTATTCACAATACGTAATGAAAAATGAAAGTGAAAAATGAACAAAACAAAACTTGCACTTTTTTTATTAAGGGAAACAAAATTTTTATATTAAAAGTTTTTAAATTAAGCTACTTGTTGCAACATGGTAGGTTTAAATGGCATTTTGAATTACATTTCATTACATTCGAAAAAGATTCGGAGATGTATATTACACTTTGCAGCTTTCTCGTTTTGTATTCTATATAATGTCTAGGTAATGTGCGATATGATTCATTTCATACATTCCCGGCTAGTTTTAGACATTATATTCATACTGACATCTACGTGTTAAATGCTGATTCTAATTCTAAAAATCAAATTAAACTTACGTATTAAGAAAAAAGTTAGTTTGTATAATTAGGACAAGATACTAATTGTTTGATAAATTAATTAAAAAATTTGTAAGTTCTCAAAAAGTAAATAAAAACATCTTTTTGAAAATATGTCATTCATGCGTGTAAATTTTCAAAGGCATTTTACACGTAATTTTTTAATTCCAGATGTACTATTTTGTCGACTTAAAATATCGATTGTAAGAAAAACTAATATCTAAGCGAGAAAATACAAAAACGCTATCAAAATCTTAAAAAGAACAGCATTAATGTGGAAGATGTTCCAAAAATGTTGAAACCTTCACGGCTGTTGAAGCAAATAGAGAGGAATTGAAACGGAATAATTAGAAACACCTCTGGCTTTCGTCAGGCAATCAAACTGGTTTTAAAGTTTTCCATGCTGATTTATTCACTAGTGATTTGCGCTCCGAAGCAATATGTCAGACTCTGGCTTAAAAAAAAAGTCGGCCATGAGCATAAGCTAAAATTTATCTCGAACTTAAACCTTTGAAGGATTAAGAAATGTAAGAATTTTGAGCTTTAGCTCAAATTTAATAATAAATTTCTTATTTACAATGCCATAATAAATTTTAATAATTTACATGCCAGTCATTTTAAGTACAAACTTAAAATGCGTTCCGTAAGGAGAACCCTTAATGTATTAAGAGTCTTTAAAAAACGATTTTAAAAAATTTTGCACGTTAGGATTCGTCAAAATCTGACGAAACACTATCGAGAAAAGCGGGAGAGATTGCCTAAAAACCTTGAAGGCGTTTCTAATAATTTATTTCCTTTCAAGGCGATTAAATTAGTAAGAATGATTTTTAAATCACCCTTCTTAATTATGTTTTGTCAGATTTTGATAGTTTAATTGTTTTCCCTGTTTAATTATTAATTTACGATATATTGTTCGTATTTTTTATTACAAGTCTTAATAAGAATTCTAAACAATATATTAAAGGTGGCAATTAAGAATCACCCTAAAAACATTTAAATAGCTAATGGAGAAGCCCTGGTGGCTCAGGACATAAAACATTCGCCTCCAAATGAGGTGTCCCAGGTTCGAATCCTAGTGGTGGCAGGTAGGTACGAATTCTGCTCCCGTATCGTTCTGACCAATATATCCTCAGTGTTAAACGAATCAAGGGTTAGAATACCCTTGCCGTCAAGCTAAGAGAGACGTTTTTTTGTGGTTTTCCTCTCCTTGTAAAAATACGGGTTAGTTCCATTCCTCCACGAGGGCTAGTTTGTCCTGATGCTTGGCACAGAAATTCCTTTGTCTCCTGGATTGAGTTCAAAATTACAAAGCTGCGGAGTTAATCATTAATAATCGTTAACTCGATTTGAGTCGGCTCAACGTCGGTTATAAAATAAAATAAAATAGCTAAAAGGCTTTATTAAATAAAAATGTTGTAATTCTAATTTTAAAATTTTTGTCTCATTTCTAACTCGTTTGTAAACTAACAAATATTTTTAATATGAATTACCGGGAAACAGGTTGACCACATCAAACGGAAAACAAATTGACCAAGAATTTTTATTCATTATTAATTTTAAAATTTAACTGTGATGAGATTGCAGTGGTTTTATTTATTTTATTTTTTTTTTGGTGGGGGGGGATTTCAAAATTTTAAAAGGCGGCTTTTTTATTTTGTCTCAAACAGTTTTTGTTCCTTGTTTGTAAATAATAAAATTAGTTTTCCAATAATATGGTTTTTAGGATTGCTTTAATTTTAAATTAAATTATAATATAAAACAAGGATTTTTATTGCTCTAAATGAGTCAAAATGTGATGAACTATGAGTGAAAATATTGGCTGTTTAATTTTTTTTTTTTTTTTTTGTAAAATTTTAAATAAAGAATTGAATTGCTTATATGGATTGTTAAAAAAAATATGAAATTCATAAAATTAATGATGAAGGAAGAAATTTGAATAAAGAATCTAATAGAAAAATTACTAGTCAATATTAAATAAGTATTTTATTGTACCAAAAAATACGTCTTTTTTTTTCTCACGAAAATGACTAAGGTGCTAAAATTTATATTAATGCAGTTGGGAAAAAAATTCATCATTTAAATATTCGTTTCTCGCGTCATCTATCTTGTTCTCATTTGGGAACGAAATATTTCCTGAGGAAATACAAAATTCTATGGTGAGATTGAATGAAACAACTGGGATGTTGAAGGTTTCCTTGACAACAGAACGGGGAGAGTTCATTATTTAAGAGTGGGGGGGGGGTATTAAATAAGTTTTATCGTTTTCAAGTAATAAAATTAAGTAATGCATAAGACAAAATTTACACGCGACAGTTTTTCTGAGAAGCTATTAAAGTATTCAATGAATCATTTGAATTTATTATTTGGATGTTAATATATTTTGAACCATTAATGCAAAAATGAACATTGCAGAATTGCGTAAATAAGAATTTATGTAATCAAAACTCATATACAAAACTAAATTTCTTTTATCAGAAAATACTTTGTATACAGCTGTAATAAGTAAAATTTGGATTATAAGCAATAGATTATAAAAAACAAAAAAAAATCTTTCCTATTTAAATAAGAGGCCGGAAGTATGCTATTTGAATATTTTTGCTAACAAGTTGAAAAGATATTTTTGCTGAAAATCATCAAACATTTGGATATGTATTATAAACAAATAATCAAAGAATCTGAAAAGGAAAGGTACATTTGATAAAATATTTTTTTCTAACCGTCGTTGAACAGCCAGCCCAATGTTTTGGGTTTACGACTATTAATGTACAACTCCGTAGCTTTATAATTTTAAACTCAATCCAGAAGACAGGGGAACTCTTGGATTATGTATTGGGAAAAATTTTACCTTCGTGGAGGGCTTTTTCAGGACTTTTTCTAACCTGCATTTGCGTTACATACGGAGGAAAACAAAAACAAAAAAAAACTCCCACGGTTTAACCGACGGCAAGGGGACTCTAACCCATGACACGTCTACCACTAAGGATATTTTACGTCAACACTCTGGTCACAGCAAGCCGGAAGTGGAATTCCTATCGACCAGCCATCGCTGGGATTCGAACTCAGTTCACCTCATTGGAGAGCGAACGTTCTATCCTCTGAGCCATCATGGCTCTTGATAAAATATTTTATTTTATAACCGTCGTGGGGCAGCAAACAAACTTTTCAATTTACGACTGCCAATGTTCAACTCCGTACACGGGGAGGAAAACCATGAAAACCTCCCAAAGCATCCGTCTACCGCTGAGAATATTTTACGTCAGGACTGCGAGCTGGTTGCGGAATTCGAACCAAAAAGCCATTGCCGGGAATCAAACCCAGTTCACCTTAGTGGAAGGCGAGCGCTCTATCTCCTGGCCCACCACACCTCTTCATTAAATATCCAAACTTTTTTTGCTTCAAAACTATAAATATTAAAAGAATCAACATATTCCGAACGCTCAAAAATAGACACCGAATTTCTAGACACGCCAGGTGTAGAATGAGGAAAACAAAACCAATTTTAAATGGAAAAAAAATAAAATTGCCAACTAAAAGCAGAAAATAAATAAAGGTGAAAAACAAAGCAAGAAAAATCTTAAAAGTCAAGAGAGGCAAAACAAAGCAGGAGGCATTTCTACGCCTTAGAAATTTTTGATAATTCCACGCACAGAATGCTGCTCTATGTAAATGATTGCTATTGTTCGCGCATGACGTGTCTGGCGTTTATTTTACACTTCCAAGATTTATTACATTCTTTTTACCTTTGATTAAAATAAAGTGTAAAATAATTCATTTAGAAGTTTCAAATCGCGGATCCTAACGGGACAATTTACACTTATTAAAAGGGCTTTTTTAAAATAAATTTCGTTGAAGAGTAGAACTATATTCAGAGTGACGTAGACCTAATTGTTTTGCATGGCTACGAGTAGCCCTTTAAAACAATTAAGGTTTAATGAAGGGTAAAATGAGATGTCTCGATATATGTCAAAAAGAGATATGACTTTATTTTAGCATAACTTTGTGGACGTTGTTCGAAACTTAGAATTAAGAAATGCAAAAACTTTTAAAGCAAAACTGTAATATTGGCGAAGGATGACGTAAAGTGAAGCAGCAGACACAGCAACCACACACTGACTTAAAGACTGGCATGATGTATGAATTATATGATTTTATTCGGGAAGATTGAGTACAGCGGTAACTAACTTGAAGAGGAGGTAATGCAAATCAAAGCTTTGTTTTTCGAGGGCCTTGCAGAAACATGAAATAACGCTTTTTAGCGAATAATATGCTAGTTTCGTGACTGTTCTGTTGTTTTGTGACTGTTAAGTCAACTTCAGCCTATATTTTTATCGAGCGCCCTGTGTACTGATTCTGCAAATGGCGCAAAGCGTCAACAGGTAGAAAATCCACTGTTATGGGATAAGGAAAATTGTTCCATATCGGTATTATCTGAGCTCGTAGAAATTTGAAAAAAATAGAATTATTCATGGATTTTGATAACTTTGATCTAGGGGGGGGGGGAATCACGCTAAATAGGCGTTTTTTAAAAATGTTAAATGACTTTTAAAGTAATTGTCTGTCCTCGTTCTTTATGGGAAGATGGTACAGACAGTTTAAAATTATAGCTTTGATTTAAGTTTAAGTCACATTAGCTGGGTCTGTTATATTTTCCTTGGCGAAATAGCTTCGAAAAACACTGGTAAGGATTGAAAATTGAATAGTGGTTTACAAGTTTAGTTGCCTTTGGAAACCTCTAAGGGAACTTCAATGTTATAGACTAGTTGTTCGTGCATTGGAACCAGCACTTCTATCTATCTAAATTATCTTAATTTTATGTTTTCTAGTGAGTGTAGTAGAACATTGCATTCAAATAGACTCTGAAATAGCTGTTTTACCAATATTTAATCATTTGGTGACGAAACAGGCGAGCTCTGCAGGTTAGTCGCCAAATCTATAAATTACGTAAATATAGCTATTTCTTGGACTATTTGAATACTATTTTATACAATAATTATTAGAAAACACGAAATTAAGATGATTTAGATAAATACAAGTGCCGCAAATAAGCTCCCGTAGCGGCGCACGATGATATTTTTGGACATGGGTTGTTATGTTTATGGATTGCAAGAGTTGTTAGTAAATCCTGACAATAACTGTTGTTTTGCGTGCAAACTGTGTTAATGTTCTGTTTTGCTTATCCCACAGGGAATGTTTTCAGAGCTTCGCACTAGTTGCTTAGAATATAAGATTAATTGCAGAATCAATCGAAATGTGCTCATAGACAAAATCATTAAATAGAATAGGAAAATAAAGATTTGAGAAAGTTGTGCAAAACAAACAACAAATATTTCGTTTACAAGATTCAAAAAGACATACAAATTTCAAATAAAAAGAATTCTCTTTAAACTAGAATCCCGAATTTGACGTGGAACGATGTACAATTGTTTATTCAACTCCACAACTTAGTGATCTATCTTTCTATTTACCAAATGGAATCCATTTTTGAAAAGTAATAAAGGGTAGGCCATCGAAAGATTTAGTGAGAGGGGGTGGTTAGAAACTCTTTAGAAAGCAAGTTATCCAGCCTTCGACGTAATCCTCTTAACTGTATTTTCCTTTCTTATCGAAATAATAATATTCGAAGCTCGTTGTTTAAAGCCGAAATTCCCGCAACCATTAAAACGAACGTGATCGTGCATAATATACTAGGAAAAGCTCGGAATAGGTAATTAATTTATAGCAAGCCAAGAACAGTAAATCATACTAAATCCTCCCCTTTAACAGATTCAGAGGCATTCTAAATTTACAAAATTATATTATGCTCCTTGACTGATAGTCCAACGGGATTTATCAAAATGAGAAACTAGACATTTATATTATTAATGGTTGGTGATAATGCACGTTTAACGTCAGGATATTATTCCATCATTAGAAGGAAAGGAAATTCGGGAAAATTCTATGGCTGTAGAAGGTATTAGGATGATCGTTTGTTGAAAGGATTTGGCATTTCGTGCCATATGTTGCTCGTAAAGTCGGTTCCTACCATCCTCGACACCATAGATTTCTACTTCTGGTACATCTCAACAAGACGACAGGGAAATCTATAAAAGAGAAGACGTTAATTCGCAGACGATTTGTGAATGGTTGCCAGATGCCTTTCTATATTCATATCATTCGAATTCCGTTTTGATGTAACAAGGAGTCATGGGATATTAATTTGTATAAAGCTTTTAGCTTTTAGTTAGCAAGCCGATGCATGGTAATGTAATTAGCATTTAATTTGATATATTCCTGATATATGTGTATGTGAAGAAGATTACAAAGTTTACAGATAATTATAATTTTCGATAGTATTTATGGTTTAAGTAGAGGCAGCGTGACTTTGCTAAATTAGCTATAAATGTAAGATGCTTAGAAATCCAGTGACCAACATTAATATTATGTGAGAAAACGACATTTCTGTCCCCTTTCTGAAATAAATTCCAACACAAAAACTACTAAAGCTTTTACGATCATCTCATCAGCAGTTTATCACTAAAGTGTTGAAAAGTATATCCCTATAATACTAAGACAGCTTTTTGAAGTTTGCTATGCAACTTAAGTAAGCTACCAATGCCATAACATTTTTTCCTCACATCAAAACTTTTTCCATAAGAAGGTTTTAACAATATTTTAATTTAATTAGCTGCCATCTGCTAATGTATTCTACGATAACAGAAAAGTTGAAGCTAGTTTAATTATAAGAAAATTTAAATCTGCTGTTACCTTAATAGGGTGCTAAATTGACATGTATCGCGATTCTAAAACTTGACTATATGATACCATGTTACATTTTGAACAGAAACGTGATTCAGTTTAACTCCTTACTAAGGTTGTATCAAATTTGAATCGTACTATGGTTTCATCTATCGATATTGAGGTTCGACGGACAGATTAAACTATAAGTGTCTCTTGCAACTGAAATTTTTCGTCATTTTGACAGTTAAATTTAGCTTATCGATTTTAAGGTTAGTTTAACACACTAAAATATAAGATGTCCCATGCAACTGGAATTTTTCGTCATTTTCACAGTTAAATTTAGCTTATCGATATTAAGGTTAGTTTAACACACTAAAATATAAGATGTCCCATGCAACTGGAAATTTTCGTAATTTTGACAGTTAATTTTAGCTTTTCGGTATTAAGGTTTGTTGAACAGATTACAATATAAATGTTTCATGCAACTGGAATTTTTCGTCATTTTGACAATTAATTTTATCTTTTCGGTATTAAGGTTTGTTGAACAGATTACAATATAAATGTTTCATGCAACTGGAATTTTTCGTCATTTTGACAATTAATTTTAGCTTTTCAGTATTGAGGTTTGTTGAACAGATTACAATATAGATGTTCCATGCAACT
Organism: Parasteatoda lunata; assembly: GCA_949128135.1. NCBI lineage: Eukaryota > Metazoa > Arthropoda > Arachnida > Araneae > Theridiidae > Parasteatoda > Parasteatoda lunata. The sequence goes on along the minus strand of OX421973.1, from coordinate 53,513,828 downwards.
GGGATTTCTCGTCGTTTTGACAATTTTCGCTCATCGATATTAAAGGTTCGTTGAATAGAATAAAATATATATGTCCCATGCAACTGGAATTTCTCGTCATTTTGACAACTAATTTTAGCTTTCACACTCAAATCATTTTTAATTATACCATTTTAACTATACCATGAAAATTGAATATGCGTTTCAAAGTTGCGTGATTTCTTCACTCTCCACGCTTTCCCCCTCTCCGTTACATTATGGCAAAACTTTTTTCTTACTACAGCAGTACGTTCAATAAGAAGTTGGAATACACTTGTGTAGGGAAAAACGAAAGATTTGTTGAAACCATGATAACGGAGAAGGGAAAGTGGGAATCTACTTTCGGTAGTTATGAGCACCTATCAATGCTAGCAGTGTTTTTCAAACTTAATTCACTTTTACCATTCTAACAACCATATTAAACATTCAAGAATATGTGAAATTAACTCACTTTTCCCGCTCTATAAACTATCATAAAAATTCAGAATTTATTCATTTTTACCATTCCAAAAACCATTATATGAATTCAGAATTATGTAAAACTTGTCTACTTTTACCATCCCAAAAGCAATTACAAGAATTATATGTGTTGTTACAAATCGTGTATTTCATTTTGTAAGACTATTCATTTTGTTTGTAGTAAAATAAATATACTTATTTTTATCTCGCCCCTTTCTGTGATATGCGTTGAAAATATTTATTTAATTTAAAAAATTTTTATTCCTTGTTAGGAATCGGTTTGACACGCTTGCTTTAAGTTGTTGTCAATGCTGATGCATTTTCGTGGAAGATAAAAATCTCTCACCCATACATTTAATTTTCTGTTTCAAACTGAAAGAAGATTCCAAATGCTATTGGTAACAAATCTTCTAATAATCTTTTGAAAATAGCTCTTTCAGTAACAACAAATTATAACACCAAGAAAGCGTTCACCGTGACCCGAACAGTTGAAGTGATTGTTAGGGATTTATAGATATTTTCGAATCGAAGCTTTGCTGACAAAAAATAAAAGAAAGGCGTAATATTTATTTCCGATTGTCAACTTATATACTTCAATGCTAATTTATTAAGAATCAATAAAATGGCACATAGCAATCATTTATTCCTTTATGTTTCGAAATTTTTTTAAAAAATCTACGAAGTAACAGCTTTTAAAAGCTATTAAACCTTTGACGCAAAATTTTTAATTATATTTCTCATACTTTTTTATGCATTGATGTTTGTTAAAATAAGTGAAAAATACTATATTTAGCATTTTAATAATTTATGGTTAAAAAAACAGCATGAAACACCGATGTCTTTTTTTGCGTTTAAGGTAACTCCCGAATTATTATTTTTCAAATTTGCACTTATTTCCATTGCAACCATTTGATCTAGAAGAATTAAGTTACACATCATTTAAATTTCGTTAATTTACAAAATCAATATTGATAAATTTTTGAATATGAATGGAAAAAAAATTCGAACTACTTTTCTAGGATTTATATTCAAGTACAAATGTTTTTGTAAATTTTGTTTAGTAACTATTAGACTGCTTTTCATAAATAAAGAATACCGAAATATATATTTGCTTGAAATTAGAGCGTGAAAAAAAATATATATAAAAAAAAGTGACACCCACGTCAAATCTGCATGAAAGAGTTAAGAAAGTTTCTATGGCTTTATATATATCTCAAAAATTTAACATTAGGTTGCAAATAAAGCATTTTTTTCCTCTAATCATTATATTAGCATTCTATCTATTGTGCGAATTGATAATTTTAAAAATTGCAAAACTTAAAAAAAGGAAAGTAAACACGTAGAAAACATAATATTTGATAATTAGGAAGTCTTATAAAAATAAGGTAATGAAATATTTAACAATTAAGATTTTTTTTAAATAAGAATAACTATTTAATATAAAGTTTGTTTGAAAGATTGTATTTCATTCAAATGTAATATGCAAACTCAATTGTTACAGAAATAAAAAATATCTAAAATTATAAATTTTTAAATGGAATGCCTTTAATAAAAATTCACCTGAAACGTTTAAGGTCTATAAACTTGTAATTCTGCGTTTTTTTTCCATGAAGGTGAAATATAGTATGTAAAATTATTAATTAAGGCGAAATTTTCTTTTTTAAATAAAATTCTCTTCAATATTTCTTGATAAAGAATTTGTTTAAAAAAATATTTTTCCACGAAGGAATTTCATAATTTACGTCTGGCTGATTTTTGTATTTAATTACTCTATGAAATTGAAAAATTATTTTTGTTGCGCTGCTTTAGCGAAATAAAACAATAACCGTTTAAATAAAAAAAAAATTTCATCTTTTAAAACATTTTGATTGATGCAAGTTTATAAACTTTTGCCTCTATTTCCACTTTCGCTCTGTTGCGTTTATAACAAAGTAATTAATATTTTAAAAAAGAAATTTTAAAGTTAAATGAAGAACTATAAAAAAATTTAATACATTCATCCCACTAAGAAGGGAAAGTGAAGTTTAGTTTTCTAATTTGGCAACAATACATAACCTAAATGCAAACGACCTGAAACGGTTCTTAACGCTTTGTTACCTTCGCCAGCTATCGTCTGCCAGCAAGAAGGAAATTTTAATTTTCTTAGCAAGAAAATAATTAACGTTATAATAATTACAAACGCCTTCAAACATAATGTGAGAGCTGTTAGCGAAATAAAGTATCATTATCGTACAAAATAAAAAGCTGTTTTTTTACTTCGTTAAATTAAAATTTCTTAACGCAAAAAGTAAAAACTTAATGTCCAGAGTCGAAAAGCTCGTTTGTATCGCGTGATTTTTTTTCTACCTTGAAAAACTTTTAGTTATTAAATAAATAAATAAGAATTTCCCTTTCTCTATTTATAAGTGATCGCGTGTGTTAAACTTAAGAAATAAACTTCACTCTGTTAATTTTATTAAATAGAGTTTGTTCCTAAAGTCTTCTAGATTTCTTTAAATGGGAAATTTAAAAATACGAACTTCTTAATCTGCATTTTAATGCAGCAATGAGCTATAGATTTTTCTTTTCATGTTTAAAACTCAAAAATTTTATATACTGTCATTAAAAAACGAAAGATTAAAATATAATTCACTACTGACTCAATTTAAACTACATTAATATTATTTTTAAGCAGTTGGCTGCCATTGCTTTGATTAGGGTCAAGTGGGTTGAAATGTTTATAGATACACTCTTTTTCTTTTCATTTCTTGAAAAACTTTCAAAATTTCATGTATAATTTTGCATTATGAATTTAAAGAACACAGTATATTATGTTTAAAGAAGTAAAAAAAAAATATGAAGGAAATATCACATAATATCTTTAATAACAAGTACTTTACGAATGTTTTAAAATTGGAAGGTCAAAAGCAATGTTCACTAAACTTCTGCAGTAAAGCTTCTTTGTACCGTTTTAAAATCCTTCTTTGAGCTAACAGTAAAAAAAAAAAAAACTTTTTTTTTTTAAAGAAAATCTTACGCTTGGTTTTTCAGCGGCATTTTGTTGGAAGCAACATCAGCCAACCAGAGCGTTAATGCGATCTACCGAAAATTTCCTGACAGCTACTAGGAAGCACAGGGATTTTACGATTATTGGTCTAAAGTATTCATAAAGGAAGAATAAGATTAAAAAAGTACATTTTTATTTGTTAAATTTAAATACATCTAACATAGCTCCCTAATGAAACGTTATTTACTTGATTTATCTGGAAAACTCAATCACTGAGCCATTTAAAAATCACTTCATAGTACAACGCATCGAAATGCTTTAAAATTGATTAGATTCCTCCTGCGTCTATAAATTGCTTTCAACAAGACTTTCAGGCATCAATGTCTTAGCCTTTTCCAGAATGTCATTTAGATCCTCGGAGTAAGTCCGTTAATCTTGCCAATTTTCCCAAAATGTTATCTTTTTATTCAATTTTTAATAAGCCTGAGCAAGAAGTCTGAGGGAGCCGCTTCAGAACTTTAGGATGACTGGGAAGCAGTTGACCAAGAATCGGCCCATAAAAAAAGTGTATTGGTACGTTGACATCATAGTGACAGGAGACAAAAAAAATGAACAGGAGACAAAAATGATAATTTTAACAATGCTTGCTATTCTTATTCCGTGAGCGATCAAAGACGACTGAGTGACTACGCATGTGTTAGTTGACACAACCTCCCCCGATTACAACCAGTTTGAGCGTGACTAGATTTTATTTATTTGCTATTTGAGTATATGTAAGTTATAAGCTAGATTTTATTTGTTATTTGAGTATATGCAAGCTGCAAGTTAGAGTTTGTATCATCGGTTTCTATGGTGATATTATAGAACAAAATTTTTGTGTTAAAATAAAGTGTTATGTTTCTTGCTTTTTGCAAAAATGGAGTCAGAATAATTTTATTTAAGTTAAGTAGTAATTTTTAGTAGGAAACGACAGAATATTGCACTTTCTGGTAGAGACTCTTAACATTTGTTGCCACCCGGATGTGATTTGAACACGCAACCTTCTGATGTTAAGAGAATACTTCACAATAAAATCTGTGACAACACAGTGTCTATACTCTTATACTCTAAATATTGACGAAAATTCTTGACTCGATGACTCAAAACACAAATATTACACTGAAGTATAGAATTGACGCCACAGATATAGAGCATTTATTAATTTCCAATGCATAAAAAGTGTTTCGAATTATCAGAGAAACGTAATTACGCACTTCCAAAAACGTAACATTTTAGATTTTCTTTTCAACCACTATTAAAACCTTTCATTTATGTAATTTATTTTTCAAGTGCCTTAACAAGAACCATTTTTTTTAATATTTTGCAATGCCATCCATTTATTAGCACTCGTAGAGACCAAAGACTAATTTCAGTTATACAGAAGAGTCACACTTTTAAAATTTGCACTGCTAACTAGTAATTTACTATTGTAAGAATCTTTTTACATCATACGCTATCTGCTATTTTTCTCATCACGTAATCCTCCATAATTCAACTTAAGATCTTCCATAAACTCCATGGTATAACTCTATTCCGCAATTCCTTACAATTTGCCTTGCCAATAACAAAGTTTTAAATAAATATGAATTATAAAATATTACATCGAAAAATATTCGAACTAAGATTAAGTATTTCATTGAATGGATTTCGATAAAATATCATTTCATCATAATATTACGTCACTGAATCCTTTTTTGACAACACCTAGAACAGTGGTTCTTTACCAGGGTCTTTTACCCCTTGTGGGAATTTCTTAGTTTCTAGGGGAAGGGGTAAGTTCATGTCTGATTGCATTTGATTTTCACAGCAGATCTCTTTGGGAAAGGAAATTATAGTATTCTTTCCTGAACTTACTGATGAGTAGTCAAATTTAATTCGAAAATAGTTCGAAATTACTTTAGTTTGTCTTCTGGTAAAAGTTAAATTAAAAAGTTAAAAGCTAAATTAGAAGTAAAATTAGTTTCTTGAACTGAAAAATAATCCTCAAGCAAATATTAGTTTGAAAAATTCTGTCACAGGAATTAAGTTCTTAATGAGTAAGAGAGCTTCAGAAAGAACTATCGGGGTATACTTTCCATTTGTATCAACATATTTTACGAGTCTTGCTCCTGGTAAAACAACTCAAAGAAATATATAAGAAGTTGAAAGAGACCTAAGTTTTCCTTTTGTTATTAACGTCTCAAATGTAAAGAAATAGCTTTGAAGTTGAAAGAGACTTATGTTACAATTTACGTTGCGAATGCAAACGACTTAAAGAAATAGATGAAAAGGTAAAAGAGACTTTTGGTTTGTAAATTCAAACGACTTAAAGAAATAGCTGGGAAGTTGTAAGAGACCTATTTTTCCTTTTATGATTTACTTTGCAAATGTAGGCGACTTAAAGAAATAGCTGGGACGTTAAAAGAGACCTATGCTTTTTCTTTAATGATTTAAGTTACGAATGTATATGATTCATGATTTTCCTATGGCCAAATGACTCATGATTTTCCTTTTCAAGCGCAATTCCGTGTATCTAAAAATTAGTGAAGAAATTACAATCAAGGAAAACACTCCCTTTTAAACAAAGTGATTAATAACACACTGGTTCGTTATTTTAATGCTTTTTTTGTAATAACTAAAGTTTGCAAGGGTATAAAAAAAGTTGGCATTAATAAATTAAAATTTTACATTCTATTGTTGTTTAATTTTTAAAACACATTTTAAAAAAAATCAAAATTGGAATAAATATAGCATTTATATCTTTCGAATTTCTGAAGGGGGGACGTACTTCTAGCAATAATGAAAAAGGGGGAAAGGATCGAAATAAATGGGAAACTATTGGTCTAGAATGTTTTCTGGAGAATGAAAATATTTCTAAAATCTACAGAAGACGTATTGTTTGGTATATTGTTGGTTAAGGGAAGTCAATTTGGAATGCAACAGTTTGTTTTAGCAATCATATGTTTTTTTTCACCTGGTTTTAAAGTTTTTGCAAAACAATTCTATTCATGAAACAGAAAGCTTTTAAAAACTATTTTCTGAAATTTCTACAAATGTATCTACTATTTCCCCACAATTTTTTTTTATTATTTATCAAAATTGTTTTAAAACTCAAATAGTAGTTTAATTATCTGGATCAGTTTTTTTTCCTTTTCACAAGGACAACATTAAAAATAATTAAATGTTTTCACATATGTAATTAAAAGTAAAAATAAAACCACTATAAAATGAACAATGTAAATTTTAATTTTAGAAAAGAATAAATAATTACTTTCTAACAAATGCAAAAAATTTCAAAATTTACATTAACGAACTAGCATGTTATTAATCAGTCTCAAATTTATTTTCTTTTCTCTCGAAAATTAATTTACAAAATGGAAGAATTAATTTGAGAAAACTCAAGAATTTCAAAAAACGTTTAGAACATTTTTTTAATTACACATTTACTTTTTTTAAAAAATAAAATATTCCAAGCAAACTTGGTTCATAATAAAAATAAGATTTGAAATTCGAAAATTCGACTTTAATTGAAAACTCTCTCCCTGGAACTTTATTTTGGTTTTAAAATAATATTAACTTATTGTCCATTTGTTCTTCTTACTTCCATCTTCTTTGTGGAAAAAAATTCCAAATTTAAACAATCTTTTGTCGTTTGTAAGAGATCTGCTCTGCTACCGCCTGAAGAAATACAATATACAGAGCTGTTTATTTAAATGCGAGCTGCCAAAAGAATAAAAAGACCTTCTTTGATTTTAGTTGAGGTGTCTGATTTAATATGACAAATACACTTCTACAAAATTGGATTTGCTTTCAACGCTAGTGTTTTTGTGTCGTTTGTGCAAGCTTTTAATCTTGTCTACATTTTTTGTGCGTGATTTTTTTTTTAATTTTATGTGTCTTAAAACAGTGTGAAGTGTGATAAGAGATTTAGAATTTTTAAAAAAATCCTTAACATATATTTCTTTCCTTCGGGAATATTTTTGGTGATTATCGTTGGAAGAATAATTGGACTAATTTTCAAATGAATTCTTGCTTAAATTAAAATTGGCATTTTGATAAAACGCATTAAAATATCAAGTATGAAGGTTAGATTTTTTTTTCAACTAAGCCCTTTCAACTTTTTATCACACATTCGAAATTTTCCAGCAAATTTTATGGTAAATCTAAAAAAGATTAAAGAAAAGTATCAGCTTGAAACTCTAATAATTATATGGTATCAAAAATAGAAATATTTATTTAAATACAGCATAATAAAAAATGATTTTAATTCCAATTATTATTTTTTTTGTTAACTTTCTTTTTCTATTTATGAATTTCTATATGGATAACTTTTATATATATTCCGTGTGGGATTTCATTCCTCAATTGTTAGCCTTTCAAATATACATCATATTTTATGAATTATCCTTCTAATCTAACCGATATAAAACATTTTTATAAAAGTTCTGACGTCTGAATTTCTAACATTAGTTGAATATTTAAAATAGAAACACTTTTATAAATCCTGCGCAGAAGAATAGATTTGTTGAGACCAGGCAGATACTACAAACTAAGAAATCTATTTATTTTTGAAACTAAAATATCAGATATAGAAGCATATTTTAATTGTTCTAAATTTTTTGAATCCAAATTATTCAAATAAGAACCATGTATTATTCTAAAAGGAAAGAAATAAAATCGTCTTATAACCAAGCTCATTAGGTTTTATTTAACCTTATCGCCGTTGTAAAAAATCGACCCAACTTTGAATTTTCTACAAGGAATTTTCAACTCCGTAGCTTTGCAATTTTGAACACAGTCCTAGATACAAAGAAAACTCCTGGCAAAATATAAATATTGTTTAAATGATATAGGTTATAGTTTTAAAGTCAAAATAAACTCTTAGAAAAATCCATTCACCGTTGAACCATAATTTCCGTACTTTGAACCACAATATCCTGTAAATTTGCTACAACCTTATTTTAAATACAAAATTGAACCGTAGTTTCTGAACAAATTGAACCAGAATATCTCACACTCAAGTTTTATAACCGTCGTTGAACAGTCGACCCAATTTTGATTTGAAGACTACCAATGCTTGTACTTTTGAACCCAATCCAGAAGGCAAGGGAATTCCTGTATCAAGTATCGGGGAAATGCGCCTTCGTGGAAAATTTTTTGATAAAACTATCTGCATTTGAGTTAAACGGCGTGGAAAACAACAAAAACCTCCCACAGTTAAACTAGAGTGCAAGATGACTTTGAACAGGTTCGTTTCGAAAGGAGGAGTTGATAGTTGAAGAGGAGGCCTTTGTACTTAATACGATTTCTAGTTCTGATGTCACGCATCACCCATCTGGGTTTCATCTGGTCTTATGTTAGTTATATTCGTGTTATAGATCATATATAAAATCATCAAAAGACACTTTAATTCAAGACATGAGAGATATAGATTTTACATCCTTGCTTTAAATAATTTCCATATATATATATATATATATATATTCCAATGAGCTGCACAATCAGTCTTGCCGATGAGCAGACCTAGTGCGTTCTCCAGAAGTGGTATCCACTCTTTCAGGACCACCACAATGGGTGAGATACCGTTGGCCATGTTAATTTGGACGTCTAGTTTCTGCCACACTAGATGGCAGCACCAAGACTCTATTTGGATGCTAAAGTGCACTAGGAATTTAATTTTGCCGAAAATGCCAGGAGCCAATAAGACACTGCAGGGATATTTTACATGCCGTATAATCATACGACATGGCCACCTAGGATTTTCTGCAACCCGAAAATCTGGTGTCTGGGCCGTGGATCGAACCCGCAGACTTGCATTAATTATGTTTTCGCACAAATGAAGATTCCCTTTCTAGCAGAATTTGAAATTTAATGAATGAAGCAACCTCTTTAGAACAACATTTAAACATCTAAAATCTAAAGAGAAAGTGAAGAAACAAATGGATCGAGATGCATGACGTCACGAAACGAGTGCCGTGACTCGCTGAGCTAATAACTCCTCTTTTAAAGACTATCAGTCTACTACTGAGATATTTTATGTCAGCACTAGCGGTATTTGTATCGACTAGCCATTGCTGGGATTTGAAATCGGATCACCTCATTGGGAGGCAAGTGCTCTATCTTCCTAGCCACTGAGTACCAAACTCATTATATTGTGAATCTTATTATTATTGATCTTCACGAGGAAAACCGTATTATTATGGTTTTGAAACGATTGAAATCATATGAAGCCGAAAGCCATTTTAAGCTTTATTCAAAACATCTTTCATTTTACGATTTTACTATTATTATTATTTTTAGATATGTTGTATGATCAAGAAATACAGGACACAGTTGCTAGTAACATCAAAACAATTGAGGCATATTTCAGTTTAAAACTATAAAAAACGAATTTTACTAGACAAATAAATCGTAATTTTTTTGGTGGTCTAATCGTCATTTTTAACAATTGCGGTCTAGAAAACCTTATTTTAATTGTTTTAAAATTATTGAAACCAAATTATTCAAATAATAACGTATATCGTTCTAAAATAAATGAAATCAAATAAATAAATAACCAAACTACAATAGATTGTTAATCTTATTTGTATTGTTTCTAATTTACAGAAATCTAAAAGGGTTTAAAATCAAATTCGTCCCGAAATAATTGAAATCTAATTCGAATAATTTAAGCCTTATTCAAAATATCTATTATTTTACGATTATTTTAGATATATATACTATCAAGAAATATAGGCTGCAGTTGCCTAATAACATACGGACAATTCAGGCATCTTTCGATTTAAACTATAAAAAATAAATTAAATCAAAATTTTTTTTGTGGTCTAATTAGGTAGAGGGAACTTTTTGAAAAATACACTTTAAAATATTGAGTAGTATATTAAAATTATGTAATTATTCATTCAAGGAAACTGGGTTTCTTTATTTGACGATTAGTCCGTCAAATTGGCCAATTTATCATTTCCAATTGAACCAGTTTAGTTCAATTTAAATGAACACGACTAAAGAAAAAATTTCTCAGCACACAAAATTACAAGATTTTATACATTGGGCCTTCATATCCACTTTCCTCATAATGTACAAAATCAGCCTAAGTTCTTCTGTTTTCTGTCATTTTTATGCTAACTGATATTTGTCTTAATTATAAGATCTTCTAAAAAATTACTCAATGCTTCATCTTCTCTGTCAGAACTGTAGGGTAATATTTCTCCGAATATATTGAATAACCCCAAAAATTCTGTGAAGAAACACTTATTTTCCTAATTAACACCCAATTGAGCGTTCATATTCGATTTAAAGGGTGTAATTTAAATCTGAATACTTATTACAGAATTAGCTTATATCAAATTCTGAATCATTCACACAAAAAAAGAATTATTTTCCCTTCCGAAAACAACGATGTGTTTGTGTGTATGTGTTTTTTATGGCCAGAAATTAACGTTGGTAATTAAGAATTAGTCGACGAGGCTTAGTTTTTGTTAGTGATGCTTTGTGAATTGATTGTTGCTCGGCGTTAAAATAGATATATATGATTTTAATTGTGTTGTAAGGAAAATACTATTTAATTTAAGTCTTTGTGAACTGCATTAAGAGATTTAAACATGCGTAATTTCTACTAGCTTCCTTTTTGTTAGGGGGAGTCTGCAAGGCATATACCAATAATGCTAAAACTGACCTTTTTCGATGTACATTTTCTCAGCATCTAAACAAGATAATGTTTCAGTTTTTTTTTCTTCCCAGAATATTTACATATACATGTTTACACTGTAATTATTATTAATACATACATTTGTTTCTTTTAAAAAAAAATTAGGAAATGAGAACCGTTAAATTTTAAAAAAGTTTCATCAAAACCACTTAACCAACTAACCACTTAAGTGTAAAGTAGTTGCTACCATTTTCGGTGTTAAGATGCACGAAAATTATTAACAGTGTTCTTACGACGATAATAATGTTTCCCTTTTCCCATGTCGGTAAAAAAAAGTAATAGAAATACGTAATAGGTAATATTAAAAAAGTATTAGAGTATGTCCATTTCAGGCAATCGCATGTGGTCAATCGTTCTAACCTAGACTTTTGTTTAGTTTTCAAAATACTTCTGTCAAGTTTATGCTTAAAACATATTTTGAAATTTTTTTTAAGAAATTGTACTTCTGAAATCAGTAATTAGTTACAATAATAACTAATTAACAGTAATAACTAATTATTTATAAATAGCGTGAAATCTTTTATACTAGACTTCTGATAAAAAAAATCTAAAGTTTGTGATACAGGAAGAAAAAAAACATATTGTCTAACTTCAACAGTTCAGTGTTTAATCGATAAAATAATTTTTAAAAAACTACATTTATAAAAGTTTTATTATAAGTTTATTAATTACATATTTAGAGAATATTTTATTCTCAAATATTTAATGGATTGGAAATTTTAATGCTCGTCTAACATTTGAACAAGTCCAAATTAAGCAACTCCCCTGCATTAAAAAACAGTAAAATTAACTTTTTTTGTTTTTATTAATAGAATAAGTTACATATCCTTAACTAGAAGAAAACTTTTTGGATAATTTGAAGCGAATAAAGCTAATTCCGTGATAGATTTTCTCTATAGATTGTTTCCCAAAAATTTATATCATTTCTACTTAAGAAGTTAAGACTCAAATGTTTTATCGAATTCAGATTAATACAAGCCGATGCAAATTAAACAACTCTCTACTATGTTAAAAAAAAAAGCATGTAATGCAATTTAACTGTCTCCATTAATAGAATAAGTTGCATTGTTAGTTAACTTAACATTTCGTACAACTTGAAGTGGACGAGTTCAATTCTTGGGTACATTTTCTCGACATATACCTACCTATAATTTGTTATACTTGTTACCTTTCTCAATTACGCTTTCCTAAAATAAAATTAAAGATTAATTCGCATATTTAAACTAAATTAACGGCAGCCATTTTGACCAACAACAACGGTTAGCTTTCAGGATGAAACTAATTCAGAGGGATAATTACGGTTGTTAATTTGCATGTTAATTCAGGCGCCTGACATGTTCATTCATCAACCAAGTTCATTAGACTTTAAACGACTTGTGGAGTTGATTTCTGCTACATACTGATTCGCACTATATTCTGTCGCCAAAGGTGTCTTAAATGGAGCGAATGTAATCGTTTCAGTGGGTTACTAAGTCCTACTCCTCCTCCAAGTTCCAAAATTTATGAATTCCTTATTCAATTTGGGTTACAGAAAATGAATTTGAAGCAAGTGAATTTTACATGATGTTATGGAAATGGTTTATCGTAAAGTTAATTTGTAGAGACAAAGCATTCGTATAGAAAATAACAAATAAGTCGAGCGAAAATTGCCAAAGGGACTAGATTTTAACTAAAACAATTGTGGATTATCCTCAAGCAATTATCAATTGCGGGTCTTAATAATGACAATCGATAAGTAATTTCTTGAAATTAATGTGAGAATCACACACACAATTATTCAGGTGAACTATCGGTTAAGATATCTCTATAAAGCTGACCATGAGATCAATCCTTTAACATAAATTTCCCTTTATAGTTTATTTAAATCTATATTCGTCTTTAATTTGGCTGATTATCATTGGTGCCATAGTCTATAGATTGTTTTGCAGCACTTCACATGCAATGAATCCGCTTTATGAGAATGTAGAAAGGAATAGGAAAACATTTCTAAAATATATATTTTAAAAAAAACTATTTTCAAATTTATGAAGAATTTTTAAATTGAATTTTTGGATAAGCCTCTATACTCTCTTTAGCCCTGCTCTATACCTATGTTCTCTAAGGGATTTCATAATGAAAAGTGGACACGTCGTGTCATTCCTTCAAAAATACCGTAACGCTAGCAACGCTGTTATTCAGCATCATCATGGAAAACCCAAAGAGTGCACCACAGATTGTGTATCACTCACTAACTACAGGGTGACTACAAAATACTGCTACAAATATCGAAACATTTTGTTGTACAGATATTAAATGGAAAATGTTAAATATACAAATACACTCTATAACAAAAAAATCGATGCACACTGCCGAGCCAAATTACAGTGGTGCATGGCTCGATCAGGCTGGAATGATGCCGACAGGGGACGTATAGTCTTTAGCGACGAATCCCGCTTCCAACTGTGTCCTGACGATCATCGAAGACGTGTTTGGAGACGCACAGGGCAGAGGGGGGATCCTGCCTTCCCTATTGCACGCCACACCGGCCCTCAACAAGGCATTATGGTCTGGGGTGTCATTTCCTTTGACAGCCGGACCCTTTTGGTCGTCATTAGAGGTACACTTACTGCACAGCGGTACGTCGGCGACATCCTAAGACCTGTTTTGCTACCGTTCCTTTTGCAGCGCCCTGGGCTGGTTTTTCAGCAGGACAATACCAGACCCCATACGACACGTGTTGCTATGAACTGTCTGCAAGCTTGTCAAACTCTTCCTTGGCCTGCCAGATCACCAGATCTCTCTCCCATCGAGCATGTCTGGGATATGATGGGAAAGCGATTGCATCTGGCACGGAATGTTGATGACCTCGTTCGACAATTGGATCGAATTTGGCAGGAAATACCGCAAGAGACCATCCGGGAGGTTTATCGGTCTATGCCACGCCGTGTGGCAGCTTGCATCCAGGCTAGAGGCGGGTCAACACCTTATTGAACTTGTTACTGTAACTCTGCAATAAATTATTCAATTGTTCCGAAATTTTAATCATTTACTATTCTGTACATTGTCTTCCTATCCACCAATTTTCGTTTCAATCGGACAACTCCTTCTTGGTGCGTCGATTTTTTTGTTATAGAGTGTATGATGAACACTATAAATGGAAGTTTACCGAATTTTATTCGAATCGACCACCATCTTTAACGATTACTAAAGATAATCTTTTACGCCATTGTCCGATGGCGACACGAATCATTTTAGGAGGTAATTTGTCACGTTCACGCAATATTCCAATGTTTTGTGCTGCTTAGCATTATCTTTGGTCTCTAGAATACCCAAAACACAAAAGTCTAAAGGATTAAGATCTGGTGAAGAAGAGGTCCAATCTTCTTGCTTAATAAATTTCAGACAACTGACATGGAGCCAAGCCTGTGTTGTTTTGGCTCGATGTGACGGTGCAGTATCTTGCTGAAATATCCAATCCTTTTTGGGATACAATCTTTCATCATATGGCAATAAATGTGTAGCCAATTTCGTAATATTCAGCATTGATTTTTACCCCTTTATCGATGAATTCCAGAGGAAATTTTTCGTTACTACACCCTAAACCATCACAGAGTTCTTGTTCTAAAAGCATTGCACAGTTTTTGCACTTTCAGGTATATCATCAAAGGTTACTGAATATACAACATTATTTTTAGCATTATAACTTTGTTCTTTGCGAAATATTTTCTCCTTAGGAAAGATTATTCTGTCAACACTTTTGCTACCGTGCCGGTCCAGCAATTTCTTACATTTTCATAACTTCGATAAAATTAACTTTAATCTTTTAAATTTTTTTTATTTTTGTGCAGTTGTCATACCTTGAACTTTTCTTTTGCGATAAAGACAAAAGACTTAATTTAATATAACTTGCATAGTTCTTCAACTCACGTTCTCTTCTGCAGCCATTTTATTAGCAGAGCACTGTGGATTTCTTCATATCTTTTCACGAGTTCTTTTAATATGCTTTTTTGTACGAACTGAGCGTGGATGACCAGACTTGGGTCAATCTTTATCCATTAATCAATTTTTAATCTATTAATATCCGATAATCTATTTATAGTTCTATACATAAACGTTCTATTTAACCCAAAAGATTGTATTTGCTTAAGGATTCTGTCTGCAGAAAATTCGCAATCGAAATCCCGTTTATTCATCAACCTTTTCGATTCTATCTTTAAATTTATTCTAAATGTTTTGCTTTAACACTAGATTACCTAAAGAAGTCATTTTGACTGCTTTTAATTTCAATTAGAAAAACAATGATGTATATAATGACACAATTTATTGACTTTTTGTACAACACATAATTTTTTTATTGTTAACATTTAGTAATAACTTGTTTTATAACTGTAAATAACATAAAAAATGTTAAAAATTAATTTTAAACAAATTTATTTACGCATTCACAATCCAGTCATTTTGACTGCTTTTGGGTAATGTAGGTATATAATAATTTTCCGTCTTTCTAGTGTCAAGCAATACTCGTCTACACTTATGGAAAGTGCCAATCACAGAAATAGTCAGAGAGAAATTGTTTTACCAAACGATTAAAATTAATTCCTATTTTTTTAGCGTTACAGTATTTTGTAGCCACCCTGTAGTTCTATTGAAAGCATTTAAAGTGATTTAAAGTAGCGCTATGAAAGATGCTTCTAGAATGGGGTAACGAGTTTTTGTGACAAAAAGATATTGCACTGATTTTTTACTTATTCAGAATGTTGCTTATATGATTTCATTACCATCAGTAACAATAAATTTATTAAACATAACGATGATTGCCTGCTTTGCTTTTTGAAGATTAGATGCAAATGTCCACTTTTACGAAAACATTTATATAGTTTGTTCGCAGCTGTTAGTCCTCAACAATGCTCAAAATAAAAAGTCATCAGTTTAACGTTATCAGCTTACTTTCACCTTCTTGTACGGAAAATCATACTACTGCGCGATTTCCTCTTTAGCGCGATTGTACATTCAGTTCAAATGCTCTCATGCGAATCAATTAAAAATATGTATGCAATTGTCTAACCACACTTTAAATTTTTTTAAAAAAGCTCTTTTATTCCTAAAGCATTTACGAAACTTTTATATGTGAAACTTTTACATACGAAACTTTTATATATTTTCATTTGTTTACCCCTTATACTGCACGAATGAATTAATTCGCTTAAATTTTGCACTTAAATCAAATTAAACATGTTCACCTAAAATTTATTAAATATAATATTACTTATAAATGATTACTTAAGAATGTATAGTTGTCTAAAACATAAATTTTGATTACTTTGACTGTTGCTAATCTATTTGTTTAAACCGGTCCTCTTATTTCACGGATGAATCAACACTTTTAATTCCGACTTCAAAGAATATTTATGACCCTCATAACGTGTTAAATAAATGAATAAAGCAAGTGACAATATTATGCATGGCCAACATTTGACGTTTTGAGTAGTGATTTTTAATGAAATCTCCTATATCAGCAAGCTAGATAATTAGGGGGCTTTAATTTTGTAAAACTCATTACCCATGCCCACTCAGTGGACCTCCTGTTCGTAAATCAAGAGGAGGAGGTCACAAAATCTCTCCATACGCTTAATTAAATGCCTCTTAAATCTGGATTCTGTTTCGGCGTCTAATATACAGCGCTCGTTTACAGAAAGGGGTTTACAGTTTACATCTTTCACTGATTCTAACATTTGATCGACCGTTCACTCAGAGTTACGATTTTGTCATATAATCCTGTAAAAAAACGTCTTCTTTGTCATTTTAGTTTTTAGATAGAGTGTTTTTAGCTGTTGCTACTTCCTCTTTTAGATTTTAACAAAAATATGCTCATTGTTTATAAGAGATGAAATAAAATAAAATCAAAACTACGTTTTTCTAGTGGACTAATAAAACGGAGGAAATAATTTTATCTTTGTCAATCTTAAAACGAAAAAAAGTATGGCACATCAATTTTGAAAGACGTGGAAGGGGGAATTTTCAGTGTTAATAAAAATTTATTGTGAAACTGAGGGACCTTGCATTTCTTGTATTAACTCAGACAAAAATTATATTATTTTCTCCTTTCTTGCCATTTGAAAAATTGCCTGTATTTTTTGAAATTTTAATTTTGTTTCATTATTTTTTTAACGTTTTTAATTTGATCAGACTGCAATCGAAACTTAATAACAATACAGCAATAAAGTTTCCATGCAACATTTAAAAAACACGTATAACTTGCATTAACATCATGAACAAAGCTCCAGTTGAAATGTGAGCACTCCAAATTTTAATTGACGATTTGGTCATATAAAAATCTGCCTATCTGTCTGAAATATAAGCTTTGTTAGGAAACAATTGGAAACTTATCCTGTCTTTTATTTTTAAGAAACCATTTTTTAATTATTTTGTTGTTTAATTGCTCAAATCGAAGAAAAACATTTCAAATTAAAACATAGAGTGCAGTGGGAAATATTTTATAATTAATTCATTTTTGTAATCTGGCATTCTAGTAGCGGAATTAAAAAATAAAATAATTTAAATGCTAAAAAAATAAGATGTTCGGAAGGAAAAGACTCACGTCTCATTTCTCGAATTTTTGAATTTTAAAAAAAAATTTAAGTAAAATTGATTAGCTGATCTGTACGAAAATTAGCAACACGCAAAATACAAATATTGTTTCAATGATATAAGTTATAGATTTTAGTTAGAAGAAAAATCCATTCACCGTTGAACCATAATTTCTGTACCTTGAACCACAATACCCTGTAAAATTTCTACAACCTTATTTTAAATACAATGTTGAACCGTAGTTTCTGAACAAATTGAGCCAGAATATCTCACACTCAAGTTTTATAACAGTCGTTGATGAACAGCCGATCCAATATTAATTTTGAATCCAATCCAAAAGACGAAGGATCAAGTATTGGGGAAAATTTGTCTCGTGGAGGACATTTTGATGGAACTTACTTGCATTTGCGTTACGTAGAGAGGATAACCACGGAAACCTTTAAAGGTTAATCTGACGACAAGGGGAATCTAGCCCACTATCCGTCAACTACTGAGGATATTTTGCATCATTACTGTGGTTGGTGCCCGTCAGGTTCAGAATTCATATTGACTAGCCCTCGCTGTGATTCAAACCTGGGTCACTCTATCTCCAGAGCTCCCACGGCTCACAATCAATTTCAAAAAGGTTTAAAACTTATCCCATTTTATGGTTGCAATAAACTAGTACAATATTACAGCTCAACGCGCTCTCAAATTTCCTCGTTTGAATGTCGTTTGGAATAACCATATTAAGCAATTCTTTCCCATGAAATCTGGTAATATAAAGAGTCGGAGAATTAATAAAATTCGAACCTTTAAAATACTATGCTTGCCTACTTTCAAAGCATAAATAATATATTTGAATGAAACATGGAAACATCAGAGGCACGTACAGTTGTAATTATCATTATAGAGATTAAATAACTGAGATAATCATCTTATGTTTCCTAAATTTTTCAAAAAAAGAATAACTATTTCTAATTGAGTGTAATGATAGTATTCAAGTTAAAACAATAGATCATTAAGCTTTCACAAGTTTAATACAAACAACTTTCTTTATTTGATGGATAATATCAGCGATCTAGTTTCATTAGAAAATAATAGTGTAAGCCTTAAATTTCTTTCAGAAATAGAATAATTATGAAAAATTAACAATGGTCATAATTATTATTCCTTAATAAAGAAATATATTAAAACTCAACGTGGTTAATCATTTCGAAACTGTTAACAAAAGCATTTGTTATCTCTCTAAATTCAGAACCAGGCTCGTCTGTTTCATTTCCCGCCTCATTAAAATTGTTATCTAAGAATTATTTCGATGTACGCGTTATTAGTAATCGAAAAGAATTCGAAAAGCTTCGTAATGAGCGTAGAAACAGAAATAAATAACGGAAATACTTACATTGAATGTATTAATTAATTATTCGATTCATTCTTTTCGCATAAGTGCAATGAATAGAATACTTGTATGCTTAAAATTTGAATTAGTAGACCGATTTCAATGTTTAGAAATCTGAATCATTTTTTAAAATAATCTGTCTCAAAATATGTTATGGAAATTTTTAAAAGCATAATAGTAATATAAATTTAAAGAAATATTAAACTGTATATGAGAATCGAACAATTTAATATATTCGTTTACCTGTTTTAAAACGTATTGTATTAGAAATGAAAAAGTATATTTTTTTCAAGCTTTACTGCCCGAGTCTATTGGATCACAAAAAAAAACTTGAACTTTTAATTTTGAATCTGAAAACATGTAATTCTAAGATTGTTAAAAATATGATTGCTTTTGAGGGACGGGGCCTTTTCTACACTAAATTATTCCGTTGCTGTTGTTGTCAGCCATTAAGGCAGAGGGGGTGAGATTGTTCTTGTTTTCCAGTGGCGCCATCTATGGCTGGGAATTCGTCTTACCCATTGGTCACACCCGTTTATATAGAGTGAACCCATTCTTACATCCATTCATTCCTCCATAGATCTTAATTTTGACCTGAACCAGAGAACGATCAATCTCCAATTCAGTACCTCCGGAGGTATTTATTTGTTATGGGAACAACGAGGACTTTGTAACCCGATAGTTTTAACTTGCACTAGTCACCATTTGCTACATGTGTCGTCTTCGGGGAATCTTCTGGGCTCGAACTCCCGTTTTCACAAACTTGAGTTCAGCGCCCTGCCAACCAGGCTATTCCGGCCAATTATTCTGTTAAACTTTATTTACAAAAACTCAACAACAAAAAAATGTTTGAATTTTTATTTTTTACAAAAATAATTGCATATACCATTAATATTCGATTAAATGATGTCAACAAAAATATCCAGTAAGAACCCATCAAACAAACAAATTTTAAAAAACTGGAGAAAAAAAAAAAAAATTAGAATTTTGCGTTTTCTCAAATTTTTTTATATTTTTTCCACCGGAGACCTCCGAAAATTGTAAGGATTTAATAGATCAAATACGGAAAATTAGTTCGGAAAACCAAGAACTCGTGACTTAGAGCAAGCGTTGAAAATAGAAAAAATTAGAAATTTGGGTATGGGGCAGATATATAATTTGTTTCTCCGCTTCTCTAATTTTGCATTTAAAAATAAACAAAACATTTTTAATGTTTCTAATGGAAAATTGTATGTCATTACGCTTAAAAATATCTAATAGCTTTTTTAGAAAACCCCAAGACGCAATTTTACCTTCATAGAATTCGGAGCTCCCTAAAAATTATAGGGGCTATAGCCGCAGTAGCCATCCTCTTAATCTAATCCTGTGTAATTTTGTTTCTTAACTTAAAGAAAATATTTAATGTTCAGAAAGCTGCTGTGGTTCAGTAGTACAAGAATTAAGTAACCCTGGCTCGAATCCCAATGGTGGCTGGTTGATATGAATTCTGCTCCCGGCTCGCACCAGCCGCAAATGCGGGTTAGTCCTCCTCGAAGGCTAGTTTATAGAAGGAATGTTTTAAACTTTTATGTAATATTTTTTAATTATCTATTTCCTGAAATAGTACTATCATACATAATGTAACTATTAAAAAAAATTACTCCTGAGATCAATTACAGATATTAGCAAGAAGGATAAAGTGTTTAGTTTTATTAAATATTTTTAAAAAAATAACTTGTTGAAAAAGAACAATTATTTAACAATTATTAGCTTATGATACAATAACTGTAACTGAACTCAGGTGACTCAGTGGTTAAAGGCTCTGAGCTGTCTTTGGAAGGGACAATGGTTCTATCCTCGGTGGTAGATAGTTCATCAAGTAAATCCGGCCTGTGCGCAATGTTGATCTCATCGCCACAATCATGCTGTTGGTCATGAAGTTCTGGGACCTTAAAATCCATGACCAACCGGGGTCTTAATGGGCTGTTGCGAGAATGTTTTGCTTTAAAACTGTAGTTATTGAAATTTAGAAAATTTTTCGAGCCTTCAAAGAACCCTAATCATTTAGTTAAAAAGTGTAAAATAAGAAAAGTTCCTTTCTTAAACTTTAAGTTAAACAATGCTTGTTTTTTTAATAATATTTAATAGCATTCGAATTAAAATAACATTAATTTGAGATTCGGTTTTGCAATTTGATCTAATAGGGAACCCCTTTTTTTATTCCCATTTGCTGCGTATGAAACTGATTATATATCTTATATCTTAAACATCAAACAAAAAAGAAGAAAATGTATCACGACCCTGGTAATAACCACGGAAAGAGGAACAAAACAATATCGAAACTAACAACAATAAGCAATATTCATTCTCTATAATACTCCCCCGACTAGTTCTGTGTGCTCCTTGAAGGCCTATTAAAAGTGAACACACGTCGCACACGCGCGCACAACAGGTGTTTTGATGTTACACGGAGGGGGTGACAACAGGTGTTAAGCGGCGAGTCCAGCAGATGGTTTTAAAAGATGAATCTGGTGACTCCTCTTACAACAAAGAGGATGCTACATCGTCACCAGAGCGCCATTTTAATTTTTTATTGTCACTAACTTTTTATTTTCAATCGAAAGTCGGGTTTCAATTTCATCAAACCGCACGCGTGGTCACTAAAACGTTGGCACGCGAAAACTGCCTCGCTTGAGTGAGTATGAATGCAGTTGAGGTAGAACGTGGTTGAAATTATTATGTTTGTAAATCCATCTTTCAATGATCTGTGGAAATGTATGCGATTGTTGGCGAATTATTTAGTGCGCCCATTTATGGAAGTTTTGTAAATAAATGTTGCCTTGTGGTTGGTTTTTTTTTTTTTTTTTTTTTGCCTGTCCTGTTGTGATGTTAGTATTTATCAGTGACATTTGTAGGATGTTACTTCGAACAAAATTTTTCATTTCTACAAAGTATTTTAAACTTTATTAGTTTTGTGCTTCGGTATATATATATACTAGCTGACCCGGCGAACTTTGTTCCGCCTTAATGTCAATAAATAAGCAGATTTTTTTTTTATTGGAAAAAATACAAAAAAAATTAAATTTCTACATCAATCATTCATAATTATTTCTGTATTTTAGTACATAGGTTGCTCTTCATTTAAGTACCTTGTGATACACGACATTTTTTGTTTTATTATCAGGCGCAAAAACAAACAACGCAGATGGTCGTCCGACCCGTGAACATGCCACGTATAATTGACCATGGGAAAAACATGAATGTTCTAGATTTAAACCACAAACTTTTAAGGATTGGCCTTGTGATTTGTTGATGGTCATGGCAAATGCAAGACGTATCGGAAATTGAAGTCTTTTAAATTCAAACGGCATATCGGTTGGGATCATCGGTATCCTCGGAATGAGAACTTCCTCACCTTTGAATTTTCCTATCATTATCGTAGCGTAAATTACATTGTTCATCAATTTTCTAACCACCAAACGCGTACCGTTGCACAGTTTTGGTTGGTTTATGTTTCGAAGCATGATTACTACGGAGCCAACCTTTAGGCGTAAATTGTGCGGTGGTAAGCCAGGCACGTCCAAAGAGTTTAAAAATTCAATTGGATAGTTGGTGGCTTCATCTTCATTTGTGACGCAGTCAATAGATTTGAATGAATGCATTGTTCCAATGATCTTATTTTGAATTATGTAGTTTAGGTATCTACATCTTTATTCTTAGCCGCTAAAATTGCTCGCTCACTTATCCATTCATAATTTTTGTAGTTAGAAATAATTTCTGGAAATACATTGTTGATAAGTTCGTCTTTTGATGAGACAAAATTACAGAAATTATTTGGAAATGATATTAATCCGCTCGATTCATCGACAGGTACTTGACCATTACCGATAGTCAGCAATTGCTCCGAGAAATCTTCAGCAGATGTATCATTAAGCAATGTAACTCTCATGTTTGTTGTCAGTTGCAGTTTCTTCACATGGCGCCATAGATTTGACGATTTGAGGCAAGCGTTTATTTCGTCGGCAGCCGTAGATCTTGGAATTACTGGCAGTATTTGGCGGAAATCACCAGAAAGTAAAATCATTGCTCCTCCAAAACATCTCGAGTCATTGCGTAAATCTTTTAATGTTCGGTTAAGTGCTTCTAATGCACGTTTATGCGCCATTGTGCATTCGTCCCAGATGATGATTTTCGATACCGCTAAAACTTTGGCCATTGCTGAGTGTTTTGCAATATTACACGTTGGTTCTTCAATAGTTTGAAGATTTAACGGTAATTTGAATGCTGAATGAGCCGTACGGCATCCTTCTAACAATGTGGCTGCTATTCCAGAAGAAGCAACTGCAACCGCTATGTTAGATCTCGCCCGAACAGTTGCTAAAACTAATGACATGAGGAATGTCTTGCCAGTTCCACCAGGGGCATCTAGGAAATATAAACCACCATATTCATTATCGATTGCCTTCATTAAAGTATCATAAACTTCCTTTTGTTGGTAATTCAACAGGGGTACATTCGTTTGAACTACTAAATCTAATTCCTGGTGATCATATTCACGTTCCCGTTCCAATTCTCGATTAAATGCGTCATTCATTTCACGATATGGTGCTGGCATTCCTAACCTGATTAATAAATTACCGCACATGAGGTAACACATATCTTCGATCAATAGTAAAGCACGATTATGTATCTCCTCATTCATCTCAATATCGTGATTTCTGGAACTGACACGAATTTGAAGTAAAATATCTTCTGACATATTATCCTTGTATTTGTGCCACAGGTTACATGGGTTTGATGGAAAACATGTCGAAATTATGATAGCGAATAATGTGCGTATCTGACTTGGAGATGCAGAGATAATGGCTTCAGCGATTGTCGTATCCCAATGACTATCGTTTTCTAATAACTTCAATTCTTCACATGCAGCACGATATGTTGGGAATATTACACCATTAACAGTTCGTAGTGACTCAAATGACGTTGGCCCACGCACATTTACCAGCAACAACCGCAAATAGAAACATTCATTATTCTTTGGATGAACTGTATACATACGACCAAGAGCATCAGTAGAACGCACATCTGGATACCCAGGAACCGCATCGCCTTGCTTCCGTCTTTGAAAATTCTTCGATGAAGCATTCCAAGTATAATAACGTGGCATCTCCGAGTAAAGCAAAGTTCGTGCAAACTGATCGCTTTGGCAGATTGCAAAAAAACTGGTCAATGTAGTTGCTGGAGGTGTTTCAGCACGTTGCGTAGCATTCGAAGCCGTGAAATATACTCGTTGACCATTCTCCAGATGCACCGCCAAATGCGTAACAGTAGGATGACGTTCGTGAATGGGAAATGCGAATATACGCCAAATCGCTTCATTACAGTTCACATAACGACCAACTTGATAGCGTGAAATTTCATCGTTGGTATTCGAGGATTGCAATCCAAAAACCGCCATATCACTGCCTTTCGTGACATATTTGCAAATATATTTTATGGACTTAACTGAATTGCAGTATTCAACGTTGCAATGTGTCTTGAACGATTTAGAAATAAGTGGCGAATATGGAACAATCCAACTGTTGTCGACAACGAAATCCATTCTTTTCACTTTCGTTGTGACAGTTCGACCGTTGTCATCTGGTGATCGACGCCGATACAGCGGATAACCATCATTGCCAGTGACAGTCTCCGCCGTTAATTTCCGTGGATATCGTTTAGAGCACTTTCCATCGACCATGCAAGGTGATTGGGGATTGATGGCACCACACGGTCCATGAATCATATTAGTAGTAACAACATCATGTAGGTCTGGATCGACTTCATAATCAGGAATCTCAGCACATATGATATCATCTATTTGGTCAGGCTGAATTCTTTCCACTAACCAAATAAGAATGTGTGCGTGCGGCAGGCCTCGCTTTTGCCATTCGATTGAATACATCCAGCATCGAGTATCTCCAAAGACGCGTTGTTTAACAATAAAGTTCATCAGGGACCGAGTTTTTTGCCTGAATATACGTGCTGTGATGTCGTGTCTATCACTTGATGTTTGTCCGGGAAGCAGCAATTGAGTAATTTCTATCCATTTTGGATTACAGGTAAAAGTAATAAAGAGATCGGGCCGACCGTAATGACGAACATATGTCATTGCATCTTGTGCATATTCATGCATATGACGTGGACTACCAATGTATGTCGCCGGCAGAATAGTTAATCGACCAATATTAGCTGCATTTCCTTCAGTACTAACTGCATCACGTAAATGGATGTACTCATCAGAACGCAGTTTGGCTTGGTTCAACCTAATGAATGTTAAACGTTCCGTTTCTATTTTTACATACATGTCAACGCAATACTGCTGAAACAATCGACGAAACCGCAGCAAATAGTTGTCAGCATTTTGACGAATCATCAAACGATATGCGTAATAATTCATTGAGCTAACTTTCTTTGTAGTTTCTTCACCTGAAATTAAAAATTTGATAATTAACCATTTCAAAGGCAAATTTTAAAGGCAAACAATACAGACATTAACCATTTTTTTAATAAACATTATTTTAAATCAGTGTCTTTCACAAATAAATGAAATAAATTATGATACTGATACTCACCATTCAATGGATTTTTCATTTTAATATTAAAATAATATCCATCTTCTCCTTGCCAAAACATCTGCGGGTATTGCAATGTGTCATATGATCGATGAGTTTCAGATATTTGTTGCAGTTGCCCAGTATCGCGACGTGTAAGCACAATATCGCGTTTTTCCAATTGTTCACCAACAATCAGGATGGCAACTTCGTCTACTGTTGGAGCATTAAATGTCCTTTCGTGTGTTCCAGATGGTCGTTTATCTGCTTTGATAACAACTTTATAGTCATCACTTGGCATGCGCTCTAAAGCACTTTTAAACAACCTGACCAACGCATGATGTTCATGAAGCAGACACTGCAAGTCTTGAAGAATTGCTCGCTTCATTCCTGCATTGATCTCTAGGCGTCGATCAAGTTGTTCTTCCATGTTGCCCATGAAATATATTTGTAAAAATTTATTCTGTGTATCCTCGAAAGGTAGTAATGATCCAATTCGATGATGAATCTGTCCTTGTATCTACAAAATAAAAACCAGACAGTATTAACTGAGTTATAAACACTTTTTTCGGTGGGAGAGTAGAGTTCAGAATTAGCAAATATACTACATAGGTACCAATAGATAAAGTAAGTTATTCTTTAACTACATTCTATATAAGTACAAAAATAAATACCTTAAATGTCGGATTAAATCCCCGTTCTTCGATAATATCTGCCCCAAATGACGTCATCTGGAAACAACCATTGTATTTTTGAGTATTTGCAAGAAAGTGGCGTGATTCTTGTGTTTCGCCACAAAGCAATGAATACAATGGCTCAGGTGGCGGAGTCAACAATGGCAATTTCACTTTACCATTAAGGCAGCATAATCCAGGCGTTTCTCCGGAAAACTTTAATGCACCACAATACTCGCAAACTACGTCCATTTGCCCAATGCAAACGCTAGGATGCAAGCTGTAATCATTGCTGCAATCGTATTGAAACGCTGCTCGATTCAAATCAGCACTTGATAAATATCTTGTTCTGCGTCGCAAATTATCTATTTGTTGACCTCTGTTGTTCGCTCGACGATTCTGCATTGCCAACCGAGCTGTTTCACGGGCTGCTTCACTTTGCTCTCGTGATTGAGAAGCACGAAGTCGAGCCATACTATCGCGGCGCTGTTCACGTGCAATTTCTTGTTCTTCTTCAGTCCTTTCATTTGCAGTATTTCGTATTCTTCTTGCATCACGGCTTTGTCGGGAAAGATTCGATCGTCTTGGTCGCGGCATTATTAATTATTAATGATCCAATTCGATGATGAATCTGTCCTTGTATCTACAAAATAAAAACCAGACAGTATTAACTGGGTTATAAACACTTTTTTCGGTGGGAGAGTAGAGTTCAGAATTAGCAAATATACTACATAGGTACCAATAGATAAAGTAAGTTATTCTTTCGGCGGATATTTTTTCGGCGGAAATCTTTTGGCTATTGCTTTTAGCACTGATTGAAAACCGTCTTCGCCATTAACAGCTTGAGCTTGGCGCCATATAAATTCGATAAGGTATTACGAAAAACCACGTATAGAACGTAGGGTTGCCGTAAGTAGGGTCGCCAAATTTGGCAATTTATGCGAATTTTGGCCTTGTTGCGTTAATACGTAAGTACCTTTAATAGACCCTTTGGACACCATCTATTGATAAATAAATTAAAAATATAGTTGAACTATACGTATTAATTTATGAAGCTATGATATTAGTGCTCAATAAATCGACAAAGCTAAAGTTTTAAATTTTCATTTATACATGTATCATTTCCAATTATGTAAAAAATTTTATCTACTAAAATTTAAAGATTTAGAATATTTACTACTAAGATTTAGTATGTTCTTGCACAGTATTTCGCTTTTTTAGTCTTTTTTAATATTCTAATACACTAACCTAGATAATTTCTATCTCATCTTATTTCATCTTTCGAGAATTTCTATTTTGGCGATGAAGCTGAATTTGAATTTACTTATATATATATGTAAAACGACATTTCAAACAATACAAAGAGCATTTAAACGAAATGAATTATTTCGTTACTTTAAGGATGTATGAAAGCTGCATAAAAAATGTATGTAAATAACTTTATAAGCGAAATGCAAAACAAAGTGGTACTGTTTAAGTGCACAGTTAAGTCTTATTTACTTAAAGAGCAATACAAGTATTTAATTCGCGTGAGAATTACATATATAAATGAATACGTTCGTTAACTTAAGCAGAGAATATTTATTTTAGAAATTATTTATCATAGCGCGAGAATTTTATTTTTGTTTACTACTTCAATGTAATCACCTAAAAAATCTAATAAATCGTACTAAATAAACATGTAAACATTTGTTTCATAATAATGACCTTATATAGTCGAAAATATATTTACTTATAATTAGCTTTTGTTTTCTCAAGTCAGAAACTTAAACTTCTGAGTTATATATTAATAATAGATATTTAATGGTAGATATTTAATGGTAGATATTTAATAGTAATAATAGATTAATGGTAATAATAGATATTTAATACCACGTTTTATAGTGACTGACGTTACATGTCAAGTCACACGGGAATGATGTCGAACGGGATAAAAAGTATCCTATGTCCTTCTCCTGGCTCTAAACTACCTCCCTGCCAATTTTCAGCTAAATCGGTTCAGCCGTTCTTGAGTTATAAGTGAAGTAACTAACACGACTTTCTTTTATATATATATATATATATATATATATATATATATATATATATATATATATATATATTAATACACGAGGGAACTTCATTTTAAACAATAGAAGAAAAACAATTTTATATGTTCAATTTTATACATTACAACATTATATACATTATACATTACATACAACAATTTTATACGTTATGGCTTCATCTGTAGCAAAATAAAAAAATAAATAAAATCTACTCTAAATTATTAATTAAAATAAAAAATATATTAAATTCAAAATGTGTTAGACAGGAAAAAAGAGCAGTTTAAAAATAACAGATTAAACAATAGGTTAATAAACGCTTTCTTATTTTAATAAATTTAATTTAAAAGGATATAAATAACTATATCGTATATAAGAAAGTATACATTAATAATTAAAGCATTTATGCCTTTAATGCATAATAATTAAAGCATTGAAGGGTAATGTAGATTATATTATGTAGTTTTAATAAATTATCAGCCATCATATTTATTTTTTCTGTATATTTTATTAACCTTAAATATAATTATATTATATATAATAATTATCAACTTAATTGTAATTAAGAATTATCTACTTAGTAGAAACCACTATATATATATATATATATATATATATATATATATATATATATATATATATATAGTGGTTTCTACACGAGGGAACTTCATTTTAAACAATAGAAGAAAAACAATTTTATATGTTCTTTGTCTTAATACATTTTTTAAAAAATTGGGCAGGTAGGAATTGTTTTTTCTTTAGGGAGAGTGATTTGAACTAGTTTAAAAGAACAAATGAACTGTAAAGATTTGTTGAAAACAATGCTAAAGCGGATGTTTTCTCATAAAATCGCATTTTTCCTATTCAAATATGCACACATTTTTCAAAATATATAAAATAAAATTGTATATTTTTCATATTGTTTCATTTGTTATTATTTTTGATATTGATTTGGGATTCATTTTACTTGTATTATTTCATTGAGATATTATTAAAACAAAATTAGAAACTGTTAAAGGTAAGCTTTTTTTAAGACTTATAATGTTTCTGAAAACAGTCTTACCTATAGTTAAATCTCTTTAATCATCTTCAAGAAACAGTTTGATTGGAATGTAATCAACCACTTTGAAATAAAGATCATCTTTTAACTTATTACTCGTTGAAAATGGAAGCTGATCTCTAAAAAAGGAGAAGAGTATCATTTTAAAAAACCGATTAAATTATGTTTAAAATGGACATCTTGAAAATGGAGTCTCAGGGAAGTCATGAATCGAAGTGGGGTTAAATTTTATTTTAAAAAAAATGGACAGTGGACTCTCAGAAAAGTAGAGAGTCACAGTCGAGAATTTTATTTACCGATTATATTATGTTTTATGTTTAAAATATGGACCTATCCCGAAAATGGGCTCAGGACTCTCATAAAAATTGGAATCGCACTCTGTAACTACGATTAAATTACTTTGAAAGTGGACTCTGGGCTGTATAAAAAGATGGGAGTCGGAGTCGAGCATTTCAACTACTGATTAAATTATATATTTAAAAAAGGCATATGTTGAAAATATGCTTTCAGAAAAATCAGGAATCGAAGCTGAACATTTTAACAACGATAAATTTAGGTTGAAAATAGCCTGTGGACTCTCACAAAAGCCGAGAGTCGGAGTCAAGCATTTTAACTATTGATTAAATTATGTCTAAAATACGAACCTATCTTGATAATGGGCTCTCAGAAAAGACAAATATTTTAACTACGATTAAGTTATATTAAAATTGGACTCTAGGCTATCATTAAAGACGGAAAAAATAATAAAAAAGTAATAATTTCTTTTTGTAAAATACAAAAAGAAAAAATTTTTTTTTCGTCCAAAGATGCAGTGGCTTTGTATTTCAATCCGCAAAACGTCAGAGAAGATCCTATGAATGATGTATGAACGAGTAGATCGACTTGTGATGAAAATATATGCATTCAATCGTGTCCATTTAAATTCGACTTCTATTCGGAACATGCGAAAAGATTCTAGAACAAAAAAAAAATGTATTTTTGAGCAAAGAAAATACGAGAAGCCCACCCCTTGTTCTATTCTTATGAACGCGATTTCTTTTTCATTCTTAGAGTTTCGGGGTTAAGTAAAAAAGAAAAGATATACATTTTGAATTTTAACAAGAACAGTTTCTTAACGTACTGAATTCACACAAAATGATTTTTATTTGACTTTATAGAGCAGAAGTCGAATGTTTGGTAGTGATTTATTTTAAAATTGAAACAGAAAAAGGAATTGGATTTTTAGTTAAATGTCACATTCTTTATACCGAAATAAGATGGCAGATAAAGGAAACTTTTCCAGCATATAAATAGTAAAAGTACTTTTAGTTTTATGATTGCTCATTTAAATTTTAAAATTATTAAAATTGATTTTAGTCATTTGATGAAATGTTGTTACTGAAAATACATTTTTCATTAAATTACATTTATTTTCCTAGTTCGTGTTACGTCTGGATATTATACTTATCTAAAAACTAACTTACTTTCTTATAAAAAGGTTAAAAATAAATAAATAAAATAAAATAATTTAATTATTGGAAATATTATATCAGTGCTAAAAACAAAAATATAATTTAGTGATTTATATTTCAGCATTTTTTTAAAAAATATTTTAGCATTGCTTTGCTTCCTTGACTAAAGTTATTCATTTTCGTAAAGTTTCTGTATATAATAGATATAATTTATTTTAAAATATGTAATAAACTTTTTATTGAAATTATTCCTCTATTAAACATATTTTTTGCTTTTACATTTTAAAAAAAAATTCTTTGTAAAAATAATCTGAAATAACTCCGATATTTGTTTAAAACGATTACTCGATTTATCACTCTTAATTTGATATTTTTACGTTATCAGACTTATTTTACACTTTTCATTGTACGACGTAAATAAAATTTTAAATCTTCGATATTGTCCAACTGAAAATTAAATAAAACTTATTCTTTTAAAAATTTTGTTGAAGCGATAAAAGCTATTTTGATTTATGATTAACATGACAATAAAAAGTTTTTCCTGTTCAACCTTTTCAAAGGAAGAAAACAGCACGAATCAATAAACGCTTTAGAAAAAATGGCTCCGAATGCATTATTTTAGCAAACGATAAAATCTTCTTTCGTCAGCTTTCCAAAATTCATTAGCCTGGGAACGAGATTTAAAAGGAATATAATAAAGAGAGGCTTTTGCGTTAGAAAGCTAATGTTTCTGAAGTTTTTACGTTTTATAAATAATTGCTTTTAGCTTAGTTTCAACTATAGTAGGGGAGAGAAACGAAATTTCTTCTTTTTAACTCATTCGTAAGAGATAAGCTGTTATCTAAATAGAAAAGGGAAAAATTTTGTACCGATACAGTGGCAACAGTATCCGCTTTTATTTGAAAAGTAAAATTTGTTTCTCGTTTTGGGAATTCACCAGGAGTAAAAAAAAAGGTAAGACAATATTAAAATGTTTCTGATTAGGTGTCAGAAAATCTTTTGTTCTGTTTGCGCGAAAATTAATCGATTTTCCAGATATTTTCTCATTTTAATTGGCCTTCTCGCACGAAAATGAAATTAATTTACTAAGCTTTTTTTTTCTTCCGCTGGCACATCTTTTTAATTTAATAGAAAAGAACCCCAATCAAACTTTAAATTAATTGAATCACAGAGTTTCCGGAAATTTTAATATCAAATAAGCGGTTGAACAAGTGATGGAATTTTTAATTTTCAGAGTTTCTGTTTTATTATTTTTAATATTCTTTTTATTGTTACTTTATTTTATGCACATGCTTCGCTTAACACAAATAGAACAATTTTCAATCAATGTTTTATTTATTCTGAATTCGTTCTTTAATTATCTTTTTGTAGCAGTTGCTCACAATTTTAATTTAATACAAACATAAGCAATTACAATTGTAGAATAGTTGCTTTAATTATTTTTGATGCGAAAATTAAGAATAAAATCTTAAGTAAAATGGCAAAAAAAGGTAATTTGGAAAATGTAATTTAATTGAAATTCTAGAATGTATTATTATATTCAAATTACTTCATTTCGAAATTTTGTAGATTCTAATTATGTTTTATTTAATTGTCTTCCAATTCCAACAAAAGAATAAAGCTTCAAAACAGAATTTTATTTTTAGTGACAAAAGAAATAATGGGAAACATAATATTAGTTAATTAAAAGATTATACTTGAAAGTGTAGCAAAGATAATAATCAATCATTTCTAACTAGTAATTAAGTTTTTAAAGTAATTAATCACTAGTTACTGTCAAGTAATTAAGTTATCAGAGAATAAAATTTGAAATATATATAAATAAATATAGATATAAATTTAAAAATAGATATAAATTTAGAATTCCTGTACTCTTAGCTTTCTAACAATTCTTTACTTTTTGTACTCTAATTATTTTCAAAGTTATAGCAGTTTCTGTGCAAGGTGATAACAATGGATAGACTAGTGATTTTAAGTCTTTAAATCCGTTTATCTCAAAATCAGGTTTTTTCACATATTACACAACGTTGAACATGATATCTCATGTTTTTAAAATAATTGTCTACAATTTCTTATGAGTGACAAATAAACGAGTATTTTAAAATGTTATATTAATATTTTTTTTAAAAATTGTGCAAACTAGTCGGATACCTGTACTATACGGTTGGCTGAACTTGACTCCGCCACTGAGCTATTATTACCAAATGTAAGATTTTTTTTTTTTTTTTTTAAGCATTGATAGATTTTTAGATGATAGCTCAAGTATTCGTATTTTTTTATTATTTATTTTTGTTTTAAATCAGATTTTTTTTTTTTTAAAAAGCTTAAATTTTTTTTATTTATAATTAATTAATCACCAGTTAAATAATTTGCAAATCATAAAATAAGTTCACAGATCCCTTAAAAAAGGAGAAAAGAAATTGAAACGACATATAAGCGAACACGGGAATTTTGCGAAACTACCGGTTGATAAGTATTTTAATGTAGAATGATTAAACTTATTAAATTACGACTGACATTGTTCAGCTAAGTAGCCTTGTAATTTTGAATCCAAACCAAAAAACAAGGGAACTCCTGGATCAAGTATTGGAAGAAATTTTCCATCGTGGAGGACTTTTTGATGGAACTAACCCGCATTTGCGTTACATGGAGCGGTAAATCACGAAATTCTCTCACGCTTAGCCTGGCAGTAAGTGGTCACTAAGCCTTGATCCGTCTACCACTGAGGATATTTCCCGTCAGTATTGTGACCAGTGCGAGCTGGGTGCAGAATTCGTATTGACCAGCTATCACTGGGAGTCGAACCTATGTCACCTTATTGGGAGGCGATTGCTCTATTCCCTTAACCACCAAGACTCTAGTTCCAATGATGTCCAAACCTTTCAGTTTCCAAGTTATGTTTCTGAATAAAATACGACATACACTATTTGAACAACAACAACAAAAATCATTTGTATAGCATATTGCTTATACTTTTTATTGCACTTGTCTATAAGTTTGCGAAATTTTTAGACTGTTTACTGCATACATATATATTTTTACAAACATCATGTATTGATAGTTTTCCTTCGCTTTAACATCACTTCACAACAGCCTTAATACTTTCTTTTATTTTGCCATACGGTTATTATTGGTTGAAATTTTAAACTGAATGTCTCTTCCATTTGCTTTTCAAACCCATCTTTCATTTACTTCACCAGAGAAAGTTTACACCAAGACAAACTTTCATTTCACCGAACTGTCTAAGAACAAGCTAGATGTCAAACACTATTTGATCAGAAACCAATATATCTTCTCCGCATTATAAACTAATGGATATTTTATCAAGAAAAGTCCGATTTCCGGAAATACTTTTCAACCCGAGTTTAATGTCTTTGAAAATACTCTTTCACTAAGCACAACTTCGAATATTTGCTGAAAGAGAGGTAAATGTTTAGTTTTCACTCATTTAAGAACTTTTCCGGCAAAGATTAATTCGCAAGTCCCACCACTAGATAGCAGTTTAAATGTCGTCTCAAAGTGCCGTTGCCATTCTACGATACACAAATGCTAAGATTAAATACATAGCGTGCTAGTGGCTTTCAAATTAACTTCCTTCTATGAAAAGACAAAATAGGATTGGTGGCAAGCAGACGATCCAGCATTATAATCAGTGCAAGCCAAACAGAGACGGGCGGACTTTTACCATTTCTACTTTACCTGAAATGAAGTCGGTAATAACTTCCGATTTCGATTTTCGAAAAGAGTTCCAAGACCTTTTACCCACCTTTCACCCCCCCCCCCATCTAGGCGTCTTTTCAATCGCTTTTAAGGAGAAAATTTGCTAAGTATTAGTACTTTTCCCTTCATCGTAGCTCGCAGGCATGAAATTGAAATTTAATATCATCTCTTCGGCGCATCTTTATAAAGAACTGAAGAAAGTGGTATGATAAAGTTTGGGAAAATGAATACAATTTCTTTCAATAATAATGTTCTTATTTCATAGCATTCGATTGTCAAGTTCTCCATTAGATACGGGGAATTTATTAAAAATAATTTTGTTTTATTTTATCAACTTTGAAGAGAATAAAGCAATCATAAATTTGTTAATCTAGTTTAAATGCAATATAGAAATATTTAAGATGAAAAATAAAATAAAAATAAAAAAAATATAAGAGGAAAATGAAGAGAAAGAAATAAAAGAAGAAGAATAGATTTGAAATTCGATAAATATTGATAATATTATTTTTTCTTTTTTTCTAATAATGGATCAGAAAATGGAATGAAATAGAAATATTCAAATAATTTTAAGACAAGAGGAAAAAACATTTTATTGAAAGCTTGTTTTAGTGTTAGTGCAATAAATTTTTAGTATAGATAATATTTGTTTTTAATGCATTTTAATCCACTGACGGTTCTGTACGTAAAATGTCGTATTTTAACCTCCGCATAGCAAAACCGGTTTTTCCATGTACTTCAATAGTGAAATAGTGTATAGGGCAAAGATATTCTCCCAATATTTCCCTTTCGCAAAACCACCGACAGGTTAAAACTATACTCAATGGAACAACACTATAAGAAAATCTACAGGAAAATATTCAGTTTCTCAGAACACAGTTCTATGTCTAAAGTTGAAAAAAAAAAATTCTTATCATAGCAGAGAGAAATTCAAATCTAATCCAGAGGTGTCGAAAGCGGAAGATATGTACTGCCCATCATGTATAGAACGTCCTCCAATTCAAATAGAACAATCAATCTAGGAATCCACAAATCTAGCCGCAACCGAAATCATTAACCAACAACTATATAGCAACTACTTGAACGGGTAATAACTAGAACAACAGAATAATTCAAAACTCTATTTTAAACTTTAAAATTCTTTCTAAAAATTCGTTAAATCAGTTGTTTTTCGTAAAACCCATTACTCGTGAACATATTAATGAAAATATTTCTGAATGTCGAACTGTAATATTGTTCGTATATTCTACGATCTTTATAAGTTTTAAAATTACGTAGACATCTTTCTACGCAATTAATTTTTAATATTTCCGGAACTTAACATCAATTCTAAATCGTAATAGCCTTGAAATTGTCGTTTGAATTTCATTCAAATTTATTAAATTAACCAGATATCTATTCAAGTTAAGTAGAGTGAAAAAATGAAAATTCTATGAGTAATTAGTTTCAATTTTACACTCAACTGAAACTCTAATAAAATTATACAATATTATAGATTAATAATATGGATAAATGGTTAAGAATTATGTCTTTTTTCTTCTTTGAAAAAAAAAAAAAAAAAAAAAGATAGTCTAAAGACTATCACCATCCTTTCAAAAGAATAAAATAGTCAAAACAAGGTAACAAAATGAAAGTTTCTTTTTTCCATCTAAAAGTAACCAATAAAAAAATAACAAAAATCAGATTGTAATTACACCATATACTTATATCCTTTTGGTCCCTAAATCCCCAAACCCCTTACGCGAAAATTAACCCCCGACGTTTTTTCTTATCCTTCTAAGACTTTCAATGTTCTTTTGTTGTTCGAGCCACGGACATCATAATCTATTCTCATTTTAGTTCAGCTAGTCTGAGTGAATAAAAATAAAGCCATAGAATTCCGTTATTTATCAGATCCCGGACTAATCCCACCCAAACAGCTAAACAGAATATTCCCCACAACGGAAGGCAATAGATAATTACCATTTTAATGGAAAGAATCTGTCTTAATCAACTACTAATCAGGGCGTCTTGTAAATGAGGAGTAATGCGGTCGCTTGTATAACTCCGCTGCATGCATAGACTCATCGAAGCGTTGGAATGAAGAGACGCGAAGCGGACTCTTTGTCTCCGCCTGTATAATTAAGGGGTGCAAAATCGAACGTCAAATGCAAAAGGGGGTGCTTCGAGGAAGATCATCGTTTGGGAAACAATTAAAAGATCCTTTTGGATCCTGAATTGTCTATGATTCCAGGTAAAATGGAAAAGATGAAGAGGTCACTTAGGTGTAAAGATAGAAGGCTTTATGCGGCTGTAATTTGGAACATATGAACATGATCCATCAGTTGATGAAGAATCAACGATTGAAAATGCATTTAAATGCATATTTATTAAGTGTATGACATAATTCTCGTCTTTATTTGCACCTAAGCTATTAAATTATTCATTATTAGAAAAGAAAATATATTATTAGACTTGAATAATTTTATATTCACTGAAGAAGTCAACGTGTTGATGAGAACTGATTTACGCTAACGTTGGAGCTCAAGGTGACCTTTTTCCAGGGCTGAAATACTAGTTCAGTGTTTCAAATTTTAATAAATGTTATATGTTTAAAAACTTTCCTTAAACTTCTTGACTTTATTCTTTTGTTGAAATACCATCCATCATTTCTAGTAATTAATAATGCATGCATTTATTTTTATACAGAGAACGATATCCATTAATAGAAACCTTCCTCTAATGTAACTAATTATAAGTAAATAAAACTGGAGAATAAATTTTTCTTCGTTTCATTTATACAAATACTTTATCTTGCTTAATTCGGGTGTTGGGATTTCAAATCCAAAATTAGTTTCGCTCCTAAAGCTACAATTTTTGTAATTGACCTTTTTAGTCTAATTTTTGTCGTAATCTTTAAAAACGTTATATACAACAGAGGATCACATAAATTTGCGGCAAATGTTTGGAAGCTCATCATCAGGAATGAAATTGCATAAGAAACCATGCCTGAAAATGTCACCGTACAAGGATTAGGAGCGTTTTTATATTATGAGCAGCTCAGACGCACACAAAGAAACAGTATATAAAATGGAAGTGCTCATAAAGAGGCGTGTGATGATATTTCCGGGCATGGTTTCCTATGCAGTTTTAATCGTGATTAAGTGTGCCCTAACTTCTCTAGAAGTAAGTCGCGACATTTATGTGACCTCTTGTTTACTCGTTTTCAAAGTTTGCATTTAGACAGAAAATAAACTAAAAATGTCATTAAAAGAAACCTATAGTTCCGAGCAAGAAACCAATTGCGGATTTCAAATCAGCGATACGAAGGTATCTAAGATCTGTTAAAAAAACATCTCTTTCAACAGAAAGTTAAAATAAAAAATAAATAAATAAAAAAACGTTCCCCAGTGTTATCTATATCAAAAACATTGAACAAACTAGCATAATCTACATTTTTTTATTTATTATAATACATAGATACATCAATTTAAAGACTTGAACTATTAACTACACGAAAAAGCTCAAATGTAAATTTAAGGGAAAGGATATTCTTGAAAAAATTTTATTCTAATTATTTTTCCTAATAACCACAATAATTATTGCCATTTTTCTAATTAAGGGTGACTTCATTTCCATGCCTTTACGTGGATGGATAGACAGTTTTCTTATTCCCATGTCTTACTAGATCCCCAGCACGTCTTTCAGAAAGTATTGAAAAGTTAAATCATTTAAGTTCGTCTAATAGATTACCTACTTTTGTCATTTATGTTAAGTCAGATGTTACCTTAAAATTTAAGCGTCTTCGAATGCTGCTTACATTCAATTGTATCAATTATCTATATCATAATAAAAATTTAAGATTTGGTGACATAAATAAAGGGAATTTAAAGATAAGTCATTTTTTAATCCGTATGTCGTTCTCATAATATGAGTCAATAAATTAGTTACGGAGTAACATTAATTTAAGTTAAGCCATCCGGGGTTAAAAACACAAACATTATTAATTCTAAGTACTAAATTAAACACTAAACTAAAAACTTAACTAAATTAACCTTAAACTCCTTAAAGGATTCACTTTAAAATCGATAATGGCTTATAACAGGAAAACCTTGATGTAACTCTTGTTAACACAAAACAACACTCACAGTGCTGTGGGAACAAATTCAGTGGAAAAACATTAAAAATTCTATCTTGTAACTCTTGTTAACATAAAACAACATTCACAGTACTGTGAGAACAAATTCAGTGAGAAAACATTAAAAACTCGTAAAGGACATTTATGTAACATTTAACATTTATGAAACATTTATGTAACATTTAACATTTATGAAACATTTATGTAAAAACATTTTATGTAATTTTTTAAACATCTTTAAAAAAACTTTTGATTTCAAGTACATTTCAAACTGGTTTGAAATATTCGAAATTATAACAACTTTAAAATAAGACTTCTCTCATTTAATTTATGTTCATTGATAATTTATTGCTAGTAAAAAAAGAAATTGCAAAATACAAACGCTCTATACACGCATTTAAATTTAATCCCTTTAAACTTTAAAAATATATTTACCACGATTGAAGATAGATATAGAACTATTCGAAACAAATTTACAAAAAATTAGGTGTTTTGCAATCCATAAGAAAACTGCAAAACTGACAAAATAGCATTTATCGTAAAACCAGTGGGAATATGCCGCTCCCTCCCATACTCCTCTTAATCTTTACTGTCATTTATAATTGACACCATAATTTCTATTGTTTTGTCTTTTACTCAAGTTTAAATTTTTTGAAGATAGAATGTGTTAAAAAAGAGAAAGGAAGATGGATAGTGTTGAGTTACCAGTGACGGATTTAAAAATTCAAGTCAGTTTTACTTAGGATAGCGGAAAGCGCATAAACTACTTCACCCCCACAGAATGAAAATAAATAATAAAAGTGCTCAAGAGTTCGTGAGCTGAATAAGTAAATCAGATACCTATAGAAATCTCGGCGACATATTTTAAATTCCAACGTACCGTTAGTAATGCAAACATTTTTACTTTCTTACAAATACAAAGTAGGAAGATATCCTAAACAAAACTTTCCCCGTGAAATCAATAGCTTTACCCTAAAAGATTTTTCGGTCTGATTTGGATGAAATCTGTGACGTGAATATATAACAATATATTGTTTCTTTTTCACGAGAAACGTTTAGGGT
The DNA here is from genome assembly GCA_949128135.1 of Parasteatoda lunata. Lineage (NCBI taxonomy): Eukaryota > Metazoa > Arthropoda > Arachnida > Araneae > Theridiidae > Parasteatoda > Parasteatoda lunata. The sequence goes on along the minus strand of OX421973.1, from coordinate 53,473,996 downwards.
AGAGAAAAAAATAACAGATGTTTGTGACGTCTTTAAGCAAACATGAATTAAAATAACCTATTATAGATTTTTATTAGCGGAATATTTTTAATTACGAAAGCACATAATTATATACGTCATTGTGCCTTCTTTTTTTAAATCACAAAATCACTTTATTTTAAATCATTGGTTGGTATATCGAGAATTCAATCCCGAAAGCTTTCTAAAGAACCTACGTATACATACAACTCTCGTTAGTTATAGCGTGAAAATTTAGGGGGGGGGGAGTATTAGTCCAGGCACTGTCCCCGTCGTCTGACCGGGATCAAAATTGCGACTCGTTCCTATAGCTGTTGAACGACAGAGCCCTAAGAAACGGGGCAAGGAAACAAAATTAAAATTACAAAAGTGCAAAACATTAATTAGATCAAGAATGGAAATAAAATAACGTGTCCACATTGAACACAAAAGAAAATTAGTCGCTCGATGCATTAACATTGGCTATAAAGGATTTTCCTTTTTTATCAGGGACATTTTCGCGCGCAAGACAATCATGTCTATACCATAGAGCTGTAACAAAAGTAGAGCTTTTCTGCTGTTATATTTCCCCATCTGTCTTTGCTTGAACAGAAGAGTCACGTGCTCTATCTCTTTCCGCGGTTTTGGCAGAGAAAGAAGGGCCTCGTGTGACTTTCGCTTTTCAGTTGAATTCGCGTTTTCTACTTAAACAGGCAACAGATTAAAAGTTAAGTGGAGTGCTGAGATTAGCGGAGCAGTAAAATATTGGATCAATCTCCGACAAAACTTCATTAGATTGAAAAATTATTTTAGAATTCCTGTTTCTAAATATGTATAAACTGAAAAAAAAAACTGTTGAAATTTTTACAAAATTAAGAAAATTAAATTTTTGGATGATTTTATAAACGGCAAAAAGGTATCTTTTCAATTATTAAAAAGGCAATAAATAAAACATCATGATTTGTTTAAACATCATTTCCATTTTGACAATACAATAACTTGTACTTATAATGCTCAATAACAATAACTTGTTCTTACAATAACTCTTACAATACTCGTACAATAACTTGTTCTTATAATGCTCAATAACAATAACTTGTTCTTACAATAACTCTTACAATACTCGTACAATAACTTGTTCTTATAATGCTCTTTAAAAGTACAATAAAAACGTTTAAAAACGTCTATTGATAGTATGAAGCAATTAAAAAAAAGTTATTTTCCAAACTAAGTTGCTGTTCAGCTACCAAAGTTGAAATCGGTAAATACTCTGTTCACCTGCAACTGACTTTCTGTAGACTCAGATTGGAGGGAATATCAAATGATGTCTAGCTGATCAACGTTCTCAAACTTTTGATTTTCGGAATGCTATGTCTGGACAATCTCGAAGAAATGTGAAAAGGAAAGCTATCCGTTAAAGATATTTTATATCTGTTTTTTTTTTTTTTTTTTTTTTTTTTTTTTTTTTTTTTTTTTGCGTTTTTTTGCGTTTTTTTTTTTTTTTTTTTTTTTTGCTTTAAAAAATTATGAACCATGCTATTAGGTATATTTTCGCGATTTTTAACCAAAAAATACTTAAAAATCAACAGGAATTCGATTATAAACTAATGTTTCTGTTTTATGCGGCATTTTGCAGAGCGATTAAAACCGGTTAATATCCGATGTGGCACCCCCATCTTGTTGTGGCGAACAGGCTTTAGAACAAAGAGTGCCAAAAAAGAAAACCAAACATAGACTTTGGGAAATTCTAAATCTAAAATATTTACATGGTGTATCTTACTTCTAGTTTAATTTTTTTCGCAACATAATGTGAAAAATATCATAAAAGTAAAATTCTGTGAGGAAAAAGAGTAAAATGGCGAACAAAAGACGCGTAAAAGAATAGTTACTATGATTTACAAACATAAAAATTTTTAAAAAATATTGCATGTAAAATATTTTATCTGTGTGTGTAAATATAATATAACATCTTTAAGCAACTTTTTGTTTTATCGGATACTGCTAATAAAAAAACATTTCCCACGAATATTTCCCATTTTTTGTAGATTGTCTACCTTTGCATTCCCCTTTTGAACTTTAATATACACTTTGTATACCACAATTCACTTTTTAATTTATTTGCCTTGTAGAACAACTCGATACTCATAAGACAGTCGTCTGCAACTCAATCTCCAAATTAAAGAAAAATAATGAAATAAATTTTTAAAAAAATGCGTTCTTCTTTAAATTCCTAGAAACTCTAGAGATTATATTGTTCGATCAGAGAGAGTGCAAGAAAATTACCCAGAATTCCATTACCCTTTTCTATCAGGTGTATTGCGCGGGAAAAATCATTAATCATGACGAAGTTGATGATAAAATTATCGTCTGCCGGCAAGAAATTCTTTCCCAAAAGAATCTCCGTAAATCGACCTGTCTCTTTATTATTTATTATATCAACGGAACAACACCTTCATAAGAATAATTACAGAGATAGAAGGTATAAATCATTTTATCTTCAGTTAAAAATGTTTTAACTTCTGACACGGAAAATTTTAGGAGAAATTGTTTCAGAAAAATTTTTACTCTAAAGTCTTACTTAGAATGTTGAAAATTATTAGGGAACATTAAAGTTGTGTTAATAAAAAGTATGTAATTAAATGAGAATCTTGTAAACTTCAAACTGTTTGACAATAAATTAACTACAGCGCATAAAATGTAATAATCTCATCATTTCAAACAGTTTGAGAAGTGTTATTTTATCCTGGAACAATTCTTTATCAAGAATTAAAAGAAATAAAATTTTGTATTTACAATAGTTTTTTAGGGACTGAATAATAAAGAAATACTGAAGATGAAGGGAAAAAGGCAATAAATTCTAAAAATCAATCAAGAAAAAAAAACTGAGTTACATAAAATTATTTTGTTTAAAATCAAATTGTTTAAATAAAATTTTCCTGTTAAAGTTTTTGTTTAAAATTATAAAAATCTGACTATTTCACATGGAATGTAGAATATTTATATTTAGATCAATTAGGTACTTGCAAATCGCGAAGTGAAATGAAGTGATTATGCCTAACCATGTAATTTAAATCAGATTTAATTGAATACCAGTAAGCGAAGTCACGCGGTTATATCGAATCTGAATGATCTCGAAACAGACAAATGCCACGATTTACTTGAGAGGACGTCACTTGCAGGTATCCAACTGTCAATATATATATATGTATATTTTTTTTTGAAAAAATAAATATTGCAGATGAGTATTTAAGAACATAGCATACATTAGGCTTGGGAAAAAACTGTTCAAAACTATACAGCACTCATTTCTTATAAGAATATGTTAAATTTATCTTTTAAATACAATGTCTAACTAAATAAAACAAAATATATATCTTAACACTTTATTTCTGTATTAATTTGTTACGCAAAAAGTGCGTTCGTATACTTTATTTCATCAGAAAATGACACTGGACATTTAAGTAGAAAGAAGATCAAAGTTATCTACTAATGACACTAAAAATGTCGACTTCTCGATTTCGTCTCGTAATTTTAAAATTTTTAAATTGTGGAATTGAAAAAGCCATAAGAAATTATATTGACTTGAAACCAGTGAACAGAAATAGATTTTAAGCTATACAAAATTTGAAACCGCGAGAATTACACACGCTCTTAGAAAAAAAATTGCCCAACAGGAAAGCGGATCTTGAAACGCTGCTGGATTTGAGAACCACCATTGGGGATTGAGGTGAAAGATCGAGTCAAGTATCATTGGATGGCTTCTAAAAATATTGAATGTGTCTAGCTTCGCTTTTTGATCCGATATTTGACCGTTTTCAAATCGGTTCACAGTTAATGTACCTCTTGACTGTCCAGACTTTTATGCGCTGGATCTAAATACACATGATGCTCTGCTGTATAGAGCATGTTGCTCTCCCTGTAAGTTGTTTTTTTGGTATAGCATATCTCAACGAACAGTTCCCCGCGTTTAGTGACGTATTCGAAGAGGTAGTCCTTCTCCTTTTCATATTCTTTAGTCAAAGTGGCTCAATCCAGGTTCTCACCTGATGAATGATTCAGTAAACTGATCAAAACTGGAAAAAAATTGAAATGATTACAAGTAATCACACTTACAGATTGCAATTTTAAACGATTCAAAGTATAATGATGTTCTATGAGTTTATCTAATCTTGATTAGAATTTTAATTATGATTAAAGACAGTCTTAATAACAAAGTAAAAGATTACTGTAATATTGTAGGCAAATATTATGATTATATTATAATTTAGCAAGAATAGTGTTATTATAGTTAAATCAGAATTATAGAAAATGAAAATATTTTCTAAATAGATACTCTATTTTTAACTCGAAAGAGATAAATGTTTCATTTAGAGTGATAAAATTTCAAAATGTACTTTTTAATATGTTTGAATGTTAATTAGCTGTCATAAACTAGTTTATATGAATTTAGGATTATGTCTTTAAAATAATCTGCTTTGGGTTTTTGCTAACGGTACAACACTTGAAGTTCTTCCATCGATTCAACAAAAAATACCTCTCGACAAACATGTGAAATTAAGAGTGGGACTATAACAATCTCTTCACTTCTCCTCATGCTTTGTTTCAATTTCAAGATTGAAACATAAGCACCGACAAAATTAATATTTCCAATTTCATTTCTGTAAGCTTGAACGGTTAAAAAAAAAAGCTTTGAAATTGTCAAAAACAAATAATTCAAACTTCAAAAGCAATGATTGCCCGAAAACATTTACTTTGCCTTCATTTAAATACTTAATTAAACGTCTAATAACTGTTTGTGCAATGCGATATCGTAAAAATTTTTAATTACTTATCGTCAAACGAAAAAGGAAGAAATATTCCTCGTGCAGTCAATTGTTAATCAAAGCAGAATTATATTTGCAAAAACGTCTTTTCTTCGAATTGAAAAATATAATTGCGATTCCTTAAAAGTCCTATTTTGACGTTGGGTCGCTAATGATTCCTCTTTTTAATTGGCCTCTTGCGCTAATGAATATCAAATTAGTGGGAATTCTCGGCTTATTTTAATTGGGCGAATTTTTCAGACGAGAATTGGAATTCTCCGTTTTCATTGGTTTATATCATTTAAATATGTAATTCGACGTTGTAGAGAATATCTGTGTTTATTTTCTGTTTCGTAATTGATTTTGTTCAAACTAGCGGTAGAATATTAATTAAAAAAGACTCAAAAATCTAATAATTAATCATATTGGGGAATAAATACACACTTCAATTAGCTTTATTTGATCTAATTAGGATTGCTTTACTAAATATGTATTTTTTCTCCCTTCTTTATAACCGTTGTTCATAAGGTCAATTTACAATTCATGAGTTATAAGAAATATTTTTGTTTACTTCCAAGTATCGAATCTTTTGGGAATAAAGAATAAAGTAATTAGCACAGATCAATAAACAAGCAATATTTGTATTTTTTTTTATTTGAACTAACGTTCTGGCAATGTATCTAATTTTTTATGATTTCGAATTTCATTCAATCATAAACGTTTTCAGAATTTTTAATAATTTTGTCAACGCAATTGAAAGGACTTTGTGGTCTTATTAGCACTGAATTAAATTTAACTCAATTATATTTTTGTAACAAAACCTTGAGCCTACAAATGTAGATTTTGCCCGGTAAATAGAATAAAATTACACTTAGTGCATTTTAATTGTTATGAATTTCCGTTTTTCGTTGCGTTATAACATTATAATATTTAAATAATTAAATTATTCATCTAATAAAATTAAATAAATAATCCAAAGAAACTGAAACGGTAATACAATTGGAATCAAAAATATACAATTGGAAATAACTATCGACACATTTCAAGCGCTCAAAAACAGGCATCCATTTTCAAGACTTGCCTGACATGAAAGAATAGAAACATGAGTGATTTAAACTATAAATCGCAAAGGTGCTAACAAAATACGGAAAAATAAAGGTGAGAAACAAAACTAGAAAAACCACAGTAGCTGAGAGAGAAAAAAGAAGAAAAACAGAACAAGAATTTCTCTATTTTTCGTTGGTAACTTTGCCTTTTATATTTCAAATCACTTTTGCTTCTTCCCATTCTCGTCTGGTAAATCTTGAAAATGGGCGCCTATTTTTGAGAGCTTGAAACATGTAGACAGTCATTTCCAATTTGTATATTTTTGAAGCGAATGAAGTTATCTAATCAAATAATAAATAAATGCGAGTTGTCTAAATCTTACAACTTTTCTCATTTAAATGTTTATCAGTCGCAAAACACTGACGATTACATTTGAAATATTTAACTAATAAAATTTAGTCATTCAGCTATTCGTTTTATTTTTTGGTAATAATACTTGTGCAGTAAGTACTGAAAATTAATTGTTTTCCAAGGTATACAAGTGACACTATTTAGTAAACCGGTTGAATAACTATTACCAATATCCTTCTAAATCGTACCACCCTCAAAAAGTTTGAGTATTAATGATTAAGTAGACCCTGTGTAACACAAAACAATTGTTTAAGAACATAGAAATATGATATTAAATATTTGAGCAGTTGCAAATATAGTAACAGTATTACAAAGCTATAAAATGTTATGGGAACATGATGTTATGTGCTAGTTACTTGTTAAGTTTAAGTGTGACTTTTATATGAGTTGTTTTTAAAGACGGCATTTTTTAGGATCTATAACCAACTTTTTCTTTTGTTAATTTTTAGAAATGAGAAAATCGGTTTGGTTGAAGCCTCTAACATAAAAGGTACCTAAAAACCGTTACTATCTCCCAATGTTTTAGTAAAATTAACACGAAGGAAAACTCTCGTACGTTATTTTCTATTCCGCAATATGCTGGTTAATAAAAAGTGATCTTGGCACCTAAAAACTGATCCGGGCTCCTAGAAGTTGATTCTGGCTCCTTAAAGTTGATCCTGGTTCTCAAAATTTGATCTTGGCTCCTAAAAATTTTGCGTTTTCGTAAACTCTTGCTCTCTGATGTGTAATTTCTTTCTTTGACTGTATTATAGAAAATTAACAGAACATTATTGAACTACATTTTGTATACTTTTTGCATTTACTAATTTTGCCACAATTGCTTTTTAATATGTAATAAAAATATTATTATTTCGTACAGTTTTATACAGAGACTCTAAAAAGTGCTACATAATACAATTTTCTATAATAAAATCAACATTTTTATTTACTATTTTTAAATATAATTTTTTTTTTTTATTTATTGTTTTTTCCAATTTTTATTCATTATTATTTTTAAAAAAAAATTTACTATGATGTGAAAAAAATCAACATTATTGTTTCGTAGAGTTTCTCTAGAGATTGCATTGGATGAAATGCCTGATCTGTTAATTTTAACTATTTCCTAATATCCACTATTTCGTTTCTTTTAAACTTTGCTCTATAGTATACTACACTATCCGGCCATTGTATCCGGCCACACTATCCGGTTGCTTGAGGTTGATTCACGATAGTCGAAATGTACCACAATCACGTGAGAAGGATCGTAAAAAATATTTTTTCATAGTATTTATATTAAAGTTTTCTCGTATTGATGCAGTTTAAAGAGGTTTTAAATATACTAATATAATAATACATTGTACCTATACTTGTATATTGGGTACCTATTAAAACGACACCCGTTACCTTAATACCATGCAGTATATATTACTATAATTAATTAAACAACATTAGCGTCAATAATATGGCAATTCTTTTCTTTTCTTCAAAACGAATTTAGAACAACAAGAAACGCACTCTCTGCCTTAAATTAGCTTGGTTTCACCCAGCTGGCTTGCTGGTATTGACAAGTGGCATTAAAAACAACGACGAATTAGTGCCATTTCCCTATTAATTTTGCTTCATAGTACTTAGTATATAGCATTTTGTTTAATTTCAGCTAATATACATTACCAAAATAAACGAAGCCTCATTGGTTTCAACAATAGTTTAGCGATTTTTTACGTTTTTCTATACATGGTTTTCTAAAGCTTTTTCGCCAAGGAAAATAAAAAAAAAGCCACAATTTAACGGCCTTACACTTGGAGCAAAGGTATAATTTTAAACTATATATGTTACCTTGCCTCAAAAAATTTTTGAATTTTAGACTTACCTTAAATATTTTAAAAGTTATTAAACTCTTTTTTAAAAATCGCCAGTTTGGCAAAATTTTCGCACCCGGGTGGAAATTATCAAATTCAACACCTTATTGTCATCTTTCTCACATTTTTATGAGCCCAGGTAATCCAACATTGAAATTTGTTTTTAAATATTAAAAAACTAGACCACATACGCATTATATTTTCTCAAAACTGTGGCTTTCCTCCGTTTTGACATTTTGCGTCATTTTCAAAATAAACGTAGAGGGTGTTGTCTGAAGATAGACTAAATTTGACCAAACAGTCATGAGTAGCTGTTGCAAATCCCTTCAGAGGGGTTATGAAATAAGTATAATATTAGCTAAAGAAAAATTTCATGCAGCTCCAGAGTTTTTGGAAAACAGCCTTAAACGGATTAGCATCATTTCTGTATTAATATTGTTTTTAACGTAGCTTATTTTTAGTTTCAGTTAGTAATTATTACCAAAATTAATCATTGGTATCTACATTAGTTTAAATTTTGCGTTTAACTTAAAATAATTAATAGCATTTCTCTATTAATTTTTCTTTTAATTACACAGCTTGTTTTGTTTTTATTTCTATTTGTACATATTACCAAAATTAGTTAAGCCTCATTGGAGTCAATAATAATATGGCGATTTTTTATGTTTCTCCCATACAAATGAGTACAATTTCTCCCTTAATTTTGCTTTTCAATGCATAACTTCAAACTTTTTTTTATTTTGACTACTGTTGATTTTAAATTATTTAGTTTTAAAGATAAAAAAAAAAAAGTTTTAAAAGCATAACAGCGAACTAAATAGATACGTGGTTTCAAATCAAATAACTTTTAGTGACGTAATCCGCAAACGCTATCATGTTTATGCTAATTATTGAGTTTATCTAATATAACGAATAAAAAATAATCAAATAGTAAAAAACGTGCAAAAAAACTCCGATTTTTTTAATGAGAGCATAAGCTAGCAAATGATATTTGAAAGAAAGAAGATCGTCAACAGCAGTCTTATTTTCGTCAATGGCGAAAATAAGTCTATAATAGTCGAAGTTCAAAGCCAATAAAATATTCCATTGTTCATACGAACGAACCAGACAAACAAATTGAAGATTTCGAACGAATTTTAGGATCGGGGGCTAAATTTGTTTCTTGCCACAGGTGTCCAAACTTCAGCGTGATAAAACAAACCGTTTTTGAGTTATAAGAGAGACCCTCACACTATTCATTTTATTGTTATAGATTCAAACAAATTCAGTTATCCAGAAATTGTATTCCAAAATATCCAAAATACTATTCAATACTAACGCATATTTCAAAATTCAATTTCTTCTTTGTAACCAAAAGGCATTTATATCAATAATATTATCCTTTTAAAATAAAATAAAACGGAATGAGAAAAAAAAACTATCCATTTCCCTTTTATTCCATAAATATCATTTCAAGATAGATGAAAAAGATTTGCAGCAAACTAAAATGAGATTTTTATAAATATATTTTCGTTACACATTTGCCTTAAGAAATTCCTATATACCAGATGTCAAGGCAAATTCTTTTCCATCAGTCTCTTCCTATTTCTCTTCGGCATCTCCGAAAAGAAGGAGGGGGTGTAAGAAACCTCATTTCTTAGAAATAAACACGTTCCATTTTACGACACATAGGAAAGAAAATGAATGTAGAGAAAAAGATGTATCAGTTTTCATTTTGATCCTGACACGGAATCACGGGATTCTGTATCGAAGTGACAAATATTTGGCAGTATAAATAAAATGTCACAAAACACATCAGTTTCATTGTAAGAGCATTCTTTCTGACAAAGGAAGAAAAAAAAACGAAAACTGAAACGACGGGATCGTCTGATTTGTCGTGACAAAAATGCCATTTTTTGTAAGCAAAACACATATTGTGCTTTGAAAAAGGATGCAAACGATCGTCCTTTTACCTAGGCTGTGATGAAAGGCTTTTTGTAGAATTATTTTGCTTAGGAATGTATAGAAAAAGCAAAGCCAGTATTTATATTTTTAAAAATCAAAATATAACCCCTATAACGGAGTTCGCAAGCTATTATTTAATTTTAAAAAAAGAAAACACTGTTTAAAATGAGTTCGAAATTTCTTTCTTCTACACAACGGCGGGGACGCAGTATATCAGCTTTCTTCCTTGGAAAATGTAATGGACATTATAAAAAAAATTTTCTTCCATTCAGTTCAACTAAAAGCGAATATTTTAGTACTTAGATTTTAATTGTTATGTAAAAAAAAACTTTGCATCCGAGTAAAACATTAACCTTCGTTACAATTTGTAATAGCAACCTCTTTTTCATAATAATAGTTTGCACAAAGTGCGGAAAATTATGCTCGTTCGAAAAGCTGTAAAGATATCAACCAAGTAACAGAATTGCATGAAACAGCAAATAACGTTTCTAAATCTTCCGAAATGAATTGTGGTTTTTAACAGATATAGCACAACGAAAGAAAAATGTCCAATCACATTACCTAGTGCAAAAAGGTCCCAAAAGCGACTTTTCTACCGATGAACCAGATTACGCTACGAACAGAGTATGTCCAATTACATTATCTAAGGCAAAAAGGCATCCATAAAGATTTCTTTACTCGTAAAATAGATTAAACTAAGTTGAAAACGTTAAGAACAGAGTTAGTCCGATTACATAATCTAGTGCAAAAGTGCTACGATCGAGATTTCTCTATTCGTAAACTAGATCGATGCAACAAAATGGAAAACATTACGAGCAGAGTATACACTATCTACCAATAAGTATTTGGACACCTGTGATTGAAAAGAAAAAAAAAACTTTATTAATAATCAATAATTATAAGAACCTCCACGAGAGGCAATTACAGCGTGAACCCTCCGGGGCATACTTTCCGCGCAAGTCCTTGTGTGACGGCTAGTGGTATTTTCTTCCACTCGGCTTGGAGAAGACAAGTTCCTTCACCGATTTTGGACGGGTAGTACACCCCTTTATTCGGCAATCCAACTCGTCCCGGAGGTTCACGATAGGGTTCAGGTCTGGGCTGTGGGCAAGCCAGTTCATTCGATTAACCCTATTGACCCTCGCAACATGACAGCTGGCATTGTCGTCCTGGAAGTAACAGGGGTCCACCCTGTAAAACTGCCACAACGTAGGAGGCACATTGTCATCCAAAATAGTGCAGTAGGCATCGGTGTTGAGCTTACCATGAATGGGGACCAAGGGTTCCAATCCATACCAGAAGAAACACCCCAGACCATAATTCCATCTCCGCCGAACTTGACTGTTGGCCCAATGCATTCTGGCAGAAGTCGTTCTCCACGCATACGCCAGACCCAGACCCTGCCATCCGAACGGTAGAGGGTGAACCTTGATTCGTCGCTCCAAAGAACCACTTTCCACTGATCTACGATCCAATTTCGATGTGCTTTGCACCACATTAACCGAGCCGTGCGGTTGAACTTTGTGATCAAATGCTTATGGGCATCAGCACGACCATGAAAACCAAGCAGATGTGCTTCCTTACGGATGGTATTAATTGAAACAGCAATCCCGGATGCCTGTTGAAACTGCTGGAGTATGTGGACCATCGGCTGGGTGCGGTTCTTCCGAATTTCTCTGGACAGCATCCGTCGGTCTCTATCTCCCTGTTTCGTTGGTCTTCAGACTCGGGACACATTCCGACGCTCACCGCTCATCTTCCACTTCTTAATCACATAAGCCACTGTCGATTTTGGGTCATTCAGCTCGCTAGATATGTCCCTTAAGGATCAGCCATTTTTGAGATATTCGACAGTTACACCTTTTTCGAAATCAGAGAGCTCCGAACTGCGTGGCATCTTGCATGGAACTAATGCCGATGTTGTTCCCTACACGATATATACCGGCGGAGGGCGTGATGTATCTCAGGACGGCAGATATAGTCATTTGCGCAGGTGTCCAAATACTTATTGGTAGATAGTGTATCTGCTCATATAATCTAGTCAGTGCAAAATGGTCCCGAGAGATATTTCTCAACTCGTAAACTATATTAAACTAAATTTAAAACGTTACGAAAAGAGTATTGTTTATCACATAATCTAGACAGGGCAAAAAGGACCCGGTGGAGATTTCTTTATTCGTTAACTAGAATAAACTAGATTGAAAATATTATGAACAGAGTCTGTATGATTACATCCAGTTAGTGCAAAAAAAAGCAGCGATATAGATTTCTTTATTCATAAACTAAATTGAAACCGTTTAAAACAGAGTTTGTCAGATTTCATAATATTGTGCAAAAATGCTACGATCGAGATTTCCCTGCTCGTAAGCAAAATCAAACTAGATTGAAAGCATTACAAACGGAGTAGTATGTCTGATCATAACTATAATCTAGTCAGTGTAAAAAGGCCCTGATAGGAATTTCTTTACTCGTTAACTATATTTAACTAAATTAAAAATGTTACGAACAGAGTATGTTCAATCGCATCATCTAGGGCAAAAAAAAGCCCCGATAGAAATTACTACTCGTAAACTACATTTAACTAGATTGAAAACATTACGTACAGTCCGATTACATAATATAGACTTGCATGCATAATCATAATTAAACAAACCTTTTTTACTACAGATTCTTGACCTTTGAAATATGGGGTATATATAATATAGAGCTGCAACATGGAAAATAACGCACAATATAAACTATTGTGTCACAATATAAACTATTGTTACCATATTTTCCTGATTTGGAAAAGATTTCCAGGAGATTAGCCTATCGTTAGGACCTCTTTTTATATATATTTTCGACTATTAATAAATTAAATTAAAAAATTACTTTGGAGTGGAATTATTTTTGGATAACTGAGTTTTATATTTGAGGGCGAATTTTTTTTTTTTTTTTTTGTTGAAATAGTTTAAAAGATGTGACGAAATAAGCAAAAAGCGGGGTCGGATTTTAAGACCAATCTTTGAAATAAAATGTTTTGATCATATTTTCCAGATTGCATCTTCCCCCTATATTTCAAGGGTTATGAACCTAATCTGTAGTATAAAATTCTTGTTTATTTACAAAAGTGCGTTTTTATATCTGAATTCCAATTTAAAAACAGAAATATCTTGTGGATTTAGATCCAAACATTTTATCTACTGCCAAATAACTTAAAAATTAAGCCGTATAAAACGTCTTTATTTTTATATCAATATTTAAAAACTAATACTAAAGTTTAAAATAACTCAGCATTTTTTTTGTGCCAGTCCTGAAAACATAACTATGACTGAACAATTTATGTGTTGTCTAAGTACACTCACATACTCTCACGCGCACTTAAAAGCTTAATACGAGTACAAATTTTAAGCATGACAATTTCATTTTATTCCAATGCCCCTCGGAAGATATTGACCTATAACGATGTAAATTTAAATTTCTTATATTTAAAAAAAAAAACAATATTTAATGATATTTAATTCGCAAAAATAGGCGCGTTTTATAAAATTGGTAATGTATATTTTTTATTGTGCTATGGATAAACCATAAATAAATAATCCTTCACAAATTGTTAGTTTATTAAGAGTTTCAAAACTCATTTTTGCTACACTTTTATTATTTACCACATTTTTACAGTCCCTTTTTAAAATATACCAGACAAATGTATGCAAATCATCAAGGTAAAAAATTAACAATAGCCTGATGGTTGGTAGGGCGCTGGACTAACGTTCGTGAGAACGGGAATTCGAATCCAGACGGTCGAATCCAGCTCCGTGTAGTAAATGGTGATTGGTGCACATTAAATTTGTCGGGTCATAAAGACCTTTATGTCTCCGTAACAGATTCTACTTCTGGGGATACTGGATTGGAAATTGATCGTTCTCTGGTTCAGGTCAAAATTACGATCTGTGTGAATGAGTGGATGTATGAAAGGATCCAACCTATAAACGGGTGTGAGGCATGGGTGTGGAAGAAATCGAATTCTTGGCAATATGTGACGCCATTAATAAACAAGAACAATCACATCCCCAGTCTTTTAATGACCAACGACAACAACAACATTAACAATGAATTATTGAGTTCCTTAACTATAGTTATCTCTTAACGCTAATATTCCAGGCAATATACTGCCTACCTCGAAAATTTAGTGTAAATAAATGTAGCTCATTAGCTGTTAATAAAATTGTTAAAAATAAAAAAAAGAAATCAATCTATTATATAAAATGCTATTTTTCAGTGTTACTTCTGAATTGAGCCTCATTACCTGGATTATTTATTAATGAAATACACACTAATGAGCGCATTGCATGCAATATTGTTTTAAAAATACATTAATTCTTTATTTTTGCGTATCTTTGTTGTACAGTGCATAAAAAAGTACACTGACCACCTTCAATAAGTTTTGATCTAGTGATTGCATTTTCATTTTCTAGAACTCTAACTTAATGGCTGAAATAAGACTTTTTTAAAATTCAATTTCTTAGGAATAATTCGATAGGTTTCGCCAAAAAGAGAAAAAAAAATTTTTTCCAATTAAATTTAAATTTTTTACAATTACATAAGAAACTGTGTACCCTACAATTCAAAATTTTTTTGAGAATTATTAAATAAAATAATAAAAAGTAATAAATACTTACTAAAAAATAATTTTTGCATGGAATTATCTGTGAATAAAACGCAATTTATAATTGTATGCAAGAAGTTTTCAAATTGCTAAAAAAGTTCTTGACACATAGAAAAACATGCAAATAATAAAATGAACATTGAGGGAAACATTGGACTGCTCTCCTGACCTAACTATCAGGACCATATTTCCCGAATTGCGACTACCCCTTATATTTTGGGGGTCAGGAATCCAAATCCGTCGAAAAAAAAGTATGTTTATTTAAAGAAAGTACATTTTTGCGCCTGATTAAAATATAGTCTCCATTAATGAATCACCATACAAAAGGTCACTCTTTCAAACCGTTAAGATGGAGTCCTAGAACACGAGGATAAAAAACTAGTCAGGGTGGTTCGTTTTTTTTTTTTTTTTTTTTAATTTTTTTTTTATTAAATTTTTTTAGCGGAGCTGTACGTTAATATTCTAAATACATACATATTTTTAAGTAATAGTATGATTTTTGCGGTGTAATTTCAATTATTATTTTATTACAGCAGTTATGTAAGGAAGTCTTCCCCATAGCCCCGGTAAGTTTATTTTTATTATACTCTTACATTTACAGATTTTCTCTACATGAAGCAAAAATAAATTACATATGAAAGATTTTATGCAATATTAGGTGTTTTTATACAATACGTTGTGACATTTAAACAATATTAAAAACTTTACTTATCTTCTTGGTGCCGCACAGGCACATTCTCTACACACCCCTGTATTTGGCCAGGCAACGCGCTTCTTACCATCCAGTTAATCCTACTCTACTAGGATCTTCCTTAACGCATCTTTGCCACTTTAGTCTCTGTCTCCCTCTTTTTCTTTTTACGCCAGGTACCCATGAGCTTGCAGCATTTGCAAGATTGTCTCAATCTGTTCTTAGTATCTCCATCTTCGTTTTAAAATTTCTTCATTAACAAATGGGATATTAGCTTTTGTTAAAAGGTCTTTATTTGTTATACTATTGGGCCAGAAGATTTTTAATATTATTTTTAAGCATCTATTTTGATTAAAAACTTAAATGTCTTAAATTTGACAAAAAATATATTTATATTACAATATGTTAAAACTTAGTGCAATGGGAATAAGCGAGAAAGACGGATGTGTAGGACTTAGAAGAAAGAACTGTTCATGCATAAAATTTCTTACATGTATATAATACAATTTATATTGAGTTATCATCGTTTTATTTATATGCAGTGTTTATAAAACTACGTATAAACTTTTATTTAGAAATATCCGTTAAGTTAATTTTTCCTCTAATACTTTTGATCAGGATGACATGAAACATTGTTTTCATTAAAATTCACTAAAACCTACATAACACCCGTAAAACGTGTAGATTTGGTCAAATGGCTTTGATGTTTATACTTTAGTAGTCAAAATTTCCTTAAACGTTATCTGGAGAGAAACTACACTTTAAAAAAAATAACTCAAAAACTTTTTGTACTGATGAACAAGTCTTCTCATCGAAGTATTACAATTAGAGGAAGATACCATATTATGGCTAATATGTTTTACGTCGCGAATTTCTAAGTAAAACGTAAAATTATTTTTGAAGCAATTATTTTAATTGTCCTAAACTCTTGCAACAATAAGCTCATTATGAATGCAAAAAGTATCAAAGTAATTTGCTTAAAATTCAAATTGAAATGTTGTTCTAACTTCCTAACTTAAATTTTTTTTGTGTGAAACAGCAAGGAAGGAGTTTTTTTTTTTTTTTTTTTCACGATAAAATTTTTTGGTATAATCTTTTCCACAATAAATTGCTAAGTTAATAACTTGTTTAATTACATATGCAAGATTAAATATCAATTTGGGTTTTGATACTGAACAAAATAAAATTGTTTATTTAAAAGTGAACTCAACATTCAAAAAAAGTTCTTTATTATACATTTTATAGAAAGTACTAACGCCCCCTTAGAAGACTTCAAAGCCCACTGGGGATGGTATCGACCATGTTGGGAACGTAAGATACAGTGTGAAAAGGCCCAACAGAGATTTCTCTGCTCGCAAATTAGATTAAACTGGACTTCAATCGAGTAACGAGCGCGATATTTTCGATATTTATAACGTAACGAGCACGATATTTTTGATGGACATATCTCGTGCTAAAACGCCCCGATGGAGATTTCTCTACTTGTCAACTAGAATGAAAACGTTTCGAACATATCCTGTCCGATGTACATAATCTTGTGCTAAAACGCCACGATAGAGATTTCTCTACTTGTCAACTAGAATTAAAACGTTTCGAACATATCCTGTCCGATGGATATAATCAAGTGCTAAAACGAGGGATTTCTCTACTTGTCAACTAGAATGAAAACGTTTCGAACATATCCTGTCCGATGGACATAATCTTGTGCTAAAACGAGGGATTTCTCTACTTGTCAACTAGAATGAAAGAATGAAAACGTTTCGAACATATCCTGTCCCATGGATATAATCAAGTGCTAAAACGAGGGATTTCTCTACTTGTCAACTACAATGAAAACGTTTCGAACATATCCTGTCCGATGGATATAATCAAGTACTAAAACGAGGGATTTCTCTACTTGTCAACTAGAATGAAAACGTTTCGAACATATCATGTCCGATGGACATAATCTTGTGCTAAAACGCCACGATAGAGATTTATCTACATGTCAACTAGAATGAAAACGTTAAGAACACATCCTGTCCGATGGACATAATCTTGTGCCAAAACGCCCCGATAGAGATTTGTCTACTCGTTAAATAGAATAAAAACGTTATGAACAAATCTTGTCCGATGGATCCAGATTAAACTGGATTGAAAACGTTATGAACACGATATGTTCGATGGACATAATCTTGTGCAAAAAAGCCCCGTTAAAGATTTCTCTACTAATAAACTAGAATGAAAACGTTACGAACAGATCCAGTCTGTTGGGCATGATCTGGTACAAAAAGGCCCCGATCGAGATTTCTCTACTCATAAATTGGATTGAAAAAGTTACGAACAGAATTTGTCAAATGGACATAATCTAGTGCAAAAAGGCCCCGATATAGATTTCTCTGCCACCAAACTTAATTGAAAGTGTTTCGAACAGAGTATGGACAATTGCTTAATCTAGTGCAAAAAACCATTGTAGAGATTTCTCTACTCGTAAACTAGATTAATATATATACTAGATTGAAAACGTTACAAACAGTGTACTTATGTCCAATTATATTATGTTGTGTTAAAATGTCCAGATGGAGATTTTTCTACCTAGCAAACTGATCAAAATCGTTACGAACGGAGAATGTCCGGTCGCACTATATAAGAAATAATAACCGGCGTTCGAAACACATTTTCTGTGGAACAGAGAACACTTTTATACACTATAAAATCGTGCAACGCTGATTTTCAAAATTAAAAATCCGTGAATTGTGCCTTAATCTTTATTATCAATATTACAGTTTTTCTAATTCATTCAATAGCTTTTTTAACCATTCACTGATTTTTCGTATCAAATCCATAGATTTCAATAACCATTGAATTAATTTTCGAATCCATAGTTTTCATTATCCATTATATAAGTTTCTATCAGCCGTTGAATAATTTTTATGTACATTCAATAGTTTTCATTATCCATTCAATAGTTTTCATGATGCATTTTTTAATTCCCATTTACCGTTCAATAGTTTTTACTAAGCGATCATTTACTTTTATTTACTTTTATAGAATATTTAGAATATAGATATATATTCACTTTTATAGAATATACAGTTATTCATGGGATATTCATTCAATAATTCAAATAGCAAATGCTTAATTCTTGAAATTTCTTAGGAAACGTGAGAGTGGAATAATAATCAAAGATACAAAATAAGCATTCTTAATCATCTAAATAAGAATTTATTATATATAAATAGCGCGGTTTCATTGAAATAAAAAAAAAATGCTGCATAGAATTTTTTTCACGCCAAATTGGTCGCTAAATTAAACAGGGTAAATTTCCCCCCATTCCGATCTGAACAGATAGAGAGAGGTAATATGAAATTAAACAGGGAGGAATATCTGCATATCCGTTGTTGCATACATAATGTATTGAGTTGTAATTGATAGAGAAGGAGTCAGGGATTCTTGCTTCAGAAGAAGGGATTTTAGGAGGAAAGGGAAGATTCCATTATTCATAGAATATTGAATTTCTGTTCTCTCCTTTCACTTCGTGATGTTCGTCGGAAGGATGTTCGAAAGTGTAAAAATGTATTTAGGGAAAATAAAGAAAAGGGAACTTCGGCGACGTATTTAATTTTCCAATGATTTACTTTAAATGTGTATGGTGATATGTTATGCAAAAAAGATAAAAGCATTTCAATGATCTACTGAAATTTTTCAGAGTAGTAATTAATAATGATAATTATTCTAACTTATTATAGGAATAAATATTGCTTAAACAAGAGGTTTGTACGGTTATATAAAAATAGTACGTACCGTCTGGTAATCATGATGACTTAAATTCAATATTTAAGCTTTTTTTCCTCAAAAAATATGTTAAAATTTTATTTTACTAATTTCTTTTTTTTTCTAAGAAAAAGCCAACAAATCATTGGATGCTCCCTGGAACCAGAGATAAGGAAATTTTGTTATGCAGTTAACTTTCACGATATTTCGGGAAAGTAATTTTTAAAACATTGTTGTCTCGATGCGTTAAAAATATCGATATTTCGCTATATATTGTTGCATCTTCCAACTGTTAGACTTTTAAAAATATGACCATTTTTTTTAAAATAAATTTAAAAAAACTCGAGTTATTTATGAAGTGGCTACTCCTTCCTCTATGCTAGCTTAAACTCAAGGTAATAAACAAAGTATTATATCTGAAAAGAGAGGCTTGTAGATTAATACAATCTAATAGTTCGCAATGATATTTATACTTTGACTTTAAACTCTATACTTTGAAAGCACAGATCAAATTAATAAAATTTTCTCTCAGAAAATAATAACAATTCTATTTTTTTTCTCATTAGAGAAAAACATAAGAATCTCCAATTACGTGTAAAAAGTCAAGTTTACTTAATCTTGATTTTCATTCAACTCTAAAGAAAAGGATGTACAGTGCACACAAAAAAAGGAAGAAAAAGACGTACCACTATGAATAACTTTTATTCTAATAATTGGATCTTCACGTTATAGGACTCAATTTTATTGTTCCGAGAAAGTGACTTCAAACATGCCCACGTTACCCACACACAAACGCATAATTAGTACAGGTATTATTTTAAGTTACGAAATCAGACTATAAAACTTACTTTCCCAGAACAAACATACCTTTTTTTAACGGATTATGATTTCTGAACCCGAAAATATATAGAGTAGCTGCAATCTGGGGTTCATAAAGTTTGGTTAGAAGAGCGAACTTTGAACTCCTTAATGTTAGTTTTACTTTTTGCGTATTTCGCCCCATTTAAAAAAAGCTTTTTAAACGTAATGATATCGTTTTGCACAAAATTATAAAATTTGCTTATCCAAACATAATTTCACAAAAAAAATTTTTTTTTTGATAATTCCTTATTATTTTTAATCATTTGAATTATTGATAGGAGAAATTTTTTATTTTTGAATTGTTATGAAATATTTTCATTATTTTAAAGAAAGTAATCTAATGAAACAAAATACAGAAAAGCGGTAGAATAGTTCCTGAGAAATGGGATTTTAAACCAGCCGTGTTTTTTCCTCTCAAAAATCCGAATTCCTCGAAAAAAAGGTGTGTTTTTCAGAGAATTCTTTTTCAGGTCTTTGTGTCTGATTTCGTAACTTAAACTATCGTCTGCACTAATTGATTAGTATATTTAAGGTTACTCCCTCGAACCATTAAGATTGAGTCCTAGAACTTCAAAATCCGATCATTAAAACCAAAAGTTATTCATAGTGGTTCGTTTGTTGTTTTATATGCACCAAACCAAGTGTTTTAGAAAATAACAACTCAGCACATGGGACGATTAAAAACACTCATCTGTAAGGGGAAAAAATAATATACATTTCTCTAATATTGCTACGTAAATGCCTGAAATGACATGTGGCGATTAAAAACACTCATCTGTAAGGGGAAAAAATAATATACATTTCTCTAATATTGCTACGTAAATGCCTGAAATGACATGTGGCGATTAAAAACACTCATCTGTAAGGGGAAAAAATAATATACATTTCTCTAATATTGCTACGTAAATGCCTGAAATGACATGTGGCGATTAAAAACACTCATCTGTAAGGGGAAAAAATAATATACATTTCTCTAATATTGCTACGTAAATGCCTGAAATGACATGTGGCGATTAAAAACACTCATCTGTAAGGGGAAAAAATAATATACATTTCTCTAATATTGCTACGTAAATGCCTGAAATGACATGTGGCGATTAAAAACACTCATCTGTAAGAGGAAAAAATAATATACATTTCTCTAATATTGCTACGTAAATGCCTGAAATGACATGTGGCGATTAAAAACTCTCATCTGTAAAGGGAAAAAATAATATACATTTCTCTAATATTGCTACGTAAATGCCTGAAATGACATGTGGCGATTAAAAACACTCATCTGTAAGGGGAAAAAATAATATACATTTCTCTAATATTGCTACGTAAATGCCTGAAATGACATGTGGCGATTAAAAACACTCATCTGTAAGGGGAAAAAATAATATACATTTCTCTAATATTGCTACGTAAATGCCTGAAATGACATGTGGCGATTAAAAACACTCATCTGTAAGGGGAAAAAATAATATACATTTCTCTAATATTGCTACGTAAATGCCTGAAATGACATGTGGCGATTAAAAACACTCATCTGTAAGGGGAAAAAATAATATACATTTCTCTAATATTGCTACGTAAATGCCTGAAATGACATGTGGCGATTAAAAACTCTCATCTGTAAAGGGAAAAAATAATATACATTTCTCTAATATTGCTACGTAAATGCCTGAAATGACATGTGGCGATTAAAAACACTCATCTGTAAGGGGAAAAAATAATATACATTTCTCTAATATTGCTACGTAAATGCCTGAAATGACATGTGGCGATTAAAAACACTCATCTGTAAGGGGAAAAAATAATATACATTTCTCTAATATTGCTACGTAAATGCCTGAAATGACATGTGGCGATTAAAAACACTCATCTGTAAGGGGAAAAAATAATATACATTTCTCTAATATTGCTACGTAAATGCCTGAAATGACATGTGGCGATTAAAAACACTCATCTGTAAGGGGAAAAAATAATATACATTTCTCTAATATTGCTACGTAAATGCCTGAAATGACATGTGGCGATTAAAAACTCTCATCTGTAAGGCGAAAAAATAATATACATTTCTCTAATATTGCTACGTAAATGCCTGCAATGACATGTGGCGATTAAAAACACTCATCTGTAAGGGGAAAAAATAATATACATTTCTCTAATATTGCTACGTAAATGCCTGAAATGACATGTGGCGATTAAAAACACTCATCTGTAAGGGGAAAAAATAATATACATTTCTCTAATATTGCTACGTAAATGCCTGCAATGACATGTGGCGATTAAAAACACTCATCTGTAAGGGGAAAAAATAATATACATTTCTCTAATATTGCTACGTAAATGCCTGAAATGACATGTGGCGATTAAAAACACTCATCTGTAAGGGGAAAAAATAATATACATTTCTCTAATATTGCTACGTAAATGCCTGAAATGACATGTGGCGATTAAAAACTCTCATCTGTAAAGGGAAAAAATAATATACATTTCTCTAATATTGCTACGTAAATGCCTGAAATGACATGTGGCGATTAAAAACACTCATCTGTAAGGGGAAAAAATAATATACATTTCTCTAATATTGCTACGTAAATGCCTGAAACATTTAATGAATATTTGTTTCAAATTAGACTTTTTTACCTAATAACAAATACAAGTTGACTAAATTATAAATTATGACAAGAAAATTGGCTGAGTTAAGAAGTTAATTCAACAGTTAAAATTTATATAATATTTTTATGATTTGCCGCAGGTTATAACACAAGCAAAAGTATTCAGTATTTCAGGTGTTGTATTGAAAATTAACTCTGTATGAAAAATTGAAAAGGGGAGAATAGAACTGATTAAAAAAATATAATAAGCTTTGTAATCATTAGGATACTTAATTTGAATAAAAAAAATTCTCAATTAGAGATATTAATAGAAAATGTATAAAAAAAATCGGGAGAAGTCAAGTTTATTTTAAGATTTAATTTTTTTTTATCAAAGATATTGAGTTAATAATAGAAAATGTAAAATAAATAAATAAACAAATGAATAAATAAAAACGAGTTGCATTCCTTTCAGTTGCTTGCACTTATACGATTTTACTTTTACCTCAAGAGTTTTGTTTAAACTACTTCTTTCTTTTTCTTATTACGTTTATAATGAAAAGTGAGTTTCATTTTTTCAATTATTTTTTATAATCATCCACTTATTCTAATAAAATAAGTTAAATTTTTGAACGTGACATTATCTTATATTGTTTGATTACAACTTAATGAATGGTACTTTTAAAGAAATAATTAATTTAAACTTAAGAAGATAAAAAACTCAATAACTATCACGTTCTGAAACAGACAGGTATGTGTTCTTCATGAATTGAAAGTAACTCAAAAATATAAGAATTTTAAATTATGGAAAAGGAATTGAAAGGTTCTCTCTTTTATTCTTAACTGAAAGGCCACGAATCCTCCTTAAGTTAACATACTTAAAACCTCAAATTAGTTTTTTACAACATTTAGTTTCATTTGTTCATCGAAGTTGGAGCGTGCCAATTGAAGTTAAAGACAAGTATTTCAAGAGCACCTTTAATCGCAATTATTGCGCTTAAAGTGGCTTAAACGTTCTAATTTTTTAAATGTTTTGCAATTGACTGCCCTTTTAAAGAGTTGAAATCACGTATTGCATCTCAGCCTGCTCCCCCTTTTTTTTTTCTATTCAACGAAGTGTAATTGAGTATTGAGGGGTAAAAAGAGGATAATAATATTTCTATTTCTATATGTTAGAAAGAAAAGTTCCAATGAAAATATTTTTGAATAGAATTCGAATACTCATCACTCAAAACTTTTTTTTAAATAAAAATTCGTAGCTTATTTAAAAACAAAACAATATCTTCAATAGTTAGTTTAAAATATCTGAATACGCTTCAAAATAAATAGCATATTTTCGTTGAAAACACAAATAAAATCACACAAAAAATAAGATTTATTTATTACTAGCTGAATACTAGCTTTCAGATACATTAGGAGGGCAATTCGAATAAAAAGATAGAATTTTAATGAAGTTTTCGTGACTTCATTCCAGCTAAGAAAATTCTTTTATGTAAACGACGGAATTTTTCCTATTTATTTATCTGCAGACGATAGTTTAGAAACAAAAGAAATTTAATACAAACAGCTTAGAATATCTAAACAAATAGTATCCACTAATATTAAAATACACAAAAATGGAAACGTTATGGAAGAAAACACATTTAACGAACTTTTTTTGATAAAGTTAGTTTTATTGAAAGTATTCATAATTACTCCGCTAACGAATGAAAACATAAGGATAATTAGCGTAATTGCCAAACGATCTTGAAAAAAAGCAAGAGAAGTGAATTGTTGAAAACGATGTTCGTTTTCTGTATGACGATGCATTGAATATTATATTCTTTTTCTCTTTCATTTTCCTCTGCCAAATGAACTGTAGAAGAAAGTTAACAAATGAGGTTTAAAAGCAATTGTTTTACTCGATCTTTGTTATAAAGAATAGTTTATTCTAAAGAACGAGAAAAGAGTTAATGGGAACATTAAGCAAAGAATAAGTGAACATTAGAGCCGAGATAAAGCATTAATTATTCGAAAGAATGATATAAAAATTATTAAGTTAAAACAAAAAGGCTCCAAAATTGCTCTTTTAACATTACTTTTCTTAGAGGGCTAATGAATTGGGAGTCTTTTTAATTATGTGTAAACGTTATTTTCGCAACAACAAAAGAAAATTAACCATTTACTCAAAATGGTACTGAAGCTAAATGGCAATCAAACAGTTACTACAGAACAAAAGGAAAATTTCCTCGCAATTAATTCACAGATTTTCTCTCCCTTTATTCGATGTCAATGCAATAATAATAAAATGTTTCTAACTTTCACAAACTGTTATTAACATTTATTTTTATAGACATTATATTTTTTTCGGAAATAATACGCTGATGAAATAAAATCAGGGAGACGAAAAATGAAATTTAAACATTTTATCGTCACAGGCACATTCCCGTAAACTACTCTTATTAGTGAACAAATATTTTCTTTTTTTTCTTCAAACCATTAAAGTTTGTAGAATTTTAAATTTCACAATTTTTTTATTCTATGTTAACATCCTTATTTTGTACCATTATTGTTTATTGTTATTAGGAGTCTGCGTCCCCTGCTCGCTCCACTAACTAACCCCGTAACTGGTTCACATTCCTCATTGTTTCTTTCTTTTTTTTTTCCATTTAAAATCAGCATTTTTCACACAAGGCACAGAATATTTTGTTTCCAAAATAAAGAATTATTAAATTTATGCAAGAACATTTTTGTTAATATGTTAATCGTAACGAAATAGAAGATTACCTAGTTTTTAAAAACTAATCGGTTCTCCTTGGAAAAAAAAATTATTTAAGGAATACAGATTGCGGGACTCAATAATTAGTTATGAAAGAAAAGCAAGTTGAAATTTTAAAGATATATAACGCTAACCTTATATCAAGCAACCTCTTATAATTTGAAACGTTTTGATGCAATTTTATGATTTACATCTAGTAACTCACTTTCTTTTTTTAATTATATCTATTTATTTTCTTCTGTTATTTTAGACATCAAGTCAAGCGCGAACTCAAAAAATAAAGATCTCAAGAGAGATAAATTTTTCTACAACAATGGAAAAAGAGTCAATAAAGCAAAAAAGAGTTGTAAAAAAACACGCGCTTAAATTTTAATAACTTTCGAACAAAAAGAAATTTCGAAACAAAATTAAAGTTAAATTAACGTGGAAATGGTTTTTTCAGGAAGTCAAATTTTAACTCCGTACCTTAGTTGCATTTCAGTGGGCTAAAGATTGATAAAGCATGGTATTTTTTATGACATGTTCTATCGACATGCAACGCAAATATGAGTTAATTTCATATCGAGTTTACAACTACCAATATTCAACTCCTTAGCCTTGAAATTTTGAACCCAATCTAGAATACACGGGAACTCCAGGATCAAGTATTGGGAGAAATTTGCCTTCGTGGAAGACTTTTTGATGGAATTAACCAACAATAGCATTGCGTGAAGAGGATTGTGAAACCCACCTTTGGTTAGCCTGACGACAAAGGAACTCTAACCCATAATCCGTCTACCACTGAGGATATTTTACATCATCACTGTGTTCATTGCAAACCGTAAACAGAATTAACATTCACCAACCACCGCGGAGATTCGAACATGGGAACGCTAAATCCCCTAAACCACATTATTTTGTTTTATTTTGGGATTTGAACCCGGGTCACCTTATTGGGAGGCGAGTTTTCTATACTCTGAGCCACAATGACTTAATTGAAAATATTTTGTTTCATTTCATTTTTTAATCGTCTTTGAAGAACCAACCTAATCTTGAGTTTACGATTATCAATGTAAAAGGCCGTTGCCTTGTAATTTTGAACCCTATTCAGAAGACAAGGGAACGTCTGGATGAAGTATTGGGGGGAAATTTGCCTTCATGGAGGACTTTTTGACGGAACTAAGCCATATTTGCGTTACATGAAAAGGAAAGTCAAGAAAACCTCCCACGGTAAGTCTGATGGGAAGGGGATTCTAACCCATAAACTTTCTACCACTAGGATATTTTACATCAGCACTGTGGTCGATGCGAGTCTTGTGCGGAATTCATATCCACCAGAACTGGAAATATCAATATAGGCCAGCGTTTTCTACTGGATGCCAGACCATTCCAAGTAAAATATTCGTTCATGTCTGTTAGCTTTGCCCTTTGCGCCATTTTGGTGTTTCAAAGCTATTTTGAAAATAGTGTGTTTTTTTTAAAATTTATTTCTACTCAATTAAGCCACCTTATGAAGATTTTTATTGTTAACTTTAAAACTTGGTAAGAGAAATTGCTGGTTTTCTGTACAGAAACCATAAACCATAAATCCACAGCGCTTGTATTTAGATTTAATTGATTTTTCATATGTTCGGTTATTTTTTTGAACTAACGGTAGTTTCCAAAATATGTATTTCCTAAATTAAAATGTAATTTTTTTTATTAATTATTTAAGCTAAAAATATGAATGTTTAGTTAAATAATGTAGCAAAATTATTTCGTATGTAAGAAAACAATATTGAATATTAAATTTCACGAACAGAATTATGTTGGTAATTTTATCGAATAGATTACTTTTACTCTCTTTTCTAAACTCAAGAAAGTAATTTTTTTGCTACTTAATATTAAAGCATTATACTAATGTTTGATTAATTTCGATTACTCTAACATGCATAATTAATGCCTCATGTTACATCCATTTAAGTTTTTTTTTTCTTCGTAAGCAAATAGAGTGAGATCAATTGCTTTCAAGACATCTTTTTTTTTACAAAGTAAGTATTAATAATGCAAGCTTTTATAAAAATAACTAAAATTAATTACCCGCGTTTAGAAAGAGATGAAGTACGTCCGCGACTCACGTAGGGAAAAAAAAATTTTGCTTGGAATATTAGTTAATTAATTTAGAACTGCATCTAAAGCTATGGCCTTTATTAGCTATTAATTAAAATAGTTTTCTCTTTAGCGGATATGCACGAAGTATATTTATTTATTTTTTGAGAAGTATTTTTGTAAAGTTGTTGCAGAAGTGATTTAAAGTGAAATGAAAAATATAAATCTATTTTATTCTAAAAACAAACTGTCGACTTGAGGCCGTGGATATCGTTTGCAAATTTTAAATATCTTTTGATGCGTGAAGGTTTTTATAGTAAAATATGAAGAATGAGATATTTTAATTAGAAAATTTTCCAATCTTGTTTTTAAAATTATTCATTTTAAGTAAATGTTTCAAATACTTTTATATTTTAGGCACGTATGTTTTTGTTTACATTAATAAACTTATTTTAATTAAAATAACTTTCAATTGTTTTTTTTTTCTGAGAATATTATCAAAACAAGTATATTAATTTAATTAATATTCACGATCCTAATTCATTTTTATACTGATAAAAACAGTTAGTAGATACAATGTTTCCGAATAAAAACTACGGCTGAGGAATTAATTATGAAGCGAAACGAAATTCTTTTGTTATAAACTCTCTGTAACTGTAATCTTTTGAAAACTGTGATGTAATACTTTTCCTAATTTGGAATTCAACAAATCTTAAAATTGTAAACTTAAACTCTTCACCAAATCAAGCGGTCATATTCACCTTGATGGTATTATTAGAATATAAACACCATTAAAGGATAATGCTTACACAAATTTTGGAACAAGTTTGGAAACCGTCAGGTGTCAACAGCTGAGCGTTTTAAATCGCGCGCGAAATGGTGCAAGCTTGTTATCGTTTCGCAATCTACAAGATTGTGCTGTTACAAAAATTAATTTGTGTCATAAAGATAATTGAGCTTTCTTAAGCTAATTTATATATCTATGCCAATTATATTAACTAATTTTATAAAATTTAAGTTTAATCCGCTTATGTTCTACTAAGCCTAATTCGAATTTATTTTAATGTTCTCTCCGTGTTGGTCTATGGTTGATTTACAAACAAATTTTAGTTTTAGATATGTTCAGTGTATGCATTCTAAATCAATAGTTTGTATTGTAATATTAGATTGTATTTGTATCGTAAAGTAACTTTACTGATTCTTATGTGTATTGTATCTTATAACCATTACTGATTCTGGTGTTATTGGAGATCAAAAATAGTGGCAACTACTTTAGACCAAAAGAAGAGTAATATTGGTGTTTCTCTACACTAAGAATTAACCTTGATGTTCCTTGACACCATTTTTGATCTAGAGTAGTTAACACCACTTTTGGTGCTTAGATACACTAATTTCTTTTTAATTGTGTGTGCTATTAATTATCATAAATAAATTTCAACGTGAATTACAAATTTATAATGTGTTCATGGAGGTTCTGTATAAATTTGTAGTTTTATAAGCATCGTGTTTTATATTTCAATATTATCTTTATCTTATTTAAAAAAATAATAATAATAATTGGTGTTTTCAAGCATTTCTTTATTCTTTTCGAAGTCTTATTCTTTAAGTTTGATGCTTTCTGTTAATAGCTCAACCAATGAAATATAATATCAAACCAATAAAATATAATATTTTGGTTTTATGAAAAATTTTTGTGACATCAACTTGCGAATGTTGTCTGTAAATATGTTTCAATATTAAAAATAAAACAATTTTTTCACAAATTTTTAAATAATTATGTTGTTTTTTCATAATAACTTAAGGTTGAACTCGACTAGAATTAAAGACTACAAAATCTTTGCTTTTAAATACGTTAAAAATAACTTTCAACCTTTGAGCAGACTAAACTGTACAACATATATGTAACTTAACATTTGTACTGATGTACTTTATTTAATTCAAAAATAACTTTTAAAGAAAAATAAAGCAACATAATATTTGAGCAAGTGAGTTTATAAATGATACACTTTTAGAATTATTTTTTAATCTTCTGTTCCAAACTTTCATAATTTAATAAAATACGGATTATCAAATCATTTTTTGAGTTAGTCATTCTTAATATATTGTAGTTTATCTTTAAAAAATATTATAATTAGAGTTTCTTATATTATATATCATGACATAAATTAAGAATAGCCATGATCGCTAATTTTTACCCCCTTAATAGCTAACATTTTAAAATAATTTTCCCTGTTGCAAAAACATAAAAATAAACTGTACAACATATTCTTAATCTAGAAATTGTTCTGCTATATCTCATCTTATGGAAAAATAATTTTTTAATTGTAAAGAAATTTTCTATATTTTGAAAAAACTATTCCATAATTAATTCATTTTTAGAATCATTTTCGAACTTTCCGTTTAAAACTTATATTATTGAATTAGATAAGGACTACGAAGCAATATATTGAATTATGTATTGTAATAGTTTGTATAGTGTACAAAATTTAAAAGCTAATTTTAATATATTTCTTTCAAAAAAAATAAAAATAAACAAAGTAGAGTTTTTATATAGTTCAACATAAATAGGAATCTACCACAATAGCAAACGATTCTAAAAATAACATTTTTAAAATCGTTTTCTAAATAACCATTGTAAACCTTCTTCTTCTTTTTTTTTTTTTTTGAATAAAATTAAGAGTTTAAGTCATAGTTTGAGTTACGTATAAATAATAGTTTGTAAATTGTGAGAAATTAGACTGCTAATTTTAATAAATTTCATACAAAAATATTAATAAAAATAAACAAAGTAGAGTTTTTTTATAGTTTAACATTAATAAGAATATACCACAATAGCAAACGATTCTAGAAATAACATTTTTAAAATGGTTTTCTGATTAATCATTTTAAACCTTTTTTTATTTTTTCGATAAAATAAAAATAAAAAAAGAATTTAAGTCATAATTCAAGTTACATATAAATAATAGTTTGTAAATTGTGAGGAATTAGAAAGCTAATTTTAATAAATATTCTTACAAATATATAAAAGTGTTTTTATAAAGTCAAGCAGCGTTGCGTTTCACGTTCATAAAAAGACAGCTTAAAGCAACATTCCACAAAAGGAACCATCGCCAACATTTGAAAATCATTTTTCCCTCTACGTTTCCCGCGCAAAGAGAAAAGAAATCCCTCTCTACGGGGCACTATCAAACATAGAAATCAATTGATGTCGATGGCGGAGGCGACGTCTTGCTATTCAAATCAAGTGAAAAGGTATGAAGGCATGGTTCCGAAAGAGCGGCGCTGCTCGGGGGAAAAATAATCTTTAAAACTAATCGATACATTTTGACGGGCTTTCTTCCACATTTCTCTCTCATTTTCAAAAATCCCCTCTTCTCATTTTAAACAAGTCTCAAAAGACTATTTTTCTATAAAATAAAAAACTAATTACACGACGACACTTTACAATGAGCTCTAATTACATTGCAATTGTTTGAAATTCTTCAACAGCTTAAGGTAAAATTAGGTAAGTGATAAATGATTAAACCTCTTACTATACAGAATTGATTGATTGATTAATTATGGATTTATAAATAATTGCTTTATTTTAATTAAAGCTACCTATGGCTATTGGTTGGAGAAAAAAAATGTTACAAATTACCAAATTTTTATTTTATTTTTAGCTTTTAACATATAATTTTGGGCAAAGTCTTACCTTTAAATATTAAAGTATGAGCAGCTTTAATATTCATATCAGAAATTTGTACTACGGCTTACAAACTACAATCCATTGCAATCATTTAGTAACAAGCACTAATTTTTTCTTTTGAAAAAAAGTAACTCTTAATATTCGATACTATATGTTAAAAAATATAGCATACCAAACATTTTAATAAAAATAAAAATTATTGATTTCAGCAAAACCAACTCATATCCACTCAAAAATGTAGACACTATATAGTGAAAAAATGTTTTAGTTGAATAATTATCAAAAATCAATACTCGATTGTTTCCCTATTGTTTGAAGAATTTCTAAAAATGTAATTCCTAAAAAAATAACTACAGGCGTTTCATGTGTACTTTGCGGGTACCTATGCGTTTAACAAAATCCCTTCCCTTTACCTTCTTCGTAAACTTTTTGTACTGAGTTTGATCACACGTTCTTCAAAGATTTCAAATGCAATGACCACTTTAATATTCTTTGCTAGAAACTTCAATTTCGGTGTAATTGAAGTGTAAACTAGCTCACGACTTTTTGCTTAAAAAACAGTTAAGATCATTTAAGTAGGTAAAGACACTAAGTTTTTTTCCAAAAAGTCTTTGTACTTTTTGTCGATTTATTTTCTGATTTACAACCCATTTGGTAAGTTAGTCATTTAAAACCAATACTGCGCCAAGTTAACTCATATGCTTGACGATCCTAATAACTGGAACATATTTTTGGATCATTTATTAAAAGGAGCCATGAATATGTGTAAACAATGAGATCATCTCATTTTTATTCTTCTGTGAGATTTACAGTTCTCCTAGTTCATTAAAACACGTTGTTTTTCACCCGTTCTATTTCTACCAATTCACCCGTTCTATTTTCACCAGACTTATTTTTTTCTCTTGCTGTCTTTTGTACTTTCCTAACAACAGCATTACATTCTTCTGTAAGTTGTGTTTTTAGAGAGCCCATAACTTGAAGCAATATTTCTTAAACATGTTTTTTTTTCAATCGTCCTTTACCATGGTAAAGGAATATCGGACCATCGGTCCAGTTTTTCGTATCCTTGCATGCTTATTTTAAAGATAAAATTTTCTATTATTATTATATAACATAGAAATTGTTCAATTATACGAAATTCAATGTTGTAAAACAAATTTTCACATCATGTACTGTTTTAAATGCATGCTGAAAATAGATTAATTGAGACGCGATGTCAAAGCGGTTAAGACACTGAGTTGCGGATATGAAGAATTCGGGTTCGATCCCAGGTGTAGGCTTGAAAACCACCCAATTTCATATCGATGGGTATCAGTTTATCTGGAAAGTGGAAGGCTAGTCTACAATGCAGACCACGTTGTCGTAGGTCATGTAATCTTAACCTCCGTAATCACCTGGTTGTTGCAAAAGTGCTGAGCTTTCAATAGAATAATTAAACCATGTACGAGTATAGAACTCATATTTCGTTTTCTATACCCTAGAGTCTAGGGTATAGAATCGAGATCTAGGTTATCGTTTTCTACACCCTAGAATCTAAGGCCTAGACCTACTAGGCAGCTGAAAATATAAATAAGCAACTTTTCCTGAAAATGAATAATTGATTGTTAGCATTTATATGATATCAAAATATTAAACGTCATACAATTTTTATGGTAAGACTAGGGGGCTAAGGCCCCTGTTCACTACCGCTCAACAACCCCGATGATTGCTTCACAATAATTGTTTCTTCGCGGTAGAAAACAGTTTTTCTACTAAAGTCAAAATTATATTCTTAACATATATGTAGGGGAGAGTGGGGTCAATTGTAACATTTTTTACTTAACTATTTTTAACTAACAAAACATCCAATATATTATTAGTATTAATTGACAGACGAATAAAGTAGACTATCCTCTACTAGAAAAAAAAATAAATGCCTTATTTTAAATGTTATTATATTAGTTATTAGCAATTTTTGACAGTCGTGCACTTGTTACAATTGTCCCCACTTACAGGGTCAATTGTAACAGTTCATAAATTCAACTAAAACATAGTTAATTATACATATTATCATAGTTGTGATATATTTTTTTATTGATCAAAATAGTAGTGATACTTTAGGTGTAAAAATAATAATGAGCAGAGACCTAAAGGGTTAAACTTTTAACTTTAAGGGGTTAAAAATTTTAATTTATGCTGTGAAAGGTGACAAATAAAATAATGCACATGCAACATAATATAAATGATATAGGAAACTATTGGTGGTTTCCTATATCATTTATATTATGTTGAAAGAGTTAAGTAATGGTTTGTAAGCATAAGATTATTTATTTTCAGCTGTTACATTCGTCCCTTTACTTATTGTTACAATCGTCCCCAAGACGCCATTTCAGCTTCATTTGTTAAAAACAATGCTAGTTAATTAACAAAACTAATCTTTTTTTTAAATGCTAATTAAGGTGTCCACTTACATATTCGGTTAATAATTTTTATTTGTTTATACAAAATTCTTTGTTACAATATAATATTCTAATCCCAAAAAAATGTACTTACGTAGCGTGAAAATATCTTTTGTGATGTAACTCTTTCAAAAGTACATAAAAATGGTTGCCAGCAGGGGCATACATGTAGATTTATTAAATACACCTTGTGCGCTACCTAGGAACCAAATCTAGAACCAGACACTCGACATTTTTGCTCTGTTACAATTGACCCCACTCTCCCCTACTAAAAGGAATTCTGTTTACTTACGCGATTGCACTTCTACTTCCCACGTCCAAATATTACTATCTATTAGTATTATAAACATTTAGATCTCTTGGTGAACATAAGTGATTTTTCTAATTATCATTTTTTAAATAACATTGATATTCTTATAATTATTCTTATATTGTTCAAACAAATTTGATGAGTTCACAACCATAATTTAAAATATTCGCTAATAATAGCAGTACTGGAAAATAACTTTAAATTAGGGATACTAAAATATTTAAAGGAAAACAATACCTTTACGACTTTTCTTAATTTTATGCTGATGACAACCTAAACAATATGGAAATGAAGGGGGGGGGGGATTGGATCCTACCACGTGATTTTCCGGCCAATAAAAATGCGCCGACAACAATGGAAAACGGTGTCAGACCATTATGATTTTATGTTATATAGAAAAATATTTTTATCAGAAGGTTTAATTATAAAGCATATGAATATTGCATTGTATTAAAAAATTGATTATCTATAAGAAGAAGTTAAATTAAAAATTTCAGTTAAGCTCATTTTGGCGAATTTTGAGATTTTTGTTTATTTTCCCTCTAATTGTTAAACATAACCTTTTTTTTATCAAAAAAGTGAAACTCGGCATCAGTAAATTCATTTACGAATCAATTAAAGTGCGCACTTTCCTAAAAATTAGAAATCGGTTACGAGAAACTAAATTAAAATTCACACTGATAAACTCAGAGTCAGAACTAATCAATTAAATCTTCCCCTCCTAATCGTAGCCAGTAATTCAATAAGAGGCTGGGGAACAGTTAATTAAAGATAAGCCGAGTGCATTGTTAACTTACAAGATAGCAATAACTGCTTTAAATAAGCTGTTCTATTCAAATGTTGCTCAGATGCAGTGTAATTATAGTTATACAGGGAGATTATTAAATACGGCTTAACTATAACCTAACGTCAGATATCCAGGTTAGAATAAATTACTTGAAGGGATAATGTAATTTGAAGGTGGTTGTACTGATTAACAATTCCTATGAATGCGAAAACCTTGCAAAGAATAGTTATGATTGTTTTGAAATTAGAATGGTTTAAATTTTCGGCGACGGTGAATTCATTTATTATTTGTTTTTATTTTTTTATAGTTACTTAACAGAGTAAATTAATTCAGTTACAAATGTTTCTCGTATAAATAGGGTTGTTAGTTAAACTTTAAAAGACAATTAACAACAGCAGTTAAGTAAAGTAGAATCGGGCTTTATAATCAGAAATAAAACTCTCATTTTTGACGATTTAGATATTCTTAAGCTATGTTTCGTTGTTTCTGATAATGATTTTAACGTCAAGAAATAGTATAAATTCGAACTAGACTTAACAAAAGCGAAATGATTGGAAGTTATATATTATAAAATTATTTAATGCAATTGACAGATTCAGTAAATTTTATGAGAGCATACAAATCTTTATTGCACAACTAAAAACAAATATTGCCTTAATAAGAGTTTGCATGAGTAGTTTTTCAGATATATGGGTGTTGTGTTATCAACAATGTCAACCGTCATCTATCAAAAGAAGAGAGAATCCAGTTAACATGTCCTACAAAAAGGGAATTTATTCATTGCAGTGGTAGTTACGCTGCATTACTACCCCACCAGAATTTTATCTGTGATCTAATTCGATGAATGGATACCACTAGTTGATTCATTGCTGTTTTGAAACAGGTCGAGAGAGCTACGTTAAGATCACCAGGCTGTAGGTGCGGGTCGTGAGAACTGTATTAAGATCACAGTTGTGAGCGTGGTCTCTCCTGCGTTGAAATTAGCAGTAAAGTGTGTACTGGTTCTAGTGGTGTGTGATCGAGACTGGGCAGCAACAGTACGAGGAGGATAATATCGCAGTCACAAATAGAAAATCAACTGTACAAGTTGTACCATCCTTCGAAGTTAGCGCAAGATAGGACTGTCAAGATAGGGGTATTCAGTTTGCTACTAAAGGCTTAAGGGTGGTTAGAATACCGACGATGTATACTTTCATCTATCAAAAGATATCCAAGATAGAGTCTCAGTCGCAGTCGTTTCGGTTGGTCGGGGTGCCTGAGACTGGAATGGCCCTTTACCCTTTCATCATCAGGTGAAGATCGTAGAGGTGGAAACCTACTAGTCCTTGTTGCCTAAAAATAAATGTAGGAATTAATAAAGGGCACATTACCCGAGTAGTTATCATCATGTGAGATGAACTTTGAAAATACATAAATATAACAAATAAAGATAAAAATAAGAATACATAGTGTAGTACGTCTACCATTACAAAAATACAATTCCAATTCACTAATATATAGGACATGTTAACTCGATTCTATGTATGGAGTACCTTTTCATGGATGAAGGTTGACATTGTCGATATCTACTCTCCCCACATTGGTGACCTCCGGACGTGATGTGAACATGCCTACCATGACAGAAACTTCCACTTATATATGAGCACGCCTATCTTGACAGTAACTCCCTCTTCGATCGGAACACGCCTACTTCGATGGATTTTTCACATTGAACAGTTGACTTGCTACTTGTGACTGCGACATGATCCACCTCCTCGCGCTATTGCTACTCAGTCCCACAACGTCGGCCTGCATACACTCGACCTCTAAGGACAACACAGGAGCGACCACGACAGTGAACTTAATACAGCTCTCACGATCAGCAAAAAGTACGGTGATCATAATACAGCTCTCCCGGCTTCTCAAACAGCAATGCATCAACTAGTTGTATCCGTTCGTCGAATTCTGTCACAGCTATAATTATTTTGGGAGAGTACTGTAGTGTGTCTACCACTACAAAAATGCAATTCCAATTCACTAGTATATAAGACATGTTAACTCGATTCTATGTTGGGGTACCTTTTCATAGATGAAGATTGACATTGTCGATATCTACGCTTCCCACAAATAGATATATAAATAGTAAACAATATTGAAAAATTATACTTCCTGTAGAAAGTTAGTCAGTACCATAAGAAAAAACACTCACGTTTCAACTACATATATCTATATATATATATATATATATAAAAAATAAAACAGTCGAACAATAGTAAACACGCTTAATGTAAACTATCTTTCAGGGTGAACTCGAATTTCATTATTCAGGGAAAAATTTTACTTTTAAGGTAAACTTTATTTTTCTTCTATCTAAGGTAAAATTTATTTCTCTTCTATCAGGTAAGAAAACTAATCATTCATAGTTCTATATCTAAAAAAGAAGATTTTTTTAATGCTTTGTTATAGTGTTACCTGAATTAACACCGTCGAGGGGGATGGGTTATTACAAGAAACAACAGAAGTCTTTTTGTACTCTAATGTGAATCGAGTTTTTTTTTTTTTTTTTTCACCTCAGGGGAATGTTTCATGAGTGTAATGATGCATGTTTTCCTGAGAAATGACCACCCATACTGAACCTTTGTTTAATATGGATAGGGATTTCTCCCACACTCTCACATAGGTTGTTCTAGGAAATTGATAGTGCTGAATTGCATTTTTACGGGTGAACTCATGTGAAGCTAAAATTTTTCTTAAATTTCAAAAACTTTGGTTTACTTTCCTTTTAATGTATGCTTACAAAGCAATTTCTTGTAATGCAAAAAAAAAAATCTAATCATTTTTTGACTTTGGTTCAAAAGTTAGAAGACTTTTGGAAAACATGAGCGAATAAAAACTAAACAGCACGCTATTACCAATTATTTTGTTAGTAGTCCTCTCTAATTTGTTCAATAAATCAGTTTACTCATATTAGTTAATTTTTACTAATTTTTTATTTGCTTCTACAGAATTTTTAAAAAAAAAAATAGATCGTGGAAAGTAAGTCCACTTTTTAAATTTCGTCTGAATTATAATAATTATGAATTATACAATTCAAAAGAAATTTCCCCTCAGGTCATTTTGCTAAAGTAGAATTTAAATTTTGTTTATATTATAATATCAACTGGAGGTATTTAATTGTTTTTATATCTTTAAAAATGAACAACCTAAAAACGAATTTTTCTGCTTTTTAAATAAAATTTGCATTTACTGAATTTTAGATCATGGGTAGTTTTTCCCCTCTTTGCATTAAAATTGAGAAGAAAATTCATAATTTTTTATTCTAATTGGAAATCCTTATTCGAGGTTTATTTGAACAGTTGATAATAACTATTAATTTAATAATTATTATCGAATGAATAGCTAGACGCGCGTAAAAATTTATAATTTGCGTGTCAAAAAGTTAATCAATGTTTAAGCTAAATAATTACTTTATTTAGTCTAGCGTTAGTCAAATTTTAACTAAACCGTTTTTAAAAGTCTGTCAATTTTTTTTTTTAACTTATCAAATGGAAATATCTCTACATTTTATAAAGACTTATTTATACAAACACCAAGCCTTTTTATATAAGCTGAACTCAAATATGAAATATGACTCATTGGGGTGGCACTTAAATTAGGTTAAGCAAAATAATAAATGATAAAGGATTTATGAACTAAATAAAATAAATAAATAATAAAAATAAATAAATGAAATAAATATATAAAATAAGTACCGGTGAAGACAAGACCTTGCCTTGTAGGTTTGTATATCAGTGAAAAATATTAAATTTCATAAATTGTTAGTTGTCAAGCAAAAGAATAAATAATAAAGTATTTATTAAGTTAATAAAACAAGTTCGTTAATTAATTAATTAAATTACTAATTACAATGAATAAATAATTAACCTGAATAAATGAAATAAATAAATACCATAAATAAATTATAAAATAAATAAATTGTTTAGCATGTAAGTTACATGGTACAATTACTTGTCTTAGAATTAAAAATTTTTACTTTTATTCATTAGTTTTACTGCGTTTATTCATTATTCATTAGTTTCTATGATAGTACACGTTCGCATGTTTGTAAAACAACCAATATAAAGAGCACAATACTTATCTATTGTCCTTAAAACTGGGCAAAAGGGTAGCTTAAATTGAAAATTATTATTAATCAACATGAAATTTTGATATTGCTTATTCTGTCGTAAATAGTATAATAAGTTGCGCATACTACGCCGAAATAGAAATAGAAATATCGAACTTTTGCATTGATTCATTACTTTTATTGGTAAGTACAGGTTCGCATGATTCGGAAGACAGTTAATATGACGAATATTTTACGCGTATCTATTTTCTTTAAAATGAGGCAAAAGATCTTGCGAGTTGGTTCCATTAAAACGAATTATAAATCAGTCTGAAATTTTAAAATTGCTTATTCTGTGCGTACACGGAGGAAAAAAATCTGGCAAATTTACCGTACTGTGTGATAATGACATTTCTGGTTCAAAAAAAAACATAATTTTGGTAATAAGATCAAAATAGTATACGATATTTATAAACTATGCATTTGGTAATTCCGGTTTTTAAAATTACAGTTCTTATTTTCAAGCATTTCGCAGAAAATACAAAACTGAAAAATATCTATAACCCATTAAATGTTTTTCATGCCGTGCTCCGAGGTTTCTTGAAAAAATTAAGTAATTTTGCCACATTAACTAAATTTTATCACATATAATAACACCATATTTTATACTTAATTATATATAAATCAATGCCAAAATATTTCGGTAAAAATTATGGAGCTTTTTGGTGTTCGAATAAAGCCAGAAGAAAAGTAAATTTTACCATTTTCTCATAGTTTTAATCATACTTTTTTTCTACATAATATCGTACTGTTACATACTAAGCGTAAATACAAATAGCATCATTAAAATTTCATGTTGATTCATATTGAATTTCATATTGATTCATACATTGAAATTTTGATATTGTCTATTCTTTACATACAAAGTACGTAAGATCGTACTATAAAACGGCTAATACATAGAAAAAGTACTATCAAATTTATGCAGTCGGAAAGACTACGTGTAAGAATAATTATTTTCATATCTATATTAAGTTTTGAACATAACAGTATTTTCTAATTTATGTAATTCGCAAGATACGTTATATCATTGAGAATATTTTTTTAATGGAAATTGCATTATTTAAAATGGGGAGAGAGCGTTAGTCTTCCATTGAGGTGAACCGGGTTCGAATCCCAGTAATGGCTGGTTGATACGAATTCCGCATACGGTTTGCATGGATCACAGTGCTGATGTGGAATATCCTCAGTGGTAGACGGATCATGGGTTGGAGTCTTCTTGCTGTCAGGCGTCAGGCTAATCGTGGGAGGTTTTGGTTGGTTGGTTCTAATGCCAATTGCCACACGGGCAAGCCTGCTTGGCGAAACCGAGCAAATTTAAGGCAAAGTGTGCGATTCTTGTTTTTCAGTGGCGCCATCTATGGCCAAGAATTCGACTTCTGCCACATCATACGTCACACCTGTTTATAAGGCGGACCTATTCATACATCCATTCATTCATCCACAGATCGTAATTTTGACCTGAATCAGAGAACTATCGGTCTCCAATCCAGTACCTCCAGAGGTATTGATTTGTAATGGGAACATGGAGAACTTTGCGACTCGACAGAATTTTAACGTGCATCAGTCACCAACTACACGGGAAGTCTTCGGCCGGCGGGGTTCGAACCCACGAACTCTCGGACATGGCCCCAGCGTCCTACCGACCAGGCTATCCCGGCCTAACGCAAATGCGAGTTAGTTCCATCAAAAAGTCCTCCACGAAGGCAAATTTCTCCCAATGCTTGATCCAGGCGTTTCCTTGTCTTCTGGATTGGGTTCAAAACTACAAGGCTACGGAGTTGAACATTAGTAGTCGTAAATCCAAAAGATAAGGTGGGCTGTTTAACAACGGTTATAAAATTATAAAAAAAAAAAAATTATAAAAATGTGAATACGTGCATTGAAAACTTAAAGAAAATCAAAATAATCTAAATTTTAAATACGTTATTCTTTTTTTTTGTAAGCAA
The DNA here is from genome assembly GCA_949128135.1 of Parasteatoda lunata. NCBI lineage: Eukaryota > Metazoa > Arthropoda > Arachnida > Araneae > Theridiidae > Parasteatoda > Parasteatoda lunata. The sequence continues at coordinate 53,433,278 of OX421973.1, read as the reverse complement.
TTAGGCTTGTTGAGAAACATAAATAAAGTTTGCCTAAAAAAGCGTATTTTATATTAAATTAAATCTTATTCATTGAGAAAAACTTATTACTGTTTTAACAAATTAATAATAAGCAGATACTCACACACTTTAAAGGCATTTTTTTTATTGTTTAATATGCTTTAAAACTAATTTCAAGTTTATAAAAAGCTTAACTATTAAAATTTGATATAGTTAAGACTACTTTAGTTTTTTTTTTTAAATTTCATGACAAAGTTTTAGGCGTCAAAATTTTTTTTTATAACGTCTTTACGATTAATAGCTAAATGATTTTACTTAAAGTGTTTAAAAAGGAAGTGTAAGAAAAAATTAGCATTTAAATTATTTAAATTAATCGCGTCTAGAAAAGGTTTTACGAAATAAGAGAAGGATTAAATTGGAAATGTGTGTTTTTTCTCCGAATAACTATGAATACAGCTATATGAATACAGCTTAGAAGTTTTCATTTGATATAACCAGTAGCAATTAGTTTTTATTATTTTCGCGTTTCACTCCTTAATACTTTGCATTTACAGAAAATTTATATATATATATATATATATATATATATATATATATATATATATATATATATATATATATATATATATATATATATATATATATATTAGTAAGGATTTAAGGAGGAAAAACTGGTCTCTGTCAAGTCATGTTGCAAACACTTGTAGAAGGCATGTTTACATTTAAAAATATATTTCCGATTAAAAAAGATAAGTTTCAAATTGAGCTAGTTCTAAATGAAACTCCAGTAACGAAGTAATGCACAAACGCTTACAAAACTTTCCCATTTTTAAGTTGTCTTAGTTTTATATTGGTTGAGTAACGAGTAGTATTTAACGTCTTTGTCTTCAGTTCTGTCTCATTAATTTTTCTGTTTGCGAATTTCGTCAACTTGAAGAACAAGCGTGTTGTTATAATGAAGCGTAGTTAAAAAAGTTTAATTTAAAAAAAGTAATAAAGTTTTAAAAGAAGTTCGCATTCTTATGCAGAAACACGGCATGAAACTAAAATTCAGAAAAACTCAAGTGTCCCGAGAATATACAAACAAACCTAGAACGTTAAAGGAAAAAGAAAATAGGGTTTATAATTTGCCAAAATAACTACATCATGATCCAATATAATTTACTGGTTACCATTATAATTTTCCATCACAAACGATCATGCTTTTTGTTAGGATCATCAAGACTGCCCAACACCCCTACATTGAAATTGACCCAGCTTTATGTTGAGCCAACACAAAATCCCAACATAGTTTGGATTTTGATGGATAGCTGACCTATTAAAAAAATCATATTCCCTAATCGTTACCCCAGCAACAGTACCCAAGCAGCATGCCTATTAGGGCCCACATGGTTTAGAAGTGGGTTACCGACATGAGTCCTCATGGTTTATCCATGTGGGACCTATACAGATTGCCCACTGCTATACAATTTGGGAAAACCAATGAGGAGTCCATGTAGATTATTCACTTCTGTACCATGTGCCAAGACTCATATTGGGGCACATGGTACTATTCATAAGACATAAGGTTTACTCGTTCTTGAAAAAAATCGCCCATGTTGTATAATAGAAATGCAAGATTTACCAATATGAAGTTAATTGAGAAGCCTGATAGGAGATTCTAAAAGGAAAAAAAAATGTTTCAAGAATTGTATGTGGCATACATGGTTACCTCAGGTAGCCAATAGACTACTATTGGCCACTTGAAAGAACATGTATCTCTAGAGGTTATTAAAATGGGTCTTGGAATCAAAACTAGTTCAAATCCCTGGTGATTGGTGCACGTTAAATCTATCGGGTTCACATAGTAAAATGCTCAAAGTTTACAAAACAAATCAATACCTCTAGGGGTTCTGAATTGGAGATTGATCACTCTCTGGTTCAGATCAAAATTAAGATCTGTGAATGGAGTATGGGTCTTCCTTGTAAAACGGGCTGTGACGTGTGTGTGGTTAAACTCGTCTTCTTGGCCATAGATGGATGCTCGGAAAAAACAAGAAACTTACTCTCTGCCTTAAAAATTCGCTTGATTTCAAGCAGGCTTGCTGATTGACAGTTGGAATTACTAACAACACAACAACAGCATTTTTAAAATACTAACCCATTCCATTATTTTCATTTGTTCATATTTATTTTCATTTTCTTTAAGGATTATATTACCTCCACTTTTTATGGTCAATAATTTACTTTAAATATTGGTTTGCGAAATATGTAACTTATCGTTTAAATATGTTAAAATAATTCTCCCTGCAGCATTTTTTTAACATGCGAAAATATTCATAATCTGATATTTTAGTCAAATAAAATTCTTATACGAAAGGTTCTAATTTTATTCTAATTGCATTCTGAAATTGAAAAAGATATTTTATTAGAACGAAAATTAAACTCTAATTAAAACGCTTCAGTTTTTCTTTAAGACTTAATTCCTCATTTACTAATGAGACAAAAAGAACGAAAAGAACCTTTTTTTTTAAGATCTAATTACATTAAATAAAAGTCTCGGCGCTCAAAAATCAATAGTGAAAAAACGAGAAAAACCATCCTCATTAAAAGTATTTTCAAATTCAAATTAAGATAACGCGTTTAAACAGATAGTAATCCAACAGTGGTATTAATGTAACAACTTTTTAATTTTACAAATAAAAAACGCGATATTGGGGCAGTTTTTATTCTTCATTTCTTTTATTAACATTCATTAATTTGTTTATAACTTTTTCCAGTTTCTTTCGTTCTTAATGAGGATTGAATGAGTTAATAATTTTTCAGTTCGCGAAATAATTTTGTTCGCGAAATATAAAAGCTTTTCAAATTAACTGTCACAACATAAATTTTTTGTGACAGCATGATCAATTGAAATATATTATTTTCATTAATTATTAAATGTTTTAATATCTTTTGAAGAATTTATTGTTTTAATTAAAAAATAAGCTACAGCTACATTCTAGCTTTTAAAAAAAATCGAATAAGATTTAAGAATGCTTCATAAAAAATCCTTATTATAGCGTTAACGTTTATTAAAATAATCATGCTTTTTCATTAAACTCTTAAAGCGATAAATAAATTAAAAGCTTGAATTTCAAAATTAATTAAGTCGAAAACAATTTAGGGAGATAAGATGTAAGCATGTGCCAAAACAATAGTAAATGCTAAAATTAAATGACAAAAATATCCAAAAGTAAAACATTTCAAGATTAAAACGGGGCAAAGAAAATTTTCCTGCATGTTAATGATTTTAAATTATTAAATATTTACTGACATTTGTTTTATAAATGCGTATACCTTGATCTTTATTTATTTTATTTTATTTGTTTCCTTTCATTGCTTTCTGTAACAACCGTTAAACAGCTATTCTACAGTGACAAAAAAAACGGACCACCCGGAATAACTTTTGATATAATGATCGGATCTTCACATTCTAGCATTTCTTAATGACTCAAAAGGGTGACCTCTAATATGCTAGTTATTTAGTGCAGATGATATTTTAAGTTTCGCAATCAGATGCAAAAATGTACTTCCTCTGAATAAACATATATTTTTTTTTTTACTGATTTAGATTTTTTTCACCCTCAGAATATTTAATCTGGGAAATATGGTCCCAATAGTTTGGTCAGGAGAGCGCTCCCAAGTTTTAACCCTTCAATGTTAATTTTACTTTTTGCGTATTTCGCTATATCTCGAGGGATTATTTAATAATGGTCAAAAAAATTGTAAATTATAAAAATTTTTGCTTCATTTTAAAGAATATAATTTTGCATGACAAAATTCGAAATTTGAGCAAAATCGGTCGAATAGTTCCTGAGAAATCAAATTTTAAGCATCTGACTTTCAATTGACTTTCTTTGAAATCCAATTTCTCAGAAACTTTTCAACCACTTTTTCTCAAAATTTGTATCTTGCCATGTAAAATTATATTCTTTTAAATGATGCAAAAAAAATTTACTTTAAAATTAAAAAAAATTTCGACCATTATTAAATAAATTAATAAGAAATAATAAATATTTACTAAATATTAATTTTTGCGTGGAATTATCTTTGGACAAACAAATTTCACAATTGAGTGCAAATATTTTTCGATTCGCTTCAAAATTTCTCGAGATATGGTGAAATTTGCAAAAAGTAAAATTAATATTAAGGGGTCCAAACTTTGGATAGCTCTCCTGACCAAACTATAAGGACTATATTTTCCAGTTTGTGGCTGTCTTGGGGGTAGCCACAATCTATGATATATATTAGATTGAGGCTATATTGGGGTCTATTTTATATATTTCCCCTATATTTTGTTTATTAAGAGAAAGTATTTTTTATTTGGGCCTGATTTCATAACTTAAAATATCGTCTACACTAATTAGTTAGCATATTTGAAGTCACCCCCTCGAACCATTAAGAGTGACTCCTAGAGCGTGAAGATCTAATCGTTAGATCAAAAGTTATTCAGGGTGATCCTTTTTTTTTTTTTTTTTTTTTTTGCGCAATTTACCTCGGATTTGCAGCTACCGATGTTCAACTCCTTATACTTATAATTTTAAATAATTCTCAAAAATAAGGGAAGCTTTTGATCAAGCTTTGAGACAACATAACTTTTATAAAATAAATCTGAGGAGCATTTTTTGTCTGTTACATGAGATTTCGTTTACACACTTTATAAACTTTCGAATCAGTGATTTCAAGTAAGAAATAAATGTCTCGCTCCAAACTACTGTTTTTTATAACATTTCAGTCTATTATTTAATGAATTGTACAAGATTTAAAAAAATTATATATAGCAGATAGTTGAGAGAATGTTAAGACAAACTTCTTGAGGGGTTAAGGCATCAGGAATAAAATTGATAAGGAACTTGTGCCAGAAAATTTTTTCGCGCGAGACTCAGGGCGCTTTCCCATTATGACCTTTGTTTCAGAAGCAAACAAAGAAATAGTTCACAATAGGGAAGCGTCTCTAGCTGCGTATGACGACATTTTCTGGTTAGAAATTCCTTTAGTTCGAAATTTATTGTAACATTTACACGACATCTTGTTACACATAACGTTTTTAAACTTGTACTTTAAAAAAAAAAAATTTTAAATCCTATTTTAAAAAAAGTCTGTAATTTAGGATTAAAACTAAAGTCAGATTTGAAACTCTTACACCCAAAATAGACAGATTGAATGCATGGAATGGATATGTATGTGCGTTATATGGGCAGGAAGCTTGCGAAAACCTCTCAATCTCAGCACGACGCCAAATGGTCTAAGTTTTAAACTCAAAATCATCATTAGAGATATTTTGGATCAGTACTAAAATTGCTGTGAACCGGAAGTAGTGTACAGAGAGCCTAAATACGTCCAGGATTCAAACGTGGGTCATTTATTTGGAAAGCGCACCCTCTATTGACTAAGCAAATCCATTTTTTTAGCATTTCTTCATGAAAAAAAAAAAAAAAAATAGTGTTCAGCCCACTCTTAAACATGCCCTCTAAATCTGTTTCTTTCAAACTTTTTCAGATTCTCCAAATTTTTCACAATAGGAGTAGGAACGCATTTAATTGAATCTCTGAACTTCATCTAAGTGAATTTAGGAGGAGTAGGAACACTTTGATGTAAAAATGTCTCCAAAAAATAAAATATGGCTCATCACTAGACTGGCTCCTAAACCTGAAATTGAAATAATTGTCTCTAAACAAAGCATATTCATGCAATGGAAACAACAGCGGCTATGAAGTGCTTTACAACATTACAAGTTTAAAATTTCTTAATTTCTTAAACTCATTTATAATGTTAGCCCCGTTGAAATTAACTACAAGTTTAAAATTTAGTAATTTCTAATACACATTTAAAATGTTAGCCTCGCTGAAATTGGCTGCAAGTTTAAAATTTAGTAATTTCTTTTACACATTTTTAATATATTAGCTCCGCGAAATTAACAACAAATTTAAAATTTAGTAATTTCTTATACACATTTATAATGTTGAAATAAGCTACAGGTTTAAAACTTAGTAATTTCTAATACACATTTATAATCTTAGCTCCACTGAAATCAGCTACAAGTTTAAAATTTAGCGATTTCTAATACAAATTTATAATATTAGCTCCGCTGAAATTAGCTATAAATTTAAAATTTAGTAATTTCTTACACACATTTATAATGTTAGCTCCGTTGAAATTAGCTACAAGCTTAAAATTTAGTAATTTCTTACATGCATTTATAATGTTAGCTCCGTTGCAATTAGCTGTAAGTTTAAAATTTAGTAATTTCTTATACACATTTATAATATTTTTTTCGCTGAAATTAGCGTCATCATTTTATAAATGAACTACATCAGAAAAAAGAGATAAAGAAAGTCTAGCTTGATTGCTATTATATTCTTTAAAATGTTTGTTATTTATTTTATTTTGTTATGTATACTAGTATACAATTTCTGAATCATGCATTAATCAATTCCACAGGAAATAATCCCTATTAAGTGAAACAACAGAAAAAAAGCTAATTACATAGTCTTCATATTTTTAATCAACTTGATGCAGCCAGAAACAACGAAGTGAAATCTTTATCACCAATATCACAATAAAAAAAAAACATCATAAAAGATAGTTTCATTTTGAGTAACTTAGATTGATAAATCTTTTAACGTCACTAAACTATTTTTCCTAATTTTAAATGAATCTCCAAAAAATTTTTAAAAAAACTTTAATTATTTATCGTTTATTAAAATAAATAACAGCGTTTAATCTATTTCTTAGAACTTTTTAGAGCAAAGAATAATTTAATCAGTTATAAATTATAAAATTACCAACTAAATTGAAAGCCATTTTTTATTATTAATAGCATTTTCGTGGTGATGGTAAAATGTAAAAAATTCCGGTACAAATTACAGAATAAAGTGTCAGCAGTTTTGGGTACATTATCCGTAAAATCCTTTTTACCATAAAATCCATCTTTACCGTGAAATATTATACCACAATTTTTACAATAAAACGTATATATAATTAGAGGGATTCAGTTATTTTAATGTATTAGTTACTATAAAAATTATGGGTTATCAATTATTTATTCCGGAGCATGTTCCGGGGAAAATGTATTTTACTATAAAAAGAACGATGGATGCAGTAATTTTTATCGTAATTTAAACTGGCATATTTTACAATAAATGAAAATTATGGTTCTCTTTAATTTCTTTTAGATTGATTACAATAAAAATAATAATAACAACTTTCTTTTTAATTTTTCGGAGACGAAATACAGTTTAGCGTATACAAGAGGTTCTTGATTTTTTTGTGAGATTTCAATAAAAATTTTAACGTCCATAACATTTCCCCTATTTTAAGTCAAATACTTTTTTAAAAATTCGAAAACGCAAAACGCCATCACTTATTTATTGCCTTTCAAAAATAATAAGCACATAATTTCTTTTTTTTTTAAATATTCTGGAAAAAATGTTAAGTTAGTCCAAATTATATTGAATAACATTTCCCTTTTTAACGCGGTAACAATTTGTTTTTAACTTTTTCGAATCCTAAATCTAACGCTGCGGAGACAGAGGGAAATTAATCGATATATCGTTCGACAGCGCTATAAATATTTTTAATTGAAAGTGATGTTTTCTGGAAAAAAATAAATTGGAAAAAATTTTTTTTTTATCCAATCATCAGAAATGCAAAAAAGAAATTCTTTATTTTCTCCGACAACTTTAATAGAAAACATCAATTAATTTCTTTTTATTAAAAGTCTCTTAAAAATGACAAATCCGATTCGAATAAATAATTAAGTTACGGCAACTGTCAGACACAATTTTCTTCCCACAATTCCCGATTTTACATTTAATTTTGTTACATTAATAAATTGATATCTACTGTTACAATTACAAGAAATTAATCATCTTTTAATTTTTCCATATAACGGTAGCGATTTTAGTCTGACGGAGCATAAAAAAACATTTCAGCGCCTAATTCGATCACAACGAGAATCGGTTGTTTTTTTTTTTAATATTAATTTAACTCACCATCTTCCTTTAATTCCTGTTCATTATTATTTTTCTAATTCCACGCAACGAACTCGATTTAAATTTTTTTTTTCGTTTTCTTCGTTGGAATGGAATGAATTTTTTGTACTCATTAGAGTTACTTCTAACAGGAATCGATAATAAAATAATTATTGTGCTTATTCGACGGTATTTTATTCAATTAAAGAACCCCCTTTGCTTCTTCTTTAGTAGGCACCTTAACTCTTAGAACTTTTTAATTACATGTAGAATCGTTCGAAGAGTACATCTTGCCTGGAGCATATATTCCTTGAATCTTTCGAATGGTACGGCTGAAGAATGTAGCTATTTCAAAATTAATTAAAACGCAACAGCCTATGCGTAGCAGAAGTAAGCAATCTTGCAAGAAGTTACACAGAGCAAGTTGTTTAATATTCCAAGCAAGAATTTAAGGCCCCTGGCCACTTTAGATATGAATAAGTAAGATTTTAATAATAACTGTTGCCACTTTGTAAGACAATAACTTTATGGAAAACAACAAAACACTAAGGCATTGTAGCATGAAAGTCAAAAAACAAGTTTATAAATGATAAATCAATTCAGTTATATAGTTACGTATATATATATATATATATATATTATATATATATATTATATATATATGTATGTATAGCATAATAAATAAATACAAAAAGGGCGAAAAAAAACGAAGAAAATTAAGAAAAACAATAAGTTTTATTTACTGCCCATAAGCTGCAATTAAATGGAACTCGTGAAATAAGTTCAAAATGTAGAGAAAGCATGGAAAAAATTACAGAACAATGAAAAAAAGGGAAAAAGAAAAATAATGATAAAAATAATAGTTTTGGGCACGATTTATCACAAAATAGAACTTTAAAGATGTCTGAGTTGAGAGCATTTTTGGGCCATCTTTATTGTACTAATTTAATAACAGAAATTGAGTTGCTAACATCATCAACAATAGAGATGATTGTGTCTTCATTGGTTTTAAGAATTTACCATTATTTAAAACATCCTAAATAATCAATCTATATATATATTTCTCTTACACGGCACCAAAAAAAAAAATCCTCATTACAACTTCCCGAATGGCAACGTTAGAAAATCGACCAATGATTGCATCTAAAAATGTCACATGCCAAATCTAGCTGAGGTGGCTCAACATATAGCGCTTTTAAAAACGGAAACAATAACCAGAGTGAGCATTATCAGGTTGTTCAATTCAGCTGCGGCAAAAATAAAAATAAACAACTTAAAAAATAAAAATGCTGTTGCCAGCCATAGAATTTTTTGAAAGTTTAACTTAGCAACATAAATAAAATAAAAAAACTTAAAAAAATAAAAATGCTGTTGCCAACCATGGAATTTTTTGAAAGTTAACTTAGCAACATAAATCAAAATTATGATACCTGAGCGCTTCAATTCTATAAGTGTTGCCCAAATTAACAATTGCAATTTCAAATTAATATTGAAATGTATAGGTTTAGAATTTTCTACAGTGAAAAGTTTTCGGAACTTCAGTATTCAAAAAAGTATACAAAAGCTAGACGTTAAGAACGTATCCAATGAGCGAGCAAAGCGAGCATTGGATTGCGAAGCTATCCGAAATGAACAGTGAAAGCAGTTCCGGGGATTGGTGAGCGCAAGCGAGCAGGGGGCGAAGCCTCCTAGTATATAAATGTTAGGCTTCCTTTTAAAATGTTGACCGGCTTAAACAGTGACCCGCCGTAATCTGCCTGGGCTGAGGAACTGCTGTTATTCCCAAAATAATTGTTTTTCGAAATAAGTGATGAATAAAATATATTTAAAACTATGTGTCCTATTTAAGAGACAGAATTCGATTGCATATTACAACTTACCTTTAATGAATCCAAGGTTTGGTTTACCTAAATATTTGCAATAATACGTTGCTTTGTTCTAACAGTTGATTGAAATTAAAATTAGTCCTTTGTTTAGAAAAAATAGTTCAATTTCCGTTTCTTAATTTTGAATGTAAACTGATAAAATCTGCTATTTTTGTCAGAATAGTTGTTATTTTTCTGAAACATTTGATATTATCATAAAGATAATAATATCTGAACTTTCAGCTTTCTAAAGATAAGAAAATATTATAAATAATGGTTCCCCATGTGTAATTATTTCGTAATACATATTCATCAAGAAAAGCAAAGTTTGTTTTTTTTTAATTTTACAATAATCGTAAAATTTTGAAAACTGTGATTACCATCTCTTTTATAAGTCGTTTTCAGTAAAGAACAATAAAAAAGAACGAAATTTGAGATTGTCAGATGATCTAATCGCGAAGTAAACTTAATTGCTCCCAAAATTATTATCTCATTCTGTGATTATTACTACAGCTTATCCATGCCATGAAGCTAATACAGCAAAAAAAAATAGCAAATGAAGGGCGTTATTTTCACAATGGGGCGTCGACGCCCCATGCGTGATTTCTCACGGACAACGGTCACGATTCGACACAGCACGAATCGAACATCGTGACAATAGGTGATTGGTGCATAAATACTATACTAACATTCTCTTTTTACACCCTCAATGTCAGACTTGTTTGTATAAACATTACAGTGGCAATGATCCTATTGTTAGTGAAAGTTGTAGTCCATGCAGTTTAAGTTAATTGTGCATTAATAAATTTTAACTGAGATAATATCGTTTGATAGCTGTCGATAGAGTAAGATAATATTTTTTTAGGATGATTTACGTAAGAAAGTAGATAAACCGGTCGCCTGATATTACTTTTATAGAGAAAAAAAAATATTTTTACGAACATGTTACATGTTATTTTTTTGTAATTATTCGTCATTATAGTAATTATTTTGTTGTTATATGTTATACTGCATCAAGTAAAACTGAAACTTATTTCGAAGGAAGCAAGTTAAGGAATGTTTATGTACTAAAACTAAACGCATTATTATGGTAACTCTAATATTATTTTTTATTAGGGGAAATTGGTTAAATAAGGCGGCGTAGTAAATATTTGAAGTCCCATTTGCGCCCCACTATTTGACTTATGGTTAAAAAAGTCAAATACAAATAAAGAAATAAGTTACTAAATTTTTACAATTACAAAAAACATATTCTTGGAGATTTATTTATTTATTTTTTTTTTTTTTATAATATCTCGCTTTTACCCATTAAGGACCAGCGTATGGAGCAATCTTTTTTTAAATAAAAAATGAGCTAAACACCAAAATTTCTCGATAAAAAGTTTGTAAATAAGTTTAAAACACTATGTAAATAGAATAATTAAAATTGCTCTACCAGAAACAATATGATTTTGCAAATTTTAATAAGTAAAACCGAACGAAGGGAACACCTACGAAGTTTCCCATCCCTCCGACTCGGTAGTATAGATAAAGTTGAGTCTAATTTTCCTAAAAAAACTAATCTCGCCTTTAACGCAAACTTTGCAAGATAAAAAAAATGAATAAGTAAATAGATTTGGAAGAATCTTTTGTATTCTTCCAATACAAAAGATACTCTTCTTTTCAAATTAAGTGAATTCTGTGTTTGAAACAATTAAAATATTTTTTAAAATTATTTTTGTCTGAAAGGTCAGCTGTTGTCTGCCAGGTCAAAATCAGTGGTGCCACTAGAAATGAATTCGGGCTCCGTTTGGAAGGTCCGAGCTAACATGATTTTAGCCCGAGTCCACCAGAGCCCAAGATACTTATTAATTATAGCCCAAATCCACCTGAATCCGATATATACGTTGAATAAAGTTCAACTTTTGATGTCTCGCCACTCGGAATTTGAAACCCAAACAAGAAAATTAGTCATAAAAATCTTTCTATCACAATTAATTAATAAAGGTTGCACTTATTATACTCAAGAACTATACCAAACGCTTGTTTAAAAGTCGTAAAAATGCTTATGAAAATATTATCATACGTCCCCACTGTTAGAATTTTCATTCTAAAATTACGGTGAAATAACCGTTAGCAGTCTGTCCAGTCGATTAACCATAAAGCTTACTGTAAAGCTTACTGTAAAGAGCATTTTTAACCTTTATGGTTTTGAAGCTATTTTTAATTAGTATGATTAAAAAACCATGAATACAAATCTATAAATTTTTTTAACCATTTAAAACTAGCATGATTTCAAATCCGTAAAAACTGAAATTTAAGTGGGCATAGGAGCTAAGCTTCTCGTTAGGTAACGAGCAATGAAAAGTGCAGGACACTGGAAACTCTTCATGTATTGAAGACAAGGGAGGAAATAATGTGGAGTCAACGCTGGGACTCTAGCCGGTTATTTTACCATAATTTTAGAATGAAAAATTGCAAGGAATTTAGTGGCTTCATAAGGTGAACTTAGTTGGTGAGATAAAATTCTGGTTGTTTAACCGCATTAGGTGGAAGCAGTTAATAAAAAGTTTTTCTCACAGTTTACAGTTTGATTACCAAGTTATTTATGGTTATTTGACTATTTTATTTGAAAATGGTAAAATAACAATTAAATAAATTGTTATTTAACCATTTTTTACCAGACATTTCTAGCACTGCGAGCCCACCTGAGCTTGAAAACTTTTAACAGTAAACGAGCCTGCGTCGTGCCTGAGCTCGGACTTACCCCATCTCATCTCTTGCGCCCTGTGTTACGCAGGACGCAAGACACCCTGTAACACAGGGCTGTGTCAATTTTGTAATAATGACTTTTTGACCTAACCTGATTGAAATAGTTTCCGTTAGTTAATGGGGATTTTAAACAAGAAAAAAGATTACATTCCTATTATTTTGAGATTATGAAGATTAAAGATACCATGTAAAATACTTTAAATCTACGAGCAACTTTTATTTAGTTTTTTTTTTTTTTTTTTTTTTGTCACTTTGCAAACAAGCTAAAAAGTAGAGTGAGCATACTTTGAGATACGTAGAATGAAGCAAAACAGCCCAAATAAAGCACAAATACTGTTACAAAAACGGACATATTATTGCGTAAACAAGAACCTTCCTCAGTATCTAAACATAAAATGTCAGTAGAAAAGTAACGAGACTAAACACGCTGCAACAAGAGAAGAGAAACAAGCTTGAACATGAAAGTGAAAGATTAGGAATAAGAAAAGGAGTGCAGGGGGAGGGTAAGAAGGTTGGATGCAAGCTATCGAAATTTAATTTGAATGTATTTCCAAACATAACGTAGGAATAGTATGCTAGAAAAATCATTAAATACATTATTAGAATTTTTCAAAATATGCAGTCATGTCTAGATCAGTAGTTGAAGTTATGTGTTCCGTGATTTTAACAGAAGAAAGCTTAAAATTCAAACTATGTAGGGCGAAAAAATTACTGGTGTAGGTTCTTATTTTCAAAACCGATACTAAAGTGTGTTTATTTATGTACTTTTATTTGTGCTTTATTGCCGTTGTTTTGCTTTATTGGCAAAAAATGTTTGATTTGAGACCAAGTATATTTTTTCGATATTCAAAAATTACGGAAGTAAAATCATTGTAATTTGAGAAGCAAAATCATTGTATTTTGATGATACTTGAATTTCAAATAACTTTTCAAAACTCAGAAATATTCCCTGAGGACATTTATTTTTATAGACCGGGAAGAGTAAAAAAAAAAAAAAAAAATTTTTTTTAAAGAAAAGAAAAAGAAACAATATTTAAAAAGCGATCATGTGAAAACAAGTATTTCACAGACTTAAAATAAGTAGTACAAACAACTTTTCAAATGTAAATTGCTTCTTACAAAGAACAGTAAAAAATGATAGGAAAAGAAAATATACTTTTGCATAACCGTTTTAGAAGAAATGATAAAAATAAGAAAAAGAAAGTAAAAAGTAAAGAAAATGATGATAAAAGTAAATTTATTCCAAATAATGAAATGAAATATCTGACAAAGTTGAAGAAGGTAGGTTGATTCTATTGTTGAGAAAGCAGTTCAATTATTAGAAGGTATTCTGGGAAGCTTGTGTTGTCATGGGAACAGGAGCTGGAAGATGGACAGGGAAGATTGGAAGAGGAAAGCTCAATTCAATAGGGAGTAGGGGTGTTCGCCTGTGAATTCTCACTACAATTTTCTTTTTACACTTCCCGGATTAATAGGTCCCTGCAAACTTTTTAAATTTTTGACAAATAAAATATATCTATCTTTAAGTGTGCGTTGAGTTAAATGTTTGAGATCTGTATTTCATTTAACTAATCGAAATTTATCTTGTAATGCTAATAAATCTTCACTTATAATGCCGACTTAAATTAATTTTATAATGCTAATATTTTTCTTACTTCTTCAAAACGTTCCTTTCATTTTAAACTATAATTTTCAAAAATATGTTTTTTCAAGTAGTTTAAAAAAAAAAAAATTCTTTTAAATTAAAAATTATTTTTTTCAAAAGATTTTAATTTTAAATATACGTAGAATCAATTATTTAGAAAAATATTTTTCATCATCTTGTAAAATATTTTACACATAACTTTCGAATGCGAGTATTAAAAAATGGCTTAAACATTCATTCCGATATGGTTTAGGTCTCCATATAGTTACGTAGAGAAAAATCGGTTCACCATTCATACAAAATATCGATACATTAAACAATATAACCATGCAAATTAGTGGCAACATTGCGAGATGTGAAATTAAATGAAATTTTCATTAAATTTAAATTATACTGTCATGTAATTGCATCAGTTCCAGATATACGTGCATAGCTGATTAATGCCGATAACATAATAGACCTAACTTGAAACTTTAAAATATTGAAGCGAATTGACACGATATTATGATCCAAAAGGACTCAGAAATATTTTTATCTGTGCAAACAGTTTATGATAAAGGTTTTTGTTATTAAACTGATTTAAATATTGCTTTACAGCAGGGGTCGCCAAACTTTTTTAATCATCGACCCCTATATAATTTTTCGAAATCTCCATCGACCCCCATAAAAGTAATTTTCTGTTAATTAAAATAAAACTCTATTAGATACTGTGTTTGTTCATTTATTTAATGAATTTAAACATTTATTAAAGTAATAGTACATTTAATTAATTATTAATTAATTATTAAAGTTAATTAGTACATTTAATTAATTAAAGTTAATTAGCACATTTAATTAATTATTAAAGTAACAGTATTTTCCAAAATACAAAGTGTGCTATAGTTTCGTCGCGGGCTGTACTAATCCATATTATTAATGCTTACCTTCTTTTTTACGTGTATTGATAATTAAAATTGATATTTAAACTAAACAAATGGTTTTATCGAAACAATAACTAATTATCCAAAACTATAAAAGTTTTAATAATGACACTGCAAATATTCAACATTGTTCACAGTTAGCAAAGATAGCTGCGTATGATATTTGCGTTTGTAACGTCAATGCTCGTCACACGTGACATTTGGACAAGAGCACATATGCATATGACTTATAAACCAGAAGTGCAGAGTTCGTGCCACTAAGCGCTGGTACGTAAATACTTGTTTCAGCCGAATAAATATACGTTTATGTTCTATAAAGAAACTGATATTAAGTCAATTATAAAAAAATTCACAAATTTTACATACTCAATTAGGTATGTGTGATTTGTGTATTAAGAACTGTTTTTTCTTCGAACCCAATCGACCCTCCCGATTCGAAACGACCCCCATTCACCCTCTGACTCAGATCAACCCCCGCTTTTGCTAAATAGACCCCTGGGGTCTATTAGCAAAATTTATATAGTAGTCAAAATAACTAATTATAATATTTAAATTGGTTCAGTCTACTTTCATCGACTGCAATCGGAAAAGTGTATTTTTTTATGATTTTTAAATATGTGTTGATATTATAAAAAATGTTAGATTCATCATATTAACTGTATCTTTTACTTTATTTAAATATTTTTTTTAATGTTGTTAAAATAAGAGTGAAAGTGCCTTAGATTTGTGACTAGCCTCTACAACTTTCAGCCCAGATATTTTCCATGTCAAGTGTAAATTTAACATTCGTTAGTTTTAACATTCATTATTTTTAACATACCTGATAGAATCATAACATTTATTAAAGTTTAAAGCTCTTTGTTGTTGTTGGTAAAACAGAAGTTTTTTGTTCAAATATCAGGGTTTGTCTGTTAAAATAAATTTAGTATATATCTGCTAAAGAAGCAGACGTCCGTTTTTTTTAATAGCAATAGTTTTCTGAGAAGACGCCCGATGGCTGAGTGGTGAAGCTTCGCGCTCCCGTTCCACAGGTCCTTGGTTCGATCCTCGGGCCGGGCAAGGTTGACTCAGCCTTTCACCCCGTTAGTGGGTCGATAAATGAGTACCAAGCATGCTTGGGAACTAAACACTGGGAGCTCCACGTTCGGCTGACTACCGAACCGGAACGTCTGCTCTTGCACCCCAGAGCCCAAGATCAAGAAAACTGAGATGGGCACAGTAGGCCTTGGCACACCAGCTGACAGGTTTTTTTTCTTGAAGTGCTTATACTACATTTCGTGCTCTATCTACTATAACACTGAATGAGCCGTGCTAACTCAGAGGATAGAGTGCTCGCATTTCAATAAAGTAAATCGGGTTCGAATACAAGCGATGGCTGGTCGATACGAATTCCACACCCGGCTCGCACCGACCACAGTGCTGACGTAAAATACCCTCAGAATAAACGGACCATGGATTAGAGTTCCCTTGCAGTCAGGCTTACCGTGGGTTGTAATGCAAACTTGGGTTAGTTCCATCAATAAGTGTTTCCCGAAGTCAAATTTATCTTAATATTTGATCCAGGAGTTCCCTTGTTTTCTGGATTGGGCCGAAAATTTCAAGGATACGGAGTCGAACATTAGTAGTCGTAAACCCAAATATTGGGTCGGCTGTTCAACGACGGTTATTAAATAAAATAAAATATAACACTGCATGGTTAAGATGATTCCTAACATTTTATATAGCTAGATGTTGTCCGCATTTAATTGGTCACTAGTTAATTTCTACATTTCTGCTGCTATAGAAATAGGGTGTTAATTTAGATGTGTTTGTGTTTTTGATGTGACCACTATTTTACTTTTCACTGATACTTGCTCTCTATTTTATCAACATCTTTTACTGAACACTATCTTTCTCTGTTTAGTTTTTCATGTTCATACTGTAATGAATGGATACTAGAAATTCACAACGTTGTCGTCATTTATGACGAAAGAGTTTCCCAAGGAATGCTCCGAATGAACATTTCATCAAATTCTGAAAAAGTTTATCATAACTGGTTTAACGAAAACAAAGTTCAGCAAAAGCACCAAGCTTAATGCTTCAAATCGATTAACTCAATTGATTTTAATTTTATTTTATAACGGTCGTTGCACAGCTGACTCAATTTCAAGTTTACGACAACCAATGTTCAACTCCATAGCCTTTTAATTTTGAAACCAATCCTTTAGACAAGGGAAATCCTGGATCAAGTATTGGGAGAAGTTTTGCCGCTATGAAGGACTATTTTTATTGAACTAACTATTATTCGCGTTACACGAAGAGGAAAACCTTCGACGGTTAGCCCGACGGCAAAAAGACTCAAACACATGATCACTCTGCCTCTGAGGATATTTTTCGTCCGTACTGTGGTTTGAGAGTTCCGGGTGCGGAATTCGCATCGACCTGCAATCTCCGGGTCACCTATTAGGAGGCAAGCGCTTCAAGCTCTCTGTGCCACCGTGGCATAACTTAATAGATAAAAAAATAAAACAATAAATAATAGAGTAGGAAAGAACTGATGCCGAGTCATCTCCAAGAATACAATACAGGAAACTAGTTTGAGCTCTAGCCCTCAAACCATCCTGTCTTTGGAAATATACGGCTTAAAAATAGGATTGAAAAAAAATTTTGGAAAATTCTCTGGGCGTACCATGATGATATACTTGTGAGGAAGTAATTTCTTTAAATGTATAAAAGTTTGCTTTCTGTCCGGAAAAAAAAACGGAATGCAGATACAGAGATTGTTTAATTATCAAAAACAGTTCTTGTTCATGAACAAGCAGTTATGAAGGATGATTTACTCCTAATGTAATTATCAAACGCTTACATGGACCTCGGATCAATCACAATAAATTACATACACCGCATCACATCTTGATATGTGCACGAAAAAAAAACTATTAAAATTACCGCATTGTATGATAATAACATCTCTAATAAAAAATGAAAAATTAAGAAAAGAAAAAAAAAAAAACATTGATTTGGTGATAAAAAGCAAAGTATACGGTCTTTAAACCATTTATTTGGTAATTTTTTTATGATAACGGTTTATCATAAATTCTAGTTGTCAAAACTATATTTCTTATTATAATAAAATACAATTACACTTAATAAATAATACAAAACGGAAATGCGAATTTAACCGAATAAATTGTTTTTACGTACTATAGTTTTTATGGTCATGCTGAGACAGCATGATAAAAATACCAAATTTAATCATATTTACAAAATTTCTCACATATTACAAAACCATATTTTATAATTAATTTTACCAAAATCATTTCCAAAGCATTTCTATAAAAATTTCCAAGATCTTTGGTGTAATAACCAGAAATATGGTAAATTTTACCAAAATCTGATAGTTTTGACGTCGCTTTTCTACTTAAATATAAGTATTTCAAAATTACCAATTCAAACTTTTATTTTCGAACAATAAAAAGTCTTTGCATGATAAATATTTTCACATAAATAATCTGTAAGTAAAATTTAAAATTTCTTTTGTACCGAAAAGGGGAAAATAATGTCTATCAATGCAATATATTAAAAAGTAAAAAGCCTTCAAAACTTTTTGCGAATAAATGGATAACACAAATGGTTTTTCTCAAAAAAATAGTTGTGTTTTTCTCGATTATATTCTTGATTCTCTAGATGAAAATTTGAAAATATGTTTCTTCAAATAAAATGACTCAAGACCTTTTCAGAGCTACCTATCAAATTTCATCAATGATTTGTAAATTTTGTAAACTATAAAAAATAATTTAATTAATTATTTTTGCTGAATATTTAATTTTAAAAGTTATTATTATTAGCAAACAATATCAGAGATAACATTGCAGATGCAAAACAATATTTTAGAACTTTGGAAGATATGTCTGACTTTAATTTAGAAGTATATCTGATATAATAATTGAGAATATGCCAATTTTAAAGAAAGGTGCCAAATATGGTAATAGAAGGCATGCCAGCGTCGCAAACAGTACATAAAACTATCCTGCTGTATTTTTTATATTGTTGACCATGATGGTATAATTTATGATTACTGTTTTACGTATTTTTACGTTTTCAATGATATTGCTTCTAAAATACTCTATATACATTGTTAATTCCGTTATATTACGGAAAATGTTTGGCGACAAAGTTGCTAGTTCTACAAACAAAACCTTTCCTCACAATGCCTAAACACAAAAAGACAGTAGAGAAGTAACGAAACAAACAAATTGTAATAAGAAAAGAATATTTAATTGGAATTCTAATCGTAGGTTTGAGTTTTCTTATTATTTGGTGATCTATACTCCGATGCAAGTTGAGAAAATACCATTGTGATATAGGATTTAAGTAATCATCGGTGACTGCATATAGTTCCGTTTTATTTCTGTATCAAATTGTACAAATATGCTTTTAAAACAATATAAAGGCTTTTAAAAGTTAAACACGTCAGACAGAAATTTAACTCTTGCCATCTTTTACGAAATATATCATGGAATTATTAAAAAACAATAATAGTTTTATAGTTTTACTCCTAGACTTCGACATATTTCGATGAATAAAAAGAACATTAGTTCTTGTAAAAGAAGCAACTATAAGGCGTTACAACAGCATTGGATTTGATTGGACCAGAGAAAATTTCGCGTCTAATGCTGACATACCCTTAACAAATCAAATGCAAGATAAAAAAAAAACAATTACTTTTGTTTCGCCATTGGAGAAAAGCGTCAGCAAGTATGCAAGAAACACTATTTATTATTCTTTCATTGGTTTCTTTAAATGCGAATACAAAAGCGTATGTTTGTTACGATTTTTCGATATCGTTTTTATTAATTATTACTTATTAATTGACTATTTAATAAGTTTTGTTTTCTTCATTTTACACGATTTGAGAAAGCACGCAAAAAGAAGGCTGTGTAACGTCGTTTCAAGAGTTGGCGACGTTGATATCCATTGTCGCTGGGGGCTTGGCATCCAGTTGGCGTACACTTAGATGCAAACAGGCTCTCTCTGTCGAGATAATGGTTTTTCTTACTTTGCAAAAGAATATAATTGGTCCGCTCATTTGAGTTTATTTTGGCCACATTTGGAATTCTAAACATAACTTTGAGTTTTCTTTTGCTAAAATCATTTTACTCAGCTCTTCTTCTACCAACCTTGACTTTCGGGAATTATTCCATATTTTGAAAAATAATTTAATAATTTAGTTACTGATCTTTTTGGTTTTCAGAACTAATCCCAATTTTTAAAAATCTAATTTAATTTCAACAACTTAAACCCTGGAGTTCACACCCAATCCCCTCACAACTATTTCTTATTCCCCGTCATTGAATTTCTTGTTCAAGCTTGCTCCTCTTCCTTTACTCATCATACCTTTTCTTTGTTATTGTAACATGTTAGCCTCGTTACTTTTCTGATGTCATTTTGTATTAAGGCACTGAGAAAGATTATGGGTAATAGAACAAAAACTATAGTAAATTCATTCATGTTCCTTTACTTACGATGTTTTGCTTCAAACTCAGGCGGCACCATAGAAGTATTAAATTTTGGTTCCATCAAATTGAATCCGATAATGAAAAAAAGACTGTATTCTTTGCATAATTCGAATACAGATGCACTCTTATTAACGATTGGATATCATTAAAGATATTAAAAGTGTATGACAATTTTAAATTTAAATTGAATTTTTACATACCTTTTTTAACGTAGTAAACCGATTGCTTTATAGCTAATTTTTTAAAAGGTAACATAACCTTTTGCATTTTGATTCAGTAATACCAATTTGAGTTTAGTTTAAAATTGTCGGATAATATTTTGTTTGTGTGTCCTTAAAAATAGGACAAAGGAAAAACTTTCTAAAACCAAAAATGTATTTCAGGATAATTTATAAAAATTCTCTGGGTTAGTAACAATGCTATTTGAAGTCGGATAAAAAGATTTCACATTAGTAATAAATATACAAAAATTATATTTAAACGAGAAAAATTTAAACACTTTCTTAAAGATATTAAATTTCTCAAATCTACTCAACACTACTCTAATACATGTTATACTTTTGGAGCTTATTGAATGTAAAATTTAACGTTATGAGCTGGAAGCTGATACAATGCTCCAAACTCAAAAATTAGTTTATTGTAATTAATGTAACAAAGTTAAATGGTGTTATAAAATAAGTCAAAGCCAAAACAAATCATAAGAGAATGTGAAAACAAAACTCAAAGATCACTAGGTTGTTTCAAGAACGTGGAACCTATACACCGAAGAGCCATTATATTATGACCACCCTGCTAATAACATGCAGGACCACCATTAGCCCTCAAAACTGCTAGCACCTGCCGTGGCATTGATTCCACAAGGTGCTGATAGGTAGTCTGAGGTATCTGGTACCAAGCGCTCACCAACTGGTCCTGGAATTCCCTCACATTGCGAGAGGGTAGCGTGGCAGCACGAATTTGGTTTTCCAAGTAGGACCACAAATGCTCTATTGGATTAAGGTCAGGTGAATTTGGGGGCCAAGACAAAACTTGAAATTCACTGGAATGTTTCTCGAACTAATCCATGACGATTCGACCCTTATGACATGGTGCATTATCTTGTTGGTAAACACCATCCCCCGCAGGAAAAACTGTTGCCATGAATGGGTGAACCTGGTCAAGTAGCTTACAGACGTCAGGGATTGTTCTATGAGGATTATGGGTCCTATTGTGCCCCATGAAAACATTGTTCCTGGGCGAGAAACCATGAAAACCTGGGCGAGCCCATTGTTATAGATGGAGGGTGGTCATAATGTAATGGCTCTTCGGTGTATATTTGTCTAAGGAAAGTAACTCATATATTTTATCTTTCTTTCTAAATATGCATATCGCAATAGAATAATAGAATTGAACAAAATAATTATGAATTATCTCTCTATATATAAAAATTGAAAGCATAGCCGCAGTCTCTTTTGGGTTTTCTATTTTATGTTACATTTTTTTACATTGCATTTTACAACCAAAACAATTAGAAATTTGAAAAATTTGCCTGCATATTGTTACGTTACATTTTACAACCAGAACCTTTAGAAACTAAACTACAAAGATGTGTAGATAAATGTATAGGGAGTATGACGGAATAAAAAAAATTATCATCCAATGATGAAATCGAAAACAAATAAGTAGTAAAAAATATTCTTCAGAACACTTTGCAACCCTCAGAAAAGCAACCAAGGAGTTAAAATATGTCATATCGAAAACGTTGGATATTCTTATTTACTTAGTTAGAACAGAAGTTGTCAGATTTCCAGTTAATATTTCAATTTTAAGTGCTTTATTTCGTAAATTTTTTCTCACTTTTTATTGTTTTAAAAAATGGCTTCTTATCCATTATTGTGGAAAAGTTTACTTATCTCTCTCGAGCTCCTTATTTTATATGCTTATGCTTAGTTGATGTCGAAAGTAACTAAAAATAAATCAGAGAGAGGTTAGATATTGCAGATATAACATCTTTACATATTCATCTTGAACTTTTTTAAAAATATAGAAAACTAAATTCACAATTTCAAGAGAGATAAAATAAAACTATTTCATTTTTTTTTGTAACACTAGATTATTATTTAATATCATTAACCATTAGCAAAATTACATCTATCATCCTTGTGTCACAAATCCTTTTTTCTTGAATTAATTTTTTTTCATGCAAATTTGATTATTTTTCAAATCCAGAAAATCGTCCATTTAGTTGAGATTAACATTTTAACGTAATGTGCTTACATAAAATGATAATTATATATTTTATTGATAAAAGGAAATATATTAAAAGATAATTTATTAAAATGATAATTATATGTTTCATTGATGAAATGAAATATATTAAATGTTAATATATTAAAATGATAATTATATGTTTCATTAACAAAATGAAATATATTAACTGATAATATATTAAAATGATAATTGTATGTTTTATTGATAATATGAAATACATTAAATGATAATATATTAAAATGATAATTATATGTTTTATTGATAAAATGTAATATATTAAATAATAATTTATTGAAATCATAATTGTATGTTTTATTGACAAAATGAAATAAATTAAATGATAATATATTAAAATGATAATTATATGTTCTATTTTGAGAAATATCTATTGCGAAAACAGAAACCGTGCTGAAAGAGAAACAATCAAGGAGATCGGTAAAGGAAGCGATCAGGGGAAAAGGTTCCTATTTTTTTTTAAATAATTCTTTTCAAATGAGAAACAATTGAAACTTTTTAAGCTATTTGTTTATGAATTATACTTGAAGCACTTTGAAATTTAAATCTGAAATTTTCGAAAAAAATAAAACTGACATGTTGTAATCATTTCAATGTATGACAATTGAATAAATCTAATTTAGCTTTTTATGCAATTAACCAGGAATAATTGAATTTTTTTATAATGTTTATAAAGAGTTGATGTTAGAAATCAAAGGAAGTTCTTAAAAATTAACTGAAAATATCAACTAATATTTATCATTTAAATTAACTAGTTTTTATTTATTTGGAGAAAAATTATTCTTAAATAATATTAATAAATTTTTAAAATAAAAAATTAAAAGAAAAGTTAGTGAAAAGTAATTATAGCATTCATTAAAAATTAAATAAAAATTAACTGAAAGTTAATTAAAAATTCATTAAAAAATGACTTAAAAGTATTTAAAAATGAATTAAATATTTTTATGCTAAAATGCTTTTTAAAAATGCTTTTTAAAAATACTTTTTAAAAATGCTTTTTAAAAATACTTTTTAAAAATGCTTTTAAAACACATTCATTTTCTTCGCAAAATCTTTTTCGTCGGAAGAAAAACTGAAACCGTTTTAGTTATTTTTAATGAATTTTATTCAGAACAATTTGAAATGCAAAAACGTCGAGAGAAAAAATGGTTTTCCTAACATATATGTTGCCATAACTTTAATGCAAAATAATCAAATCCATCCAATGAATTCTTGAATTTCATTTAAAAGAATAGACCTTATTTATTTTGCTTTTTTGTTATGTGTTTGTGCCTTTGATGTTAGAAGTCAAACAAAATTTAACTAGATTAAATTCTGAAATAATCTAAAATATTTCTATTTTCGTCCTAAATCAAATTAAATATGTTGTTTTAAATAAAATATCATCTATGAATGTGAACCAGGAAAGTAATTTCATTTTCAAAACTAAAAGGAATTAGTAATATATATCCATTTTGTATTTCATATCGAAAATAAATTATATCATTTGTTATTTAAGCTTTAGTCTCTTTAAAATATTCTATTCCTTATTCCCTAAAACTTTATAATTTATAAATATTTGATAAGTTCGAAACGAAAAATTCTATTTCAAATAAAAAGAATGTATGTTTTTGCTCTGTATCTTAAAATATAAAGAAAAAGAAATTGAAAAATAATCTAATCTCTCTGGATCTTAAGAAAAAGCAAAATAAATAAATGGCTCAAACAACTTTTTTTTTTCTTCGTCGATGTTTTATAACTTTTCGAGAGAATCATAAAATAAAATGTAGACGCAGTTTCGAGAAATAACAGAAATAAGCAATGGCCCAAAGTAAATTTATATTTTACGAAATAAAGAAATATTACGTTTCTGAAATATTTTTAAATAATTGTTCTCAAAATCAAATGATACTTCTCTTTAAAGATCTTTTTTTTTTTATATAGTCATCGTTTTTGCTATAGAATATAAGTTATTAAAATTGCTTTATTATTTGAAAAAGTAGCAATGAATATCATAGAATATTCGAAATAGTATTTAAATTTAATCTTTGATGTTTATATGTTTTCAATATCTAAGAAGATTGGATGTTATATTATATTCAAAACTTAGTTATTTGAGGATTATTTGAAATAAAAAAAATGTGAAATCTCCAAATTAAATTTTTTTATGTTATTATACTTTTGAATTAGCTATAGTTATAGTATTTTCAAACCTTAAGTTACCGAAAGTTTTGGGAAGTTGACAGATGACTGAAGATTTATTATTGGAATTATATATAAAGTTATCTTGTAAACAAATATAATACTAAAGATAGCGCAAAACATTATAATAAACACTAAACTAACAAATTAACGAAACAGGCAGACGTTTCGTCACTGAACTCTCAAAAATAAAATTTTTGACGATTATGCGATCTTTGAGAAGTATTTCGTCAATTTTGAGAATCTTTTCGTCACAAAATCAAGTGATTTGTGACGAAATGCAAACTCTCACATCTATGATAAAGATGTTTTCTCAACGTGAAAGCTCATCGTAATACATCGTGGGAGATTGTTAACTAAAATGACGAAACTAGAATTAAGACTCGACTATCGAAAATAATGTGACGAAATAAGCCGACCGGCTACATGGTGGTCAAGGAGTTAGCCTCGTTCCCGGAAGATCCGTGGTTCGAATCTCGCTTCCGACGTGGGTGTAATTTATCTCTTTGTTCTCTTCACAATAAAGGGAGTTTTAGAAAAGTTATATATATATATATATATATATAATACAAAAATTATAAATACTTTTGTATTAATAAAAGAATGAAAACTCTTTCATTTTCATAAAATGTCTTTGTTAAAGAATAAGCGTAGAGATATTCTATTTTGTGAATTCAAGGCTGAAAACATACCATTGAAATATAAATCCAAGGCAACATACCTGTTATCATTGTTGCAGTCAGCTTGAATAATTCAGTCGCAAACCATAGTTCTGTCTCAAAAGGTTCATTTAAAGGTAAGCTGGTGGTTATTACAGTTCACATCCCCACTCCACAAGGGTGGGGATGCGGGCAAAAGTCCGGAAGGTTCCGGCAGATCTTACATGGAACATATTATTCAGCAAGAGACACGCAAAAACAACTGCTCCTTCATTTTATACTATTAATCAAAAGGGGTGAAAAGCCCAATCATTACATTCATTGTATTCCTACACATTAAGGAAAATCATGTAATGCTTCCTAATATGGAAGTGAAAGAGAGAAAGATTCTAAAAATAACTCCTCCATTGAAATATAAATCTAATTTTAATTCATTGGTATGTTTTCAGCCTTGAATTCCCAAAATAGAATATCTCTACGCTTATTCTTTAACAAAGACATTTTATGAAAACGAAAGTATTTTAATTCTTTTATTAATAGAAAAGTATTTATAATTTTTGTATTACATATATATATAATTAAATACGAGTTTTCTCCTATTAAAAAGTTATCGTTACAATAAAATATACAGCATTGCTTATTTAACTATGAAATTTAAATCGCTTTGTTCCATGTGTAACATGTTTAGTATATTTAAAGAATGAAACATTGAAAAAGTTCAGTTTAGACAATTTTAACGATCTTTTCTTCGGTAATGGGTAAAGTGTGTTTTTTAGAAAGGGTGTTCTTTTAACCAAAATAAAATTGTCGGAAATATACGCTTCGAGCGACACAAAGTTAATGGCTCAATAAAACCTCTACCAAGAGATTGCTATCAGAAATATTGTTCTTTTTCCCCCTTTAACAAAAAAAAAGAGGAATAAAGAAGGGTTAGTGTTAAAAAGAAACAAATAGTTTCTTTTAAGGCTTTATTAGAGATTATTAAAGCTAGTTAAACTATATTTAAAGAAAAAAATAAG
Source organism: Parasteatoda lunata (assembly GCA_949128135.1). NCBI lineage: Eukaryota > Metazoa > Arthropoda > Arachnida > Araneae > Theridiidae > Parasteatoda > Parasteatoda lunata. The sequence goes on along the minus strand of OX421973.1, from coordinate 53,406,481 downwards.
TTGCAATATTTACCTTGCTGAAATTTAAGTAAATAGTAATTGATAGTTATAACTATTCTCGTATAAGTGAGTGTTTTTTAAAAAAATAAAATGATGCGGTTTTGAAAGTTTTAAATGACGTTTTCTAAAAGTGTTTTACTGACCCCCGTCTCGGTATTATTTTTTTTTTCCAACCGATTTATGACGAAATTAAACAGCGCATATAAAACCACATTTTTTACGTTGTATGGAAATATTTTGTTACAGCATCTTTTGTTACGTATGCCCTTTTTCCGTAAAAAAATTGACAATTTTATTTTTAAAAATCTCTTTTTCCTCGGAAGAACTCCTTAGTTTAAACCTTTCACACAGTCTGTCACAGATATGTGCTAACATGAAACGTTGTCTATTATAAAATAAAAAGAAAAAAATATATAATAAAATTGAAAGCTCTTATCAGATGTCTCCAAAGCATGAGTCTAAAATAATTTTTTAACTTTTTTTAAATTTATTGTCAAAATTGTTATACTTCAATTATTTATTTACTTATTATGCAATCGTAAAATCACTTCTAAAAACATGTATATTTTTATAATATCACAGTGGCGTCCTCCTCTACAGAATTAAGACCGCATTTTAGCAATTTTTTTACGTTCCAACCACAAAAATATAATAAGTGCAGTAAAATAATCTTTAGAATTTATTTAATCTAAGATTTTTTTTTTTTAAATTGACTTCAATAACGTGCAGACAATAAATGATTGTTTGCAATTTAGCAATTCTACACTGTAAAAATGAAGGTGTACTACCCCTCCGAATTTGATACTGAACAACCCAAGAAATGGTCTGATGGGACATTCTTTTTTAAATTAACACCAAATCGAGCTTTCATATATAATTTAAAGGGTGTTAATAAATCTAAAACTCTTATAATGATAAAAGTTTCAGTCAATCTCACGCATATTCATACGACGTGTAAAAAATTTTCGCTTCTGTAGTCTGCAGATTGTTTACCTTTTAATACAAGTTTTGACGTGAGTTTGTGATGGCCTCTAATGCCGCTATGCATTTACTGAAACAAAAGTTCAAAACTTGTAAGTACATTTTTAATTGCATGATAAGTCTAAATAGTCTTCAAGTCTCTGCAAATTTGTATTAAATAATTTTATAATGCGTCAATTCTAACCGCTTCAGTTCGGTTAGGCCAAGTTCAAATTCCTCTAAATATTATGTTTGTGCTACGCATGTTTGATTGGTAAACTAATTTTATTTCAAAAATTAGTGTATGAACGCATCCTAAATTAATGATTCTTACTTTATATCGTAAAGATAACTGTATTGACTCTTGTGTGTATTATAACTAGATATGACTAAATATTAGTGTTATCGAATATCAAAATGGTGGCAAATACCATGTACACTTCACATTGTCTCGTAATGATAATTTCATTGGCTCTTAAATGTTTCTTCTCTTACTGTTATTATAAATATTTGTCTTATTGAATATCTAAAATTGTGGCAGTGAGTATTGTAAAGGATATTCTTATTGTTTCATTTCGCCAGGAACTGCTTTAGGTTCTACATCACTATATTGTAAAGCAGTTGCCACCATTTTCCGTATCAAGGTACACTAAATTTCAGTGTAAGAAACTAAAAATCAATTGCAAAAGTGAAACAAACACACTCATTATTTCAGAATGATTATAGCTTGAAAAGATGAGTATTCATTATTATAATTATTACTGAAAATTATAATTCTTAATGAAATTATAATTAATTATAATTTTTATTTTATTTTGTCACCACCGTTGAACTGAATTATGGTACAATTTCAAGTTTTTAAAGTTGAGGCGAATTCGCATGAAAGCAATATCATGTTTCAACGTTTTGTAAAAGTAAACATGAGACTGTTTTAACTAGAGACGATGGGATTCGATATTTAACCCACACGGTACATAAGATGGTATGAGAAATAAAGGAAGCTTGAGCCCAATGTTTACTACGACGTAGCCACTATGCCATTAGACATACAATTGTGAACCATTATCCTTCATGACCTCTTTACACATAACAAGTTTAACAGGATACACAAACACTTGACTGTATATCAGTTTAAACTGAATTATGATTCAATTTCGAGTTTTTAAATTTGAAGTGAATTTTCATGATGACATGGTTCAATGCATCAATATCATGCTTTAACGTTTTGTAAAAGTGAATATGCGACTGTTCAAGCTAGATATCTACGAAGAATTTCGTTTAATGTTATTTTCTCTACAAGTAAAAATAAATTTTATTTTAGAAATTCAAAACATTATTCATGTCAAAGAATTTACCCTCTGTTATAGCATATCAAACGTTCCATTTAGACAAAGATCTGTCAACAAACAAAAACGTTTGAATTAGCTAATTAAATTTCTTTTCTCCTTTGCTAATGGAAGTTATTTATGGCAGGCCATCGTAAATTTTGCCACATTTCGGTAAATATCAAAAATAGTTAGAAAGGAATTGTTTTAGAAGTAAAATTTAGAGATGTCTGTAATTTTATTCGGTGTACGTGCTTTCTTAGTTTTAACATTAAATAGAAATTTAATCCACTTTCGATGCGAAAAACAACCGTTCCTCTATTCCCACGGGTAACATTTTAAGAAAACGTGGGTCTCCCGATATTTTCTTTCTCTGTATGGCAACACAGCTCGTCGTTTTGAATGACATTTATTCTTTTCGCCATTTTTATCTCTTTAGCTATTTTTTTTCTCCAAATGATAGCAAACTAAAATGTAAATTATTAATAATATGTAGATATATGTATAAAATACTCGCACTTTTTTATATTGACAATAAAGAAAGTCAAATTTAAATCTTTTACGGCATTTTAGTACGTTCATTGTCAGTTAATTATGATACAATAAACTTTTATTCTATAATTTGTGGTTACCTTGTGAAACTATATTTAATTTATTACTTGCATTCCTTAATTTAATTTCCAATTATATATTTAACAAGTAATCATGTTTAATATGGTTATCACATTTGTTAATTCGATTACTTGATTACTCATAACTAGCGAATACGAAGCAATATTTTACATGTTTTTTAATTAATTAATAATAATAATAATATTTATGTAGAATCATATTCCTTAATTTAGTGTTATTTTCTTCTTATTAGCTATTAAGCAATCATATTAAATGAAGTGATCATAGATCATAGATTACTTCATTATTCACAACTATTTAATACGAAACAACATTTTATATTTTATTGTTAATATATAACCATATTTATATATTAATTATTTTTCTTTGTTTCATTTTATTTTTTACTGCTTTGTCGTTGCTGTGTAGTTATATTTTATTTTATAACCGTCGTTGAACGGCAGACCCAATTCTTGGGTTTACGACTACTAATGTTCAACTACGTAGTCTCGTAATTTTGAAAACGATCCAGAAGGCAAGGGAACTCCTGGATTAAGTATTGGGAGAAATTTGCCTCCGTGGCAGACTTTTCAATGGAACTAACTCGCATTTGCGTTGCATGAAGGGGAAGACCACGAGAACCTCCCACAGTTGGCTTAACGGCAAGGGGACTCTAACCTATGATCCGTCTACCACTGAAGATAATTCACATCAGCACTGTGGTGGGAGCAAGTCGGATGTGGAATTCGTATCGATCACTGAGATTCGGATCCGGTTCACCTCATTGGAGGGCTAACACTCTATCCCCTGAGCCATTGCGGCTCCTTATATATTTATTTTATTTTATAACCATCGGTGAACAGCTGATCCGATTTTATGGGTTTACGACTACTAATATTTAACTCCGCAGCTTTGTAATTTTGAACCCAATCCAGAAGACAAGGGAACTCCTGGACCTAGTATTTAGAGAAATTCGCTTTCCTGGAGGACTTTTTGATGGAGCTAACCCGCACTTGCGTTGCAAGGAGAGGAAGAACACGAGAACCTCTCACGGTTAGCTTGACCACAAGGGGACTCTAACCCATGATCCGTCTACCACTGAGGATATTTCACGTCAGCACTGTGGTCGGTGACTGGGATTTGAACCAGGTTCACCGCATTGGAAGGCGATCGCTCTATACCCTGAGCCATCGCGGCTCCTTATATTTTTATTACAGTCTATCAATGTTCAACTGTCAATCAATACCAACTGTCAATATCGACTATCAATGTTTAGCTTCGTACCCTTGTAATGTTAAGCCCAACCCAGAAGACAAAGAAACTCCTGGATCAAGCATTTGGACAAATTAGCCTTCGTGAAGGACTGTTCGATATAACTAAGCAGCATTTGAGTTTCATGGAGAGGGAAAACCACAACAACCACCTACGGTCCGCCCGATGGCAAGGGGATTCTTACCCATGAGGATATTTTACGTCAGGATTGTGGTGATACGAGCAATTGACAGAATTCTTGTCAATGAGTCACAGTCAGGATTAAAACCTGAGTCACTATACTATACTTTCATCACTAGTTTAGGAATACAAATCATCAAGACATTATGCTTACTGATATACAAAACAAGTATTTTTAAAACCATTTGAAAATGTATAAAAGCTCCCTGAGTGCATTAATATAACACACGAGTAAGGAAGCGTTTTCGTTAAAAAATCATGTTTTATAAAAATGATTGGCAAAAATAACGAAAGGATACTAAAATTTACTGAATCGTCAAAAATTAAGTTCTGTTTCTTAAAGTAAAAATATTCCAAATAAATTTTACACTAAAAACAAAAAAGAATATGTATATATTTTTTTTACATAATTTAGATCTTAAATAATTTAAAAAGTCCTTCATTCATCGAGGATGCAGTGAAAACACAACCATAAAATGCGTATTGTCAATCTTAAAACAATGTGAGCCATAAACTTATTTTGCAACTTTGAATAATGTGCTAATGTATTGCTAAAGAGGTGATAAATAAAAATAATATTATTTACGAAACAAAAGAACTGTCTTCAAAATAAATAATTTTGAGCCAAGAATATGGAGCTAAGATTGATTTAAAACACAGAGGAGACAAATTTACGCTCTTTTGAAATATTTACTTTCAATTCAAGTTGTTAAAAGTTGTAAAATATTGCATGTATATCTTTTATTGGCGCCTTAATACTTTTGTCCCAAATTCGCATAATCTAATATCAAATATAAACAAAGGCTCTAATGGCTGATATTGTTTAAGTATAAACTTCTGTGAATATTAATCTAAGTATGTATGCACTAAACAATATTTAAGATTCTGGTAGTGTAGAATGAGAGGGAAAAAAACAAATGCCATGAATAACTTTTGATCTAATGATGGGATTTTCGCGTTCTCTTAATGGTTCGAATTTCTTACTTTAAGTATGGAATTTATTTGCGCAGATGATATTTTAAATTACAAAAGCAGACACAGAAACACACTTTCTGACTGTTGATACCGTTTTTTCGACGGATCCGCATTCTTGTCACTTGAAATATGGGAGAAAGCGAAAAAACTTGATCCTAGTAATTTAAATGAGAGAGCAGTTAACAGTTTGGACCTCTCAATATTAATGTCACTTTTTGCACGTTTCACTACTATTAAAGAAGACGGAATTTTAAATTTTTATTTCTCAAGAACTAATTGACCGATTCTTTTCAAATTTAGGTTTTTTGTCATTTATTTCTACATAAATTAAATTGGTGCAAATTTGGGTACATTAAAATTCAATATTTTAGCTCTTTATCAAAATAAACAATAAAAAGTAATGAATAATTATTTTTTGCTTGGAATTATCTTTAAATAAGCATGTTTTCTAATCATTTGCAAAAATGCTTCATACGGAGATAACCAAAAATTGAAGTGAAATTATTGTTAAGGGGTTCAAACTTTGGACTAATTTTTGGCTAAAATATTAGAATCATACTTTCCAGATTGCATCTATTATATTTTGAGGGTAAGAATCCGAATCCGTTGAAAAAAATTCTTTTTCTAAGAAATTCCGTTTTGTGTCGTAACACACGACATCGTCAGCAGTGATTAATTTGGTAAAAAACATTGAGATTGAGTACGAATACATGCAAATCTGATCATTGATACAAAAGTTTCTCCATGGTTTTCGATTTTTTTTTCTTTTGCACTCTTTATACAATGTCGCATTTATCTTGCAATATCTGTCATCTGTACACATATATACAAATTGTTCTGAAATTATATCCATATTTAGAGCCCCATTACAGATTTCCCATACTGAGAATAAAAAATATGGTAAATGCTTCCAGAATGTGGTAAAATGTACCATGTTTCTAGCTCTATGGGAGGACTTAAAAGGTCGGTAATTTTTTCCGAAGCGCTTCGCTAATGGTTTTGGTACAATTAACTATAAAATATGGGCTTATAATATCGAAGGAAATTTGGTAAATGTTGTAAAACTTGGCATTTTATCATGATACCTTTGAGCTTGGCATAAAAACCATTTATTGGATTATATTTACTCTTCCTTTCTATATTTTTTGCTAAGTGTGTGGTAATAAGAACTATAATTTTGAAAACCGTTACCATATGATAGGGAAAATTGCCAAATGAATGGTTTAAATAGCTCATATATTGGTTTTTATTACCAGAATTACGTTTTCTTTTTACCAGAAACGTCATTATAATACGATAATTTTACCATAATTGTATTTCTCCGTTCAGGTTAGTTTTCTTCGCAGGGTAATTTTCCCTTATTCCCAAGTTCACTTGTCCTCCGTGTTGGGTTCAAAAAGAATATCATGGAGGTGGCCGTCTCTGATTCTGATAATAATACATAGGGCTTCCAGTGTTTATTAACGATGGTGAAATAAAATATAAAAGTTACTACATCGGGAGCTATACATAACGTTAAACTACTGCTTTACACTTATATTTTTTTACAGTTTAATACAGCTATATATTCGAAACAATCTTTAATAATGTTCGCGTCAATTTTTTTTTTTTAATTTTTATGATAATTTTTATAAAAATGAATTAAATAAGTTATACCTTGTATATAGCCCAATTACATTGCGCTATATTATTAAACGAGAACTCATTTTAAAAATTTACATTATTTCCAGTAAAGTTAAAAACAACTACAAATACAATTTTAGTTCAAACATTTTAGGGAATGTGACATAAATATTTTCAACAATACCACTAATAATTACGCTATTTTTTATAGTTATTCACGATAATTATTCTCTGATAATATCACAGAAACATAATAATAGCTCAATCAAAGAAAATAAAGGAAATAAATGACAATAATTCGTTATATCTCTTTTCTACTTTTCGATTTCAGTTGACGGAAGCGATTTGTTTATTGTAAAAACAATACGCCATTTCATTAATACTTCATTAATTAGAAAAACCTTAAATGCCGTTGCAGAATATCAGATAAGTATTGATCAATACTTTTTTCACGTAACGAACCGGTGTTATCCAATATTAAATATAGGATGATTTCATGTTTCTTGTAATCGTTCGTAAATCAGGCACGTTTTGAGGTTTACGAACCCTGCATTAGTATGAGTAACGGATGAATGGTCTTGGATTAAGTGTTGAGACAATCTAAGTATTAATATAATTGCCATTTTTCGTTCATTTCCTATTAAATAAGTAAATATAAGTAAGTGGTGTTTTGGCTTTTTTTTTTTTTTTTTTTTTTTTTCATTTTGCAATACTACACAGTATTTTTTATTTCAACAGCGAGAGGTCGAAACAATCAATAGAATAAAATTATATCATAAAATATATGGAGGAAATTTGCTTTTTATTATTTTGGAGAATGTATTGTTAAGAAATTGGCATAAGTAGTAAACAATGTGTAATTCTAATTCAATAGCATTTTCCCATATTTACATATTACTTCCCATATTTCAAAATTGTTATGTCAACTTCTTGACGTGCGTAGTAAGCAGTAAGAAAAGATTGCATAAACATGCACAAAACTATAAAATTGACAAATTTGCCGATTTTAGAAAAGACTTTATTTAAATGGACAATTAATAGCAACCTTTTTTTTCACCTCGGGAATGATCTTTCATATATACACGCATATAGAGCCGCGATGGCTCAGAGAATAAAGCATTCGCCTTCCAATGAGGCGAACCGGGTTCGAATCCCAGTCGATACGAATTCCGCATCTGGTTTAAACCGATCACAGTGCTGACGTAAAATATCCTCAGTGATCCCCTTGCCGTCAGGCTAACAGTGGGAGATTTTCGTGGTCTTCCTCTCCATGTAACGCAAATGCGGGTTCGCTCCATCAAAAAGTCCTCCACGTAGGCAAATTTCTCCCAATACTCCATCCAGAAGTTCTCTTATAAATCACAAGGCTATGAAATTAAAATATTCAAATTACACGGCTACGGAGTTGAACATTAGTAGTCGTAAACCCATAAAATTGGGTCGGCTGTTCAACAACGGTTATAAAAAAATAAAATAAAACACAGGCATATGAAGGTCAGATTTGCTTTCAGGGACACCATATAAGGTGGGCCAACGTTGCTCCCTCAGTAAGGACAGGTAATACAGAAAAAGAAAAAAAGAACATCCATGTCTTTCCGGGGATTCGAACCCAGAACTTTTCCGTTGCAAAGCCAGTTCCCTAACCCTTACACAGTTCGGTAAATGTATCATTATTTTTAGAATCGGTGATGAATAATTTCAATCTGATTTCTAATAAAAACATCATACTACTTAAAAGCATTTTGAAATGTTTCTAACTGTGATATTTATAAAAATCTGCTGTGGGAGTGTTTCGTGGTTTCCTTTTCCATGTACCGCAAATGAGGGTTACTTTCATGAAAAAAATCCTCCTCGAAGGAAAATTTCTCCTTATACTTGATCCAGGAGTTCCCTTGTCTTCTGGATTGAGTTTTAAATTACAAGGCTACTGAGTCGAACATTAGAAGTCGTAAACCCGAAAATTGGGTCGGCTGCTCAAGGACGGTTATTGAATTAAATAAAATTAATACAAACTTGATGCAAGCTAAGTACGATGATAAGCTCACTGAGAAAAAAAAAATATGGTCAAAACTACCAGAATATGTAATGTCTATGAGGTTGAATGAAATCATCAATAATTTCTACCGAAGAAGTTTGGTAAAATATAGGTAAAATATATGGTAAAATATAGTTTTATAATTTGTGATAAATTTTGGTTAGTTTACCATGATACCTTAGAGCACGGTATAAGAACTATTAAATTATGGTTTGTACTTTTTTTTAATGTGTGGTATAAAAACCTAAATTTTAGGTTTACCGTTACCACATGAACAGAAAAATTACCACATTAGTGGATTAAAAACCATAGATTTTGATTGTATAAATAAGAATTGTGGTTTTTTCTTGCAAGAAATGTCATTTCCATACAGTACGACAATCATACCAAATTTTTTTCCCTCCGTTTTGAAACAAATTAGAGATGTTTTGCATAGCGTGTTTCTTACGTTATCTAGACTGTTAACCTTATTTTCTTCTCCTTAGCGATTTTGCGACACGTTAGTAGGTTTTTGGCGCTGTGAAGCTCAAATAGATTTAAAATCAGAGAAAACCATAGTAGAAATCTGTGTGAAATCTCTCTACTTTCGTGCGAAAGAAACAATTTCAATCTTATTCCAATGAGGCGAACCGGGTTCGAATCCCAGTCGATACGAATTCCGCATCCGGCTTGCACTGACCACAGTGCTGACGTGAAATATCCTCAGTGGTAGACGGATCATGGGTTAGAGTCCCCTTGCCGTCATGCTAACCGTGGGAGGTTCTCGTGGTCTTCCTCTCCATGTAACGCAAATGCGGGTTAGCTCCATCAAAAAGTCCTCCACGAAGGCAAATTTCTCCCAATACTCGATCCAGGAGTTCCCTTGTCTTCTGGATTGGGTTCAAAATTACAAGGCTACGGAGTTGAACATTAGTAGCCGTAAACCCATTAAGTTGGGTCGGCTGTTCAACGACGGTTATAAAATAAAATAAAATTTCAATCTTAGTTACAAGTTGCTATAATTCCATTTGAAACTGAGCAACATAATACTTTTGTTACAGAGGAAGGAAACTTGCATAATATTATGGTTCGTTTTCAGCAACTATAACATGTTTAATTAATATTCCCACAAGAGCCAGTTGTAGGCCAAGGGGTCATGGAAGTTAGGGCTCCACAATTTGTGACCAACAGCATGTTTGTGGCAACGTGGTCAACACTACGCACAGATCACCTTTACCCCATGAACCCTTTGAAGCTGGGAGAACTTCAAGCCACCTTCAGGGATCGAACCCCTGTTCTTCACAATGTCATTTCAGTGCCTTAACCATTGAACCATAGCGGCACGCAACTATAATATAATGTTTTATAAATTTCATTAAACTTTTTTTAAAATGTAACATTAAAATGTAACATTAATGTTTAACTTATATATAACTAATTAAAATTTTTAATGATTTAGTTAAATGTTGATATCATATGTTACGTAATGTTAAATGTTAAGTTATTAACTTTATCAGAACATACAAAACACAATTCGTTTTCTACAAATAATGACAATTCTCAAACAATTGTTTTCGCGAAATTAAATTGACTCCGTCTTATCTTTCTTATTTATTGTAAAGCTTTAGTACTTTTACTTTGAGTTTACCATTTATTTTTTTTCTGATAATCTTTTAAGAACTTCTTTTAAAATGCATTAAAATAAAATCTAAACAAACATATCAGACATTTTCTTCCAGAAGTTTAAAAAGAATGTTTTGTTTTGATAGTGATTAAATTATAATTGGATTTAAACAATATCGTTCCTTTTATCTTTTAAAAGGGAGAATTCGGCTGTTTTTATGTAATGGAACTTTAATAATTCGATGGGAAATACTCTAAAAGAAAATCGTTTTCTATTCAAAGGAGCTGTATTTCAACTTCAACAACATTTTCATTATTGCTTTCTTTAGAACAATAGAACAATGATGCATTTAATAGTTATGTAGATGTGTGTTTTTAAAACAACCTTCTAGAAAGAAAAGGTGTCGAGTGTTTTTTTATTAAGTTTACGACTTATTCAAGAACAATCTAGTTATATTTTTTTAGAAAATTATATTCATGATTTATTTTTCATTTAGATAAATATAATGCTTTTAAATAGGAAAAGGGCTCCATAATATATTCGTTAATTCGAAAGTATTTAGTTTCATATTTGATTCACTAACCGCCTTTTCTTTGAAGAAATAAAATATATTTCGTTATTGTCGAAATTAAGAAAATTATTTTTTAAATGCTAATCTCTAAAAATTACATCATTTTTATGATTCATTTAATAAGCGTGCGAGTAAAAAAGTTACAAAAAAAAAAAAATACAATAGCTCCATTTTTTCCCTTACCCCCTTTTAAAGACTTTTTTGTTTTTTGTATTCAAATGCAAAAAGTTTTTTATACAGATTCTTAGCTCATTCTCTTAAAATCTAACTTCGTTTTATAATACAAATGAAAAACAAATCGATATCTTTCACGCAAAAAAAAAACAAAAAAAAACAACAACAAAAATACAATCATAGTCAGAACGACATGTGAAAGAAAAAAATTTAAAACTTATAAAGATTGAAAGGCGCAATTGCTAACGGAAAAAGGAAAAAAGATATTAATTATCGAAAAAGCAAGCAAAACCATGACAGTAGAGAGAGGCAAATCAGGGCAGAATGTATTTTGATGTACTATGCACGGCCGGCGTAAAATTAAGATCATTTAAAGTACACCGTAAAACATTCCGGATCAAATCACGGTGTTGGAAGAGTAGTTATCGACAATGCAAATCCTTATCGATCGAAAGATACCTCCAGATTGAATCGATTTAACATGTCTTATATAATGTCTTACATACTGGTGAATAGGAATTGTATTTTTGTAGTGGTAAACACATTACAGCACTACCCAACCAGAATTTTATCTGTGATAGAATTCGATGAACGGATATCACTAGTTGATTCATTGCTGTTTTGTGAGAAGTCGGGAGAGCTGTAATAAGATTATCGTACTTTTGAGTGCTGATCGTGATAGCTGTATTAAGTTCACGGTCGGGGTTGCTCCTGTGTTGCCATAAGCAGTCGAGTGTATTCGGGGCGGACGTTGTGTGTGATCAAGACTGAGTACCAGCAGCGTGATGAGAACGATGTCGAAGTCACAAATAGCAAGTCAACTGTTCAATGTGGACCATTTATCGAAGTAGGCGTGTTCAAATCGAAGTGGGAGTGTCTGTCGAGATACGCGCGTTCAGATCACTTTTGGCGGCCACCAATGTGGGAAGAGTGTTATCGATAATGTCAACTTTCAACCATGAAAAAGTACTCTAAGATAGAATCGAGTTAACACGTCTTATATACTATCGAATTGGACTTGTATTATTGTAGTGGTAGATACACCGTAACGGTAAGAAGTACTGGCACTGAGGGAGACTGTATTTTTTACCCTAAAATTCATTTTTACCGGAAAATGTTATGGAACAAAAAATCTGATATACAGTAATTTTAACAGTAATAATTACCGTAAAATCCCTAAATTTTGCCAATAAATATTACTGTAAAATTAAGTTTTCATATTTAACGGTAAAAATGAGTTTTACAGGGAAATAGATTTTACAGTTTGTACCGTAATTTTATCTGGAATTTTTTACAGTGAAGGGAATAGGTATTAATATACATAAACGTGATTCATGTGCATCAAGGGATTTGTCCTGAATAAAAAAGAATTGGACGAAATTAAATTTATGTTCGAGATTCTAACAATGTGCGGCAACTCATTAATTTTCGATCTTTTAATACCGAACTCATCTATTGTGTTCCTACGGTATAAATTTCAAACAGATGAATTCCTTATCCGCTACCGACAAGTCATTATTTGCCTAGCATTCGTGCAACCTTAAGCATAAATTTAGCCTTTGGTACCGACAGAATTATTTCCGATCCAGATACTCTTGAATCCTGTTTCATTCATATTTACACCGGTTCTCCATTAAATTATCTCATTCTGTTCCTGCCTTACATTGCGAATATTCTGTTTTGATTCGAGTTCTGCTACCCCACAGCTCCCCTCAGCTACCACGGTCTTCCTTGTTTTTAAATCAATTTTGGAACAATAACTATGTAGAATTAAATTTAATTAGCCCTAGATGTATAATTACTTTTTATGCAGAAATCCTTTTCTTGATTCGTAATATTCTTTAAGTAGTAGGATATTTTTCCAGAAGTGTTTTTCTTTACTTTTTAATAGATTCATATCAAAAATATTCCAAAACCTAATTGTTTCAAAATCTAAATGTTTAAGAAACAAATCCAAAAACGAATCAAAATGCTCCAAAACATTTTGGCGTTAATGTATTGAGTTGCCATCGATTTATAAGACCGTTCGCTGATTCTCTGTTTTAGTTTAATATACGACAAAAAATAAATGTTTCTGAAAACTTTTTTTTTCTTCTTTAATTCAAATAAATTGAATTAAATTCTTTTAACAAACTTGTTGAAAGATCTGCTTTAATTTTTTTTTAAATAAAAAAACCTTTAAAAAGTAGATAAAAATAAAGGATTCATGCTAATTTTTTTTTTAAACTTCTGATTGAAACCACAATTTGTAAAGGTCAATGTATTGTAAGGTCATTCCAAAGGTCATTGTAAAGGTCAATCCAAAAAACCATTCAAATTTGTAACATAAATAACATCAATTGTGGTACATTTGTATCAAATTCAAATTTTGTCCTTTAAAAGTTAAATGGGGAGAGTGCGGGCATGTCCAAACGAGACCAGTCCCACCACCACTATGCGTTTACACTACCCAGGGACTAATATAGGGGATATCTGCCTTTTCTTTATTTATGCCTAATACTGGTTGATTGAAACTATACAGAGCAAAAGCTAATATCAAAATGGATAAAAAAAAAACAGCATCATTTGCTTCATATTATTATCTTTCGAGCAAATTCTGAAAATAAAATATATTAATAAAAAAGTAAAGAGAAAAATTTGGAAGTTACTTTTACAACTTCAGGACCTTCTTTTTCAAATATCTACTAAAGTATCCATTGTTTGGTTATGTAACTATACATGCAATTGAATGAGCAATAAAATAAAGCCCCCCTGAATAACTTTTGATCTAATGATCAGATCTTCAGAGTCTAGGACTCAATCTTAATTGTTCAAAGGGGTAACTTTAAATATGAGAATTAATTTGTGCAGGCGATATTTTAAGTTACGAAATCAGGCAAAAAATCGTACTTTGTCTGAATAAACATACCTTTTTTTATGATGGATTCCGATTTCTGACCCCTAACATATAGGGGGTAGGCGCAATCTGGAAAATAGTATCCCCTTAGTTTGGTCAGGAGAGCGATCCAAAGTTTGTACCCTTTGATGTTAATTTTACTTTTTGCATATTTCGCCATATTTTTGAAAAGTTTATAAGAGGATTGAAAAGGTTTTGCACATAATTATAAAATTCATTTATACCAAAGATGATCTTATGAAAAAAGTCACTTTTATTAATTTTGAATAGTATTATGTATATATATTTTATTTTAGATTTTTTTTTTTTTTTTAATGTAATTTTCATGGCAAAATACAAAATTTGAATGAAATCGGTCAAATAGTTCCTGAAAAATTTAATTTTAAATATACGAATTTTTATATGCGATATACGATATCTCTTAGAGGAAATATTACCTATACATTAAAAAGCTATTCAAAATGTTTACTCAATCCCTACATTTACGCTAGCCCCTTTTCCCCTTTTATCATAAAATTTTAGAGCGTCCTAATTTATTTTATGTTAATCCTTTAAAGCCTAAATATTTAAATATGAGTGAATCAAATTAAAATATTAGTTGAAAAATGTGTTCTTTTATAATAACGACATTTTATAAACTTTGTTATTTAATGGTTTGAATGGTTTTTTATGGTTTTTTGAAACATCAACCATTGCGAAAATTAGCACTTTTTTAAAAGTCTTCTGTTTTCATTTTATAAAGAAGAAAAAAATTGGAAACATTTATTATTTTTTGACGTAGCAATTTTAATTGTGTTATTTTACTTTTTTAAATTTTTTTTTTATTCGCCGGATATAGGAAATGCCAATTCATTTATATTTGCCCTTGAAATTATTCTATTAAGCGTTTTTCAATTGAATGGTTGATTACGTGTCCTATGTTAAGGTATATTATTTAGTCACAGTTGCCCAATCGTTTGTTGATCATCTATTGACCTTGTAATGACCTTCTGAATAACAATATTGAAAAATTAATTGTAATTTTTTTCACTCTTTTCAATCTATTAGATAATACTTGATGTAATCAGTAGAATTATTTCCGACTTAAAATTTTCTCGTTAACGAAATAAAAATGTTAACGTTCAGTTAGAAATTGAGTCGATCTTAATTATGTTTTTTATCACTATTCATTTCCTGTCATAGAAATATAAGGTTCAGAAATATGTAAGCTTTTTTGTTGATTATTACTTTTTATCATGCTTGCGTAATGGACCTATTATATATCTACAACAACATACTTCGATTAATTTTAATTTTTAACGATAACTAACTCAATTAAACCATTTTTATATCATAATTCTAAAAATGTATTTTTATGTTTCTTTGCTAAAAAAATTATTTCCAAAATAAAAATATACTTATTTATTTATTTATGATGTGGTATAATAATTATTATTATTATATAGCAAAAACATATTATATATCTATACGAAATCAGACAAAAATTCGTACTTCCTTTGAACAAACTGGCCTTTATTCAACAGGTTTAGACGTTTTACACTCAAAATATAGGAGTTTGGTCAGGGAAGGGGACCAGAGCTTGGACCCTTACTGTTAATTTGATTTTTTGCGTATTTCGAATTTTACACTGAATAAAAATAATTGCGTGCAAAATAATTCCACACAAATAATTCCGTGCAAAAAATAACTTTTAATAAATATTTATTTTTATTATTTTAATTAAGAATAGTCGGAAATTTTTTGTATATTCTTTAAAATTTTGCAAAAAATTCTGTACTTTGCAGCTCAAAATTTTTCTAATATTCTTAAATAAAATAATGAAAAATAATAAATAATTATTAAAAGTTAATGTTTACCCGAAATTATCTTTGGATAACTACATTTTTTTTTTTTTTTTAGTGTAAACATTTTTAATTCGCTTAAAAAATTCTCGAGATATAGTGAATTTTGTAAAAATTAAAATAAACGGTAAAGGATTCAAACTTTGGATCGCTTTCCTGATCAAACTATTGGAACCATATTTCTCAGATTGCGGCTATGCTACCCCTATATTTTAGAGGCCAGAAATCCAAATCTGTCCTGAAAAAGGTATGTTAGAAAAAGAACATTTTTGTGCTTGATTTCATAATTTAAAATATCGTCTGCACTTATTAATTAACATATTTGAGGTCACCCCCTCGAGCCTTAAAGATTGAGTCCCAGACGGGAAAATCCGATTATTAGATGAAAAATTATTCAGGGTAATCCTTTTTTCAAAATTACTTTGCGGTAGTTTTAAATATGCTCCTAAATAACTCATTTACTCAACATTTAGTTATTGCTGAGACCAGGGGAAGTATTTATTAGATATTGATATTATAGAGAATACCTCTAACTCTAAAGCGAAGTGCATGTCAACGTTATCTTTTGCTTGATTTTTGAATTACTAAGTACTTTTTTGGAGAAAAAAATACACGGGTGCTTATTTGAAGTTTCATTTAAAAAAAAACATTTAGAAAATTTATATTTTTTTAAAATAAAAATATTTTAATTGAGAATAATTGTTCTAACAGCTTTGGATAGGTGCGTTGGGAAACGCTTCATCTGATCCCCTTGCTACGGCTGTACATATAACTTTTTAGAGTATTATGTATAAATTATTATTTCGTTGTTACTTTACGTTAGTCATATAAAATTTCCTTTTTACATCTTGCGAACCTCTTGAAGTATACAAAACACCGATTGAGAAAAATTGGTTTAGGATTTGCAGTTTTATGGTTTATAGTATCATGGTTTATACTATTATGGTTTATAGTATTATGGTATTGTGAAGTGATTGTCGGAGATATACACCAAACTCAGTCAAAATCGTGTTTGGTTTTGGTATTACGCTGTCAGTTTTTGGTATTACCAGTGACAGTGGAAAGGCTCCCATGTGTTGGCAGGCAGTGTGTCCCCTGATGAAGTGCTGTCTTGCTAACACACATATCTTATATTTTTTCGTTTTCTGCTAGAATAGTATTTCTGACTTTTAAATTAAAATAAAACAAATTTGTTTTTAGCTGCTTTAAGCTCTTTTCCATTTTGGTTTTAAATGTTAATAACTTATTTCGTCTTTTTCTGATTTTGTAAATAAGTTTCATTCTTTGAATAGAAATCGCGTTTGTTTCTAATGCGTGTATTATGGGTTTGAGTCCCGGCTCTGGAATTATAATCTCCCAGTTTGCCTGCTGTCTTCGAAATGACCGATATTTATGCTTCTAGTGCTACGTAATTAGATAAAATGGAAGAGTGGCGCAAACAAAGGTATGGTGTCTGAGCAATTTTTAACAAATTCTATGATTTTCCTTATGACAGACTATGCCACTACGCATACGCTTAACTCCAATGTCACCATCCATTCTATTTAGGCATTCTTATTACAAGGGGGATTTGTCGACGCTGTGCAGGTCCGCTAATCAAAATGTGCTTTTGAAAACTTTTTGGTAATATGTTATCAAAGTACAATCTTTCTAATCAATGTTATCAGTACTTATAGAAAACAATTTATAATAATAAACGCATAGTCTGGTTATTAAAAGTAATTTTGAAACATAGATTTTTACATTTGGAGGAATGTAATCAAATATAAATGAGAGCAATGGCGCTCATTTTAATGTGCGTCGGAGGAAAATAATTCCCATTAAGATAATTAAACATAAAAAGTAATAAAAATATAGCAATAATTTTAAGGAAAGGGACCGTAAAAGGAGGTGATTCATTCGAATATTCCAGGAAATAACTTAACGCAACTTAGATTTATTTCAATTCGCGTATGTTTAGTTGGCGCAATGTGTTCCGTTTCCCAAATTAAAAACAAATTACCACATTCCACCCGTTCCAAAATTTCTCTGGAAAACAAAATTTTTAATTGCCTAAAACCCCCCTTACCCCTGATCCTCCCCCAATGATCGAGTACACTAAAAGGGAAAAATGTTTCAGGTTCATTTATTAAATAAACATCGCTCTCAGATCGCGTGTACGGAAACGGAGAAATTTTAATTGAGGTAATTTAATTTTAGTTTATTTTCGTTCGTAAACTGTGCTCGATTTTATAAAACGTTATCAAAAGTAATACTTCCTGGGGCTAAAAGAGGAAAAATTAATTATCCTAATATCTTTTCCGTTCGGAATTTTCAAAAGTTAAAATATTGGTGTCATTAAACAGTAATTTCATTACCTTAAAACTTATCTTTAAATATTTGTGCCCTTTTCCTAATTCAAAGTTATTTTTAAACTGTTATTAATCAAGTGCTTATTTTAATTATACTTGGCGAACTAAATAAGGTTTCTTTTTTTCTTTCTTGTTATTTTTGCCAAATCCTTAAACGATAAGTTATCTTCGCATTTTACAAGACTAAGTTGAATCTTATTTGAAGTAATTAACTGGAAGATTTTTCATTAAAGTTTGTGTTGTCACTTCTTCAGGCATATTTTATCTTATATTATGCTATACTTTCTGTAAAATAAATTTATTTAAGCAGTTTTTGTCATACGCGCAGATACGAAAAAATGAAACATGCGAGTTATAACATTTGATTAGTTTTTGTTTTTTTTTCTGCTTTTTTTCTTTCTCAATTTTTTCGTAAAAAATAAATTATTTTACTTTTTAATTAACTAAAACTAAAAATAAGCAGGATATAGAAAGCTATATCCTGCACGCTAACTTTTTTTTTATTTTATTTTTTATCCGTCGTTAAACATCCGACTCAATTTTGAATTTTTGAGACTATCAAAGTTTAACTCCATTGCCTTGTAATTTTGAACCCAACCCAGAAAACAAGGGAACTCCTAGATCAAGCATTGTGACAAACTAACTATCCTGAAGATCTTTTTGATGGAACTAACTCGCATTTGCACTACATGATGAAGAAAAATCAAGAAAACTGCCCACGGTTAACCCAACGGCAGGGGGATTCCATCCCATAATCCTTCTACCGCTGAGTCGGTGCGAACCGGCTGCAGAATTTGTATCAACCAGTCAATGCTTGAATTCGAACCTGAGTCACATCACTAGGGAGGCGAGCCTTCTATCCCTTAAGCTGCAGCGGTTTTTTATTTAAAATTAATAATTTTTCAAGTTTATAACATTGAATTTGATAACCGGACAAACCGGAAATTACTTGCGGTGAAACGATTTGAATCTTAGCAATAATTCTGTGGTTTATCTTTTTTAGAATCATAAAATTGCATTTTTATTCAGAACGTTTTAAAAAATGCAATTAGTAAAGTTGAAAGAAAAAACTATATAGAAAGAGAAATTATTGTTAAATAATAAAACTTAAATACATTTATTAAAAATTAATAGTTTCTAACAAAAGGCTAGATAACTTTTAAGTTGTGGCTTTTATATGAGGTTTTTTTTAATTAAAACGGAATTTGTTTGCGGTTCTAAACTTTGAATTGCAGCAATAACTCTTTGTTAACTTTTTCTAGTAATTCAAAATTAAATATCCCTAATATACAAATCAAAGCATCTTTTTAATACTCAATGACATATATTCTTCAAGTTTCAATTCAAAACATTATTAATCAAATATTGATCATAATAAAATATCATTAACTATTCTTAGTTTAAATATAGTATATTTTTAGTAAAATTATTAGTATAATTAGTAAAATTATTAATTTATTGTATATTTGAATATCCGTAATATAGAAATCAAAACATCTTTAGAATACACAATGACATATATTCAAGTTTCAATTCAAACCATTGTTAATCAAATATTAATCATAATAAAGTATCATTAGCTCTTTTTAATTTAAATATAATATATTTTAGTAAAATTATTAGTATAATTAGTAAAATTAATAGTCTATTGTGTATTTGAATATCCGAAATATACAAATCAAAACATCTTTTTAATACACAACGACATATTCTTTATGTTTCAATTAAAATTATTAGTATAATTTGTAAAATTATTAGTCTATTGTATATTTAAATCTCCTTAATATACAATTCAAAACACATTTTTAATACACAATGACATATTCTTTCTAAAACGTTATTAATCAAATATTGATCATAATAAAATATCATTAACTATTTTTAGTTTAAATATTTTTAGTAAAATAATTAGTATAATTAGTAAAATTAATAGCATAATTAATAAAATTCTTATTATAATTAGTTAAATTATTAGCATATACTTAGTATAATTAGTTTAGTATATTTTTAGTGCAAATTTTATTAACTTTTCAATTAATATAGTTATGCTGTGTATCACTTCGAATGACTATAAAAATTTACAGCTTTAACATTATTTAATTAGGAAAAAAATCTGCGACAGTAATTAATGGACATCCTATAGTCTGCAACACCGTGTCTTAATACACTGATAAAAATTTTATTCTAAAATTATTGTAAAATAACTCACGCGTGTTTGCCCATCCGATTAAATATAAAGTTTACGGTAAAAAACATTTTTTTCCTTTATGGTCTTGAAACCACTTATAAAAAGTATGTTTATGAAATCATGAATACAAAACTATACGGTTTTTTTAACCATTTACAACTAGCATTTCTCAAAAACATTAAAAAAAAATTTTTTATATTTTTATTTAACTAAACATAGGAGCTCGGCTTTTCGTAATATGATGGGCATTGGAGAATGCCGGACACTGCAAATTCATGTGTTGGAGGGAATGTTGTGGTGTCACAACTAGGACTCGAACTCCAGTTCTGCCGGTAATGAGATTGACAGATGAGCCTGTTCGGCTATGATATGTACACAGTTGCAAGGAACTAAGTAGCTTCATTAAGTGGTTCTAGTTGGTGCGATAAAATTCTGGTTGTTTAACTGTATTAGGTGAAACTTTTATTAACTTTTAGTTAATAAACTTTTTTTTCTCAAACTTATCAGTTTGATTACCATTTTATTTATGGTTATTTGACTGTTTTGATTAAATATGGTAAAATGACCATTCAACAAATTGTTATTTAACCAATTTCTAACAGTGTACAGTAATATAACCACCTCCAAACCAAAACTCGAAAAACGATTCTTGGCGAAATTTAAAACGGAGTCAATCAGGCACCTTTTGAATAATTTGTCACTTATTGAGTCCGAAATTAATGTTTCCGTAGCAATACCAATGGAATCTCAAAGCTCGTTATCCGGGGAATGCCTGACGTGAAGGGATTAGAAATCAAGCAACACAATGGCCGGACTTCAATCGCTTTTCCTTGACCGTCCGGCGTTTTGAGACTATTCTGTTAAAATATTAATCTCATAATCCGAGAGTGATCCGAAGTGCTTCTGGGTTTGAGAGGCATTATCAATTCCGACTCTAATAAATCACATCGGTACTCCAGAGAGGACATTCGAATGAATTACATGTTTATTCGCTTTTAGAACGCTCCTCCGATGAGCTGTGATTTAATCCCGTATTTGCAATTTCTAATTAGCTGCCGCCAGTCCCTAAGCAAGATGCAAGATTAAATTCATAATGAATAAGGTAATTTGTTTTTCTAACAATTGTGTGTCAAATAAGAAATGGACAATGATGTTTATAAAACCGATTCTCATTGTTGTTGGCGTATTATTATTAGTTAATAAATCATATCGATCCTTAATTAGACTAGAAAATCAACGTTTCTTCAATCATAATTAACATAAAATCAACAAAAGTTTTTTTAAAAAAATTTTGACAGTTAAATATTCATTTCTAATTTAACGGCATTTTCCAGTAATATTTATTTTACATTATTTTTTGCAGTTATAATTCATATGATTTCTATTATTATTATTATTATTAGGACGTAAAGATTCATAACCAAAAGTGCAATTCCTTTATTATGAAATAATCCTAAGTTATTTTATTACGTCTTAATATTTAAATCTCTGTCGTATGGTTAAAATCTAAATAACTTTTTAACCTTTTCTCAAATAATAAACAGCAAATTACGTTTACTTTTATTAGAAGCTTCATGTAAAAATGGATTTTACGGCCTATTCAACATATTGAAATAATTAAATAAAAAATGAAATGTATGAATAAATAAATGAATGAATAAATAAAAATATGAGTTTTAAAAAATATGAAATGCATTTTTTTTAAATTAGGCATTATAAATGAATAATTCTACATAATCATTAGTTTATGGCTAAATTGTGTTCTTAATTGTTTATATTTAGTTGGGAGATAGTTAAAAAAGCGTAAATTTGTAATTTAGAATGAATAAAATAAAATAATCGAGATTCATATGATATTTTAAGTAAAAGATACCCTTATTAAAAGCTCATTTATATGGTTGATAAAACAAATTTCATTCCAAAAAAAAAGATAAGTTAACGTACATATGATTTTCATTAATTGAAATAACAAGGAGAAACAGGTAGTTGAAAATTTTTCACCTACTTCGCCCTCCACTCACGCAGTTTCATTCTGAGGACAATATTTATCGTGATGTGCACACTCTATTTATTTTTCTATTCTATGGATACAACCGCAACTGTTAGACCAGTATAATCTTACAATCTTCAGTAACAATCTTTCGCGGTTGCAGCTTTCAAAAAGAAAAGAAAATTTTCAGATTTTTTGCCAATAAAGAATTTTTTACCACCTTAAGGTTATGTTGTTCTGTGAATCCCTAAAATATTCGGCATCTGAGTTAGAATGTTTAAAAAAAAAAAAAAAAACTTTTGTGGAACAAATCCATTTTGGGGAAGCGGAGTCATGAATATGCTTAAATTATTGATTGCAACCTAATGTAAAATAAAATAAAAAACTACTTAAGTTCAGGAAAAAAAATCAAATTGAAAAGTCAAAATGAAAATTCAGATTGAAAAATATTTAAAGTTACGCAAAAACTAAAGTTCAAATTTTAAAAAAAATATTTTCACTTTTCTTTTAATTTTTAACCAGTATTAAATACGTTAAAATTACCACGTTCAATCTGAAAGAAAACTTTAAATAACGTATAAATACATGTTTAAAAAATTCAACTTGCTACTAAAATATTAACATCGAACCAATTGATAAAAATTATCAGAGTATTTTGTAATAAAGAGTAAATAGTTGGTTTTGTTTGCGCCTTAAAGACAAAATAATACGCATTTTTTACTAACTTTTTGGAATTATATAAAAAACACAAAAATTTTAAAATTTAAAGACCCCGAAACTAATTCCAAATCTTAAAAAATGTCGAAAGCTGCAAAAAAAATATTTAATATTTCTGCAAAAAGAAAATCCAAAAAACTATTAATATAAACTATTTAATAGATCCAAAATTTATTCGAAATTTAATAAAAGTAGAACTACTTACCCATTAGAGTAATTAGTTGCGAAAAATCATAATGTTCCTGTTAATAGTTTTCTTTTAATTACATTACGTGGTGCAAAAAAATATCTTGAATTAAAGTAAGAACTTTAATAATATCTCAAAACCTTATTACCAAATCAATAACATTTTGATATCCAAATGTACTTAACACATTTTTCTCTAGAAATATGCTATTGCTCATATTGTTTCATCTAAAAAATTGTAAGTTATGGCAGTTTCTTGGAAGAGCGGAGACAGCGGCAATAACTTGTTTTAAATATCGAAAGAGATTTAACATTAAATTTTAAATGTTTTTTCATCATTTGTTCTAGTCAATCAATTTAACTAGAGTCGCGATGGCTCAGGGGATAGAGCGTTCGCCTTGCAATGAGGTGAACCAGGTTCGAATCCCAGTGATGGCTGTTCGATACGAAATACGCATCTGGCTTGCACCGACCACAGTACAGATGTGAACTGTCGTCAGAGGCAGAAGAATCATACGGTAGAGTCCTTTTGCCGTTAGGCTTCCTTTGGGAGGTTCTCGTGGTCTTCCTCTCCATGTAACGCAAATGCTGGTTGGTTTCATCAAAATTTCCTTCACGAAGGCAAATTTCGACCATTATTTGATCCAGAAGTTCCCTTGTCTTCTGGATTAGGTACAAAATTACAAGGCTCCGGAGTTGAACATTAGTAGTCGTAAACCCAAATTTACGTCGGCTGTTCAACGACGGTTATAAAATAAAAGCAGTTTAAGTAGCTAAAGAATAATTGAAGTAAATAGAAAGATCGAAAACTAAAAACGATGCCAAGTGATCGAATTTCACTCGCTACATATAACTAAACCATGCATCATATTCGTCCCAATTTTAAAATATTTTTAGTCAATTTTAAAAATATTTTTAAACTATTGCCACTACTTTTTCAAGACTATTTACCTTTGTGTCTGTAAAGTGAAAATCTTGCAATTTAAAGTTTTGAACACTTTCTGCTTAGCTATAGCACTCAAAATTGAAATAAATCTCTGTGCAGGATGCCAGTTCAAGTTTCAATTTTTTTATTATCTTTACAAGCAGTATTTACTTTCACTTTCTCCTCAATCAAATTTTTCGATATATTTTTAACATAAACAATCTGACTGACACAAATAGAATAAGTCTAGGATGGCCATAGTTTCTTTTTTTTCAAGTTGAAATAATGCTAAGAACAGTAATGCAAGAAATTTTTATGCACATTTTAAATTCTCATACATGTACACAACATTTTTGAACAAAAAAAAAATTATATAATATTTTGAACAAAAAGCAGGAAAAAAAATAAAATTCTGAGTGTCTAGAATCGGTTAAATGTAGGATTTTATCTCGTAAGTTATAGGGTTTTGTCGGATAACTGGTTAGGACAGTTAAATAGAAATGTAATATTGCAGGGTTCTATAGAGTAGGTTTTAGAGTTTTGTCGGATAACTAGTTAGATCAATAGAATGGAAATGTAATATGTAAGTTTCTATTGAGTAGGTTATAGGGTTCTGCCGGATAATTAATTCTGTCTGAAGAATCGAAAGGCAATATGTAGGATTCTATCGAGTTTGTTTATAGGGTTCTGTCGGATAATATGTTAGGTCTGTAGATTCGAAATGTAATATGTAGGGCTCTATCGAGTAGGATACAGGGTTTTGTCGATTAATATGTTAGGTCTGTAAAATCAAAATATAATACGTAGGATTTTATCGAGTAAGCAATCGGGCTCTGTTGGATATTATGTTAGGTCTGTAGAATCGAAATGTAATATGTAGTGCTCTATCGAGTAGGATACAGGGTTTTGTCGATTAATATGTTAGGTCTGTAAAATCAAAATATAATACGTAGGATTTTATCGAGTAAGCTATCGGGCTCTGTTAGATAATATGTTAGGTCTGTAGAATCGAAATGTAATATGTAGTGCTCTATCGAGTAGGATACAGGGTTTCGTCGATTAATATGTTAGGTCTGTAGAATCAAAATATAATACGTAGGATTTTATCGAGTAAGCTATCGGGCTCTGTTGGATAATATGTTAGGTCTGTAGAATCGAAATGTACTATGTAGTGCTCTATCGAGTAGGATACAGGGTTTTGTCGATTAATATGTTAGGTCTGTAGAATCGAAATATAATACGTAGGATTTTATCGAGTAAGCTATCGGGCTCTGTTGGATAATATGTTAGGTCTGTAGAATCGAAATGTAATATGTAGTGCTCTATCGAGTAGGATACAGGGTTTTGTCGATTAATATGTTAGGTCTATAGAATCAAAATATAATACGTAGGATTTTATCGAGTAAGCTATCGGGCTCTGTTGGATAATATGTTAGGTCTGTGGAATAGAAATGTAATATGTAGGGCTCTATCGAGTAGGATACAGGGTTTTGTCGATTAATATGTTAGGTCTGTAGAATCAAAATATAATACGTAGGATTTTATCGAGTAAGCAATCGGGCTCTGTTGGATAATATGTTAAGTCTGTAGAATCGAAATGTAATATGTAGTGCTCTATCAAGTAGGATACAGGGTTTTGTCGATTAAAATGTTAGGTCTGTAGAATCAAAATATAATACGTAGGATTTTATCGAGTAAGCTATCGGGCTCTGTTGGATAATATGTTAGGTCTGTGGAATCGAAATGTAATATGTAGGGCTCTATCGAGTAGGATACAGGGTTTTGTCGATTAATATGTAGGTCTGTAGAATCAAAATATAATACGTAGGATTTTATCGAGTAAGCTATCGGGCTCTGTTGGATAATATGTTAGGTCTGTAGAATCGAAATGTAATATGTAGTGCTCTATCGAGTAGGATACAGGGTTTTGTCGATTAATATGTTAGGTCTGTAAAATCAAAATATAATACGTAGGATTTTATCGAGTAAGCTATCGGGCTCTGTTGGATAATATGTTAGGTCTGTAGAATCGAAATGTAATATGTAGTGCTCTATCGAGTAGGATACAGGGTTTTGTCGATTAATATGTTAGGTCTGTAGAATCAAAATATAATACGTAGGATTTTATCGAGTAAGCTATCGGGCTCTGTTGGATAATATGTTAAGTCTGTAGAATCGAAATGTAATATGTAGTGCTCTATCGAGTAGGATACAGGGTTTTGTCGATTAATATGTTAGGTCTGTAGAATCAAAATATAATACGTAGGGTTTTATCGAGTAAGCTATCGGGCTCTGTTGGATAATATGTTAGGTCTGTAGAATCGAAATGTAATATGTAGTGCTCTATCGAGTAGGATACAGGGTTTTGTCGATTAATATGTTAGGTCTGTAGAATCAAAATATAATACGTAGGATTTTATCGAGTAAGCTATCGGGCTCTGTTGGATAATATGTTAAGTCTGTAGAATCGAAATGTAATATGTAGTGCTCTATCGAGTAGGATACAGGGTTTTGTCGATTAATATGTTAGGTCTGTAGAATCAAAATATAATACGTAGGGTTTTATCGAGTAAGCTATCGGGCTCTGTTGGATAATATGTTAGGTCTGTGGAATCGAAATGTAATATGTAGGGCTCTATCGAGTAGGATACAGGGTTTTGTCGGTTAATATGTTAGGTCTGTAGAATCGAAATATAATACGTAGGATTTTATCGAGTAAGCTATCGGGCTCTGTTGGATAATATGTTAGGTCTGTAGAATCGAAATGTAATATGTAGTGCTCTATCGAGTAGGATACAGGGTTTTGTCGATTAATATGTTAGGTCTGTAGAATCAAAATATAATACGTAGGATTTTATCGAGTAAGCTATCGGGCTCTGTTGGATAATATGTTAGGTCTGTAGAATCGAAATGTAATATGTAGTGCTCTATCGAGTAGGATACAGGGTTTTGTCGATTAATATGTTAGGTCTGTAGAATCAAAATATAATACGTAGGATTTTATCGAGTAAGCTATCGGGCTCTGTTGGATAATATGTTAGGTCTGTGGAATCGAAATGTAATATGTAGGGCTCTATCGAGTAGGATACAGGGTTTTGTCGATTAATATGTTAGGTCTGTAGAATCAAAATATAATACGTAGGATTTTATCGAGTAAGCAATCGGGCTCTGTTGGATATTATGTTAAGTCTGTAGAATCGAAATGTAATATGTAGTGCTCTATCGAGTAGGATACAGGGTTTTGTCGATTAATATGTTAGGTCTGTAGAATCAAAATATAATACGTAGGATTTTATCGAGTAAGCTATCGGGCTCTGTTGGATAATATGTTAGATCTGTGGTATCGAAATGTAATATGCAGGGCTCTATCGAGTAGGATACAGGGTTTTGTCGATTAATATGTTAGGTCTGTAGAATCAAAATATAATACGTAGGATTTTATCGAGTAAGCTATCGGGCTCTGTTGGATAATATGTTAGGTCTGTAGAATCGAAATGTAATATGTTGTGCTCTATCGAGTAGGATACAGGGTTTTGTCGATTAATATGTTAGGTCTGTAGAATCAAAATATAATACGTAGGATTTTATCGAGTAAGCTATCGGGCTCTGTTGGATAATATGTTAGATCTGTGGTATCGAAATGTAATATGCAGGGCTCTATCGAGTAGGATACAGGGTTTTGTCGATTAATATGTTAGGTCTGTAGAATCAAAATATAATACGTAGGATTTTATCGAGTAAGCTATCGGGCTCTGTTGGATAATATGTTAGGACTGTAGAATCGAAATGTAATATGTAGGGCTCTATCGAGTAGGATACAGGGTTTTGTCGATTAATATGTTAGGTCTGTAGAATCAAAATATAATACGTAGGATTTTATCGAGTAAGCTATCGGGCTCTGTTGGATAATATGTTAGATCTGTGGTATCGAAATGTAATATGCAGGGCTCTATCGAGTAGGATACAGGGTTTTGTCGATTAATATGTTAGGTCTGTAGAATCAAAATATAATACGTAGGATTTTATCGAGTAAGCTATCGGGCTCTGTTGGATAATATGTTAGGACTGTAGAATCGAAATGTAATATGTAGTGCTCTATCGAGTAGGATACAGGGTTTTGTCGATTAATATGTTAGGTCTGTAGAATCAAAATATAATACGTAGGATTTTATCGAGTAAGCTATCGGGCTCTGTTGGATAATATGTTAGGACTGTAGAATCGAAATGTAATATGTAGGGCTCTATCGAGTAGGATACAGGGTTTTGTCGATTAATATGTTAGGTCTGTAGAATCAAAATATAATACGTAGGATTTTATCGAGTAAGTTATCGGGTTCGGTTGGATAATATGTTAGGTCTGTAGAATCGAAATGTAATATGTAGGGCTCTATCGAGTAGGATACAGGGTTTTGTCGATTAATATGTTAGGTCTGTAGATTCAAAATATAATACGTAGGATTTTATCGAGTAAGTTATCGGGTTCGGTTGGATAATATGTTAGGTCTGTAGAATCGAAATGTAATATGTAGGGCTCTATCGAGTAGGATACAGGGTTTTGTCGATTAATATGTTAGGTCTGTAGAATCAAAATATAATACGTAGGATTTTATCGAGTAAGCTATCGGGCTCTGTTGGATAATATGTTAGGTCTGTAGAATCGAAATGTAATATGTTGTGCTCTATCGAGTAGGATACAGGGTTTTGTCGATTATTATGTTAGATCTGTAGAATCAAAATATAATACGTAGGATTTTATCGAGTAAGCTATCGGGCTCTGTTGGATAATATGTTAGGTCTGTAGAATCGAAATGTAATATGTAGTGCTCTATCGAGTAGGATACAGGGTTTTGTCGATTAATATGTTAGGTCTGTAGAATCAAAATATAATACGTAGGATTTTATCGAGTAAGCTATCGGGCTCTGTTGGATAATATGTTAGGTCTGTAGAATCGAAATGTAATATGTAGTGCTCTATCGAGTAGGATACAGGGTTTTGTCGATTAATATGTTAGGTCTGTAGAATCAAAATATAATACGTAGGATTTTATCGAGTAAGCTATCGGGCTCTGTTGGATAATATGTTAGGACTGTAGAATCGAAATGTAATATGTAGGGCTCTATCGAGTAGGATACAGGGTTTTGTCGATTAATATGTTAGGTCTGTAGAATCAAAATATAATACGTAGGATTTTATCGAGTAAGTTATCGGGTTCGGTTGGATAATATGTTAGGTCTGTAGAATCGAAATGTAATATGTAGGGCTCTATCGAGTAGGATACAGGGTTTTGTCGATTAATATGTTAGGTCTGTAGATTCAAAATATAATACGTAGGATTTTATCGAGTAAGTTATCGGGTTCGGTTGGATAATATGTTAGGTCTGTAGAATCGAAATGTAATATGTAGGGCTCTATCGAGTAGGATACAGGGTTTTGTCGATTAATATGTTAGGTCTGTAGAATCGAAATATAATACAAGGGATTTTATCGAGTAATTTATCGGGGTCTGTTTCATAATATGTTAGGTCTGTAGAATCGAAATGTAATATGTAGGGTTCTGTCGAGAATGTTATAGAGTTCAGTCGGATAATATATAAGGTCCGTAGAATAGAAAGTTATATGTAGGGCTCTATCGAGTAGGTTACAGGGTTTAATCTGATAATATGTTATGTCTGTAGAATTGAAATATAATATGTAGGATTCTATCGAGTAAGTTATAGGGTTCAATCAGATAATATGTTAGATTTGTAGGATTCCATCGAGTAAGTTATTGGGTTCAGCCAGATTATATGTTGGATCTGTAGAAGCGAAATGTAATAGACAGAGATCGTACGGTCCTCTAGAATTTAAAAAAGTGGTTTCAATATTGCAATTAAAAAGCTAATAAAAATATTATAAAGCCATATTTTGTTGTCAATTTCACAAAAATCAATACCGCAGCGCTTCGTTAAAATTTACCAACCTTTTTAGTGTCTCCATAGAGCCAAAAACACGGTAAATTTTACCATATTTTGCAAATTTTGGGCATACTTTTTATCTCAATGCATAGTTCAAAGTTTTAAAGATATATGTGGATGATAGCCCCCAACTGGTCTGTATATTAAAAAAAGAACAAAATCATATTTAAACTTAAACGTTACTCTACTTATCAAGATGAAAAGCAAATTTATGACCGCTTCTCGAATTTTAATAGGTAATTAATCTAGTTCTTTTAACAAAGAAATAAGATATAGTGTTGTCGTTGAAATAAAGACTATTTCCTAAATTATTACACGATATAAATTTTAAACTATTTGGCATGCAAATTAAGAGAGCTGAAATATTCTTTATCTAAGATAATTGATGCAATATCCTAATTTTCTGAAAACTTCATTCATTAGTAAAGTAATAAAATTGCTGCTTATCTTTTCAGTTCGATCAGAGTTTTTGAGGTTCGTTTAATCACGAATGAGCAAA
The DNA here is from genome assembly GCA_949128135.1 of Parasteatoda lunata. Taxonomy (NCBI): domain Eukaryota; kingdom Metazoa; phylum Arthropoda; class Arachnida; order Araneae; family Theridiidae; genus Parasteatoda; species Parasteatoda lunata. The sequence continues at coordinate 53,375,603 of OX421973.1, read as the reverse complement.
GTAATAAATCAGATCGAAATCTTCGATAAAAATTCATGCTCATTGTTGCAAATGCGGTTATTGTTCATGTTAGAATCAAAATTTTCTGCCCTTAAAAATATTTCGTTATTTTACTGTTTAAAAAATAAACAACTACACATCTATATGAATAATGAGAAATATTGTTTAAGAAAGATTTTGCTATTAGTTTTACGTAATTAATCAATAGATAGAGTTGAAGTAATTTAATGTTAAACTTTAAATGTTAAAAAAGGAGAGAGTAATCTTTGGAGAGAATCTTGGATTTAAATGAAAACCATTACAGAAGGAACCAATTAAGATACATTCAATTAATACGCTAAAATATGGAAAATATTTTAAATAACCTGGAGTTTTAATAAAATTGTAAGAAGGAAAACATTGAAAAATGCCCTTTAAGTGTTTTTCTGAAAGGTAAAAATAATTTTATTTAAGTAAACACTAAGAGTTTTTATAAAACAAAATATAAAGTATAAAACATTTAAGGCATTTAAATTTTGGAAATATGCTTTTTTTTTTTTTTTTTTTTTTTTTACTAAAACTTAAAAGAAACGTTTTATCACAAATTTAAAAAAATTCAAGTAAAAACATGGAAAAAGGGAATTTTTCAAAAAATATGCTTTTGAAATACACTTTTATCAGTTAACTGAGTTTTATTATTTTTTTAATGAAAAATGAGGAATTTCAAATGAAACCTAAAATCGATGAAGAAGTGAAAATTCGTATGAAAAAGCCGTGGGGCTTATAATCATTGTATTTATTATTATCAATGTTTTGCATTTGCTATTAAAAATGATTTTACAGTTTTTGATACTTTAAATATGCCGGTTTTGCTTACTTATTCATAGCAAAAAAAAATTTCTTTTAGCTTAATTCGAAGGTTTAATTAACTTTTTTTTCCTTTTAAATTTTTTGTTTTCATAATTTTTTCAAAACAAGATTATTCTGAAAGATAGACATTATCTTTGATGTAACTAAACTATATAAATTGTCTAAGTTCCAACTGATCTGAAAGCAAGTGTAGAATCGATTGCAAAACCAATTGTTACCAAATATAACAAAAAAGTAAATAATTTTAAATTACAAAAGAAATTCTTTTTACGATGATTATGCACGTTTACAAGCAAAATTACTTTTACAAACAAACGTCTGCACCTCTTTTAAAAGAATGTTCAATATTTACAACCAAAAAAAAAACAATAAATGCTTTACAAATATGAAATATCTTTGAATGATGTTCTAATTAGCGTGAAAGATGCACTAATCATAACGCGGCTGTCACTAGTTGCAGCGTTAGTAATGTACACTGTAAAAAAAAATCTGGATAAAATTACGGTAAAAAACACCGGCATTCCTTTCTGTATTATCCATTTTTCCCAGATCATGTTACTAAACAAAAAACCTGGTATATGGTTACGGTTTAATATTTTAAAAAAACGGATTTTAAGGGTAAAAACACCAAAAGCGCTGGTACTTTAAACCGTAATTTGATCCAGAATTTTCAGCAGTATACTTATTGAATATTAAGAGAAATTAGACAAAAATTGTTTTAATTTTCTGATAGTATCTAATTCAACCCATATTAGAGTCTTCTGCAATAACTATTCTCTCTTAAATAAACGAATGAAAGTAACTAATTCTGCTTGTAATTAAAAGTTTCTTAAGCCTATTTGTTTAAACAAAATAAGTCTTCTCATCTGGAGTCAAATTTACTGGAGTGAAACAGTCAACTAAAATAGCTCAAATTTGAGTGCATTTTTGCTAACTAAAAACTTGAGTAATTTCTGTCTTTATCATTTCTGTAATCATACTCTCTGTCATTTTTGATTAACAATCAGCTTCAGATGAATGATTTCCATAGAATCATGCACTTATATATAGTTTTCTCCTTTCTATTCAATATTTAAAATCACAAGAGTCGCTCAAAATAAAATCAGGCCTGAGTTCAATTCCGTTATTTAAGATCCGCAGTTAGAACAGGGCTGAAAATGCATAGATAAATGGAAAAGAAGCATGGGTGTCTCAAACGTGCAATTTTTGTGAAGGAGAAATTAAAATATACAATCACACTGTAAATTTGATGCGTAAGAAAGAAAAGTCTCTTATATCTGCTATATCCATGCAACAGGATTGATTTTTTATGAGTTTCTTGCTCTTAACTTTGATGAATTTAAATTGCTGATGATTCATGATTTTTTTTTATTTCTTTAAAATTTTGAGGACTTTTAGATATTTCAAATTATAAAGTAGGACTCACCAGGGAGTAGGAGTATAAGTAGGGAGGACTCACCGAGCCCTCCCCACCCCCACAGACTCCTCCACTAACATGTGAATGAAAAGAGATCATACTGCTACCATTCATTTCGTAAATTTCCGCTCAATATGGTAACAGTTTACCGGAAAATCTGAAAACTAAAATTTACCAAATAAATGTTTTTCATGCCATGCTCTAAAGTATTATAATGAAATTACCTGATTTTACTATTTTTACAAAATTTTATCACACAATATAAAACTATATTTTATCGTTAATTTTACTAAAATCATTACAAAAGCACTTCGGTAAAAATTATCGAGCTCTTTGGTGTTCCCATAAATCCAGGAAAATCCTAAATTTTACCATATTCCGGTAGTTTTGACCATATTTTTTATCAGTGTATTAGACAATCTTACATTTATTTTCAATATATATCTACACATATATATATATATATATATATATATTTACATATATATCTACTTATACATTCAAATAAATCTTAACATTCATGTCAGCCCTACAACTCTGTGGTCGTCCCTCAAAAAGGAAAAAAAAAATTGTTTTATTCCAGTTTACTTTTTAATTTAATCATTGTTTTTTTTTTTTTTTTTTTTTCCTTCCCTTACTTTTTCTTTTCAAGTTACTTTACTTAATTTTCGTTCAATATTCAATCAAATTCTCCAATAATTTATGAATCGGTGGTAGGACCTTTAATTATTATAATAGTATAAAGCTCAAGAAATATATAAGTATTACATACATACTGATATGAATGATTTTTTACACTAAATGGAAGTGCTTAAGGGCAACTCTTAACCATAAGAAGATAATTTACTTTTTTCCCAACAAATTCCTAATATTCCTTACAGTTTCCTAATATTCCTTAATATTCCTACCATGAATACTTGAGTCGTTACTTTTTTTAAAATTTCTGAATTCTATTGTGTCATTTTGTTATGTCAATGCTAGCAGACAAGTTACGCCTGCAAAATAACAATTAAATTAACTTGAAAATAACTTGAGAGCACCTGACTCATTCAAAGTAAGACATTTTCAACTCAAATCTTGTCTATTAAAAAGTCTACTTCTTTTTCAGAAAGCACATCAACGCATTTACTCTAAGAGAATCCTACAATGTTAGAAACAAACGAAAACAAATGTAAACAAATGTAAAATAAATCTTTTCAATAAAACGTATTGAAACGAGATGAAAAGTGGATCAAAAGAGTGAAGTTAAAATAAAATCTTGTAAAAATGGTTGATACGAGACTTGCGTCAACTTTAATATTGTACTTTTACATAATGTTGGGGAAAAAATTCCATTACGATATCTGTCATTTTGCATAATTATCAAATATAAAGTAATAAGGGAATTTAAAAAAAAAAATGAATTTCTACTTTAGATTTATTAAACTAAACCCTAATTAAAAAAAAAAATTTAATACGCTTAACTATTCTAACCTTAGAAAACTCAATTTAGCAAACTCCATAAAACTTCATCATTCAAGCCATTTTCAAACAATGTCCTAATTTATGCAGCTAATATCGTCAGTGTCAGGAAATTTCAGCTTATTAAAATTACCTCCAGAAGACTTTTTTTTATTAATTCCAGCTTCCAATTTATGCTTCCTTGTAAACAACTTTGTAAAATCATTAACTATTTCTCTTTTTTAAAATCTAGAACTAGCTCAACTATAAAGCGATCATCTAAACAAAATAATTTTATCCGTGAAAATTTAAAAATTACTTAATAGCACGTCTCGGAAAGATAATTACAAACATATTTGACATGACAAAGAGAAGGAAAAAATCTGATAAGGGCTGTAGAATAATCACAGACGAGCGGAAGCGAACAATGAAACAACTCAACTCCACTCGCTTGCATCTAAGGCAATTTTTATTTGTTCTTATTAGATTCTATATTCAACTGATATGTAAGATAACCGAAAATGTGTATTTTTTTGTATAACTTATATATTGTCCATTCTACTATTTTGTTGAAAATTATGAAATTATCCTATTTTGTTGAAGTGCGTTAATAATAGTTATTTTTATGGAATATCATTTTCTTTTATTATTATAATAATAATTATTATTTAGGCGAAGTAATTACATTTATGTTTTCCGGGAAAATATGTGTCATTGGTGGGTTGATTTATGAAACATAATTTGATAGAATAACAATTGTTATAGATAATAACATAAAGTAGCTATAGTATTTGATTTTAAGAGATCTTTGATGTTGATTTTTGATGGCTCAAAATTATGATGGTGGCTAAATATTTTTATACTAATACAAACGTATGTTAATAGAACTGATATGTTCATTCTAGTACTTGTTTAAAATTATTAAATTATCTCATTTTGTTTAAAGTGCATAAATAATATTTATTTTTATAGACTAAGATTTTTTATTTTATTATTCATAATTCAGGCGAAGTAATTTCATTAAGTGTCATTCGTGGGTTGATTTATGAAATAAAATTTGGTAGAATAACAATTATTATAGATAATAAAAAGTAGATATGATATTTAAGTTTTAGATATCATTAACCTTAATTTTTGGTGGTTCAACTTTTATGATGGTGTATTAATATTTTGATACTGATAAAAATATATGTTAATAGAACCAACGTTCATTCTAGTATTCTGTTTAAAATTATGACTTTTGGTGTATAGTGCCAAAAAAATAAAAAAGGATTACCCTGAATTTCTTATGATTTAATTATCAGATCTTCACGTTCGAAAAACAGCCTCAACATTTGAAGTTATAAATGTGAGTATGTTTGTAATTTTTAAAAATTCGCCTTACTTTGCATGCAGCATGATATTCTTTGTTTGATCATATCGCCATATCTCAGCAATTTCCCTATTTTAGTTCAAAAACAAGGTACAGAATTGCACTTTTAATCTGTGGCATAATAATTTATATGTAACAGAAAACAAAATTTGCGACGGCAATTGTAACTTTTTCAGAATAATACAATTATTACATCGTTTATTCTCAACTTAGTTTTACAAAATAAACCATTTCAGAGTTCTCACTTCAGATTAGCATGCACTGTTGGACTCAAGCCTATATTTACCTTCACTTAGAACAGAATTTTGAAATAATTTTCCTTTCTAAATAAATTCGAAAGTTTTGAACATTCAACTCGAAAATGGAAAGAGAACTCATTTATTTCTTTTCGAAAGCCAATTATTTAGAAAGTAATATTAATTTCGATGAATAATAGGTCACATTTTCTGAGAACATTTCTCTCAAAAGAGTATATGCATAATAAGGTGTTTCGGGGGCTGGTAGGACAATATTAACAAGCACCGCTCCCAACAATTACAGGGACATTTGTATCACGTGTCATATAGTGTGATTTATGGAAACCGGGGGACAAGAACCATTTATCAGATAGGGGGTGACGGAATCTACCTGTCCCCAGATAGATTGAAGCACAGAACCGGGCACTTAATAAAGGGTGACAATGTTAATGGCAGGGACAATTAATCAGAGTTTGTCTGGGTGTTTTGGGAGGAAGTTAAAATTTGATCACCCTCTAATAAATTCTGTAGAGTTTAAGGAATTTTTGAAAGCAAACGCCCTTAATTAGCCTTTCATGTGAAATCAAATAATGTTATGCATATTTAAGCAATATGTAGATAATTAAATTATATATTATTAAAACTATTCAATGAATAAATCAGATTTCATGTTATTTCATTTATTGAAAGTGTTCCAACAATATATATCAATCCCGTTACTTATCCATTGAATTTGAATTAGAATTACGATTAGTGATGTAATAATTAATAAAGTTCGAGTTCTAGCGTTGTTAATTAGTTCGAAAATTTTATAAGTTGAAAAATTTATTGAAAAATTAATTAAAGTAAAACGGATTGAGAGAGAAATATGCGGTTAGATGTAGATCTTTCTCATGAAACAATTTTAATTTCTACGCGATTCTCCAAAATTAGTCGCAAAGTTCGTCAACAGATGGCGCTTCCGTCTGACAAGGACTTTTAAACAATGCCTTTTACACTAAAGTTAGGTTTGACCATAGATAGTGCCAACTTATTGCTGCTTTAACGGTGGTTATTTTAATAATAATGTACTATACATTTTCCAATCAGTGACGTTATTTAGTAACAAACTTTCTAACAAATTTTGAAAACAAATGAGAACTGATCGCACACTGTAAAAATAATTCTGCATCGAATTACGGTATAAAGTATCGTAATTTTTACAGTAATATTTATTTAGAGTGATTTAATAATTTTGCGCTAATTATTATAGTAAAAGTCACGATATTTCGGATTTTTTTTGTTCTGTATCATGCTCCGGTAAAAATGGATTTTACAGTAAACAGTACCGACACCCTGAGTGCCGGTACTTTTTACCGTAATTTTAACCGAAATATTTTACAGTGCAGCAGAGTGTAAATTTCTATCGCATTCTACTTTTCTTCATTAATTTTAGAAATCTTCCAGTTTCTTGGGTCGCGTGTATCTAACCTAATTGGCCTCTGAATTGACAAATGCCTCGATTTACCAACGATGACGTCGTTTGCAGGTATCCAAATGAAAACGCCATATAAAATCTATAACTTCCTATGTTATTTAACATTTTATTACACTATATGCGCTTTGTGGCTATTGCACATTAAAAAAAGAAGAAAAAAATCAATAATCTTAATGTACAAAAACTTTCAATGTAAAGTTTTTCTTTTAAATGCATTTTATAAGTAAAAGACATCATTGCTGTAAATGATGGGCATTCAAAATTTAAGAAATTTTCTTCGTTATCGGCGTAACCATTTCATACAAGATTCCCACAGGTCAGGGAAAACCTGCAATTGTCAGCAAATTTTTTATTTTTTTATTTATTATTTCTAAAAAGCAGATAAAATATGGTAGATGTATAAGATATGGAATGATGGATACGATATGTAAAGATAAAATATGACATGGATTTTCATTGAAATTTACCTGATATACCTGGAAAAGTCTGAATCTGAAATGGAGTGGCAACCCTGTCCAGGAAAATACTTTAGATTAAGAAATTACTATCTTCAAATTTCATCAAAAGCATTAAGTTTATTGCAACAAGTCGACTAACGCAACTGAGCTATAAATGCAGCATAAAATTAAAAAAGAGTGAGTACTCAATCATTTCAAAGGATAAAATCTTGATAAGCGACCCCTATACCATCCCGCCATTTAGCGCAAGCTGTTTCGAAATCAAATGAAGAAAATGCTAATGAACTTCCAGAATGCGCTAAGATGGTGCACTAGAAAGGAAGCAGTTTCGTAAAATATTTAAAAAATCTCGTTTTGTCAAAAATCAAGGTGTTTCGTTTCGAAATGATAGTCAGAAATAACGAACTACAGCTCTAGAATTGTAGAATCGAAAAAATATAAAAGTTTTATTTCTGAAAGTGATAAATAGTATTATAACGAATATAAGAAAAAAAGTTTATGATCACTAAAAATTTGTATATAATAGACGGCAGAAGACGCAACACAAGTGTAGTATTAGCACCAGTATTTCTAGTTGTAGTAATGAATCCAACCATCTGGTCGTCTGCTTTTTTTAAAAAAAAAAAATGATTTGGAAAGAAAAAAAAAAATTAGGCGACCACAATTCACCTCAATATAGCCTCTTTGGTAGTAGATTTTTACGCAATAGCAACAGCTGCTGTGTTTCGTTTGTTTTTAGCTATGGTTGTTCTGGTTGGTTTCGAATTTTCTCCTTTTTTTTTTTTTCCAATTACATGGATGTTCGTTTTTTGTCAGATAGTTGCCGGAACTTCTGTTTTTAAAGATCAAGTACTTGTTATATTTATACTATGTTCTGGTTCTGTATTTTATTTCAGACAAAATAAAACGAAATCATCTTGTTATTAATTAAGCTATCACCATAAAAAAATAATCAATTCGAACACATTTCCTGTCAGAAATATATTAAAATTAGATTTCTTAAGAATTGCAATTTTATTCAAGTTAAATAATGTCAAAGCTTCAAACATTTTGGTAAGGCATTTTGTTTTTAATAAAACTAATGTTCTAAAGTTTAAAAAAAAGCGTGCACTGTTTAAAGAAGACGAGATACGGTGAACGATTTGCTTTAGGAGTTAGAAGGATTTTTTTTATAACCGGTGTTGAACAGCCGAGCCAATTATGGGCTTACGACCATCAATTTTCAACTCCGTTGCCTTGTAATTTTGAACCCAACCCAGAAGACAAGGGAGCTCTTGGATCAAGCATTGGGACAAGTTAGCCATCCGTGAGAAATTTTTGATGGAACTAATCCGCAGTCACGTAACATAGAGAGGAAAACCTCCTTCGGTTAGCCCAATGGCAAGGGGATTCTAACCCATGTTCCGTCTACCACTCTAAATATTTTACGTCAGCACTGTGTTCAGTGCGACCGTCAGCAGAAATCGTATCAACAAGCCCCCGATGGGATTTGAACCTGCTTCACCTCATTAGAAGGCAAGTGTTCTGTCCTCTAAGCTCCAGCGACTCTGAATAAGAAGTATTGGAGCAATATAATTATAAGCCACACTGCTTAAAAAAGTAATATTTTTTTACGTAAAAAAGCATTCTTACAGCACCTGGATTTGATCCAAGGGGGTCATGAAGATTTAAGAACCACAATTTTGTAACCAATGGCCTGATTGTGGTCATATGATTGGTACTGCGCATAGGCCACCTTTACTTTCCAATAAGCTGGTACCCATAGATCTGAATTTTTTACATAAAACAGATTCTTATTATTGTTTCCATGTAGGATTTTTACAAGTTTTCTGTAGATTTCTCTAGAATACCACAAAATACAAGAAACATCTTATTGTCTAACCAGAAATCTAGATATTTTACAAATAATGCACTATTTTACATATATGTGCTAATAATTATCTTACTCCAATCCCATCAACTATTTTATACCTTTATATACATTGTATTGAGAAAAATTTAATGTATTGAGATACTTCTTGGGTATACTTTTCTGCACAGCAACACTTTTCTATGCTGAGTAAAATTTAAAGACTATATCAATGCATGATCTAAAAAATTTCAATTTAATTCATTTTCATGAAATCACAGTAGTATTGCTAACTTAGGCCCGTTTGCCACGTTTACTTGGTTCTTAATAATTACAAATGAAAAGAAAAAATATGAAAAAATAGATATAATAACACATTTTTTGTTACATTTATAGAAACACTTGTCTAAATCAGGTTTGGGGACTTCAAATCTGAAATTAGTTTTGCATTTAAAGCTACGGGTTTTCTTAAATGACATTTTTAGTCAATTTTTTGTAAAGATGTACAAGTTTAAAAATTGTATCTATAACGAGGGGTAGCGTAAATATTGCTACAAACTTTTAGGGGAGTTGGGGCACATCATCAGGATTAAAATCGCATAGGAATCCACGCAATGTCGTGCGGGGCAGGAGTGCTTCCTTATTATTACCCGTTCAAAAGCCCATGAAGAAACATTTCTTAATCGGGAAGCACCCCTAGTGGCCTATGACGACATTCCGAATATGGATTCCAATGTAATTTTAATCCTGGTGATGTACTCTAACTCCCTAAAAAGAGATCTACAAAACAATGGTACAACACCCTTTGGCACATCGCTATGAGAAAGAGCGTTGAATGCAAAGTGTTTGTTAATTGAGATATTTTGCAGTGGACGTGAGGAAATGTTTTGAAAATAATAATAATAATAATAATCACATTACACCTTTATTGTCGATGCAAGGACCTTAAAAGATCATCGGCTATAAAAATAAGATAACTATGAAAATAGATGTTTATTCTTTTTCTTCACAACTTCTCTTCCTCCTCTTCTTTTATTCATCATCTTCCTCCTCTTTTCCTTTTCACCATCTTCCTCTACATCATCATCCTCTTCTGCTTATTCATCTGCATCTTTATCATTCTCTTCTCTCTTTTTTTTTTCCCCTCCTATTTCAACTTCTTCGTTTTCTTTCCTTTTCGCTACTTCCTTCACCCCTCTTCCCTTCATCAACTTCTTTTTTCTCCTTTTTTTAAAAAAAAAACATTTTTCTCTTCTTCTTCATCTTCTAATTCTTCTGCTTTTTTTCCCTCTAAAATCGTTTTGCTTTACTGAAGTTTAGGAAATCATGAATAATAGACAATAGTTTTAATCTCATTTTTATAGCATTAATGTTCAAAAATATTATAGTAAATGATATATTCGTACTAAATTGTAATAATAAATCGTATTCGTACTTCCTTCGATATCGTATCTTTTTCTAGGTGACCTGAGCTCTGACACTGTTCATGCATGTGGTTCAAGGTGCAGTTAACGTCTTGTAGTGAAAAATTTAGGCCCGATGATCTTGCAGCGCATGGCCACTTTATTGTACTTAGCAACCTTTTATACAACAATGATCTTTATTGTTTCAAATATAGATATCGTTTCATTTTATATACAATATTTTTATTCAGTATATTATATCGTTTTGTATAAAATTTAAGAATATTTTATAATGTGCGCACTTTCAGAAACGTTTTTCGAATCCTATTCTAAAATCAATACAATTTGTGATACATTTATTCAATTGAGAAACCATTTGTCAAAAATTTAGCATAAAAAACTCTCTGATATTTTATTTCTTATCGGAAGTCAAAGCAGCAATTTTAGTTTTTATTTAATCCGTTGAACCACGTCAATATTTTGAACCATAACAAGATAAAAATTTGCAGCAATTCATTAGTTATTAAACTGAACTATGTTTCCATTCCTATTGGATCAAAGAATCATGTAATAAAGTTTAATAAGTTGCATAATATGGCACCGCTTTGTACCAAAGGTTGTAGAAATGTGGATTAATATTATGATACAACAGGCTCCAAACTTTTGGCAGCAGTGTGGAGTTTTAAATGATTAAAAAAATGCTTCGAATTTTGAAGGGCAAAAAATTATAACCAGCTTAAATGATAATAAATTATCTGAGTTAATTTTTTTTCCGTGCACAATAAATCTAGGTGGCTTTGTTTCAAACTTGAGGTAATTTTTTTCTTCCTTTAGTATTATGTTAAAAAAGTAAACTTTAATTCTAAAATAACAAAAAATTATAGTAGCTAAAAAAAATGCCTTAGCAACAAATACTCGTGCATCTTGTTATCATAGAACCGAACATTATTTATTACTTTTTTCCCCCATTAAGAAGAATAAGCACTAAATCATCAACGAACGTTCGATTGAAAAAATAAAGATAAAATTGGCTAAAACATTCCGGAATTCAGATTTACTTTTTAAACCGCAGATTCAAACGATAAAATATAACTCAAATTAATTTAAATTATAGTTTATGAGCTCCAAATGGCAACACGACTTTCAAAATCTAATTTATGCCATCAATAAATCTCTCGTTCGTGGAATTCGCTTTGTTGAAATTTTCTCCACATAATGGCTGACATTTTCTTCCATAGGTGATTGATTACTTACTGTTCCAGAATTGAATACATATTGCAAAACTTTTAAGAAAAAGAACTGCTCCTAACTCCCGAATAATGCATGGGAGAAGAATTCCAATATGAACGAGTTTAATTATAATGGATTAGAATAATGATATTTTGAAGTATCATTATTTAAAATCAAACTTATTCAACCAAGCTTAAATAATTATTCTTCCTGGAGAGCTTGTTTATCATACAGTTTTCCCCCTCTTTTCTATTCATTTTTAATGAATTCATTTGGTTTAGAGTACTTCGAAAGAAAATTTCCAATTAGTGATCTCGCATATTTAATTCTGTTTCAACTATATATATTGTTGAAAGGGACTTTGTTTTCTTAATTATTTGTGAAGAACAAAACGGTTTTTGAGAAAATTAGGATTGAGATAAATTAGTTTTGATGCAAAATTTGCAGCTGATCGAAGACTTGCTTTAAAATAAATATAATTCGAATCGGCTTTATTTGTGCTTCAATAAAAGGTTTCGTAGTTATTTATGCTACGATTTCGGGGATAAATTGTTTTTGATTAATATCAATTCAAGAATTAAAAACCTTTTGTGCCTCAGAAGATAATTCTTAACAATATTTTGTTAAGCTGAAGCTGTTGAATATTCTAGAACCTTAATAAAATTTTCATCTTTATTTGTAGTTTAAAATATATTTCAATAAATGTGGTAAAGGTATTTTCTTTAAATCATGATAAACAGATTTATTAATCACAATAGCTTTTTATCTAATTCAACCGCTGAGGCAATTAATTTTGTCCAGATATTTCTTTTTGAATCATCTTTGACTGTTAGAAAAATTGATAAACGGTAACATTGGTAGGTAGAACCGTAAACTGTGCAATTTTTTTACAGACTTTATGAGATATAAAATTGAACCATAGATCAAATTGAACAATAGTATCGAGCAATGAAATTTAAGAAATATGGTTCAACTTAGCTTTATATTAAAGTTACAACTAATTTGAACGATATTATGGTTCATTCCGCTTCAAAATTTCTAACCTTGTAACGTCCAGGGAGGGGAGGGGGGGCAAATTTTCATGCATCATTTTAAAAGCTATAACTTTCGAGCTATTATTAGAATAAATTTCAATTTTTCAGTCTAATGTTTAAAAATTAATATAGTTATCAAATTAACTTAAAATACAAACATATACTAACGACAACAGTTTCTCTTTTGTACCAAGTTGCAGTTTCATATTGTGAAGCAGCTTTCAAACATTCACTAAAAAAAATTGCGTATCAAATTACGTTATAAAGTACCGACCCTTTGGCAGCATCATCCGTAAAATCCATTTTACTCTAAAATCTATTTTACCGTAAAATATCATATCGTAATTTTTACAGTAATTTTTATTTAATTAGAGTGATTCAGTGATTTTACTATAACTATTACTATAAAAATTTAATTTTTACAGTAATATTTACTTAATTAGAGTGATTCAGAGATTTTACTACAACTATTACAATAAGAACTACGGTATATAATTTTTTTTTAATTTTACGTTACGGTATATCAGATTTAGTAAAATTTTACAATAAATATGAATTTTACGGTAAAAAGTACCGACATCCTTAGTGTCGTAATTTGATCCATAATTTTTTACATTGTTGTTTCTCAATAAAAAGTTTACACAGTTTTATACGCTTATGAAAAATTACTTTCTTACCAGTGCATAGACATTTATTTATTAAAATTAATATTTTACAGTAATTTAAGTAAGATAGTATTAAAATGCTCAAAGTATTAGATTTAGTGCTTCCAAAAGTTTTATAGTCACTCAAAACTGACTAAAAAAAACTAGCTTTTTTTAAACCACGTTTATTGGCCATATAATAAATCACAACATAAAATCACATCATAAATTGTAACTAAACATCACATAAAAAAAATTTACGTCAAAAATATTTTCAATCACTGACAATCACCGAAGCGTAAACAGAAAGAAACAGTATTGTAACATTTACAATTGTAGAAGAAAACCAATAAATATAATCATATTTTTTAAAGCCGTTCCATTTACATTTCAATATATTTTTATAATTAGGAGTTTGTGAGTTATTTAATAAATTTATTTCAAAATATTAAAACCATATCATATAAAAATGGCAAACATTTCAAAAATTTTCTTACTTTAAATAAAATATATAAAGTTGTTTAAGATAGAGACTCGTATAAAAAGAAAGCTTCTGATTCTGATAATCACTACTTTATAATTTTATAACTATCGTGGAACAGCTGTCCCAATTTTCAGTTGACGGTCAACTCCTTAGTCTTGTAATTTTGAACACAATCCAGAAGACAAGCGAATTCCTGGATCAAGTATAGGGAGAAATTTGCCTTCGTGGAGGACTTTTCGACGGAACAAACCCGTATTTGCGTTACAAGGAGAGGAAAACCACGAAAACATGTAACATTTACCCTGACGGCAAGGGGACTTTAATCCACGTTTCGTAAACAGCTGGGGACATTTTACGTCAATACTGTCGTCGGTGCGAACGCCAGGTGCGGAATTCGTAATGACCAGCTATCGCTGGGGTTCAAATCCGAGTTACCTCATTGGGAGGCGAGCGCTCTATCCCCTGAGCCGCCATGGCACTTATATTTACTATTTTATTTTATTTTATAACAGTCGTTGAACAGCCGACCCAATTTTGGGGGGTTTACGACTACTAATATTCAGCACCGTAGCCTTGTAATTTTGAACCCAATTCAGAACACAAGTGAATCAAAAATTGGAAATTGGATCAAACATTGGAAGAAATTTGTCATCGTGAAGGGATTTTCGATGGAAATTACCCGTATTTGCTTTACTTGGAGAGGAAAACCACGAAAACCTGCCATGATTAACCTCACGGCAAGGGAACTCCAACCCACTTTCCGTATAACAATTGAGGATAGTTTACATCAACACTGTGGTCGGTGCGGAATTCGTATCGAAAAACCATCCCAGGGATTCGAACCCGGTTCACCTCATTGGAAGGCGAACGCTCTATCGCCTGCGCCGCCACGGCCCTTATATTCACTATTAAATATATTCGCTATTAAAAAAATAGTCTTTGCTTTTCTTATAGACTCTGTTAATTAAAACAGCAACAAGGAAAAATATTGAACACACACATTAACCTACAGCCCGAGACATAAAAAAATAATAATGAATAAAAAAGAAAGAAAGAAAACGAAAATCAAAATAGAACTAGACCAGCCAAAATATTTTTGCCGACCCGCAAGGCATACACACCACCTGTTGGCAATGAAATATCTCAAGGTCGTCTCCAAGGGTGCCTGACCTTACAAATTGCATCGTTTTCTTCCTTCTTTTCCTTTGTGGTCCAAAAAGCTTCTCTCTTCTCCCCTTTGCTGGGGTACTTATGATGATGGAACAATTCACTCGTCAATGTGTCAACATAGTGTCGTTTCCCGCCAGAGACAACTTTCTCCTTTTCAACACTGAAATGTCGTCTCTTTTTTTACCTGTCTTACTACAATCTATCTTTTTATTGTTTTAGCTCTTTCGTGTTTTGGATAATTGAGAGGATGATGTTATGAGGAGTGAAGAAGATACTTTTTTGACTTTCGTCACGCGTTAAGATTTTTTTGCTTTTGTTTTCATTATTGGCGCCTTATTGTTATAAGAGTACCTTAACATCCTTAAAGAGACTATGTATCTATATAAATAAGTGTATATTTTGTTGATTAACTTTTTTTTTTTTTTTTTTTTTTTTTTTTTTTTTAGAGCTTGTGAGAATAAAAAGTATACCTGATTTGCGAGATATCTTTCTAAAAAGAAATAAAAAGAAGAATGAAATGAAAAAAATTTTTATAAAAAAAAAAAAAAAAATGCGACATGCATACAAAACATTAAAGTCATATAATCACTATTTCTGTTTAAATTAGGATGATTTGAGAACTATTTTAACAAACAATACCCAGAAACCTTCAGTGATAAAATAATCATTACATAAAAGAATCACTAATATTTTATATTGAATATACCTTAAATGATTATGATTACTTTGTAATACATGTATTTTACTATACCAGTTTTTCTCAATTCTTTTTTCTAAATAATGCTTACATTTTGTTGATTTCTAGTACGCTTGGATTTGGGGATATAAGATACAAATAAAAAGTATTTTGAGAACAAGTGGTTTTAAAAACTTATAAATGATATAGTCCATATCGAACTGATATGTCAATATTTCAAAGTTATATTGACATTTTCGAATTCGAACATAGACATTCGACATAGTTCGAATTTCCAGAAAATGGTTAATTCTAAAAGAATGTAACTAGATGTTAGAAAATCATGATTTAACAGTACCATTTCGAATAGAACAGTTTCTAACAATTACATGGTGCATGGACGCCACAAGAGCTCACTTTCTGAAGGGGACGAAATTAAACTACACAGTCACAATAGTTTTCCAAATTTCACACATAAGTTAAGAAAATTCTGGATATGTACTGAATGCCTTAAAAAAGTTGAATTATTTTAATCTCTTTCTTATTTTTAACTTTAAGAAATGTAAATCGATGATAATTCACGAAAATTTTCTGTATTCGTTTGAAGTATTACTAGGGACTTTTTAGAGATTTCTTATTATTGAGAGGAGCAACGAAGTCCATGATTACATGATTTTTTTATTTTTTTTTAAAATTGCTTCTCTATAGTTTTATTCCAACCAAAATTTAAAAGAATTTAATACAATTCTTAGAGTTCTATTATTTTTATTCTTTTTAACAATTTTATTATTTTTTTATTAATTTTATTATTTTTTATTAATTTTACTACTTTTTTATTAATTTTATTATTTTTTATTAATTTTATTATTTTTTATTAATTTTATTATTTTATTATTTTAATAATTTTATTATTTTTATATTATTATTTTTATTATAGGTCATTTAATAAAATTAACCCACTAATATGTATCCGGTACAAATTGTTAAAAGCGAGGAAACTACATAATTGAAACTATAGATCCTTAATTGAAACTATAGATCTAATTTTATATTTTCTTTAATAAAAAAAATTGTGATTAGGACATAAAAATGCAGTAATACAAAATTGCTTCACAATTAACTATTTTAATCTAATTAAAATTCATTCTTCTATCACTTTAAAAATATTAAATCATTGTTGCATGATTTATTTCAAATAACTATATTTACTTATTAAAATCCTTTACTATTTACCTTAAGGTTTTAATTAAATTAATTTAATTAAATTAATTTAATTATATTAATGCATTCTACTAGTTAATTATAGATAAATAAATATTTACTCTCATATAAAAATATTTCTTCATTTCTAGTTCTTTTCATATTAAAATGCTTTGAATATTTTGTCAGAAGATAATTTCTATTCAAATGTTATTTTTTAAGCAAATAAAAATTAATTGACTTTTAGATCTCGAACTTAATTGTTCTTTATTTGAAATAAGAACTTTTTTTATTTAAACACTTTAATCAATACTTAAATAAAAAAAATTCTTTACAAAATGCATCGTTTTTTAAAGATGGATGAATGATTGCATGCATGTTGCCACCTTTCAAATGCTAAATATCTTCCAACTGATATGATAAACAATACTACATCCTTCATTGTTCTAAAAATCTTTTTCATTTTAATATATTTTTATTTCTTTTGTGCAGGTTATGCTTTGAAACAACGAAAGATCAACAAAAAGAGTTATCTATTTCGTCAAACATAAACGACTTTGCCATAACGGTATTTGTAAGTATCATTTATGAATACAAATTACTCATTGAGCGATGTTCGCTCGCTGCTTTTTTGCAATTGTTCATTCTGTTGTTATGATTTGTTAGTTTTGCTTAAGGTCACCTGGTTATAAATAATATTTCGTTTCTGGCATGTCTATGAAGAAATTGTAAGTCAACGTAACAATTCTATTTTATAAAAAAATATGATAAAGGTCGTTTTTATTTCGCTTTTTTATTTTATTTAATTCATTTCTGCTTATTTGAAGTTGTTCCTATAACAGATTTTTTCTTCTTCATGAGATAATAAATATATTTATGATTTTAAGATGCTAAACTTCATTTATCGTCTGCGCGAAGTTCATTTGATTTGTTAATTTGATTTTGCACTAGTTCCGCGTTAATTACCAGCACTTTGTGTGCATGATCTGTAAAATTCATTTTTACCGTAAAATATTATACCGAGATTTTTACAGTAATATTTATTTAGAGTGATACAGTGATTTTACAATAATTATTACTGTAAAAATTAAGACATATCAGATTTTTTGTTCTGTAACATGTTTCGGTACAAATGAAATTTAAAAAGTATCCACTACCTGAGTGCCGGTACTTTTTAACGTAACTTGTACTGAATTTTTTACAATGAGTTTGCATGGAGAGCTACAATGTATATTACCTTTCAATTTAATTACCGGAAACGTGTTACGAATCTAAAAGTCTGATATAACATAATTTTTGCAGTAATAGTTACAGTAAAATCTCCGAATCACTCTAATTAAATAAATATTAGTGTAAAAATAACGGTATAATATTTTACGGTAAACATTGATTTTAAGCTAACACAGATTTTGCGCATGCTGTACCTGAAGTGCAGGTACTTTTTACCGGAAATTGATCCGGAATTTTTTACAGAGTAAACTTTTAATCCGAACTCATTCACATTATCAATAAGCTTTTATTTCGTTGCTTTAGTCTGAGATTTAATGTGCCAGGAAGATAATAATCTTAATTCTATAAAAAAATGCAAGGCTTTAATTCGGGAAAATGTAAAATGTTACCTGTTTTTAGATCATAGGATTTTATATTTTTTAAATTGCGTAAGGCGAATAATTTCTTTTCTTAATTATTTAAGAAATGGAATTTTTTGAAAATGTTTAGGTTGAAAGAAGTAAATAAATATGTAAAAACATTATCATGAGTTCGAGGTTAGTTCGAAATCCAAATCATACAGCTGTTTTTCGAAAGTTCTGTCACCTCAAGGAGCGATGCTTTTTGTTTGCGAATAATATACTATTTCCATAACTGCTGTAAGTTTGAAACAATTACTCATGACTGTTAGGTCAAGTTTAGCCTATCTTCAGCAAGCGCCCTCTATGTTAATTATGGAAATGGCGCAAAACGTTATTATGGAGGAAAGCGACAACTATGAAAAAATGAAAAGCAAATTATTGTGGTCTAATTTTCTGATATTTAAAAATTTACTCCAATATTGTATTATCTGGGCTCATAAAATTTGCAAAATAAAAGAGAATAAGTTAAGACATTGATTTTGACAATGGTCATCTAGGTGGAAATATGTTGCCGAATTGGGGACTTTTGAAAAAGTTAAGGGTTATCTTAAAAGGCATTTAAGTTATTTGTCTGTTCTGATGCCTATATAATCTTTCACGATACGATGTCTTATATAGTTCAAAATTATAACTGAGCTTCAAGTGTAAGGCACTCCAACTGTGACTTTTTTACTTCTGTTAGCAAAGAAGTTTCGAAAAATCATGTTGGACTCGGACTAAGGCGTAGTCAGTAACGTGATTTTTCAGTTCTTCAGTTCAGTTCCTCTCTTCCCATTTTACCTAAAAAGATGTAAACGTAATGAATCTACAATTTTATGACAAAAGAGCCATAAGTGACTACATAGCTCTATTCAATAACGTTAATGTTTAGTGCATAAAATCGAGAAATTTGAATTAAAGAAAAGGTTAAATAAAAAATAAAATAAATAAATAAATAAAAAATAAATGAAATAAAAAAAAAACTACATAGATGTTTCGGTTTTGTGGACAGACATTAAGTAAAAAAAATTTATAGGAAAATAAGAAGTATTTAAACCACGGGCGTCGGAACCAGGGGGGGTCCAAGTGATCCGGACCCGCCAATAATTGGGGAGCCAGGGTCCATTATTCTGAGAAAATATTTCTATTTTGTTTTCATATCTTTACTCCCTTTTTTTCCTCCTCTTCTCTCCCTTTTTTTACATTGTGCAACTCAACTTATTCTATTATGTTATTAAAAGAAAATTAATTGAAAATAAAATACGCAAAAAATGCTCGACATAATAAATAAAACAAATGTTTAGTGAACTGCAAGAATTGTCATTGTTACCTTTTCCTTCAATAAGCAATAAAACGCTCTTTGCACCATTCTTTTTCTCTACACTCTTAACTGATAAAGATTGATTCTAAAAAGACCCTTAACTTTCAACACCACTCACGGCGAGTCATTTCATACTTCAAAAGTAGTCCTCTCAATTCAGGCTATGGGAAAATGTCCTTTATATTTTGAAATTGTCTTTATCGTGTTTAAGGCCCTGGACTCCTTTGTCATCTTTTAAAAATGTGGAATATCAACAGAAACATCTCTTTGTTGGCTATCTATTCATAAATAGTCTTAAACAGACAATTATCTAGAATTTATAGGAAAACAGATGTATTAAGCTTTTAGGGATTTAAGTAGGAGAAGACTCTTGTTGATAATTTCTGTTTTTTTGGTGATTTTGTCAAGAGACTTTCTCTGACATACAATCATTCTAAATCTTCTCTTACAAAGCTATTCCACCATAATTTAAATTAACTATTTCCAGTTCAAAATTTAGATAAAAATAAATATTCTGTTTACTTTTATTTTGTTTAATTAATTGTTTTAATCTAAATTATTAGTTGTTGTTTTTTTCATCAGTTTGAAAATTTATTCGAAATTTTTTTTTATCTGTTTATTTTGCATTTTATCATTTTCAAAATAAATTGTGCCATCAAGAACTCCAGTTCTTAATAAAGTTTATCTTTGGATTACAAGATCTCATTAAGTAAATCCATTTTTTGAAAGGTAAGCAAATGTTTGTATTAAACTGCATAATACATTTATAATTGCATGTTTATGTTCTGTTGGAATTGTTTTATGTTTTATAGAATAAATATCAAATTTATTTATATAGTACATTAATTCATGATTTTACCTTTCATTGCTTGCGCATGAATTTATTTTTAGTGCATGGAGTTTGTTGTTAATTCATATTTATGAAATTAATGTAACTTTTAAATTTTTAAAATTATGAATCCTAACTTGGAATTACGATTTTTCTATAACTTTGTTCTCATTCATAAACTGATTGTCACGTTTAATTTCATAAAAGATTTATATATAATTTAATAAATGAATTTATATATAATTTATTGAACAAATTTATATAAATATAGATAATTTATGTCCTAATACATCAATTATTTTTATTAATTAAAAGAACGAAGAAATAATTTAAATGATAAAGTTTCATAAAAATCATCCATATGATTTTATTATACTCAATAATATAAATTTTAGTAAAAAAATATATTAAAAATTTGATAATTTGTTAAAATTTGTTAAACTTAATTTACGGTATGAGTGTGTTAAATGTACTTTATATAATTTTATTTATTTTGTTTTTATCCAAATAATATAGGGTTTTTAAAGTTATTATTTTGTGCTAATTAACATTTTCAGAATTTGGTTATTTTTCACAAACATTTTTTCTCAATTATATACTGACCTATCAAAATTTCTATTCGTTCTTCATAAAATTGTGCACCATCCCGACGAAAAAATAAATAAACTGAACTAAAAATACATTTTAGAGAAAAAAAAAGATCAGTAGCTTTACGAACATAAGGTACGAACATCTGTAGCTTACCATTTAAAATCCTCTTACCCGAATTCGGAGAAATGAAGCCCTCTTATAAATTCGACAAAAAATCAGATCCCCAGTGTTATTCTTCTATTTTAAGAAAATTCGCAGCGGTGAGTAAAGAGTCTTAATCATTTTATTAAATACTAGGTAGTGTTTAGATTAATCTTTATGTAATAGTATTTTCAAGAAATATATATATAATTTCATTTGAATAAATATTTAATTACTTTATATTGGGGATCAAGAATCGGCTTTGAAATACATTTAGTTACTTATGAGGTGTTTTTTACGGACCTTTTCCTCAAGTGCTTTTTTTTTTTTTTTTTTTTTTTTTTTTTTTTTTTGTCCACCTTCAAAATTACGGGGTGGATTTACCTGATTGTTAATTAATATCACTTTGTGTGGTTTTAGTCGTTTCTATTATACAAATCATTTTGTAATCCCTGAATAAATTTTCAGTCTTTCATATATTACATATATAGTAATCAAACATAGAATAAAAATATGAAAGGTTCGAAAGTTAAAAAAATAAAATTTATTTATTTATTTATTTTTTCACATAACGCTATTTGTTAAAAATGTACTGAAAAAAGAAGAAATAATCATTCAGTGAAAAAAAAAATAGAAAAATATTTTTATTTATTTTTTCACATAACGCTATTTGTTAAAAATGTACTGAAAAAAGAAGAAATAATCATTCAGTGAAAAAAAAATAGAAAAATATTTTTATTTATTTTTTCACATAACGCTATTTGTTAAAAATGTACTGAAAAAAGAAGAAATAATCATTCAGTGAAAAAAAAAAATAGAAAAATATTTTTATTTATTTTTTCACATAACGCTATTTGTTAAAAATGTACTGAAAAAAAAAAGAAAAAATCATTCAGTGAAAAAAAAATAGAAAAATAAAAGCAAAAGTTGTCATTTCTTTGTCGAAATGCTGTTTTCATACACTATTGTGCGGTATCTGTCCATAGTCTATCAGAAATTTGACTAGTTGATTTGACTAATTTTCTCTTTTTTGAATACTTCTATAATAGAAAAAAAAAGTATTTTTATTTTTAAAATTTTTTTTAGCTATGCTAGACTAGCAGGCCTAGCTCTCAAGACACTTTTTAGGGATCAATGTATTTCTTCAACTGAAATAGTTTACAAACTTACGACTCACCACAACTCAGTTTTTTTTTTATCGATATTAATGTAATAATTGTATATACAGCTTATTCTATTGATTCCCATTTTGAATCCCACCTTAACATTGCACAGCTACATCTGCATTAACCGGAAAAACACTCCAATTCAAAATTTTTATTTATCTACTTACTGAGTACCAGTTTTCTCATAGGGTAGAGAATAGAAAAGTAAATAATCAATAAATCGAGATTAAACAGCAAGTATATATCGAAAAAATTGATAAAGTTAAAATAATCTATTTTTTTATTTATTATTATTTGTTGCCCTTTTTAGTGACTTTACGTTATTTGATTAAGCGAAACGCATTTTTTGAGAAGTTCAATTAAACAGAATAAAGATTTAACAAAATGCATAGCTGCTGGCATGTTGCATTTGGCATGCTGCTTTTGATCAAGCAGGCCAATGCATTATAGTCAAAATTTAGCACAAAAAAATTTCTCTTTTGATATTTACTCTAAAAATATTACTTTTGTTTTTATTTCAATTACCGTCGATTTTAAAATATTTAGTTTCCTAAAAATATTACAAAAGCGTAACTGTAAACAAAATAAACACGATACTTGGTTTTAGATGAAAGCTTACCATAAAATGTCGTTTATGTTGCTTGTTGAGTTTACCTGACATAACAAACCAAAAAATATATCATTATTAAAGATCTTACAATAAACGACGTTTTTTAATTATATCTAAAATCCTTTTTTTTTTTTTTTTCGATTTTCTTCAAAAAAGTTTCCAATTTTTTTTTAGGAAATGACTTAATCATAATTATTAAATATTATTTTACTTAATTAATCATGCAAAAAATTTTTGGGTTCCAATTGTTGGGTGTTCTCAAATTTGTCACGTTAGTTTTATAACCTATTTAAACGTCACGATGGTATAAATTATTTTAAATTACTGAATAAAGTGTGGAGCCGTAGTGGCTTGTGGGATAGAGCACTCGCCTCCCAATGACGTGATCCGGGTTCAATTCTCAACGATGGCTGGTCGATGCGAATTCCACACCTGGCTCGCACCGACCACAGTGCTGACGTAAAATATCCACAGAGGTAGACTGATCATGGGAGAGAGTCCCCAGACTAATCGTTTCAGTTTTTCGTGGTTTTCCTCTCCGTGTAACGCTAATGTAGGCTAATTCCATCAAAAGTCCCCTACAAAGGCAAATTCCACCCAATACTTGATTCAAGAGATCCTTTGGCATCTAGATTGTTGTCAGCACCGTGGTCGGTGCAAGCCGGATGCGGAACAGACATCGCTGATATTCGAACCTGATTCACCACATTGGGAGACGAACGCTCTATCCCCTGAGTCACTACGGCTTCGTTTAATAAATTTCAATTAATTTTTTCTAAAAAAAAAATTTCAAGTATATTATTATTTACTACCCGTGTAAGATAACTAAACCTACAAATTACTATTTTAAATCATTAAAAAATGTTACCTACAGAAAAAGTTAGGATAGAAAATCATATCGTCCCACTACTTTTACTCATGTGTTCTCATTAATAAATAACGGGGGGGGGGGATGTTAGAGCATGTAAAAGTGTTTTTCGAGCAAGTATATTTAGTACATGGAAAGTATAAGATTTTTTCACCTATACTATTTAAAAAACTCAAGGGGAAAAAATTTTATCTAACGTCAAGAAATATCAAACAATTAAAGTGTCATTTAACACTCCTACAACAACCCCTTCCTTACAAATCGATAAAAATAATCGGAATCGAAACGATGGGAAGTTGACGGAAAATCAACACCCTCCTCCATTCGATATAAAATGTATCATCTGAGCCATCTAATTCATAAAACGACTGAGAGGAGAAGGAAATTCCAGAAGGATGGAGATGTGGCAAACCAACTCATCCCCACCCCGCGGGGGTCGATCCATTTGTCTATCGCGGGGAGTGTTTGAGGGGGTGAAAGACATAATAACCGTAGGGAAGGATCCTCAACCATCTGTTGTTCTGGCCTGACATCAAAGCATTATCACAAAACCGGATTGTGTAAGGGAAAACGGTTTGCGGCCATCAATGAACACGCGTGCTTGTGTTCTTACACCATTGCTTTTGTTGAAGAGGTTTTCCATGGTCCATATAACTTCTAAAATATGCTCTTACCCCCCCCCCCACCCATTTACCTTTCCGATTTTGATCATCAATTGTTACATATTGTGCACTTCAACAGCATTAATTCTTTGTGTCCGACATTGTAATTAAATTGGTAAGAATGATATGGATGAAATTTTTTTGAATTGAAATGGTTATTTTAAAATTAATTTTATCTGATGCCTTACGTTACTCAAAACATTAAGTAAATAATCAATATAATCAATAATAAATAATCAAAAAATGATAATGATAAAGTGTTTCAATTTATGAAGCACTTCAATATTACACGGAATAGAAGTGTTTCAATTTATGTGTTCGCCCCTAACTCTAAAACTATTTTTTTTTTTCCATGGACTTTAAAATTCGCGTACTTCGTGAAGAGATTTCTTATTACAGTTTTAATTCATAAGAATGCAGTTTGCATACGATAATGAGCAAAATTTTTTTATGATGAAATAATCTTAAGTTGATTAAAATCGAATGCTTTCAATCTTACTATTATCGCTCTGTGATTAAAAAATGATTTTCATATTTTAGAGGAATAAATGGCTAAAAAAATAAAGTAAAAATGTCTAAAATGACTAAAAAATGATTCTCATGTCTTAGAGTAATGATAGACATTTATATCAGAAATACGAAGTTGATTACTGTTTTTTTTTTCCGTCACACTGGATCAAATTACGGTAAAAAATACTAGCACCCTGAGTACCGATACTTTTAACCAAAAAATTTTTGTAATTGAATAAATATTACTAAAGAAAACACTGTAATTAAATAAATATTACCGTACAAAACAGTAAGTCTTACAGTAAAATTTACCTCTTATCATTACCTTTTTGTTATTTACAAGAAAAGAAACTGACGAGATGCGATATTTAGGTTTTCTTGGATCACATGGTCTATTTTGATAACCATAAAAACTTTATATAAATTTACACAAGGAAATAAAAAAAAAGACATCACAAAGAAATCTCATTTTTTTCCTCGTTCTGCAGTATTTATAGTTTCAGTATTACAATTTAAAAAACATAATACTTTTAATTCAGACAAAATATTTCTGAAAAATAACCTGATTCTGAAAATGTTATTTAGTACGAAATAATTGCTTTAAAAATCATATATTATTTTGATAAAAACAAATTAAATAAAACTACATAAAGTGCGATTAACACACTCGAAAAATAAATTAAGTTTAACAAATTATCCAATTCTTAAAAATATTTTTTTATTACAGTTTTTATTAATGAGTATAAAGAAATCATATAGATTTTTTTCATAAAACTTTTGCATTTTAAATATTTCTGCGTTCTTTTAATTAATTGCAATGTAAGTTGACATTAATTTTTTGTTTTAGGATATAAACTATTAATATTTATACAAAATTGTTTAGTAAATTAAATGCAAGTTTTTTATAAAACTAAACGGTACATTTAATTTATGAATAAGAACAAAGTTATTAAAAAATTCTAAGTTTTGATTTATAGTTTTAATAATTTAAACGTTACATGAGTTTCATAAATATAAAATAAAAACAAACTACATGCGTCAAAAATAAATTTATGCGCAAGCAATGAACGGTAAAATAATGTACTAATGTACTGTATAAATAAATTTGGTACATGAACTATAAAACATAAAACAATTCTGACGTTATATAAACGGGCAGTTGTAAATGTATTACGTAATTTAATACAAACATTTGCTTACCTCCCAAGAAATGGAATTATTTAATGAGTTCTTGTAATCAAAAGATTAACTTTATTAAATTGCCGGAATAGCTTATTTAAATGATTGTGGAATAGAAATGTGAGGGCTTTCTCAGAGAAGATTTAGAATGCCAGAGAAAGTCTTTTGGCAAAATCACAAAAAATAGAAAATATCAACAAGAGTCTCCCCCTACTTAATTCCTTAAAAGGTTAATGCATCTTTTTTGCTAGAAATTTTAAATAATTGCCTGTTTGAGACAATTTATGAATAGATAGCCAACATAGAGATGGTTCTGTCGATATCCGACGTTTTTAAAAAATGACATAGGATCCCAGAAATACGATAAAGACTTTTTCAAAATGCATAGGACATTTCCCCCGAACGTAAACTGAAGCTGCTAATTTTGAGGTTTCAGATGACTCTGCGTTTGTGGTGTTGAAAGTCAAGGGCTGATTTAGAATCAATCTTGATCAGTTGAGTGCATGGAGAAAAAGAATTGTGCTAAGAGCGTTGTTCTGAGAGTAAAGGGTAACAGTGACAATTCTTGTAGTTCTCTGAACATTTGTTTTATTTTTTTATGCAATGCATTTTTTTGTGTATTTTATTTTTTAATAATTTTTTTTTAATAATAATGTATTAAGTTGCACAATGTAAATAAAGGGAGAGAATAAAAGTTAAAGATATAGACATAGATAAAGAGTAAAATATATAGATATAGGTAAAGATATAGATAGTATTTTCTCAAAATAATGGACTCTAATTTCAAAAGTATTGGGTGGGTTCGGTCTCTCGGACCCCCCTGGTTA
This sequence comes from Parasteatoda lunata, assembly GCA_949128135.1. NCBI lineage: Eukaryota > Metazoa > Arthropoda > Arachnida > Araneae > Theridiidae > Parasteatoda > Parasteatoda lunata. The sequence continues at coordinate 53,348,350 of OX421973.1, read as the reverse complement.
CGACGCACATGAGTACCATAAGACATCGAAAAATGTTTCGAAAACTATAGCATTTAAAATCTTACAATATTTATTTCGCAAAACTAAATACAGAAACACGAAATTTAACTACATAATAGGAATAAACTAACATGAAATAACACTTTGATCAGTTGAAGATAGGTTGGCAAAATGCAAAATGCCTTAAGTTGTATAAAATACTAAACAGTCAGATAAAAGATAATCATAACACACAGAGTGAATAATATAAAAATGAATAGACATATTGAAAAATGTTTATCTGTGCTAATTTTTATGCTGTAAACTAAAGTACAAAATAAATTACTCGAATAAATTTTAGACTAAATTTAAAGGGCAATTAAATAAGCAATCATTATAAATAAGGTCATAGTTTTTCATGTTTACTAAGAACTTTTTGCCAATTTAATCCAAAATTTGAATTCTTACATTAAAATGACATGGGTGACATGTTTAAACATTTTTTTTCTCCACACCCAGCTAAAAAAAATTTTAATTTCATTTGTTTGACAATGAGCCCTCTGACGAGAATGATCTGTTTTGCTACACCATAACGAAAATACATCATTTTATTCTCACCCTACAAAAAATGTACTTCTATAATGCCGCATTCTTATTTTCAACCATGACATTTAATAATTATATATATCCGGGTTTTATTTCACAAAAATACAATAATATGTTCTTCAGAAATTATTTATTTTAATTAAATCATCCATTCATTTTTTTAAACAAAAACAAATTTCACTATTCTATCAAATGTAAATGACCTTTAAAATAACCGACAAAGACCACACATCAAAGCAATTTCAATAGATTTTTTTCTTCCTAAAAACGGAGCGAACAAAGAAACATAATTTCTTTTAAAAACCCATCGCACTATATGCCGCATACATGAACTAGAAGTTTCCATTCTAAAGTTTGTTTTTCAATATAAGTTAATTAAACCTAAAATTATTCCAATTTGTTTTAAGTAACAAAACTACAAATAACTATAAAAAATAATGATTTAAAATTCGATTTTTAGTATTCTTTTAATTTCGATTGATTTCATGCATTAAAAAAAATCATAATCTGTTCGAATGAACTTATATGTAAACGTCATGCGATATGTGTTTTATTCTTTCTTTTCTTTCCCCTAGCTTATAATAAAATTTTACTTGCCGCTTTGTAAGTTCATTATCAAAGTTGAGTCATGTTTCACAATGGAAATATAATACCAGTTCCATGGGAAATTTATGGCAGTTCAACACCCTTATAATAACAAATTCTCTGCGGCAGTGCTAATGAAAATTGCCAGAATAAAAATGTAATGAACAAAAATATTTCTCAACTAAAATTTCCTTTGTTTCTTCCAGAAGTGCGAAATCCTTTAGATGAAATTCAAATTGTGTATGCAAAAGATTTTTATAATTTCGAGTTGAGTTCTGATGTCGTTTTGATTATAATAGATAGTTAGAAAGCAATATCGTCTGAAACCATAAGACTGACTGAATTTTTGAAAACGATATTTCAAATTATAATTCCGCATCAAAGGAACATTATAAGAGAAATTATTATGATAGATAGTGAGAAAAAGGATTGCTTGAAAATGATGATTGCTTTCCTTGTGATATAGAAGCATATCTCCAATATACTATTTGAAATGGGTATTTAATTATTAGGAATAACAGATTGCTTTTACTATTAGTGATTTACTTGAAAACATATACAGTGAATCTTCTGTCTGTCACTGAAGTCTGCAAACATTCCGTTTAACTAAAACATTTCAAACATTAAAATTTTCAACAAGTGAGAAGGCCGTGGTTTATGCTTTTAGAAATACGTCATTTACTCATTAGTTTTCTACCATCCTTATCTTTTCGTACATCGTGCGGTTTATAAAACTGTCTATACAAATATATCATGCCGTTTACATTCATGTTTGTATGTATATATTTTATTTTATAACCGTCGTTGAATGGCCGACCCAATTTACGGTTTGCGACTTCTACTGTTCAACTCTGTAGCCCTGAATTTCGAACCCAAAATAGATGGCAAAGGAACTCTTGAATTAAGTATTGGGTGAAACTTGCCTTCGTGGAGGACTTTTTGATGGAACTAACCCGCATTTATGTTGCATGGAGAGGAAAACCACGAACATCTCTTCAGTTAGTCTGACTGCAAGGGGACTCGAACCCATGATCCGTCTATCACTGAGGATATTTTACCTCAGCTCTGTGGTCGGTGCGAGCAGGGTGCGGAATTCTTATCGACCAGCCATTTCTGGGATTCGAACTCGGTTCACCTCATTGAAAGGCGAGCGGTCTATACCCTGAACCACCACGGGTCTGTATGTATATAAGTATGTTATTTATGCAAATCTGCAATTTTGAACCAATTTGCACCAAATTTGTTTTACTATATGAGTTAGATCATAAGACACGACGCGCGGTGGTTTGAATCGGAAAAAAAAATATCCGAAGTTCAATTAATAAAAAGTTATTAAAAAATTGATTTTCTTGATAGTAACTATTTTTTGATATCCATAGAACAATGCAATCACAGAGAAAAAGTTTCGAGTTAGTTTTTTTTTTTACTTAAATAACATGCTGAACTTATACTTTTTTACCATCACGAATGAAAGAAACTTGCACGTATAGATTTTTTTAAAAACAAGTATTTCAATTTCTAATTTTTCAGAAACATTTAATAACCGTCATTGAAGAACTGACCTAATTTTGAGTTTACTACTACCTATGTTCAACTCCGTAGCCATGTAAATTTGAACCCAATCCAGAAAACTAGGGAACTCATAGATCATGTATTGGGAGAACTGAGAACTTTGCCATCGTTCATCATCGTTCATCATTGGGGGACTTTTTGATGGTGCTAATAGTGTATGTGTACTACACGCAGAGGAAAACCACCAAGCGTGCAAGCTTCCATAAAAAATAACTATTGTAAAATTATAATTCCTCTTAACAACATATTTTAGTAGTTAATCTCGTATGGGAAATGACGTAGAATTGTTTAATGCATCAAATAACTATTGTTTTAAAATTATTATTTAATTATTATTTAATTATTATTTAAAACACATAAAATTTAAACAAAAAATAAACTTTTCAAATGCTAATGAGAAAAACCGACATAAAAATTCAGCTTTCATAAAGTTGATTATTTCAGTACTAAATTGCAAAAAAAAAAAAAAAGAAAAGAAAAAAATTTCGTATTTTTTTCTAATGCATTCATAGTAATTTTCTTAAAAGTTTTCACACCAAAAACATAATATCATTTGATCATTTTTTGCTTTGTTAACTTCATAAATTATCTTTTCCTTTTTGTCTATATTTTATTCATAATTGTTTCCTGTACAGGCCATTAAACTTTAAAGAAAAAAAGGCTTTTGTTATTAGAAAGTCATAGTGGTACTACTTTTAAAGGAAACCTCAAGAGAATGTATTATTTTTAGTTCTGCGTAAATGAAAAAAAAACTGCTATTGGTTTGGTTATTCATTTATTAGAAATACTTTAAACATTCCTTAACAAACGACACTGTAAACAAATTCAGAATGAAAATACAGTAAAAGTACCTGCCGTAAAATCCACTTTTACCGGAAGATGATACGGAACGAAAAATCTAATATACCATAATTTTTACAGTATCACTTAACCTCTCTATATAAATAAATATTGCTATAAAAATTATGATATAATATTTCATGGTAAAATGGATATTACGAATAATGCATTCAAAGGAACAGTACTTTATGCTGTAATTTGATTCGGAAATTTTTTACAGTGTAACTATATAATGTTTAATTTTTAAATACTTTCTTTTTTATATGATTTTATTTAAGTCCATTCTTTATATATAAGATTCGTTATAGGATTTAATTTACATTCAAATTATAGGATTACGTATGTAAGTTAATAATAATGTTAGCAATAAAACACATAACTGGACTCAACATTCTTTTGCTGAATAAGTATTATTTTTAACTCTTAGTGTTTGTCATTGCATAAACTTTTGTAATCCCGTAGACTTAAAAGATAAATATTATGGCATGCTTGGTTGGTTTTTACTTAACAGCTTAACGTCCTGCAATAAAAATCTAAAAACCAAATAACTTTTAACGCTTTTTCCACAACAAAACTTATGAGCAATATATGCACAAATAAACAGACCAACTTTGCCCAGAATTACTTTTCACCGAATGATCGGACTTCTCTTTCTAGGACTCAATCTTGATGGTTTAAGGGATTAACTTCAAATACGTGAATAAATTAATGCAGACGATATTTTTAAGTTACGAAATTAGACACAAAAACGTACTTTCTCTGAATGAATATACCTTTTTTTCTGACCCAAAAAATAGAGTAGCCGAAATCTGGAATTATTGTTTTAATAGTTTTTTCAGAAGCACGGCTTAAAGTTTGGTCCCTTTAATGTTAATTTTACTTTGTGCTTATTTCGCTATTTCTCGAGAACTTTTTAAGCACGTAAAATTCGTTTATCCAAAGATAATTCCATGCAAAAAATTAATTTTTGTAAATATTTGCTATTTTTTACTATTTCTTTAAAAGGAAAATTTGAATTATAAGGCATACAATTCTTTACATCATTTTAGAGTATATAATGTTATATGGCTAAATAGAAAATTTGAGCGAAATTGGTTGAAAAGTTCTTGAGAAATCGATGTTTGAACATTTGACTTCTTCATAATTCGATTTTCGGGAAATATTCTACCGATTTCGCAAAAAAAACGAACCATTCTGAGTAACTTTTGACCAAATGATCGGTTCTTTACGTTTTAGGACTTAATTTTATTAGTCTAATGGGAGTCACCTCACTAATACAGATGATATTTTAAGTTAAAAAATTACTCATACAACCGTACTTTCTCTAAATAACTTTTTCTGACGGATTCGGATTCCTGACTTGGTAAGTACAAAAGGATCCGCTATCTGGAAAATATGATTAAAATAGTTTGATCGAATTCTAAAAAAGTTATATTTTTTAAATTCAATTTCTCAGGAACTTTTCGATCGATTTCGTATTTTGCCATGTAAAATCATGTACTTTAAGATGATTTAATAAATTTTATACCTTTTAATTCAGAATTTTTTCGACTATTTTTTAACAAAATAATAAATATTTCCTAAAATTTATTTTTTGCGTGAAATTATTTTTGGATAAACGAATTTTATATCTGTGTGCTAATAAGTAATAATAAAAGTAATATTAATTGTTAAGTCACTGAATCACTGAGATTAAATAAATATAACTGTAAATATTACGGTAATACAGTAAAAATGGATTTTACATCTGATGTACTCAAGGTGCCAATACTTTTTGAAGTAGTGTGTTCCAGAATTTTTTACTGTGTGTCTAAGTATAGAATGTAACCATAGAACCGATTGTAGCTATAGAGATTAATTACAACAATTAATTAATTTCTACAGTAAATGCTCTTAAATCTGCAAATGTTTAAAATAACCTAAGTAAACTCGAATGATGGTAATATATATTTTTGTATAAAATGCATAATACTTTAATACCAAATACTTTAATTTTCTCCTTTTAAAAGCAATATACTATAGAAATAGTATGAGTGTTTTGTAAATTCAAATTTATTTTAATATTTTTCTTAAAAAAATATGAATTTGGTTATACTGAATCCACATACTTTCTATAATATTATACTGCATTCAAGTATGCTGAAAGAATTAATTCAGTTATACTGAATTCATATTTTAATTTAAATAAAAATACTTTTAAATAGAAATGCAAAATTCTGAAATTTGATACAAATTTCAAATGTACAACACACACTCTTCATAAATTTAGTTCAAATTTGTGAAATTTATCTGTTGCATATTTAAAAATAAGTTAAAATATTATTAATTGTTCTATTTTTTTGTAACATTACTCTCAATTGTTGCGAAACCATAGTCAACTGTTGATCATTAATTTAATCTCAAATTTATAAACTCTCAATTAATTGATCTCCAATTAACCGAAGTGTATTAGTTCTTTCAAATTTCAAATATATTTGTATAATAAATAAAATTTATTTTTTTCTTCTTTATGCTATTTTATGGATTGGTATTATATTTCTTGATTTTTTTTTCTTCCAATTTCGCTGCCGCAATTCATTCGATTTTCAAAAAGAAATAATTCTGTAAACCTAGCTTTTCAGTTCAAATAATCATAGAGTAGGGAAAACGTATTTACAGTATGTCTCTTTTTGCGTCACCAATTATTTTTTTAAGGAGTTGTGTCCTTTTTAACTCGATATTAACCGGAACAAATTACCAAATAATTGATAAAATCAAAACACATAAATAATTAATAAAATCAAAACATCTCTGAACAAATAATTAATAAAACTTAAAATCCTTCACTTGATTTCAAAAGCAAACTTTTTAAAAGTCTACGTCATTTCTTATTTTTGCTTCTTTTTAACACTAGATATTTTTATATTAAAAAGTAAAATAAAAAATTTTCCATTAAGTTTAACTTACAAATTTAAATTTTTTATTTTGGTATCAAATTTCGAAAGTCATTTAAATTAATAAAAAAATCCTAAGAAGCTAAATTTCAAACTTAGATAACAACTTATCCGTAAGAAATTATTTCCGTTGTCAATTGAATTCCTTTAGCATCAATAGTTAAAAATTTAAGAAGAATCAATCGGCCTTAATTTAATTAATTTTATACGTTATTTCTTTGTTTATTGCATAAAAAAATTTAAGAATTTCTAGAATAAGTTAGTTTATACAACCTTACCTTATTTCCGAAAAAAATAAATAAAATAAAATAAAAAAGAGTTTGCTATAATCCTAAATATCTATTTTGAAAGGAAAATAATTTTGTTTATAATGTTTTGAGATTTCATCAATCGCAAAAGCTGTAATAATTCGTTTATACAAATTATTTCAATTCAAAACTATCAATTCAATTCAACTATGAATTCTATCATTTCAATTCAATGTAATCAATTTCCATGATAATTAATCATGTTTTTTTCACGCTTTTGATTTGATAAACAGTTTAAAACATAATATTTTAGTATTCTATTTAATTTAAATGCAATATATGTGCAGTTTTTTATTATAAATTTTTTAAGAAAAGTTGCATTGTCAGTCTGGGGGCCGGGGGTGCAATTACCAAGCAGTGAAATGGAGAGCAATAGAGCAATGTGAATGGGCACGTATTTTTTCAGTGCTTGAAACATGTCGACTTTCATTTCCATCTGCTAGTTTTTGAAGCCCATCAAATTTTTAATCGTGTAATATCTTACCATTTCAGTTTTTTGGGATTATTTATTTAATTTTAAAATGCAAAGATATGTAGCACCTTTGGAATTGACTATTATAAGAAAAAAAATCAATTTTGAACTTAATCTTTTAATTTTAGCCTTTTAAACCGCAAATATTAAATTTACGGATTAATGATTAACGTCTTAAGTAAAAGCAACAGTGTTTGAATGAAGGGAGATGAATAAAAATGGGCAAGGTACTTCAAATTAAAAATTTTTGTTTTTGATAATTTATAGCATAATAACTTGCAATTACTTTGAAATATGTAAAAACAAGGTTTGCCAAATCAATTTGTTTTCCAAAAACAAATATAAATGATAATATGAATAATAAATAAACACATCTGTAATAAATTTGTGTAAAAAAAAAAAAAGAAAAAAAACTTCATTTTGTGATGTTAACACTTATTATTATAGAAATTTATCTTTGAAAATATACATTTAGGAGTTAATCAATTATTTTAAAATTAGAATTTCAATAAAATTAGAATTTCAATAAAATTCAGAAATTAGAATAAAATAAAATTCAGAAAATTTACAACTCGGCAAGTACATGCATTACTTCAACATTTATTAATTTATATTTTAAAAAAAGTAAACCTAAAATTTATGCATGCATTATCTCGGAATATTCATTATCTAAAACATCAATCATCCAACATTTTATCACTTTGTTCCTTTTCTCTTAGTTGTACATTATTAAAATTTGGTTCATAAAAAAATTATGAGGGGGGAAGAAACGTTCAGGGGAGACAGATAAGACAATGCAATATTAATTTGGATTCTTGTATCCTTCCTCTCTTTTTAACCCACTCTCTGAAAGAAGATCGATGTTGAGGTTGTCTGTCAAACATCTGCATCCTCAAATTACGCTTCGTCCTTACTTTCCTCAAGGAAAGAATAAAAAAAATAGTTACAAATTTTTTGTTTCCAAATGTGTTGAAGAAACACTAGATGAATCTTAATTTTTACTGATCTTAAGACAGTAGATAATTCCGTTTCTTTTCCTTTATCTGCAAAAATTGAAGAAAAAAATCAGATGTCGGATTAAAATAGTTTGTCTTTTTAACTCAAAAAACATTAGGTGTAATTTAATGAGCGCATTAGGGAATCATAAATATTTCTAAAAGTAGTTATATGAACACATAAAGTTTCATAAACGTTTCTAAGAGCGCATATAAATTTCCTTATCCCTTCTAGTAGTAGTAACATGAGCTCATGTTACTATTTTATTCGCAATTTTTCGAGAAGTCATAAGACCTCGAATAAAAATATACATAAGTAAAGATGATAAAAAAATAAGACATTCAGATAAAAGACAAGTAATGCACAAACAACGCAAATAAAAATACTATGAAAAAGAATCATAAATAAGAAACTACAAACTAATGCATTTTATTAATGTTCTAAGTATGTATTGCTTATATTTAATGTGTAGTTATATATTATTCAATTAAAAATAAAAAGCAAAAATTGCTTATTAATATATTCTTTTTTTAAAAAAAGAATTTCCAAAAAGCATTAACATAATTGGATGTAATAATACATGTATAATACAAGTACAAACGAGTTCGATATTTTTTAGATAGGGCTGGGCGAGTTGATTTTATGTAGCATTGTCGATTAAGAATTGGCTAGAAATGATATCTATGAGGGTCACCTCGGACAGTAACAATACCGAGTCTTCATGGTACAAGTTAATAGTTATTAAATTTTTGGAAATATTGAGGATGAATTCAAAAACGACAATTTTTTCCTCTTATTCACAGTGATTCTCGTACTAGACTCATATCTATACCGTGCTAGACTTATTTATACCAGAGTGAATGAAAATAAATTTAATCCCACCCTCCCTTTCTAACGTTTATTAATAAAGAGACAAAAGGAGTCTAACTTTAAAGGAATGAAGAGCAAGCAGCTGTCATCGACCTATGACATATAAATTCATTGCAATATATATTTTTACTAAACTTTAAAACACTCTTCTTCATATTTTTTTCCTTTCCTAAATTAATGCATATAATATTTTTTCTACCGACTCAAAATTAAAAAAATAATAATAATTAAATCAATAAATAAGTTGATGTAACAAAATTATGACGGTTGAATGATTTAAGTAAAGATCAAAGAATAATAAAATCATCAAACTAGAAATTCAAGGTAAAGAACAGAAATTCAAATTAAAGATCGGGAATAATTTGTGTAATGAATAATTAAATTAAAACAACGTATTTAATGTTATTCGCGCCTTTATTTGAGCATTATTTATATTGTTCTTTATTCATGACAAAACGGAGATGTTTGGGAGAACATTATTTAGCAAGCCAAAAACCACTTTTTTTTTTTTTTTTTTTTTGTAGAACCAGAAAAAAGTAATTAAATTAAATAAAAAGAAAGTGAAAACAATATTCTAGCAAATAAACGTAAAATAATTAGTATTATTATGAAAATCAACGATAATATGTTAAAGAAAACAAGTTGTATTTAGGCGAGAAAAATGCATTTAAAACTTTTCATACTCTCTTGTTGAACTGTTTCAGTGCGTGAAACAATTCGATAAGCATACTTATAGCTAATTCAAAACACAAAAAAAGAATTAAATTACATAAAAAGAAAGTAAACACGATACACGAAAGAAAAGAAAAAAACGTAAAAGTAAAAGCACTGCAAAAAAAAATCGTGAAATAGTTAATATTATTTTGAAAATCAATGATAATATTGTTAAAGAAAACAAGTTGTATTTAAGAGAGAAAAAATGCATCTAAGTGTTTTTAAATCTTTTCATAGTCTCTTGTTAAACCATTTCAGTACGTTAAACAATTCGATAAACATACTTCGCTAATTCAACATTCAAAAGGGGGGTTTCTCTGTGTTTAAGTATACATACATAAAAAAAAATAAAAAAATGCTATCCCATTACACTAAATAAAGTCGAACAATGGGCCTTACAACGTAGCAGCAAGCTATTCTTCGCCAATCCCCGAAAGCAAATCGTTTTCCTCCTTTCCTCCCGTAAAAACCTTTTTTAAATCTATTGATTTGGGGATTTTTCCAAATCCCCGCGTAGGGATAAAACGGAACATCTCATCGGGAAAACGTCGGAAAGAACCCGTTATTTTCCCGCTGTTGGCGATAATTGGCGCTTTCAATAAGCTCCAGCAACCCTCATCGTCAATATGAAATTCACTTAAACTCGGCAGAACGGAGATAGGTTCGAATATGAGTGGATAAGTGCTCTTTTCCTTATTTTGATGAGGGGAAAATTCTGAATTGTCTTGGCAGAAAAAGATGATATAATTGCTTCTTATATTAACTTTTTTTTTTTGCCCAAAGAAAAATAAACAATGTGCTTTATATGTTTGTTAATGACAATCTAACAGTTTGTTTCTTCACCATTTATCCGGAGAAAAAGTATCTAAATTTTATTAAAGTGAAAAAATTTGTTGCGCCTTTTGGCGGAGAAAATCCCGGAATGATCGTGACTTTGTAGAGAGTTTTAAGTCGTAGCGTGTGCTCCCGGCTCCCTACCCCTATCGGAGCTCGCGGAGTTCGTAAACTTGTGACGCTGTTACGAAATTTGGTGTGGTGTTAAAAAAAAAAAAAAAATTTTTTTCATTTTGAATGGAGAAGAGGATTTTGGAAAATATGGAAAACAGTTAATTGCTGGAAATTTAAAATAATAATTTAGAAATCTGAAAAGGTAAGAAACCATTTTAATATTGAATTGAATATTCTTTTATTTACATTAATTTATTAGAAAAAAATTATTTATGTTCTTACAGTTATTTTTTCATGTACGGTAATTACGTTTTTAATTGCTATATTTATTTGTTGCGAGAAAGATTTTATATTAAAAAATTATAGATAGATACTACTCTGAAAAATTAAAAAATATATTGTCATCATTCTGCATGGATCAGAATGTTTAAAAAATACAATGTTTAAATCCGAGGAAAACATATCAGGAACTCTAAGTGACTACATCTGAAATCAAGATTATTTTTTTTCATTGAACATGAAATGTTTTTTAAAAAAAACGTGATTATTTTAATTTCTTTACTGCATTGTTTAAAACCGTTTATCGAATTTCTTATGAACAGTTTTAAGAATATTTTGGTATTCTAAATCTTAAATATTTTATAGTAATTTTAAAACTTTTTTATTAAGAAAAATATTCTATTAAAAATACAGAGAACCTATTTGAGATGATTTTAAACAGCATAGAAAAGTATTTATTTAAAAAATAAAAATAAAATAAAAAAAGACTTGAAACTACCTTATCAAAAATTCTTAATTTCGAGATAATGACATTTAGTAAATCATTAATAACTCCATTTATCATCTTTATCTCAAAAATCCGTTATAACGGGAGTTTTCACTCTAAAAACTAGAACGATACGGTTTATGCAAACAATTTCCAATTGATGTTTTAAAATTTTTAAACTGATTTTTATTTTTAAATTGCTTTAAATATTCTCGTAACTAAAGTATATAATTCAAGAGCAGATCGAAAGTCAACTGAGGTTTTAAATAATCATTTTAGATGCTTTCAAAACTAAAAACTCATTCAAAAATAAAATGAAATGCATTAATATCAAACTTTTAAATGAAATTGCTAACTTTAAATTTAAACGTTAACTTTTTAAGAAAAGTAATTTTAGTGATTAAGTGGTGAAAAATCATACATTTGTAATATATGCATTTAAAATTATATCCTCATAAAATTTTATTTCAATTCTTTTAAAACGGATATATATTTAAAATATGCATTTGTAAGAATCAACTTATTGTGATAGTATGCGAAACTTTATACATAATTACTATTTATCCTAATTTAGAGTTTGGCTATGTATTTAAGCGTATATTAAATTTGACTATTTTTCTGTTTAAAAAAAATCAATGTGTAATTTTAAATTATGTGATTTCAAGAGTTGATCTATTTACTTTTGTAATCCTCATGAATATTTCCTACTGTACATTCATTCATTTAGTAATAAGTAAAAATAAAAAATATTATTTAAAACTCTATGACGAATGTGATAAAGAGCGGATTCCTTTTTCAAAGTTAATAAGTTCATCGCATCTCTCTTATTTTTTCAATTGCTAATCCCACGTATAAAAAACAGATACATGTTGCTTAAGCCTTAAAGAGGTTTCAAGAAAACATTTTTTAAGTAAAAGTTAATCCAATGTTAGTTTTTAAGTATTAGAATAATTTAATGAAAATGTCTAAAGATTGTCAAATTCAGTTTAAAAAAAAGAATATTCCCCCACCCTTTTTTTTTTTTTTTTTTTTTCAAAATATACGAATGATTTCTGGAATCAGGTTCGCGCAATGTCGTTTGTATGCTCGGGAGAATTTCTTTATTATATTGCTACCGATAATAGGAAAGTAAACACTACATGTACGAAAATGAAAATAATTTTAATCCATATTTCGAATCGTTCCATACGTATTGTGAACGGTAATTATTCTAAACTAATACAATTAATTATTTCTGTCAAAATATTCTTCGTATTTTTTTCCCCTAAAAGACAAGAAATTGTTAAATTTTAATGACCGAAAATTTCATTATTAATATTTTTCGAAATTTATTCTTTATTCATCATTTCGCTCGAATGTTCTTGATCATTGATCGAATGCCTCCTTTAGCCAGAGGCTTAGAATCGTTTGCAACATTTACCCTCCTCCCTGCACGCCACTGACTCGAAGGATTAAGAATATTTAAAGAGATTGCCACAAATTGTCTATCTCTTTCTCTCCTAGAGAGAGTAAAAGTGTTTAAAAAGAACACTTATTACCAATTCGAATAAAAATCTTGTTTGTCTTTTTTTTCCTCGACTTCACCAGGTAACAAAGTGTATCTGGCAACAAAATATTTATCTTTTATTTGTTGTTTAAAAATTGTATGCCCTGATTGATTTTGGCAAGATATTTGGCGAAAGAAAAACCAGGATAAGCTATAATGATTGAATATAAAGTAAATGCTTGTTTCCAGTAAAAATTTATTACTAGAAAACTACACTGATCAAAATTCTTAAGAAGAAAAATTCCGTTTAAATCATATTTTTTTTAAAAATATCAAGAGTAATTTGTGTTTTAGAGGGGAAAAAATATGATTGAGAAAATTCATGAATATTTTGACAGTTGAAAACAGAGTTGGCAAGTTTTTGACAGTTGACGGTTTTTTCCCGTTTTAACCATTTTGGCGATTGTCAGAAACCTAAAGTTTTGATGTAAGGATAATTATTAGCTGTTCTAACTATTAATTATTTATATATAAACATACATATAAAATTACAAATGATCAATCAATTATGCTCTTGAATTATTTTGACATTTTAAACTTACTTTTTATGATAATTTTTGACACTTTTCAACAAATTTTTTGACGTGTCATGTTAAAAACCAGTTTTTGATGTCAAAATCTCAACCCTAGTCGACAAATAAGTATTTGATTGAATTGATGAAAAATGTTTCCAAATAATAAAAATTTACATAGTTTAAATTTTTTCATTCACATAAATATTAATCTTAAAATTGCATTATTTTTCTTTTATAAAATTCGAGGCAGGAATATGGATTGTAAATAATATTATAAGTATAAAAGTTACACAGATAATTAAAATATTTTGAATTAAATTGAAAACAGATGCTATTTATGAATAGTTAAAAGTTTGTGTTTTTTTGGTTTTTGGGAACTTAATCCCACGTTATCTGGCAGTACGACATTACTTTCAAATTATTACGATTATTCAACAAAAAAAAAAATTTCAATACCAGAAAAAAGTATCCTTCTTTGTTCAAGTTAATAAATAAAAGAATATATAAATTTAATAATGTATACAATTAATATGATTTTCTCTTTTATTTATTTGTTGTACGTTATGCTGATTGACGAAAATAGTTGATAATAGTTTTATTATGTATATTGTTATTTTAAAAAGAAGAAGTATGAAAAGGTTTTTTTACAATTTATTAGTTTATATTTAAAATACTTTTAAACAAAGCATCAAAAAGAGGGAAAAAATACAATACTTTTATAAATGGATAGTCTTTTTATATCCTAACTATAATTATTTTACATTGTTGTGTTTTGATTAATTTTTAACACACAATTTTTTCCTATCTTTTTTTTTTTTTTTTTTTTTTTTTTTTTTAATCTTTGTGTATTTTGAAAAAAATGTTTTGCAACAGCGAACCGATTGTTTAAAAAATTATAAGTTTAATTTTCTTATTGCATAGGTTAATAAAAAAATATAAACTTTGTATTTTTTAATTTTATATTTTAAGCATTGCTGAGTATTTTAATATGATTTTTTTTTAATATTTTCAGTTTATAAAATTCATTTTTATTTGACAGTTCTCCGTTTGCTTGAATAATTCACATTAGAATTTAACAATAATTTGTTCTTATATAGATTTTATCCTTATTGTTCCAGAATTTTAATAAAAATATCTTTACAAATTTAAAACAAATGCTTCTACAAAATAGTTAAATGTTACAACTCGAAAATAAATAAATTTTAATGTTGTAAAAATAAATGATTGTGGAACTTAGAAATAGTTTATATATATAGTTAATATTCCTTTTCAAGTAGCCATAAGGGCGAAACCATTTTTAAAAAAATATTTTTCTTATTGTCTCTTATTTCCAGAAGACAACTTTTAAACCATTTTTTTTTTTAAAAACCAAATAAGTTATAAACAATTTCAATTTTTTTTTCTTCGGGTGCAGCGATATGTTTTATTGTTCAATTTTATTTTTCAATGTTTTATTATTTTCTACAATATTCAACATTTCTTTACTCTTGAAATTAATTTACACAAAATAATTCTAGGGAAATAAAATTCATAAATTGTAAAACCTTTTTTCTGTACTTGAAAACTGTAAGAGCCCATGTCTTATGCCTGTAGATAATGGTATCAATGATACCAGGACAATATATCGAGAAATTGTGAAACTTGGATATTTTTTTTTTTTTAAATCGCAATAACAATATTTTAAATTCTATTTTCTCCTTATAGTATCAATAAATATGATGATTGTGATAAATATCGAATTTACGATAATTATTGATAACCATAATAGCAACGATAACGTTGATAAATGTAGAAAATGATACCGTGAGTATTATCGATTTCTACAATATACTTTATCGTGTTAGCTGAATTTTAATTTGGTGTTTGAAAAAAAAAATTATCGAGTTAAAAATAATGCAAATTAGTTTATTTGAATATTATTCGAGATATATCGTAAAATATTGATATTTCCAGACGATTTATTATGGTGTTAAAGTTTCGATATCTAACCAGAACTAGTTACAATGGTTTAGGCTGTTAAGTTCAAACATTGAAAATAAATAAATCGTTTTATTTTTATTTTCAAGAGAAGTATGAATTCGCTTAACATACAAATTAATACTATTCAATAGTTTATATAAGGGTATCTATATTTATCTTTTTTTTTTCTTATTCAAAAATTAAATTTTGAACTCAGAAAAACTACACGATTTTTTAGAATCTTTTTTATATTCTAAACTTCTATTTATATGTAACTAGATTTATTAAGATTCGTTAGGGATAACGAAACAATCTGTTTCAGTAGAAAATTAAGGTATAGTTGAAACATTCAAAGCCTAGTGTCCTGAAATAAATTTAATTAAATATTTTCAATTAATAGACTATACTAAATTATAGTAGACTTGGTGTTAAACATTCATAGATTTGATGCCACATTCACATTTACGATATCAAAATTTAATGGTCTACTTGGATAAATTGTTATCAAATAAGCGAACAACTTGCTCTTAGAATGCAAATGAAATTATCTTTTTTAATAATAATATTGTTAATAATCATGCCTAATAATCATATTTTTAAGCTATGTTTCCTGAAGTACATAGAACTTTTTATTTATTTATGTGATAAATTTTTTAAAATGATTTATAAAAGTATTTCATTAAACAGAAAATTAAAGCCTTTCATGGCATTCACCATTTCATATTCACCATTCTGATAGGGGGGGGGGAAAGAAATGTCACCTAAAATAGTTTCAAATCACTTCACTGAGGAAAAAAAATGTATTGTCAAAACTACCAAAATATGGTAAAATTTACCGTATTTCTGGCTCGAGGGGAAGACCAAAAATTTCGGTAATTTTTACCAAAGTGCTTTGGTAATGTTTGCTTTTTTTCAAATTGACAATAAAATGTGATTTTATTATGTGTGATAAAATTTTGTGAATGTATTAAAAATTTAATAATGTTAGCATGATATCTTGCATGGCAAAAAAAGCAATCTATTCGGTAAAATTTTATTTTCCGTTTAGTATTTTTTACTAAAATTATAATAAGAATTATAATTTTGAAAACCAGAATTTTCGGTAAATCATTACCATATGAATGTAAAAATTGCTAATTGAACCGTTTAAATACCCTTTATTATGATTTTCGTTGCCCAGAATTTTTTTTTACCAAAAATGTTATTAACATACAGTAGAGTAATTTTATCAGAATATTTCTTCTCTGTGCGTAAAATATTATCAAATCTATTTCTTTTTAATTCGAAGTATAAATTCGGATTTGATTCAGTAAAAGCGTTAAGTACTATAATGTCTCCGAAGTCTGGCTCATTCATTTCTAAGGGAAAACATCCATGTTAAAACTCAAAGCAACTTTTACCGCTTATCCTCAATTCAAAAACTCTTCTTTCCAAAACCTAGAGGCACATTGAAAGTGTTGTATATTGCCATGATTTTTTAACAAAAAAAAAATCATATTATAAGTGAAAAATATCTGTATTGAATAGAATACAATATAAGATATTATTTCGAAACTCCTATTTTATTTTTTTTATTCTTATCAAAAAACTAGTAAATAAGTATATTTTTTGTGGGTACCATTTAATGAGTGTTTCTGCAGGTGGAATTGTCATAGTTGAGCAGCTGTATTTACCGATGCTTGAAATTTGTATAAATGCATAAAAACATCTGCACGTTTTTCGGGTGATGCGTCCTAAGTCCATCTTCTAGAACATGATAAAGTAAAAAAAAACTACTTAGATAAAAAAAAATAAACCTAAATCAAACATATTTATAAATGTTTCATGGAATAACATTTCTGATAGATATAAAATCAATAGCAAATCTGACCCGACACGACACGAACATATCTATAATTGTTTAATAGAAAAAAAGCAATTTTAATAGGAATGTAATCAGTAATCAAAGCTGACTAGATACCCGACACAACCATATTTATAATTATTTTATTGAAAAAACAATTTTGATAGAGATGTAATCAATGGCAAAAATGACTAGATACCCGACACAAACATACTTTTAATTGTTTTTATCGAAGGAGAAAAAACAATTTTGATAGAGATGTAATCAAAGGCAAAAATGACTAGATACCCGACACAAACATACTTTTTAATGTTTTTATCGAAGGAGAAAAAACAATTTTGATAGAGATGTAATCAAAGGCAAAAATGACTAGATACCCGACACAAACATACTTTTAATTGTTTTTATCGAAGGAGAAAAAACAATTTTGATAGAAATGTAATCAAAGGCAAAAATGACTAGATACCCGACGAAAACATACTTATAATTGTTTTATAGAAGGAAAAAAAAACAATTTTAATAGAGATGTAAGCTATACCAAAAATTACTAAATACAGCCAGCAATACTACTAGAATGAATTTTCAATTAGCAATCATTTGGTTCTGATGTGATTTAAGACTTGTGATATGAATTTTTAATTTCATCAGAAAAAGAAGCATTTGTATATAAATATATGAAAAAAACATGAACAATTTCAAAATTTTAATCAAAATATTTTTAATTGAAAGTTGTGTTAATAAGCATCAATTTATAAAATATTTTCTAAATTTTGACGGTAAAAATCATGTTAGAAAAGTCAACAATTTATAAATAATTGAATCATTTTCTCTTAAAATGATTCCAATGGAAATTTTGATTCAAATATTTGTATTTGTAATCTGTATTAATCGAAAAATATCTGTGCTAAAACAATTAAAAGAATGCGAACAAAAATATATGTATTTGTAACAATTTAAAAAAATGCGATCAAATTAAATATTTCATAATCATTTTTTCGGAAATTTTTAAGGCAGAAGGTGCGTTTCCTATATTTCAGTGGTGCCATCTATGATCAAAATACGACTTCAGCCAAACACGTCACAACCCGTTTTACAGGTAGGACCCAATCACACTCTATTCATTCATCCACAGATCGTAATTTTAAACTAAATCAGAGAACGATCAACCTCCATTTCAGTTACTCAGAGGTATTTACTTGTTATGGAAACTTGGAGAAATTTGTGACCCCGACAGGTTTAACGTGCACTAGTCACCATTTAATACACAGCATTCCTCAGCCGGCGGGATTCGAAATCACGATGTCACGAACATGAGCCCAACATCCAACCAACCATTCTATCCGGCCCACATACGAAATATAAAACGAATTCCACGCACCGACCACAGTGCTGACTTAAATACCCTCAGTGATAGACGGATCATGGGTTACAGCTCCCTTGCCGTTAGGCCAACCATGAGAGGTTTTCGTGGTAATCTTCCCCATGTCACGCAAATGCGTGTTAATTCCATCAAAAAGTCCTCCGTGAAGGCAAATTTCTCTCAATATTTGATCCAAGAGTTCCCTTGTCTTCTAGATTGGGTTCAAAATTTCAAGGCTACGGAGTTGAACATTAGTAGTCGTAAACCCAAAATTGGGTCAACTGTTCAACGACCAAGGGTCTGTCTAAGAGAAATTTGGGTCCGTTAACGGACACTTCACAAAATACCTTTTCATAAAAACGGACCCTTCACAAAATATTTTAACTTAAAAACGGACCCTTCACAAAATAATTTATCTTTTAATCGGACCCTTCACAAATTTGTTAATCTTCATTATTGTTTTGTTAATCGAATAAACCCTTCCCAGGAAGGGGGGAGGGGAAGAAAGACAAATGGAAACTTACAAGGCTGAGTCTTCGGCAGAAGCTTCTTCCTTTATTCGTCCGAAATGAATATTCTGCGTTCAGCAGTATAGGCTAAATACCAAATATTTGTATATTGCATCTCAAATTTAGTAGCAGCAATTTCTGTTTATTTTTTAAAATTTAATTGTTTAATTATAATTTTACAGTGTTGAGCATAATCTTGTATGTCTTTACAATTTAAAAACTCCTTGATAAAGTTTTTTTTGCAATTAACGAACCCTATTTGCACGAATTCACAAAAGCGGACCCTGGTTGAAAGAATGAGACTTAACGTTTATTTTATATTCACAAATTACGAGTAATTTTTTCACAATTTTACAAAAACGGACCTTTCACAAAACGTCTGGACAGACCCCAGACGATGGTTATAAAAATGTATCAATAATCATTCTCAACCACCAAATGTTTGAAACAAATACATATTGTATGTTTTTCCTTAAGCTGAAAGGTCATATATCGAATATCTACAACTGAAAAAAAAAAATCTTTTTCTTTACTTTAATGAATTTTTTTTTTTTTTTTTTAGTGTTATGTATATTGGTGAAGTAGTTTTGAAAATATAAATTTTCAATTCCAGTCATTCACTTGCACTAGTCTCGTAGTTTATTTTAAACATATATTATTCTTAAAACTATTAATTATTATGAAATAACTATTTTTTTATAAATAATGTTACGAAATTTTGAAAAAAGTTTCATTATAAAATATAGTATGATTATATGATCAATGCTGTACTAATGAGCATTTGAAGTATACTAATATTTAATCCGGTGTTACGAAATATTATTGAAAAATTCGATATAGGCAATACTGGGTTCAAAATATTTATTCAGTTAATTCATTTATTGAATTACATAGTGAAATCATCTTTGACCTGCATAAATAACTGAACCGCTTACTGATTTATTTGATCTTATAGGGTTGTTCGATTAAGTGGAATATGTTCTATTGTTCCATTTTGTTGTTAAACATTTTCTGTCTCTTGGTGACTGATTGAAATATAATTACGCATCATCCTTAAACAATGCAATTATGCTTCTTTCAGTTTATTCCGTCATTAACTCGTTTGTATTTACATTTTTTTTTACGAACAAAACTGTATTTAATAATGCATCCTTCTTTCATGCATGGCTGACTTTTATTGAGATGAGCTATGTTTTTAGCTATTATGGAAGAGTTATCTTATCTTCAAATACTCATTATTATTTTTCTTTGTCTATTTATAATTTTAAATAATTTCATGGATTACTTGTTCTTATTTTATTTTAAAAGAGAGTTATTTTTAAGTTTTTTAAGCTGTGATCAAAATTTTTCTTGGTTTTAAGCGTAACTCAATTGTATTTACTATAATTACCTTTAATTCCGGATGAATTTTGCATTTTCAATCAATTGTACATTAAGAAGAAAAAAAATACAGTCAAAGCTACCAGAATGTCGTAAAATTTATCGTGGATTCCAGCCTAGGTCACTTCATTGGAAGATGAGTGCTCTATACCATGAGTCACCGCGACTCCATCTATAGCAATTAACAATAAAATAAAAAAATATTTAATTTTTCTTTTATATTTATGTATGTAAACGCCCAAAATGTAACGTTAATTTAACTCCAAAAACATCTTTAACTAGGGGAGAGTAGGGTCAATTGTAACATTTTTTACTTAACTATTTTTAACTAACAAAAAATCCAATATATTATTAGTATTAATTGACAGACGAGTAAAGTAGACTATCCCCTACTAGAAAAAAAAATACCTTATTTTAAATGTTATTATATTAGTTATTAACAATTTTTGACAGTCGTGCACTTGTTACAATTGTCCCCACTTACGGGGTCAATTGTAACAGTTCATAAATTCAACTAAAACATAGTTAATTATACATATTATCATAGTTGTGATATATTTTTTTTATTAATCAAAATAGTAGTAATATTTTAGGAGTAAAAATAATAATGAGCAGGGATCTAAAGGGTTAAACTTTTAACTTAACTAACTAAGGGGTTAAAAATTTTAATTTATGCTGTGAAAGGTGAAAAATTAAATAATGCACATGCAACATAATATAAATGATAAAAGAAACTATTGATGGTTCTTAAAGAGTTAAGTAATGGTTTGTAAACATAAGATTATTTATTTTCAGCTGTTACATTCGTCCCTTTACTTATTGTTACAATCGTCCCCAGGACGACATTTCAGCTTCATTTGTTAAAAACAATGCTAATTAATTAACAAAACTAATATTTTTTTTGAAATGTTAATTAAGGTGTCCAATTGCATATTCAATTAATAATTTTTGTTTGTTTAAACAATATTGCTTTGTTACAATATAATACTCTAATACCAAAAAAAGTACTTACGTAGAGTGAAAATATCTTTTGTGATGTAACTCTTTCTAAAGTACATAAAAATGGTTGCCAGCAGGTGTGTACATGTAGATTTATTAAATACACCTTGTGCGCCACCTGGGAACCAAATCTAGAACCAGACACTCGAAATTTTTGCTCTGTTACAATCGTATCCTGTTACAATTAACCCCACTCTCCCCTACAGTTATTCTAGAAATATTCATGTTTGTCAACATACTTTTAATTACATTACTTTAATTTACTTTTAGATTGATTATTTATTATTAAAAAAGAACCATGTTAATCGAGATATATATAGTGTAATATTCCTTGGACCAAATTTCATTATCAATTAATAACTATAAATGCAACTAACCATATTAACATTACAGATATTAAAATTATTAAGATTACTTCCATAACAATAATTTCCCTCAGGAACTCGATATTCTTCAGAAATATTTAAGTAATTTTCCTTCCTTTTAACTATGTTTTATATGTGTTAAAGACATGCTATTATTTTTACAGTAAAAATAATAGCATGTCTTTAACGCATTTAAAACAAAATACAGTAAAAGTAACAACAGTAAAAATAATTAGATAAATTAAAACTTTTTAGCATTATTTCGGGATGTGCTAAATAATGCATTCAAAATTCAGAAAAAAAAATTTTAAAACTATTTATTTTACATCAAATTTTTTTGATTTAATTAAGAATTTAATTTCTTTTAGATTTTCATTTAAAATGTTGCTAAATATAATACGTAAAAATTAATAAGTAAACTATTACTCTCATTTATATTTAACTTACACGTTCTTTACTAGAAGGTCTCAACACTTTGACGCAGATGGGCACTGGTGTCCCTTTTCTATATTTTTTTTCTCAGGCTCTAAGTACAATCAAAACTATATTTTGTTATTTTTTTCATTATAAAAAAGTCTAATGGTTTCTAAAAGATATGTTCGATTAGCGAAATTATATTTGTACAAAAATATAAAATCCAAAAAAAGTAGTTTTTTTTTTATTCAAGTTAAAAATTTATCAATAATTCATTTTGTAAATTAAAGAAATTTCAACGATGAAGAACTATTTATCTTAGATCTAAATAACTGAAAATAAGTCCAAATCTGAAAAATTATTGCTTAAAAGTGCGTCGTGTATGGAAAAATTTACCTTTAACGGAGATAAAGTACAGATGTTTTATGTTGTATTTCATAAACAATAATCAATAAAATGCTAAATATAATATTTTTCACTTACTTTGACCTAAATTAATACAAAATAATGAAAGAAGTGTGAAAAATATGCTTCATAAAAATTCTGCGTTAAAAGGTTAAATGCTGAAAAAATACAACAGGAACAAAAAAAAAGTACTTAGGTCCGATAAATATATTTTTTTACCTGGCTTTATTTGAAATAAGCTAAATAAATATTAAAAAAATTCACATATCGAATTCGATATTAAAAGTCAATTTCTTATTTTAGTTAAGAAACTCTATTTTTAAAAACACGTTCCTCTAAAGTTTAATTACGTAGCTTAAAATATGTGATTATCATTTAAAGAAGTGAAAAAAAAAAGTTTACAAAATAATAAAAAGTTTCATTAAGTCTAAAAAATAGAACACAGTTTTTAAAATCTTATTAACTTGCTCTTAAATATCTGATTTAAAGAAAATGGAAATGGAAAAAAAATTACCACTACAATTTAACAAGGTTAAGAAAAAGAAACAGAAAAACCCGATTTGAACATAACATAGGACTTGAAAGAAAATTCCAGCGCTCTCTATGTCATTGAGGTAAATTTCAATTAAGTAAAATTAAATTAAATGGAAGACGAGGTATTTTTATCGTCTGCGTTTCTGAAGAAAAAGATTTCTTTTAATGTTTACCGTAGTTACTACTTTACTTTATTTCTTCTTGTGGCAACTCTTCTATCATTAAGGTTTGTTGACACTAACTAAGAGAGATATTTTAAAAAAAAAAATATTAATTACGATGGCAGTCACAGAAATAAAAATTTTAAATATTTCTAGAATAACTTTTACTTTTTTTGGTAATCAAATAAAATAACGATTTTTATTAACGAAATTTGTGAAGGCAAGATTAAAATTATGTTTACTTTAATTAATGAGTATATTTCCTGGCCTATCCTTCCAAATATGTTTTTTTTTAAATAATAATAATTACATTTTTTATTATGAGGATGTATTTACCTAATTTCAAAACTTAAAAATATTCTTGGAACAAACTATTTTTTATCAATTCAATTTTTTTAAATAAAAAATATCTCTTCAAAAACATTGGCTGATTATTTTATTTTTTATTGGTTGAGATTTACTTCCTAAAAGTGATTTTGTCATTATTATCGTTATTTGTTTGGCTGGCGTATATATTTTGGTTTTAATAAGGCACGGAACAAAAAACATTGTTTAATCTTATAACGAAAGTTTTTCTTTTCTTTTCTTTTTTTCCATAGAATAAGTTTCAGTGTTTTTTTTTTTTTTTTTTTCTTTTTTTTTTTTCCTTACTAAAATAGAACTTTCTAATTAAAATAAAAATTTGATTTTGACTTAAGGTAAACTAATATAGTTTCATAGATATTATATAGTTTCAATTTAAAGCGCTTGAGTTAAATTTGAAAGTAATTATAGAATTTTTCTACTTATGTTTGACCATAAGATTGAAAACTTTTATTTTAATACAAAAA
Organism: Parasteatoda lunata; assembly: GCA_949128135.1. Taxonomy (NCBI): domain Eukaryota; kingdom Metazoa; phylum Arthropoda; class Arachnida; order Araneae; family Theridiidae; genus Parasteatoda; species Parasteatoda lunata. The sequence continues at coordinate 53,323,941 of OX421973.1, read as the reverse complement.
AAAAAGTTTATCATAGCTTTCTGTCAAATTTTCATTCTTCTAGTAGCGTTAAATTAAAAATATTTATAGTACCATATAATTTTAAGTTTTACAGAGATAAAAAAAATAAATAAGTCTATTATTTTATCCCTTAAAAATTTTACCCAATAAGTAAGTTTACTACTAAAAGTGTTACCAGCAATTTTTTATTGATATTTTATTGAACTGAATCGAAAAATTTATGATCAAAATTAACAGAAGTTGACATAACGAAATTGAAAATTATTTTATTTTTTACCAAACATTGTGCCCCAAGTTAAGCTTTGGAACAAATAAAAAATAAATATATGCATTTTAAGAAAACAAAAAATTTAAGTCTCGAGGCACTGTTTACCATATTTCTACTCTTATCTCGAACTTTAGGAATTCATATACTTTAAAAAATATGTTCGCACTTTTATTTATTGAGTTATTAATTTAATTAATTGTTTTACTAGATATTAATTGATTATTTATTATTTAATTTAATCAACTAATTTATTATTTAATTTAATCAACTAATTTATTATTTAATTTAATCAACTAATTTATTATTTAATTTAATCATACATTTTTTTAATGTAGCACTTTCTCGAGACCATGTTATTTCATATTTGACGCTGAACGCCTTTGTAAAAAAAAAATTTATTAACTTTTAACGGTCGTCAAAAGTATTTTTTCAGACTTTTCATTTTTAAGAGCTAAAAATTTTCTTTGCAAAATATGCCATTTTCTGACGATTACGGGTTTCAGAGAATATTATCCACCCCTGGTTATAGCAGGACTTATTTTTTACATTTTTTGATTTCTTTTTAAAAATTTCAAATATCTTTACGAAAATTTGTTAATTTTCAACAGTATAACAATTTCTTAAAAAAATATGCCATTTTCTAGAGGTCAAGAATTTTTGGAGGATGTCACTCAAACTTGGTTATATCGACTTCTGATAGAATGTGTTACAGATATCATCCCCTTGATGCATCGCGTTCAAGTCAATGTAAAATAAGAAACGTGAATTTGGTGGGGTTGCGACTTATTGAGCCCATGTATAACTCACCGAACCGTGCAACTCACTGAGGCCGTGTATTATTCACCGAACCGAGCTAGTCGCCTCACTCTTAAAAACTAGATCTTTAGAACAATTTTAAAAAAACTCGTCAAAAAATTTTTTTTGGGTTTTTGATGGATTTTATTTGATATGGAAGTATCAAATACGTTTCTCTCTTTGTGAATTGCGTCTCACGCTTCCAAAGTATAAAATATCGTGATTATCGCGAATCGCGTTCTTAAACCACTTCCAGTGACGAACGCGACTCTCCGAATTCGTACATTTGCCTCAGTACTGGTTAATCAATTCTAAATTTCTAGCTAGTATTTGGCTCAATTGTAAATAGTTATTGACTCGGTTAATTCTAAGTTATTCTAAGCACTTGACGATGTTCTCTATTTATCATGTGCTTTAAAATATATATTTTTTAAAATAAATAAATATAAATAAATATATTATATATAATAATAAATATAATATATATATATATATATATATATATATATATATATATTATATATATATAATATATATATATATATATATATATATATTATAATAATAAATATATTATATATATATATATATATATATATATATATATATATATATATATATATATATTATAATAATAAATATATATATATATATATATATATATATATATATATATATATATATATATATATATATATATATATATATAAAAATTGCGGTCGTTGTATTTCAGATAGTTCACTAGTAAGACACGCAAACAAAACGATAAAAAATCAGATTCTTCTTATACGAAATGTGTTTTTAAGAGAAAGTTCTGTCTCGAAAATCACAATAAAACATCACCTGTTGCTTTCTCTTATGGCGCGGTCACAGCTGTCGTTTGGCTCACTAGGAAAACCCTGCTTTTCTGACATCTGTTATTATCGCATGATTTCTGGAGTGGCCACTCCGCCTCAAAGCATCCCTCGCACCCCCTCCTCAATGTTCGGTCAATATTTTCTCAACCAACAAACCTCGAGAGTGCTTTCTCTCTCTCTCTCTCTCTCTCTCTCTCTGAGCACTGAAATTGTCCCTTTGATAAGATTATAGAAATGTAATGTGATGATAGTATTTATATGTTGGATTTGCAGATTGAGTAATCTGCCTTTGTAGGGCTACGATGAGATTAGAAGCGAGAACGGTTCAATATGTAGCCGATTTGCGAAATTTAAATTGTATGTTTGCTCGATGATAGAGTGCTATCGCGAAAATATTGGAAAATTACATCGCTTATTACTTACTATTTATCCCTTTATTTACCATCAAATATTTAAACATGAAATGCATTTTTCTTATGGTATTGTATCAAACACGACATATTCAATATAGGGTATTTTCTTATGGGATTAATTTTACCACATTTACCAAATTTTATCATTTATTATTAAACTATATTTTAGTGTTAATTTTACCAAAATCCTCATCAAATTCCTTCGGTAAATATTGTCTAGCTTTTTTAGTTCACATAAAGCCACAAACACAGTAAATTTTACCATATTTTGGTAATTTTTACCATATTTTTTCCATGTCCAGATAAAGTTATTTTATTGAAAATTTTAAACATTATACCGTAAAGTAAGTTCAAAAATCGTACTTAATTTTTTTAATAGTATTTTCAAATGCTCACACTTCCTAGTAGAACATTGCTCTTTTAATACTGTTACATAAATTTCTAAGATATTTGTTTATAAATTTTTTGCTCATTTGGAACATTTACCCAAGTATAAAATGTTTTATCATTGCAAATATACGTTAACCATTATAAATATACTATAATTGAGACTATAATTGCCAATATACGTTTCATGCATTTTAATAACAAAATGGGTTTCACATAAATTTAAATAGTTCATAAATAAATTCTATGTTTGAAACATTAAATAAATTTAAGGCTATAATTTCTAAAATGCTTTCCAAGGTGCGTTTTAATAACAGAAACGTGTTTGATACAAATTTAAATAATTCATAAATAAACATTATCTCTGAAACATTACATAAATTCAATGCTATAAAAAATTAAATAAAACACGTTTCATTGGCGTTTGAAAAATAAAAACATGCTCGATATAAATTTAAATAGTTCATATATAAATATCATCTTTGAAACATTAAAAAAATTCAAGTCTATAATTTCTAATATATGGCCGTTTCAACATGCGTTTTAATAATAAAAACGTTTTCAATAAAAATTTAAATATTTAAGAAATAAGTATTATGTTTGAAACATTGAATAAATTCGAGACTATAATTTCTTACACACTTTCTATCACGTGTTTTAGTAACAGAAGCGTGTTCGATAAAAATTTAAATAGTTTATAAATAAATATTATCTTTGAAACGTTAAATAAGTTCGAGACTGTAATTTCTAATACACGTTCCAACATGCGTTTTAAACGTCTTCCAGGTCAATTTAAATAGTTTATGAATATATTTATTTTATAAAAATTATCTTTTAAAATTTTTAAAATTCACTCGCTTACCATGAAAATATTTGCAATCGAATTCTGGATCATATTTAATAATAACTGGATCCAAGCTATAGAGCGTTATAATGTTTTAATTGTTACTTAAAATTTAATCTTGAATAAATATAAAATTGACTAACTTTCTCTTTAAAATATGCTTGTGTATTTATATCAGTTTCAAAAGTTTGTTTCTGTTTCGCATCTTTTCAGCGATTTGGATGATCGCCAGATTTAGCAAAACCATTTGTTTACAAGAGTGAGTTTTATAAATCTTTTCATTTTTCATGCGACATAAAACACTGAATTCTTGTCTTAAATTGCTCTTCCGAAATTGGCATCGATCTACATTTAAACTGGAAACAGTTTAAGAAATTTCGACTCGGGCATCATTTTATTTACTAATGTTGCTTTCGATTCGGAAATAAAATATTTTCCCCATCTCTAAAGATAACATTTTCTCCGTTTTTTGTTTTTTTTTTGTTTGTTTTTTTTTGTTTTTTTTTGTTTTGTTTTTTTCCAAATGAAATTGGATTCTTTAACATTTTTTATATTTACCTTATAATGAAATTTTTTTTTCATTCTTCTGTCATGTAATATTCATTTATGATAAACACAAAAAGCATGGTTTTAATTTAATATTCAGTATTTGGTTTTATGTGTTCTCTATACAACTTATAATTTCAAGTAGAAATTGAACTGAAATTATAAATAGTATTATTTGTTAAACCCCCTAAATTTCAAGACTTAAAGCCAATTTATCTTACTTTCAATAATATTTCATTTAATCTTGCGCATTATACAGAGACAATTTAGTTCACGCTACGTCAAAAACTTATATAACTTTTATCATGTAACTTTAGTTACCGCTACGTCAAAAACTATAATTTTGAAACCTGACGAAGTTTTCTTGATTTACGGTACTGTAAAATAGATCTACATTTATGAATAGTGGTATTATTTAACTATTTCTTCTTAATTTCAAACTTTAAAGACTATTTGTGCCACATATAATAATGTTTCATTTAACCGTTCATCTTAAATGAAGACAGCTTCACCAAATTGCTTGTTTATTATTTCGCCCTCGTGTCTTTAAACCAAAACTAATGATTAAACATGGCAAGGGTTACCATGGATGTTAAACTTTTCCTTATTTAGAATAATGTAAAACTGTACAACGTTTCACACAAGTGGTATTTATTATCTACTTATTTCTACATTGAGAAAAAAAGAAGTGTCGAAACTACCAAGTTATGATAAAATTTACCGTGTTTCTGTCTTTATGGTAATACCATAAAGCTCTGTAATTTTTATCGAAACACTTTGGTAATTATTTTTGTAAAATTAACCATAAAATATAATTTGCGATAAAATTTGGTAAATGTGGGGAAATTTGGCAATTTTATCATGATTTAAGTAATTTTATTTTACCTTACAGCTGGACATAAAAACCTATTTATTCGGTTAAATTTACTTTTCAGTTTCTATTTTGTATTAAATGTGTGGTAATAAAAACTTTACTTTTAAAAACCAGAATTTCGGGTGAACCTTTACCATATAAGCAGGAAAACTGAAGGAATGGTTTAAATACCGTATATTTCGGGTTTACTAGAGAGAATTATAGTTTTTTTTTTTCATCAGAAATGTCATTACCATACAATATGGTATTTCTACTCTATTTCCCAACGTGTAATTTTAAAACTTGAAGCCAATAGTGATACATTTAATGATATTTTACTGAACCGTATATCTTAAATCAGGAAACTTCGCCATATTTTATCTCTATTGCTTGTTCACATGTTTCTAAGCCAAAAATAATGTATTAAAAACCTGGAAAGGTTGCCCTGGTTGTTAAAGTTTTCCTTATTTACGATAATCTAAAACTGTACTATACTTAACAAAAGTGGTATTTATTATTCACCTATTTCTACCAAGTTTAAAAACAAACAAACAAGAAAAAACTTGAATGCTAATCCGTTTATCCATTCAATAATATTTCAGTTAACCATGTATCATAAATAAAGGAGGGGGGGGGACTATATTATTATTTTACTCACATACTTACATTACTTATTTATTATTTTATCACTTATTTATTGTTTTACTCACATGTCACCACACCAAAAATCATATTTTATAAGGATGGAGAATTTCCTTGGATACGAAAATGTAAATAAGGAAAACGTTTGTTAACTTTAACATTTGAAACTAATGAGTTTCAGGAATGACAAAATAATATTTTATCCAAAACATATTTACTATGAAACGATTTTAAAATTGTCTTTATTTTTAAGTAATGATGTAATGATAGATTAATGATTAACTATTTTATGTATGCAAAAAAAAATTATTGTATTTAAGCTAATGGTAGCTAAATTACACTTCTTAAATTGTGTAATCATTAAAATGTTTTTATTATCTTCATCCTTAACGAAATATCGAAATAGGTTTTGGAAATTAAGTTTGTTTTTTTTTTGCTCTTTACTTGATTTTTTAATGCTTTCTTCCTTAAATTGTTTTTTTAAAAAAGTTCGTATTTAAAAATTATGATTTATTCAAAACGAGGAGTATTCTTCAAAGAAAGCTTAATACAAATTCAAACTAAAAAGGATGGTCTTATCAAATACTGCATGAGCTTCATTAGAAATATTTTAATATATATAATGTTATTAAAAAAAAAGAATTTTTGTCTCTTTTGTTTAGGTTATGGAAATGTCGTTTTTTTTTTAATACAAACATTTTTAACAAAATTTGCTTAAATGTATCACTAAATTCTTGTAAATATAAATGTTAAATTTGTATTGCGCTGATAGATTTAGTAATTCAATGCAATTTTTTTTTATTACATAATTAATAATAATTTTATTAATAGTTGTAAATAATTTTTTAACGCACACCATTTATTGATATGATTCTTTCAGACTTTATATAATTATATTGACTTATTATGCACTTTTGGAACATAAGCTTTTATTCCATTCAGCTACTGATAAAAACCCTTTTTCCATATAAAAATTATGTGACACACTTTCATGGTTTTTCATGAAAGTTTGTTACATAATTGTCACAATCATAATTGTTACATAAATGTCACAATTTTATGAATTTTATGTTCTAATTTTTACAAAACAAATCAATGTAATCAATTTCGTTATTTCTACAAAAATGTACCAGCTGTTATGAAAACAAAAAAAGTTTACTAAACAATTTTTTAAATAAAGTTTTTATTTTTGTAAACTGCTGCACAGTTACAATGTTATTTTTAATAAAATTATATTTTTGAATATACACATAGAAAAATATTATGGTAAAATTACCGTACTGTATGGTGAGAATATTTCTGGTAAAAAAAATCATAATTCTGGTAATAAGAACCCAAATATACGGTATTTTAAACCATTTATTTGTTAATTTTTTCTAATTAAATGATAACGGTTTACCGGAGATTTTCAAAATTATAGTTCTATTACAACACATTTAATAAAAAATATAAAATTGAAAAGTAAATTCAATCAAATAAATGTTTTTTATACCATGCTCTAAAATATAATGCTCTAAATATATGATAAAATTATCAAATTTTACCACCTTTACCAAATTTTATCACATTATAAAGCTATATTTTATGTCTAATTTTAAAAAAATCATTCCTAAAACGCTTCTGTAAAAGTTACCGAACTTTTTAGTGTTCCCATTGAGCCAGAAACACGGTAAAGTTTACATATTTATTTTCTCAGTATAGTGACGCTAGTATTTACTACCTTCAGTTTCATTTTTTCCCTTCCAGAAACACGGTAAAGTTTACATATTTATTTTCTCAGTATAGTGACGCTAGTATTTACTACCTTCAGTTTCATTTTTTCCCTTCATCGGCATTGAACCACCGTCTATCATTTTTGGATTAAATTCATCGATTTGTTTTTGGATCGAAAATTAATTAAGTGTAAACGTCTGTTAAAAATTATGAAGAATCAGGAATTTGGTATTATTAATATATAAGTTCATATCCATTAAATTAAAATAACAGGTAAATAATAAATAAATGTCACAATTGCTTTTCAATCTTATTTTTATGTCATCCCACTTTGTCAACAAGAGCTGTATGTAGTTTTGCTATGCTTATAGTTTTACTGCGTTAACGGCTTTTGGTTTTTACGGTGTGTAGAGTAATTAATTTAGTTATAAGTAATGCAATTTTCCGTTTCGCAAGATTAATAAGAAAAAGAGCTAAATTAAATTTGACAAAATGATTTACAAAGCATGCGTTAAAATTAGCTTAATTAGATAACAAAAATTTGTCGATGAGGTAATTTTTTTACAGAAAAAGAGCGGTTAAATTAAATGAAAATTGCGGTTGAACTGGGAATTTTATCGCCAAGTGGCAATTTCCTTTTACCCTTATTTTATGACTTCACAATCTACACAACAAAGCACCTAATGTATGTTTTTTAGTATGTTTATTTTTACTGCATTAATTAATGAATAAGAGACTTTTTATAATAACCCAGCAATAGAATTTTAGAATTTTCCCTTTTCCCAAATTTTTACCCTTTGACGTAGATAGGACACTGATGTTTATATATATATATATATATATATATAATATATATATATATATATATATATATATATATTATATATATATATTATATATATATATATATATATATATATATATATATATATATATATATATATATATATATATATATATATATATATATATATATATATATATATATATATATATATATATATATATATATATATATATATATATATATATATATATATATATATATATATATATATATATATATATATATATATATATATATATATATATATATATATATATATATATATATATTTATTTATTTATTTATTTATTTATTTATTCTCACGCTCTAATTACAAGTTAAAATATATTTTGTAATTATTAAAAACAGCCAAAGAGTTACTAAAAAATCTGTTAGATCCGAATTACTAAACTACTAACTAAACTAACTTACTTGCTAAACTAATTTGAATTACTGAACGAATTATCCGAATTACTTTGTACTAAAATATAAAATACAAAAAAAGTAGTTTGAAAATTTTACTTTTCTGCCATATTCAAAGATTTATCAATAATCGATAGTGTAAATTAAATGAATGGCAATGATGAATGAACTATTTAGATTTAAATAACTGAAAATAAGTGGTAATCTGAAAAATTATCGCTGAAAAGTGTGTCGTGTTTGGAAAATTTTACCTTTAACGCAGAAAAATTCGCCGGTATTTCATGCTTGTATTTCATAATCATAATTTATTAAAATGCTAAATATAATATTTTTTTAATATTTTTTTTTTCAAAATTAAAACACAATAAAGAAAATAGCAAGAAAAATATGTCCAATAAAACTTCTGCGTCAATGTGGTTAAGATAAGTTTGCGATATGTCTCCTTGGCGCAAATTGTTTATTAGACATATTTTTGTACTTTTTCATTATTTTGTATTAATTTAGGTCAAAATAAGTGAAAAATAATAGATTTAGCATTTTAATAATTTATGGTTATGAAATACAGTATGATGCACCAGTGTTTTTTCTGCGTTATAGGTAAAATCTTCCTAACACGACACACTTCGAAACAAAAAAATTTCAAATTCGCACTTATTTGCAGTTATTTAGATCTAAGAGAAACAACTATTCTTCAATGAAATTCATTTAATTTACAAAATCAATTATAAATAAATTTTTCAATATGAACGGAAAAAAATGACAAACTACTTTTTTTGGAAATTATATTTTAGTACAAATATAACTCAGTTAATCTAGCAACTTTTTTTCAGAAAGTAATAGACTAAATTTTATAAATCAAAAAATACCAAAATGCATTTCTTATTGCAACTAGAGCTTCAGAAAAAAATATATATAAGCGACACCGGTTTCCCATTTGCGTGAAAGAACTTCTCATTGATATGAAATGTGTACTGTTCTTATGTTTACTAAATTAAGTTTTACAAAATGATTTACAAAAATGCATTAAAAGAAACCTATTTAAATAACGAAAATTTGTTGATTAAATACTTTTTTATACAAAATTTGTGACCAAGTTGTATGAAATACTTTTTATCTCCAGATGATAAGTGACTTTTACCCTTGTTTTTACGCAGAATGCACATTAAAGGACTTGGTTTTACTTCTAGTTTATATACTAGATAGTTTTACTGTCTTTACTTTTTTCTGAGTTAAACAATCATTAAGACATTTTTTTTTTTGTAGTCATTAATCCAGAAATAAGCTAGGCACATTTTCGTTTAAGTCAGGTAGTGCTTTCTTCTCTTATTTTTATGACATTCTAATATGAGCTCAATTATAGTTTTAATGTGCCACCAAATAATGCAATACAAGTATTTGCATTGTAATTAATCCAGCTATAAGCAATGTCGTTTTGTAAAATAAAACAAAAGCTAAATTAGGCTTAACAAAACTATTTTCTAAGCATTTATAAAACATGTACATAAATCTTACTAAAATAATTCCATATATTTTTTTAAATACATTTTATTAATAAGAACTTAATGTCTGTTTTAAAGTTACTTTATGGTGTTATACTATTCACACTTACTAAAAAGCAAAGTTTGCTTGAATTCAATTTATCTTTAGAAAGTCAAAAATAATAACATTTGAGGAAAATTTTCTGAGAATATTTTAAAACTTCATTTAAAAAATTAATAGCTTCATTCTAAAACTTCTCCCCCTTTCGAAAAGAATTTAAATTCGTGAAACTTCAATAACGGAGATCATTAATTTCTCTTGATGAATGGCGGATTCTTCTTCTTTTCTCGACAAACTTAACTAAGAAAGAGTTTCTAGAATATTATTTTATCTTTAAATTAACTTATTTGAAATAGATTATGCAGACAAAGAGAGTAAATTCAATAACTTCGTTATTAAATAACAAAAAGAAAAACGTTCTTAAAGTGTTTTCTTAGATTTCTTAGAACTAGGTTACCCTATTTCAGTGTTTACATTATAATTTTCAAAATAAGTTACGTTTATCACTACACATATTTTATTAGAAGTTCGAAATAGATTCTGAAACAAATCTTTTAAATTAAAAATTCTTTTATTTGCACTGGTATCCATCATTTATTTTCAATCAACTAAATAACTATTCTGGCACCGTTCTTTTAGTCATTAAGCTGTAATTTATTCTATTTTTTATCGTCTGCGTAAGGCTTTTGCTAGATAAAAGTTTATACAAATGTGACATAGATGAATTGACTTTTCAGATTTGTATTTATCTAATGCAGCAATTACGTAATTTGAAACAAACCAATCATAATAAAAAGTGGGGGGGGGGAAGCGTTTAATGCTGAAAATAGAAACAAATATCAGTCTCCATGGCGATATTTCTTTCTGCGTTTTGGCAACAGTCCTATTCCCATTTTAAATTGCTTTCTTTTAATACATTGATATGAAATGTGTTGGTTGTGTCTTATCTTTTGATACATGGTGTTTTCAACCTTATTTTTCTAAAAGCTAGAAAGTGATAATATGTTACTCAAAACAGTGTATTTTTCGTTTTTATTTCAAAAGTTATTGCTTACGAAAACTTATGTCCAGATTTTTATGCAAACAAATTCTAAAACTGTTATTTCTTTTGAGCAAAAACAGTCGCATTATTAACTTTTAATTCAAAAAATCATAAGAAATAGTCGTTATACAGAATAGTGTTTATATCTTATTTAAAATTTTACAGAATGAAAAAAAAATAAGTTGCAAACGACTCAAAATTCTATGCGTACATTTTTCAATAAAGTTATCATTATAATTGAGTATATAAATTATTTGTTTTGAATAGTTATTTATCAAATAAATCTTTCTATATTCTTGTTTTAATTTTTTAAAAAAAAACAGCATATTTTTAAAGTAAAGAATGTAAATACATTGTAGAATATAGGATAAAGAATAAAAAAAATAATTTTTTTCAATGATTCTAATAATGGAAGAATCGAAATAATAATGAATCAAAATATAAATAATAATGAGAAAATTATGAAAGAATCGTTTTAATAAATGTATAAAGAAATAATTCGATAAATTTTAGGTTATAAAAATAAGTATTTGCTTAAAAAAGAGGTAATGATTTTAACCAGAATTTCTAAATTTTTACTATTTACAAAATACTTTTTTAAAATAACAAATGGAGGTATGTAGTACATTGAAATGATTTTAGGGGATGCAGACTAGGCTATAAAAATTGAATATCAGTTGAGAAAAATTTGAATGCTAATTTTGGCATATTACTTATTGAAAGTGGATAGGTGATTTCCTTATTCTTTAACATTAATTAAGTTCTTGTCACACATTTGTTCTTGGTTAGTTAATATTAATTAGTTCTTAAAAATTAAACTTACAGAAAATAAAGTAAAAAGTAAAAAATTAGTTCTTTTTTTTTTTTTTTCAAAACGCCTCTTAACGGCTTTATTTTAAAATTTTCTAAATCTGGCTTTTTCCTTATTGAAAAAGAATTCATTGACAGTTTGACTTTTAAGTAATGATTAACAGTAAATTATTAAGCATGTTCCCTTTGCCAAGAGTAAACATTTTATAGTATAAGAAACTGCATTGTTTAACTATTCGTTATTCCCATTTACCTAATATAAGAATAAAAATTTACAACACAACATAATAACAATATATACTAAGGGTATACAATTTTACTCGGATGAGGGTCAAATATAAAATTTTAGCTAATTAGCTAGATTAGATTAGATTAATAGACAACTTTAGATTATATTACATTTTTGAATTAACAAACCTTTAAAGGTTTTGCACACTTTGTTTTCTTTAACAAATTTAAGTTTTGCTGGCTTTCAAGTATACTTCATAAAAAAAATCCTTATTTATTTTATTTTTTTACTTTGTAGAAATTACTTGCATGTTTATACAAATCTTCGAAAGACATTAATTTTTAGTTGAAACATAAGCGATTTAATATAGAAAATTGAAGGGCCGCTTTTGGCCCCACTGGCACACAAGTTTATCCATAATTAATAACAAATTATAGTTTAATACTGATAATTATTGTATTGAATTTTATAAATTTATTTTTGACCCCTTCTTAATTGGCTATAGAAAAACACCAACAGTGCTATGGTACCGCATACTCTCATACCAATAATTGGAGAAGGAGCTGGCTATTTTTCGAACAATAGTATATGCATTATATGATACGCAAGTTATGGCTCGAGAGGGGCGTGAGGAAGTAGTACAGAGATGCAAATAATTTAATGCTTCTGTTGTCTACCATGCTAAAATATGGTGATTTGTGTGATTTAATGGCTGCCGGACAGTTTTTAACTTATCACTTAAGTTCAATGCATGAATAACTTGGACAAAATCGCAGAGATATCCTGAAAATAGTTAAAATTCTGCGAGTAAAACAAGTGATAGATCAAATAATATTAAGCTTTAATCTTTAAATAAAATCAGATCTTATGTAATTCTATTTATTATAGATGATTAACGATAATGATATTTTTCAATAATTTAATTGCCTACCTTTGTCGTTTTTAATGATATTTAAATCATTTTTTTATTTTTTTATTTAATTTCGTAATTTGCCATTACAAGTTAAGCTCATTAGATAGAATGTCCACTTCCGATATCTCTATTCACCACTGGTGATAAAATCAAATAAAATTACTTTACATAATGTTGATTTATTTTGTTTTAATTATTGTACACTTGCAACTCGAGTAGAAGTGAAGTGATTATGCTTATAACCATGTGATTTAAATCAGACTTAATTGGATACCCCGTAAGCGACGTCACGCGTGTGTGTCGAACTTGATTGGCTTCTGAACCGATAAATAGCACGATTTATCTACGAGGACGTCACTAGCAAGCATCCAATTGTTACACTTCTGAACTGATTTTTTTTTTCTATAAATATTTTCAAATTATTTATTTATTTATTTATAATTTTTACTGCTTTTCGTATTACTCTTTTTTCAAATGTTGCTCTTCGAGCGTAATGAATATTATACAACTGGGTAGTTACACTGATTTGTTTAATACTAATTAAATTTGAATCTGTATTTAAATTAAATTTATGCATAAAAGAAGCATTTTTACGTTCATTTATAAAAGAAATAATATAAGATAGTTAATTTGCTGGATTATTCTTTGAAATTAGATCTGTGGTATTGTATGTGGATAAGTGGATTAGTATGTGGATTAGATATAGTGGTATTGATATGTGATGTAAATATGTGGTATTAATATGTGGATTAGATATAGTATCAAAATTAATTTTAGATGGAATGGTATTTTTAAGTTATTTATTATTAAATAACTTTGATTAAATCAGCTTACGTCTAGAAGTGAATTAAATAAAAATAATTAAATTAAATATAAATTAAGTCTATAACGAATAAATCAAAGAAAAATAACTAAGAATGTTTGCAAGGTTTAATGAAACAGAAATCTCTTTATATATATTGATGCAAAAAAAGAGTCGAAAGGTGAACACATATCAAACAAATTATCAAGTATTGTCTAATAATACCGTCAATTTAAAATTTAAACATGTCATTACTATAAACCTGTAATTTATAAATATATGCAAATGTTTCTTATGAAAAGCCACAATATTATTACTATTTCAATAATCTTGAAAGTTGATGACCATTTATTCTCAGTAAACCCAATTTTTGACAATTTTATTTAAAAATTACTACATTTTAGACTATTACAATTCATTGTACTAACTATACATTAAGTCAATCCCACCATTTAGGAATGCAATATGTGCTGACTTAGAAAGCACATAAATGAGTTAAACAAATTCAAGTAACTCTAAATAACTATTAATAATTATTTATTCATTTTTATGCACCATTTTTTTATTCTAGTTTAAATGATCCAATTTTTACACTCCAATTTTCTAAAAAATACTCATTTTTAGTTTAAAAATAATTTACAAATCCAAAACTGGATGCTACGAGCGTAACACAGTATGTCACGTTTATAGCAGCTAATTTTTAACTTTCAGAAAATTTTAAATTTCTAAAAACTGATAAACAAAAAAAGAGTTACTTTAACGAAAATAATTAAAACAGATTGATTTCTTTTAGTTCAATTGTATGCATTTAAAATCTACAAATATGACATTTGTAAGCGATGGAATTTCTCATTAATAACATTTCATTTAATTTGAATAAATCTAAAATATACTTATAAGTAGCGATTTTAAAAATGTTTCAAAAAAACTTAAAAATGACAGCCAGAAAAATATTTATTTTTCAGACATATGGACTTGGTAGGAAAAAAAAATTTTTCTATTGTTTTCTCAAAAAGGCTTCAGTAAAATAAACTAAAAACTCTGGTTTTAACATTCAATTGTTCTTTCTTTAATCTTTTTCAAACAAATTCATAAAAAAACGCTCTCTCGTTCTTGAAACTATTTTAATCATTCATTTAGGCTATTAGTTTCCCAAAATTGTTTCTTATGAATTTTTTGAAAAATCGTTCTTAAAGTTGAATTATTAATTTTTCATTTGTAACAAATTTTAGCATTTTTAAGCTATTTTCTTTCCTGCAAACACAACTTTATTTTATCTATATTTTACTTCATCAAATATACTTTTTTCTAATTTTATCTTTAATTTCAGTAGCTTTATTTCTTTTGAAATTACTGGCTGAGATATAAATGACATTTTAATAGTATCTGATGACTTAATAACTACTTTTATAAAAATAAAAAAAAGCAATATTCTAATGGATCTGCTGTCTAAATAATAAGGTTTATTTTTGTTCCTTGAGTGCTGTATTAAATGTCAACAATCAAAATGCCATCTTTTTGTATTATCTCTTATTGTAATTTTTAAAAATTGCTGTTATACATGAAAGGAAACTTTTTCTATTAAAACTTAATTTAAATTATACTTAACTTTATAACAAGATGCATTTATTTTTAACATCCAATTAAATTTCAATGATGCAATGAATGATAATAATGTCAATTTATCTTTTAGATATTTTTCATTTCATATGCATTGCATACTTTTATTAACTTTATAACAGTATCATATTGGATTAATGTTTATTATACGCCTGACAATTACTTCTGTTTTACTATTTATTTATTAATGTAATATAGTTTTATTTCTAAGATTGGATAGTTTAAACCTCAATTTTTTATTATGCCAAAGTTAAAGATTTCTTACTTTTTAAAGATATTTTATTATTATATTATAGTTGAATATATTTTTATAATGACGTAATTTTGTCTAACAAACGAAAATATTAACTCAAAATTAATTTTTTTTTTCTGATGATGGACAATGCGACATCGGGGTGAACAGTTTAAAAAGAGAGCGAAGCGATTGAAAAAGAACTACTTTTCGGGGGTTGGCGAGCAACAACGAAATTGGTCAAATAGTTCTTGAGAAATGAAAAATGATGTATTTATTTAAATTTTATTACTTAGAATCTATACAACCGATTTTTTTCCAAATTCTGCATTCGATCAAGTTATGTAAAAATTTGTAAACCTTATAATTCAAAATATTTTGATTATTATTAAATTAAAAATGATAAATAATTGTTAAGAATTATTTTTTACAAGGAATTTTCTTTGAAATAACGAATTTTTTGTTGTGTGCAAAATTATTATTTATTAGCTTAATTTGTTTTTCTAGATGTAGCGAAATACGTAAGTTAAATTGACGTTAAGGAGTCCAAGCTTTAGGCCACTCCAGTAACTAAACTAATGAAACCATACTTTCCAGATTGCGGCTACCCCCTATATTTTGAGGACAGAAATCCAAATTCGTTGAATTAAAAAGGTATGTTTATTTAGAGAAAGACCATTCTTATGTCTGATGCCGTAACTTAAAATATCGTTAGCACCAATTTATTATCATATTTAAATTTTACCCACTGGTAGTTTAGGAAATGGACAAAATAGGGAAAATACTTCTGCCCAATACACTATTTCCCTATCTAATAACATGGAGAGAAAAAAACAGTACGCAGAAAAGATTGCAGGTTAAAATACTATTTTTTTACACGCAGAATCGTCTGTGGGTAATAAATAACAGAACGTAAAAATCCGATTATTGGATAAAATGTTATTCAAAGTGTTCATTTTTAATTTAAGCACTTTGCATTGTTAATTTAACCTATAAAGGTTCATTTTGCTCATATTATGGTGAAAAAACTTTTGCGCAATTTTTTTAGATTTATTTTAAACGTCATGTACTTATTGCATTCCTTGCACCAACATCAACATAGGATGTTTTTTTCATTTTCTTTGGTTAATGCTGTTAAGTGAAATACAATCACGACCACAACCACAAAAACACGAGCAAGAAAAGTGCAGTAAAAATGCTGATTTTATTCGTCTTTGGATAGTTGAATCCCTCTAAGTTGAATTCGCATCCTTTATTTGAAGCCATTCGTATTCCTCTCAAGGAAGTAAAGAGTATCTAATGAAATAAAAAAATACAAATGTAAAGAATATTACTTTAAAAAATAATAGCAAAAAAGAAATTTGAAATTAAAATACTCTAAACGGACACAAAGAAAAATAAAAATGAAAGTGTATTAAAACTATTTGGTATTTCCTAACAAAACTAA
Source organism: Parasteatoda lunata (assembly GCA_949128135.1). Lineage (NCBI taxonomy): Eukaryota > Metazoa > Arthropoda > Arachnida > Araneae > Theridiidae > Parasteatoda > Parasteatoda lunata. Next base: position 53,306,740 of record OX421973.1, on the reverse strand, counting down.
ACCATTCTCGGAGAAAAGATTTCTGGTTAAATTATCGAACTGTATGGTTGTGACATTTCTGGCAACAACAACAAAAAAAAACGAAAAGTTAACTTAACCACAAAAAAATGTTTTTTATGCCATGCTCTGAGGTATCACAATGAAATTACCAAATTTTATCTCATATTAAAAAAAACATATTTTATTGTTAATTTTACCAAAATAATTCCAAAACAATTCGATAAAAACTACCATATTAGATAAAACTATGTTCCCTTAGCGACAGAAATACGGTAAATTTTACCATTTTCTGGTAGATTAGACTTGTACTTTTTTTCTCAGTGTTCATTTATATTTTAAAAGCTGAGTTCCATTCCAGATATCTTAAGCATGAACAGACAAAATTAATTAACATTTATATTAGGTTTTCGTATAAAAAATTAGCTTTTCGTGGAAAAAAAAATTCTATTTTGACCACATTTCGAATGTCTAGCAGTTGTTGAAGAAGGCAGGTGATTGAAAAATTGAAGAGGGGAATAAAAAGTATCGTATTCTCTGCAATTTCAAGAGCCGTTACTCTACGCTTTGCAGCTGTTGTAGCCGCTCGTGTACACTTTTTTCACCTGCGTGTTTGGAACATTTAATGCCTTCTGTTGAGCGCCCTTCTTTTACAAATTGGAACCGATTAATTTTTTCACTGTAGTAGTATTATACCTAAATTTGAAGAAAAAAAACACACAAAACAATATTGCATACGCAGCAAATCAACCCCCCTGTGTCTTAAAGATATTGAGTTTACCCAGACAATGATTGAATCGGGCCAAGGCATCAGCCAGTAAATCGAGAAGCAGATGATAGTGATGAAAAATATTGCAACATTTTAATGTTGTACTAAACTCTACTGTGCCACTCTGTTATAGACGGATTGAAATTGAATGCTATTCCATTGAATTCGATTTCAGTAAAAAGTTTATAGTTGAAGTAAAAAATTTCATTTAAAAAAGACTTTTTGCATATTTGAAAATACTTTTGCGTTTTAATAGATATTATACTCGTATAATAATTAGATATTACATAATAATAACATATTATTGTAATTACATAGGTATTACATAATAGATATGTGTTTCAGCTAACTTCCATTCTAAAGTAGCAATTGGTTTTGATTAGAGATAATTGTGCTCCGGAAAAAAATCGGGATTTCTGGATTTTTCGATCCGGAAGTTTCCGGAAATTCAAGGTTCAGAAGTTTCACGAAGTCATAAATCACGTTTATGTATAAAAATTCTTGTATAGTGTATTTAAAAATATTAGAACTAGAATTTATACTTGGCATCTCTTTCATTTGTAAATTTGTTTTTTCTGATAGAATAATAAATGCGATTAGAGATAAAGGTAAACTTATACATAATTATTCATTTAAATTATGCTGCATATAATTTATTTAGAGTTTAATGTTTTGAAAATATCAACGATTTAATTTTATAAAGACATTAATTTTTTGAAATGCGTCATTAATGATTTTACTCAAGAAATTTGCCGGATTTTTGAGTTGGGCTCACAATCACCCCTGAATTATTTATTTAAGAAAAAGCTATCTAAATATTACTTATTTTATACAAAAATAAACTTTCTTGATTTTTGGTTAGCAGTTTACGATTATGCATTATCTGTTTTTTGTAATAGATGTAGTGAAAAGTCTTAAAATTTGATATTAGCTCTCGATTAGAACCCGAAATAAAATTGATTTTCCTCAATATTTAATGATAAAAAATTACCTTTTTGTTTAAAAAGTTAATTTAAAACTGTAGTTAAAGTTCTTTCTCATGTGAGAATTTCGAATTCTCATCTTACTCACTCAGGTTCTTATTCTAGATTGTCTAATTCTAATAAAAATATTTTTCGAGGAAAATCATTTAAAAAGTATAAAAATTTATGTTCGAAATGTTTGATAGAGTTGGTTTCTGTACTTATTCTTGTTCATTCTATTCTCCTAAATTTTTAAACTTCGATGCATGAATTTTTTTTTATTTATTTATTTATTTATTTTATTTATTTATTTTTTTTTTTTTTCGTTTTATAAAAAAAATCTTTGTGCTTTTTTAACATTCAGAGTAAAGTTCATACTTGGTACATTTTTGATTTATAACAGTTGCTCATCAACTTTCTTAAGAAACAGGGCCTTTTTCAATTAGTATATTATTCAATTAAACTTATTTCTAATTTTAATAAAAATACTTTTCCCGAAAAATATGGAGTATTGCGCTTTAAATGCTTGCTAAAAAAAATTTTAAACTTATTTTTATGGTTCTATTCACCTAAACTTTTTTTAAACATTTGCTGATGATGTGATGTAGCAACAACACCTGCTTATGATGACACACCTGTTTATGAAAAAACTCCCACGCCCCGTCATTTAATAAAGTCGAGTTGAATTGGTTTTGTTCCTAACGTTTATATTTCCAGTCACGTTTTCCAGTAGCTCTCATGGAAATTTCTTATGTTAATATACAATTTGCTTTGACATTATGTTTATTTACCAAAAATAAACGAACGAAGAGAGAAATTAAAGAAAGAAAGAAATGAAAACTTTTTTTTTAAATTATTTTATAATTGAAAGCTTACAACTTTTATGAACATTGTTCGTTGAATGCGTTTCTGCATTTGTTTTGAGAATTCATCAACGAAAGTTTGTTTAAATTAACGTTTTGATTCAAAAGAATCGGAATTTTTAAAAAATTATTTAATATCTTAAGAAATAATTTGCTGCTCCGACTTACTTCAAAACTCTTAACACTCAATCATATCAGTAAACAAAACTAGTTATACTCTGCGAAAAACGTTTGGTAAAAACTACAAGAATATGGTAAAAGTTACCGTGCTTCAGGCTTTATGAGAACACTAGAAAGCTAGATAATTTTTCCCTAAGTGCTTCTGTAATGATATTTGTAAAATTAGCAATTAAATATGGTTTTATACTATGTGAAAAAATGTTATAAATGTGGTAAAATTTGATATTTTATAATGATACCTTAGAGCATAGCTTAAAAACCATTTATTCGGTTAAATTTACTTTTTTATTAAATGCGTGATTAAATCGTTACCATTTATAATATGGGGAAATGGGTAATATGGTTATAAATGGGGGAATTACCCAATGAATGGTTTAAATATTTTGGTTTTATTAACCGGAATTTTTTTAACGAGAAATGTCATTACCATACTCTATCGTAATTTTACCATAATTTTTTTTTTCGTGCATGGCTTTATTAAGACCGTACTAAAATTACATCGAATTTGCATGAAGAATAGCTCACTATGTACTAATGGTTTCAACATTGTAATAATAGAGAATATAACGAGATTTATGATAAGAAATATTTTTTAATCAGTTTTTGTTAGAAATATTTTTATCATCATTACTTAATAAAGATCGTCAACATGCTCACAATATTTCTGGCGTTAGCAAGATTTTATATAATTTTACAAAGAATAGACCCTCAATTAATTCGATTTAATGTTGTACCATAATATCGGTACGTTGAACTACAATAAGTGCAAATTTGCTGCAACCTTAATAAAATATTAAATTGAACAATATTTTTGTTCAAGTTGCGCATTCGGCTGAGACGTTACTCGAGCCGCTAGTTGCAGATCCGACGATAGTGAGTTCGATCCTAGCGGCCCAGAAAACAACCAGCGTGTATACCCAGCAAAGTACATGCTGTCGTAGCTGAAAGTACACTCTTTGGTTGTGGTGTGAGATAGTTAGGAGAGAGGGGTGGGTGCTTGCTCAGGCACTGGTTACGTTGTCGACCAGGATTAAAATTACGTGGCATTCCTTACGTAACCATTAAAAGATAGAGCCCTGAAAATAGGGATATGGTCACGGTTGGGTGATGGTGACGTTCAAATTGAACATATAGTATCGTGTAATCAAGTTTAAGAAATATGGTAATATGGTTTAACTTAACATTATATTAAGGCTGCGAGTTTGAACTAGACGATATATTTCAACATTTTGATACAATACGCATCATAATGTCTAACAGTGTACTTAATTTATGCACAAAATACCCTACGTCTAAATAGCTTTAAATAACAATGAACGCACATTAAAACTGATTGAGATAATTTAACATCAACTAAAATTAACTAGTTTTTGCCTTGGAGATTCCCAGATTCGTCTTGTACCCCCAAACATTCGGGAAAAAAAGGAGTCCATCATCATCTTTTATAGACAGAGACATAAATGTCTTCTAATTACTCTGAAAACTCCATTATCCTCCCCACTTTCTTCAAATAAAAATGGAAAAATGACCCAGAAAAATGAACAAAACTAAAACAATTTCACGTATCATTTTCTCTATCTTCCCATAAAACGTCATATATCTTTTGTGACTATATTTTCGTCCGAGGGCAGTAACACGATGTTTTCCAACTTTAATGGACAATCATTATTTTTCTCAACGGTTACAGCATTTGGAGGGCACTTACATGTTTTAAGACCCAGTAGAAAGCGAGTGGTGATAAGAATTTTATTGGTCATTTATGGGGGGTGGAGGCACTATTGAGATGGTTTAGTGTAAGCATCATTAACTGTTGAAGCTGATAAATTCTCTCCGATGATGGAAATAAATCAATAATTTAAAAGTTAGGACTTGTTTTCAGGAGAAAAATTATTGAGCAGTTTTCTCTATTTTATGTTTGCAATAACAAGCTCTTGCAGAAGGATGAGTGATTGTTAAAGTGTAGAAATGAACGAATAAAAAGAACGTTAATGGTTACAGTTTAGCATAATTTTTGAATGATGTGTTGTTATAACATTATTCTTGTCTTGATGATGATATAAAATGACTCACACACATACTTTCTTTTTTATCTTAGCTTATACGTTTTGCTTCAACTGCGACCATTTTAGAGCTCTGAGTAATATTTGAACAGTAATATTTGCAATTTCTTTCTACTTCCTTGACAATTTGAAAGATTTTGTCTCAATGTTTTAAAGAATTCATTTGCCTTTTTTTATAATTAAAATACCTAATATCTAAGAATCAACTTTGCCATAATTAATCCTATATTATGTACGTTGTTTTGTAAAGTTATAAGAACCCTATGCGATAAGAATAAACAATCACCTTCATATCATGCCTCATATCCAAGAATCAATCTCATATTTCGCCTTTTAGCCAAGGGTCAACACTATGATACCGAATCATATGTTATTCAATCAACTCATTTTGTTGCAATATAAGAATTTAATTCTATAAGAACAAATAATAACTTTTATATCTTGCCCCGTGACAAGAATCAATTATCATATCCCAGAATCAAAACTATTATACTCAATTATATGTTTCTCGGTCATGCACCATTTTTTAACCCTATAGGAATTCAATTTTATAATAAAGACTCACTCTCATATCATTTTTTATATCCAGAATCAGTCTCACACATGCCGCATGCCAAATAATAATTATACCTACCTCATCCCCAAGAACCAACGCAGCAACATTTACTAATACATTTCCCAATAATTCGTTGTTTTGTAACCCTATAAGATAAGAATGATCCTTATATATTTCCTCATATCCAAGAAACAGTGTTACATCTATCTGATACTCAATAATCAACATTATGATATTTAATTCTATATTTCGATATAGTATTCTGTAACCCAGTAAGAGTTCTGTTCTATAATAATGAATCTCCTTTATACCTTTCCTGATATACAAGTATCAGTCTTATACCTGTCTCATGCTCAAGAACCAACACTCTGATAATTTTATGTATTTCGATATATTATTCTGTAACCCTACAAGTTTTCTGTTTTATAACAAAGATCGCGTATCCCGGCTAAACTGTTCCCGTACCCCTGGGGGTACGCGTACCATATTTTGGGAAACACTGCCATAAGAATTCATAAATCGTCAGTCGAGTTCATAAATCGAGAGTAATTAAAGAAATTAAATTGTTAAAATAATCCCGCCTGACTGCGTCAATGATTGGAATTATTTTATGCCGAAGTTTATTCTATTTAATTCGACTTAAAAACGTTATTCTCGTCTGCAATTACATTTCAATATTGATTAAGTTTTTGACGGAACTTAATATATTTAAATATCTAAGAAGGTAAAAGCAATTTTCAAAGCAAACTACTTTTTTAATGAGATACCGCTTTTACTTTTCTTCCAAAATAATAGGGTATCAATAGAGACTTAAACTGTCTCTTACATACTTTTATTTACCTTTGATTAGATTATTTTCGAGAAGCGAAAATCGATAACATTTTATGGAAAATCGATTCGTTTGAAATGGCTTATAAGCTTAACATCTATCGTTTTTCGATAACTAATGTAGAAAGAATTAATGAAGAAAATTATATTTCCGATTAAATTAATGGAGTCGAGTTTCGAATTACAGCAAGCTACATCATGTTTAAAAAATTTTATTTAATTAAAATAAAGCTATCTTTTTAATTTATTTCAAAAAATTATTTTACTGAATTCAGTTTTGAATCATAAAAGAAGATAAGAGAAACGTCATTAAAAATCATGTTTAAAGATTTTCATTTTATATTTTTCCCCAATTCTTAAAACTCCTAATTAAATTTAGCTAGTTGCATTCATTCTTTTAAATGCTATTCCGTCTTCTTTCTGAATAAATCTTAAAACGAAAAATTTCATTTTTATAAAATTTTTAAAATTAAGACGCTTTTCAGAGTTACGGTTTTAATTTCATTATTGAAATTAATGTTGATATGGAAGATAAAAAAATAGTGCAATAAAAATAAAATTTTATAATTTTAATTAAAAATATAATTTTATAATTTAAATTTAAACATTTATAATCTAATATAAATTTAATTTGCGTCTAATGTACATGATTGAAACTGATGTTGTTTTGAAAATAAGAAATAAGTAAAGTGATATAAAATTAAAATTTTATTAGTTTTACACTTAGAAAATGCGCTTTAAAACACTAAAAATTATATCATCACGCTAAGGTAGGCGGGACTGAAAACATCAAAACCTGTTTGATTACCTAAGAGGGAAACAGGGGGGAGTATTAAGGCGACCATTAGAAGCATCTCCAAGTTTCATCGGACAATCATATTAATTATCATGATCCCGACTTCTTCATTAGTGATTCGATATATTTCGATACCTCTTTTGTTTTATTTTACACCAATGCTCGTTATTTTCTTTTATCTTAATTACTTCGGAGATATATCGGATTTTTCGTATCATGATATATTATCATGAAATATCGTTAATTCATGTGAATTAATATGCCTTATATTTACATATAATGCAAATTAACTAACTAATAATTAACTAATAAAATAATGGTCCTTTACATTGACCATTATTTTCTTTTCCCAAATAAAATTTAGTAATGTTATCGTATTCAATAATTAATGTTATAGATAATGCTTGCGATATTATCATTCAATATTTACTATTGGCAATGATGATTGCAACATTATCATCACATTTTCAATACTTATTGCAAGGCAAGGTTTTAACGATATATCATAAGAATTTTTATTTAATATATCATTATTATAGTGTTTTATAATTTTATTTTATAACCGTCGTTGAACAGCCGACCCAACTTTATGGGTTTACGGCTACTAATGTTCAATTCCGTAGCCTTGTAATTTTGAACCCAATCCAGAAGACAAGGGAACTCCTGGATCGAGTATTGGGAGAAATTTGCCTTCGTGGAGGACTTTTTGATGGAGCTAACCCGCATTTGCGTTACATGGAGAGGAAGACCACGAGAACCTCCCACGGTTAGCCTGACGGCAAGGGGACTCTAACCCATGATCCGTCTACCACTGAGGATATTTCACGTCAGCACTGTGGTCAGTGCAAGCCGGATGCGGAATTCGTATCGACTGGGATTCGAACCCGGTTCGCCTCATTGGAAGGCGAACGCTCTATCCCCTGAGCCATCGCGGCTCTATTATAGTGTTTATTTTATAAATGAATTTTCTGCATCGGCCGGGAATCGAACCCGGGCCGCCCGCGTGGCAGGCGAGCATTCTACCACTGAACCACCGATGCTTCTATTATAGTGTTTAAATAATATCGATATTTCACGATGTATCACACTGCTCTACTTTTAATGCATTTTATTTGTTACTAGGGGGCTAAGCCCCCTGTTCGCTGCCGCTCACCAACCCCGATGATTGCTTCGCAATAATTGTCTTTTCTTGGAAGAAAATAGTTTTTCTACATAAGTTATTATTATTCACTTAACATATATGTACTAAAGGAATTCTGTTTGCTTACTCTTGTGCCTCTACTTCCCAAGTCCAAATATTACTATTTATTAGTATTATAAACATTTGGATCTCTTGGTGAACGGAAGTGATTTTTCGAAGTAATCATTTTTTAAAATAACATTTATATTCTTATAACATTATATTCTTCAAAGAAATTTGATGAGTTTACAACCATAATTTAATATTCTCGCTAATAACAGCAGTACTGGAAAATAAGTTTAAATTAGGGCTACAAAAATATTTAAAGAAAAACAATACCTTTACGACTATTGTTAATTTTATGCTGATGACAACCAAAGCAATGTGGAAATGAATGAGGGAAAACTGGATCCTACCACGTGATTTCGCGGCCAATAAAAACTCACGGACAACAATGGAAATTGCGACACCATCATTAGATTTTTATATATATAGATATTCCTATCTATTAAATAAATTATTTATTAGGACTTAGAGTTATTTTTAAGCATTATTATTAAAATAATTGTTCATGGAATTACAATCAGATACATAAATACATTGATTTGTTGCTTACTTTTTTTTTTATCTTCATTAATTCATATACATTAATAAAATTATTTCATTTGCATGAGGAACTATTTATTAGCATTATAATGCATAAATATAAATCTAATAACAAAATAAAACTAATTTCATTTATTTCTTTCAGATTTTATTGTACCTCCATTTTTATTTAAGTTTATCGTAGACTAATAAAGAAGCAAGTATTAAGAGATCAGTCTGGCTTCATGTCTGTCGACCAAGTGAGTTATTTCAATTTTTCACTCGGTTAATTTTATTTATTTCTTTTCTTCTTCATGACAAATTTTATGTACAATTTCCAGAACCCTTTCCGGAATACTTTTTTTTTTCCGATTGTGTGAATATTCTCCACTACTTACACTTACACGGATACAAAAAAAGAAACAGAAAATCGATAGCTTTTTTTTTTCTCGTTCGTATGGTCTATTTTTTCCCCGCGGATGAATTTTGACACGCGAATGCAAGTTGTTCACCTATTAAATGGATGAAAGTAAAGACACCCTGAGGGTTACAAAAAAGAGAAAAAAAATGAAACGGACGTGAAGAAGAAAACCGTATGAATGGGTGGCGATCAAGTTTGCGAGAGGTATATATGTTATTTGACATCGTTTACGAACGCAACAAGTTGCTCACTAGAGAATACCGTTAGTAGGAATTCTTTTCGACAAAATATAACCAATGAAAAATACGTTTTTTTTTTTTTTTTTTGTTCTTTTTTAATAAGAAATACTTTTTCCGTATTTAATTAATATCAATATTTTAAATTTTTACTTACGAATTTTTTTTGCATAACCTTATTATTTACAAACAACAATTTTTACTACATTTTTAATAACTCACTTTTGCTAGAGTGCTCAAATTCCAACAAGAACTTTGTACTTGATTCTTCCGTAGTTGTATTCAAGTGTACAACTTCTTAAATGTTTTAAGCGAAATTTATCACAGTTTTACCACTATCAAAATTTTTACCATTTTACGTCATAAATAAAATAACAAACACAAAATTAAATACATTGTAAGAACCTCCGGATCGAAGTAGAGTATTAAGTACCAGCATTACATCATCCCCAAAATCCATTTTTACCGTAAAATATTATACTGTAATGTTTACAGTAATGTTAATTTAATTGGTGAGATACAGTGATTTTACGGTAATTATTATTGTAAAAATTACGGAATATCAGATTTTCTGTTCTGTCACATGCTTCCTAAAAACGGATTTAAAAGTAAAAAGTACCGGTACCCTGAGTACCGGTACTTTTTACCGTAATTTGATTCGGAAATTTTCACAGTGTTATCCCTTTCGCTACCGCCGAAAATTTTCTTGACTTTTTCAAGAATGATAAGACTAAGCTTTTTGCTTTAGGTGTACCGTAATTAGAACTATTTTCTTCATTTTAGTCTGCATAGTGTTTTGTTAAAATATTCATCTTAGTTTAAATTTTTAAGTCATACTAATAATTTAAAAACTTTAAGTTAGCTTTGCTACTGTTGAAAATTTTAATATAAAATAAACAATCATAATTCTCCATGATTTGAAGTGTATTGACTTCTTGTGAAACATTTCTTTTATTCAACAATGCAATAATATTCAGCACTTTGTAACAAAAAAGCACTTATTTCCTTTTAAAAATTCCAGCATCATAAAACTGCGAAACAACAAAATCCTTTTTCCAAATAATTAATTTTGAATGGCCACGCGTATAATAAAACAACTTTTGGAAGCCCATTAATCCATTCGATAATATGCAAAGAGCAGTAAATAAAAACTTAGATATAATTTATCCGTAATATTTCGCCATTTTCGGAAACAATCGAAGTAAGAAATTTTTAAAACTTTCAGCTTTTTCACACAGTCTGAGAAATCTATTATTGTTATTGTTATTATCGCTTTTAATAGGTAATTAGTTTGAGTAGATACGATTTTAACGATTCGAGTCATAAAATTTATTTCTCGCGCTATAATAATTTTTAATATTCAGGAAAATATTCTCCCGCCCTCCAAACGATATCATAAACCCTTCATTGAGTTTCTGACATTAAACGCTAGAGGGGGCGAGCTCTGCCTCATAAATTATGCAACAGCAGTACTACCACTAAAGACAAATGGTTCGCATTAAAGCCGATGCTAATTGCGAATTCGTGTTGTCTAGAATCCCTATTATTATCTCTCCTTTATTATGCGCCGTAGATTTACGCCATTTGCTTTAGATCGTACCGTTGACTGAGAAGTACGAATTTTATGACGTTGAATAAGAAGTGCCTTTAAATTTTCAAGAATTTCTTTATTTTTCAACTTTCTAAGGAGGGAGAGAAATTTATTTTCCTCTTAGCGAATAGGATGCGGCTCTTTAACTGTAATGGGCTCTGCTAAATGGGTCCGAAATAATCTTCCATTTGATTAAATCTTTCGATATGAACTCTTCCCTCCCAAACATTGCTCAACCTTCCCCCCTTCATGCAGTTAGTGAGATTTAATTAAATTAAGCAGCTAAGTGAAGATTGGAATTATAAATCTAATCTATAAAGATCCCTAATTTGTAACTTTTTTTTCCCCACCAAAAGTTAACTATATTTGTAAGTATGATAATTGAGTTTGTGAAATCAATTGTTGGGCGTTGCTTAGAAATTCAAATATGACAATGGATTATTTTGAACTAAATGATTACATGAAACAAAATTTACATTATAATATGCCTTTGTGGTATTAATCATTTAACCATTATTAAATTCGCTTTTGTGTGTTCTCGAATTTTTACTGAAAGTGATAATGAGTTGTTAATGGCAGGCCAAAATGGAATATTTTAGTTATATTATCTCATAGTTTGGAATTTATGTTATTCGTGTGGGTTCGAAGGAATTAAAAGCTTAGGGAAACTTTCTACGTTGAAATTCCAGAAATCGCGGGGATTCTTCGTTTTCTTTGTAAGCCCCTTCACTTATTTGATTGCATTAAAATTATGAAATAAATCTAGTTCAGTTTAGAATTCTCGTATCTTTTCATACAATAGATAAAGTTTCAGACAATATCATATAGATCACTTTTTTAAAAAGTGATTTTATGTTATTTATTTTTAATTTTTCAGTTAATTTAAATGAAAAATCGATTAGTAAATCGTTACTTACAGAAAAAATTAGACCAACTTATTGATGTCTTGACCAACTTATTGATGCAAACTTGCTGTAACCTTAATAAAATGTTAAATTGATGTATGTTTCCGTTCGATTTGGAACATAGTATCAAGTAGTCAAGTTCGAAATGGTTTTATTTCCGTCATAATATGGTTTGATTTTGCTCACTACCAAGAAATTTAGTATATCCTGACACCAAAAATGGTGACATTTACACCAAAAATGATGTAATTAAAGACCAAAAATAGTTTCTTGTGTATCACAAATGTTCCGTGGCACTTCTTTTGGTGTAAAGTATCATTTTTGGAGTTTAGTAACACCAAATTCGAATTAGGCTAAATGAAACAGAAGCGACATATTTTAAAATTATTTAATATAATTGACATTATTATTTAATAAAATTAAAAATATTATTTTAAACCTTTTTGCGAGAACATAATTATCTTTACAACACGCAACTAACTATTTAAATGTACTTTTGTAAGAGTAAACTTCTATTTCTGTGGAAAATTTAGCAGCAAGGCTAGACGGCAACAAACTTACACCTTCTTGTGCTCGGTGGTAGACGTTACCATATATGGATTTCCAAATCACTTTGGAAATCCATATATGATAACGACCATGCCCTGAATAATTTAAACAAGTGTGAGCATAAGCATTCTCTTTTATTGATGTTTAGATTTAAAAACATACTTTAAAGTGTAACATGAACGCTTGATTCGGTACTAGAGTTCGAAGAGTTGTTACACCACACTTTTTAAAGTGTATAGTATGTTGCTTAAAATTTACTGTGAGTCAATGTGCCGCAAAATTTCTAGCGAGAAATAGTTTTACCTTAGTTAACTATTTGTTGATAGTTATTATTATTAATACTAATACTATTTATTTTGCAAGTAAGTTAATAACTAGACACATTTTTCAAAGTGCAATGCTACATTTACAATTTAAACACCCGTTTTAACTAGAATGCAATACAATTGGAAAAGCAAATTGTCGCATTGATAGTGTTTCAATTAGACATATCCTTAAACAAACCTATGATTTTCTTTTAGTCCTTCCTCCCATCCTATTGATCGATGAATTGGCAACATTTACATCAATTCACTCACTCATCAACGATTAGTCATATACAATTCTACATCACCCCCTTTAAAAGGGGGTTCACTATATCCTCATTGTATTGCGGGGATGGATTCAATACATCCACCCTCTTGTGTTGAAATTGCCATAGACAAGAGAGGCTTTTGTGTAGACCGGCAGGGCTATGGAAGGGGTTTGTTACTGGGAAGACCTCTTCTGAGGTAATGAGATGTCTATTATCGTAATACAGGAGAGCTCCCCAAATGTAATGGTTTCTTCCTAATCTGATTATTAGTCTTAAAATGTAATTTGTAAAATTCATTCCTTTAGGAAGAGCAGTGATGGGATGATATTGATATCTAAGGCAATTTTCTAAAAGGCTTTTACATTAAGGACGTAGTAGAAAGATGTTGCCAATAGAATTTTCTAATAAAATTAGACTAATATTATCGGAATTCTCATGTACGAATGGGATGATTAATATGCTCTGATTCACATTTTGACAAATCGGTATGATTTTGAAGTTTTGGTTTCTAAGCTTAGGAATTCGATTATTTTGATCGATTAAATATATTTTCAACGTCTTAAGTGTGGTAAGCTGGAAACCAAACTTAACTATTAGCTAAACTCTTTCTATCTATTATACTCTGGGCAGTTGCTATAAATGCCTGTTTTTAAATTGACCTCTGAAATCTGCTAGTCGACTTGTTGTAAGCTCTTGGCCTGTTCCGTTTGCCTATTAGTTGACCTGCTATTGTATAACTAGATATGCAATATTGGATTATGAATTATTGATTACTAAGTTTAGAAATTCGGTTATTTTAGTCGATTAAAGATATTTTCAACATCTTTACTGTAGCAAGCTGGAAATGTAACTTAACTATTAGCTAAACTTTTTCCATCTATTACATTCTTGTCAGTTAGAAAGAGTTTAGCTAATAGTTAAGTTAGATCTATTATACTCTGGGCAATTGCTATAAATGCAAATTTTAAATTGACCTCTGAAATCTGCTGGTCGATTTCTTGCAAGCACTTGGCCTGTTCTGTTTGCTTGTTAGTTGACTTGCTATTGTATGCTTGACCTCGCGCATTAGTTAAACATAATTTAATGTCAATTATAAGTTAATCTCAGTATATTTTTGCCAGATTTAAATTATTAGAGTATTCATTGACTTTAAAACAAATCTATTGCCCATAAAACAAAATCCAATATCAAATAAGTGAATTTGGTGTTTGAAATTAAGCAATTTTTCATCGTAGCTAGAAAATGGTTTGGAGTTGATAAGGAATGAACTTTGATGAATTTCTGAATAACGAGGACGTTTTTTTTTTCTTTGCTGTTAGCTATTGAATAAATATTATATTACGATATTTACCGTTAATATTGATTTGTATAAGGCGTTTACTTACTGGAGACTAGTATCAACTATTAATAAGATAGAAGACTAATTCATAGATGTTTGAATGAGAGGATTGAAATTTGTTCGAACATATATTACATAATTTTACATTATTTGACTTCTCGATCCTAAATTTACTGAAAAAAATATACATAATTTTCAAATTTAATATTTTCAAAATTCCCATAATCCCTGTCCCAGAATTTACAAAACTGGGAACTTACAACTCGAGAAGAAGTGAAGTGATAATAAAGATTTAATTGGATACTTTTAAGCAATGTCACGTATGTGTGTCGAACCTGATTAGCGTACGAATAGACAAATGCTTAGATTTACTTACGATGACGTTACTTGCAGGTATCCAGTTAGGTTATTAAACATGCCTAACAGTGCCCACCTTTTTAATTTTCACAGTACGGTTACTCTCTCTAAAAGTTTCAAATACAGTTAACAATTAACATTATATCATTTTACATAAATATTATTTATCTTCGTGACGTTAATATTATATAGATTTTCCAAGGTATTATTGGCAGTTATCATAGATTGCATTTTTATTATTTAGCATCAGAAAAAGGATGTTGACTTTATAAATATTTGATATGTTACTATTAGATGTTGATTTACTGATGGAATACAGTTATGATATTAGTTCTTGGTGTGTATTTAAAGTTAACCAATACAATTGTAAAAGTCGGTGGGAGTTGTTGATGTAAGCTCACTTATTCAAATTTTTGTTTATTATAGTGCAAAAAAATGATTGAGCAGATTATTAACAAATATGGCTTTTGCCTGATGTGTTAATTTTTCAAACGCTCTAAACTTTAAAAATCTTTGCTAGTTCTTTAGGAATTATTCTCTTTACACATTTTCCCCATTGAATTATCTAAAGGAAACGTTTGTTACCTAGAAAGGAAACTAGGTTTTTAACACCATTTTTTAGTTCTTTAATTTAAATCAGATGAATCGGGTGTAATTTTCATGCACGGTATATCACATTAAATATCTCCATATGTTTAATATCCATTCATCTATTATGCTACAATTAGGTTTTAACTCATAATATATAACAGATAATAAATAATATTATGTTCGTATGTAAAGATAATATGTAAGATTATTTTTTAAATAATAATACAATAACATTCATTCTTTTATTTCACAAATGTATTAAGTTATAAGGAACTATTTATTCACTATTTAAAGAGAGAAAGCTGAGGAAATATTGTGTGTCTGATATTCTGATTTCCTTTGAATTTCTTTATATGAAAAGAAGAACTTTGATAAGAAAAAAATTTCAAAAGATTTTATTTTATGGTAAAAACTGAAAAAACTTTTATATACTCCATCAAAGAAAACAAGATACTTTTGACAACACCTCAAACTGTTTTTCTCACTATTTCTTCATGTTTTTCAACCCCTCTTCACGCCCGAAAAACGATAGAAAAAGTGAAAAACTGGTATTTTTCCTCCCGCTTAATATAAAAAGACTTCCTTACGTCAGAACCATTCATTTTTGTGATTTTGTAAAATTGGGAATTGAGGGGGGGGGGGAGTACTAAGTTTCCAACTTAAAATAAAAATATATATATATTACTTAGTTCGAAAAATTTTCCCTTCAACAATTTTTTTCCCTATCGACTTTTCTATTACTGAGTGTTTAACAAATTATAAAAAGGGAAAAAAAATCCACTTTAAAAACTTCTTTCCACTTTGATTGAAGATTTTGTGATTGGTTCTGGTTTCTTCTTTCACGGCGATTTGATGAAATGGCATGACAGTTTTGACGTTAATCCGTAATTTGATAAAAAAAAATTTCTCTACCCTCGTTCTATTTAGAACGCTTTTATTTATTTAATATTTTTATCATGATGAGTAAGACATCAAATTATATTTATCCTATTTTGATTAAAGATCTTTATTTAGTAGTTCTGATTGAAACTTAATAATAAATGTTTTGATTTTCCATTTCGTAATTTAAAAAAAATATATCATAGATTTTTTTTGATTTTCCATAGACCTAAAAGCGAAATGAAAAGCTTTTAATACTATTTGTTGTTGAGTCTATTATGTCGCATAAAACATGAAGATGAATAGCAATTAAACTTGATTAAAAAATTAAAACGATTTTTATTTCTCAATATTATGTATTCCATTTCGGTTTTTTATTGCGTTAAATTCGAAAATCATTATTGATTTCGTTATGTAAGATAAAATAGCGAAAGATAACATTTCTTTTTCTGTTGCAAAAGATTTTTTTAGCAAGTTTTAAATACTTTTATATGGCTGATTTCAAATCTGCAATCGGTTTCTCACTCCAAGCTACTTTTTTGAAATGACATTTTTAATCTATTTTTGCAGAAATGTGCAAGTTTAGAAACGTTATTTATAGCAGAAGGTAACGTAAATGTTTAGGGAATTAGGACAAATCATCAGGATTAGAATTAGTGAGGAACCCATGCCCGGAAATGTCATCATACGCCGCTAGAAGCACTTCCCTATTATGAACTGTTTCCTCGTCTTCTTCTGAACAGTTCATTATTGGAAAGCACCCCTAGTGGCGTATGACGTTATTTCAGACTTTGTTTCCTATGCAATTTTAAATCTGATGATGTGCTCTAATTCCCCTAGAAGTTTACCGCAACATTTACTTGGCTTCCTTTTAATAATATACATTTCTACAAAACTTGTTTTAAACTTGTTCATTTCTGCAAAAAACATTTCTAAAAAATCTGTAGCTTTAGTAGCAAAACTAATGTAAGATTTGAAATCTTCACACGCGAATCATGCAATATTTCTAAAAATGCAACAAAAAATTTGTTCCCCTGGGTAATCGTTATATAAGATATAAAATTTTATTAATATTTTTCTCAAACTAACAAAATTTAGATAATAGTTTTAATGCCAAGATTTTTTTTTTTTTTTCAATTCCATAAAAACTTATATGCCTCTCACGAATTAAAAATATCTAAAAAGAAATTGTTTTTAATATTTCTACGGATAAACCAATATGACATGCTGATCAAGGATATAAATCAATTTAAAGTAATTTTTAATTCAAAAAACTTTATGTATTGCTAACTTCATAAACTTTAAAAACAAATTTAAACGCCTTAATTTCAAAACCATAGCTTATATCTTAGTTACTAATAGAGCAATGTTCTTAAATTCTTCCAATTTATTATAAAATGTTTTTCTTTAAACCATATTTTTAGAGTATTTATTACTAACAACAGTATTGATATTTTAGTTACTAACATAAAGCAGGATCCTTAAATTCTTCTTAAGTTAAAATGCGTTTTAAAAAAACACTTTTCAAATATTTACTTTTAACTAAATGCTAATATCTTACTGACAGAGCAATGTACTTAAATTCTTCATAATATAAAATGATTTTTTTTTAAGAATATACTTTTTAAATATTTACTATTAACAAAGTACTAATATTTTAGTCACTGACAGACCACTGTTCTTCAATTCCGAAACGCATTTTTCTTTAAACTATATTTTAAAATATTTACTACTCACAGAGTAATGATATTTTAGTTATTAACACAAAGCAATGTCATTTAATTCTTCATAATTTAAACTGCGTTTTTCATGCGAACATGTTTTTTAAACATTTAATATTAATAGAGTTCTACTATCTTAGTTACTACAAGAACAATACCTTTAAATTCCTCCTCTTTTGAAATACGTTTTTTTTTTCAAGACTATATCTCTCAAGTAGTTACTGATACAGAATAACTTATAGTGATTTCTAACATAACGTTGGTTTCTTGCTCTGTTAAATTTCTTAACGTCTATAGAGAAAGTGCAGTATCTTTGTTGTGTTTGGAGAATAGTTGAACAACTTAATTAATTTAATTCATATTGACATTTGTAATGCATTTGTTTTAAACTTAATAACAGGATGTTACGACTCATTATAAATTAAAATTTGTACCGAAATTAAGGAATTTTTGGTACAAAGTTAACACTTTATCAAAGACAAATATTTGATTTTCAGACGAACTGTGTCTGATTTCATATTTAATTTTCAAGGCAATCAATCCTTCAAGATATCCATGATACAAATATGCATTTTTTCTTTGTTACAAATAATTTTTTTTACATCTCGCTCTGTTACATTTCTTAATGCGAGTAAGTAACAAATGGTTTCTTGGTTGTGCCTGGCCTAAAACGAAAAGAAATATTTTGAGAATAGTTGAACGTTTGCTATTTAATATTTTTAAAAAAAAGTTTTTGCTCAAATTGACATTTGTATTACTTTTATTTATAAAAAAGTTCTAAAATTGGCCTATTTTTAATTCTAAGCACGGTGTATTTCTCTTTAAGGCAAACTTTCAAAATACTTCTAAAGAATTTTTATGTTTCTTATAAAATCGAACATCAAAAGTATCCAATTTTTTTATAATTTTCACCTTTTTAAATTCCACTTTTTCCTCTTTATTTTAATTGAAGTGCAATACTTTTAAAACTTATTTTCCAGTGAACTTTTAACAAAAAAAAAAAGATTCGTACTCTTTTTCTGAAAATCAATTTTAAATCCACGCGTCTACTTTTCATCAAAAAAGATATCTTCTGTTATATATGCATATGTCTGTAAGGATAAATCCTGTAAATTGAGTTTTTTCTTTATGTATTCTAGGAATTAGATCTGATACAAATTCTAGCTTTTATTTACACTGTCCTGATCAAAGCCCGAAGTCAATTTTTTACTGTAACGGACCTATTCCCAAACATAGAGGAAAAATATATGTATATATCTATATATTCATTGATTCTCATCCGCCCCCTAGTATATATATATATTCGTGAAACCCTCCACCCCCTGAATATATACCCTTTCAACTCCCTCAGAAGAAACTTCATATTTTCATATGAGATGGGACTTCAAAAACATATAATTTAGTTTGTAAATAAGTAACAGAAGAGTCAGGGGAAAAATAACGTTCGATACTTCTCAACCCGGGATGCATTCCGAAAGAAAAAGAATTGAAATAGAAGAGAAAAAAATAAGAGTGGAATAAGAATTCTATTCGAGTTAGAAACTGAATATCGATTTTTGTTCCTTTTTTCAATTTATAACCCAAATTCCATTTATGGAGATACGTCTTTTAGCCTCAGCAAAAATATTATTACGCAGAGTTTTGGATTTTCTTTTCTGTCTAAAAATTTATAGCCCCTTCTATCGATTTTAGTCCTATTTTTAATAACAAAAAGGAATGCTTTGAAAAATTCCTTTTCCTTTCTATTTTATTATTCTTGTTTATTTCTTTTTTTAAAGTTCTACATATACATGCAGTACAGATACATTCGTTTGTGTTTTTGCATTTGTACGTTTTAAACTTTTGGAATATTCTTTTTTTTTTTTTTTTTTTTTTTTACCGTTCTCTTTTTGCTGAGTTGCGCTTGTTATAACTTCCGAATAGGAATTTGAATTGGAATTTTGACTACTTCTGTGCATGTTATTATATGGTCATGAGATCTCGTCAGATCTATGTATACATTTTTTTTATTTTTTATTTCGAAAGCAATGAATTTGAAATCTAACAAAGTTTACGTTATGAAAAATATTCTGTTACGGCTTGTAACTTTGACAGACCTTACGAGTGATCGAAATTTTCATTTTCTCGAAAAAATTTAATATAATCACTTTATATGTTACTTTATTTTTTATGGAATGCGAAAGTCATTTAATTTGTTACTTTATGGGATGCGATTGCAATTTCAGCAAGTGGTTGAGAGTTCTTGAACCTTTTTTTTTTTATCAAGGAAGTTAAGTTTGTGACTGTTCTAAGACCTTTTAAGACTTTCTTGTCAAAATACGTACTGCCAAACACTTCAAATATAAAATTTTTATCACCTTTTGAACATCTTTAAATTACGTCAGTAGTTGTATTTTTTGTTGAAAATTACGTTTTGAAGTTTGAATTTCTTTTATATTGTTCTATTTTACTGAATTGGTTTGGAATTTATATTAGAATTATGATTGCTTCTGTGTATGTTTTGTTATCATATGATCATGAGATCTCATAAATATATATATATATATATATATATATATATATATATATATATATATATATATATATATATATATATATATATATATATATATATATATATATATATATATATACAACAAATCTGCCCTTCAGATGCCTGTATGACGAAAGGTCATTCTCCAGGTGGACTTTGGAAAAAAATTCTTATTATCATTTTATATGTTACTTTATATTTTATGGAATGGGAAAGTTACTTAATCATTAAATTTGTTATTTTATGGGTAGTTATTGCCATTCCAGCAAGTGGTTGAGAGTTGTTAAAGCTTTTTTATCAGGTTTGACAAGTTTATGACTGTTCTAACCTTTAAAACTGTGACGTCGAAAAACTTACCGAATACGTTCCGCTAAACACTTCAAATAAAAAAAATTTGTTTTGAGCAATTTTAAATTACGTTAGTTGTAGTGTTTTTTGATGAAAATTATATTTTAAACTTTTTGAACTTCTGATTAGGAATTTAAGTTAAAAAAAACCATGAACTTGAAATCTGACAAAGAATACGTTATGAAAAATATTCTGTATCGAATTGTAATTTTAACAGACTTTAGAATTGATCGAAATTATCATTTTCCCAAAATATAATATTATCATTTGATAAGTTACATTATTTTTTACAAAAAACTAATGTTATTTTATCATTATTTATTTATTTTTTTATGAGATGTAATTTCAATTTCAGCAAGCGGTTGAGTAGTGAGCAAATTATCAATTTCAGTTTGCCACATAACATTTGAAAGTGTACAAATTTAATTTAAAAAAAGTTTATTATTAAATAAAGGACATTTAGGCAATATTGTTATTCATAGAGTTTGCATATTTGCTAGTAGACAAAACTTATTCAAAATTTAAATATATTTTGAAAAATTAAAAAAAAAAGTTTTAAAATTATTATTTCTGATATTTTTGCAGTATTAGTACACCGTAAAAATTTCTGAATCAAATTATGGTAAGAAGTACTGGTACCCTGAGTAAAATTCATTTTACTGTGAAATTAATTTTTAACGTAGATTTTAAACTGTAATTTTTTAATGAAATATTTATTTATATTTACAGTGTTTCAAAGATTTTACAGTAAGTATTATTGTAAAGATTACGATAGATCAGATTTTTTGTTCCGTAACATTTTACGGTAAAAAGTAGAGACACCTTGAGTGCCGGTACTTTTTACCGTATTTTTTTACAATCTAGTTCAAGAGTTAGCCACATTATGTTGTATTAATAAAAAGATAAAATTTGAAATCAATAAGAGTCAACCAATATATACTCATTATTTATAAATAAGAAAAAACTCTAATTTCCTCATGAAAATGAGTTTAAATTCCATGTCACTCACAATATATTCGCGAAATAATGCTGATAATTTTACAGTTTTAGTAAATTTTACAGTCGTATGAATATGACAATCGAGTGTTGCAATGTGGTATAAAATAAATTATAAAATATTTTTAAAAAAAACAACAAAATATAATTTGAACTAACAATTCGATCGAAATAACCGCAAAACAAAATCAACAAAAATCAACAAAATATTCACAATACCGTGTTTTAGGAAAAAATTCAATTTTTCAGTTATATTAAGAAGTTTAGAGACGGTTTCAATTTCATCAAGAAAACAACATTGATTAACTTTTTTCAACTTTCTTTAACGTGTCTAAAATTTTACTTACACTGTAAAAAATTTCAAATCAAATTACAGCATGAAGTACCGGCACTTTGAATGCATCATCCGTAAAATCCATTTTACCGTAAAATCTATTTTCATTGCAATATTTATTTAATTTGAGTGATTCAGTGATTTTACCTTTTTTTAAATTTTTTTCATGTTCTGGTAGAAATGAGTTTTACGGTAAAAGTACATTTTACCGTAATTTGATCCAGAATTTTTTACAGTATCAGATTCTCAAGTATTTACTGAAGTTTAAGAAAAGCACAAAGAGTATTTAAATGCAAATATTTTCTTGACAAAATGCGACGAAGTCTTAGAATTTAATTTTCTTTGGAGCTAAATTTGAAAACAAAAAGAAATACTATGTTCTTTTGTATGCATAAAATCATGTTAATGACTTGAAGTTGCTTCAAGTCATTAACATGATTTTATAGGCAAGTAAATCTGTCTCTTTTTAAAATCGTACTAGCTTTTTTTTTCTTTAAATAAAGGAACTTAATTTTTTGGATTTCTACCATAAAAATTATTTTAACCCCAAAAAAAGTTTTATTAAAAAACTTTTGTCGGAGAAAATCTTTTAGACCCCTTAACATAAAAACATATTAAATTCATGTAATTTTGAACAATTTATTGAATTTTACATCAAAAAAGGAAAATAAATAAAAACGTAAAGAAAATATCAACAATGTACAACAAACATAGATAAATCATTAAAACGAGATTCTTTATTACCGTCAAAATAAAACTCCTCAGAAAAGAGGGTACATCTTATATTCCCCTCTTCCCTTTCTCCCTGAGCCCTTGATTTCCGGGATTAGATTCTTTATTTTGATTTATGTCAATTATTATCGAAGTTAACTAAGCGGAACGACAGACATGGTTTCATTTTCGGGAATTTATGATCCTCTCTCTCTTCTTCGAGGAATGTTCCTATTCTTCATTCACAATATCCCGAATGCATAAATATCGTTTTCAAGGCATTAGTTCTCATAAACTGTCCGCGTAGTTTGTTCCGAAAGTGCATTGATATCTGATACAGATATATAACATGGATTCGTTTTTATCTGATACAGTATATCTAGCTCTCATTACAACGAATCCAATTGCAACAAGTCTGCTGAAACATCATTACGAATGGATTTTTTTTTCTATTGTTTTTATCAACACTGCGAATTAAAAAATAATGTTTTCAATAAATAATGTTACAATAAATGTAGTTACAATGTGCAGAAAACAAAATTCGTAGAAATTCTTAGATTTTATTATCAATTTTCCGCATACATAAATATCGTTTTTATCTGATTCAGTATATCTAGCTCTCGTTACAACGAATGCAATTGCAACAAGTCTGCTGAAACATCATTACAAGTGGATTTTTTTTCTATTGTTGTTATCAACACTGCGAATTAATAAATAATGTTTTCAATAAATGATGTTACAATAAATGTAGTTACAATATGCAGAAAACAAAATTCGTAGAAATTCTTAGATTTTAATATCAATATTCCACATACATAAATATCGTTTGCAAATTTTGTTAAATTGGAAATATTCGAGTAGTTTGTTCCGAAATGCATTGATATCTGATACAGATATATTATGTCGTTATTTATTTGCGATCTAGCTCTCACTACAACGAACACAGTTGCGACTAGACAGCTAAAACTTCGTTACAAGTGGGGTTTTTTTACTGTTATTATCTACATTGCAAATTAATGTATTCAAGGTATACTGATCATGAGCAATCTACATGTTTTGTTCAAAATGCATTACAGTAAGCCTAAGAAAGAAGTGATTGGTTTTTATTATCAATATTTCCAAATACTAAATACATGCTAACAATCGTTGTTAAACTAAAACCTTATTCGAGTAATTCGCTCCGAAAAGCAATGGTATCTGATGCAGATTTATAACATGCATTAATTTTTATCTAATGCAAAACATCTAGCTCCATTAATCTCTTATTATAACGAATGCAATTGAAGCAAGTCTCCTAAAACTTCGTTACAAGTGAGTTACTGTAATTATCTACGTTGCAAATTAATAAATAATGTTTTAAAGACTTACTGGTCATAAACTACCTGCGTGATTTATTCCAAAATAGATTTACAACAAATGAAGTTACAATGGGCATTAAAAAAAAACTTCGCTAAAGTCCTTAGTTTTTATTAATATTCTAAATACCAAATACGTAAACATTGTTGACAATCGTTGTTAAACTAAATATATTCTAGTAGTTTGTTCTGAAATGCATTGATATCTGATCCAGATACATTACCTATCTATTCTCTTCCCGCCAGCTGGCACGTAAGGCCTCAAGTCTCTTTTTCCAGGCACCACTGTCCTAAGCCAGTCCTCTTGCCTCCTCCCATCCATTTCGTTTTGCTTTGCACAGATTTTGGTGCATGTATCTTTGCCAAGTAAGTCACGGCCTTTATCTTTTGAGTATTCCATCAGGTCTCCAAGTAAGTGCGATGTTAGCAGGGCTATCCCAGTTTTAGACGAAGGATATGTCCAATCCATCTCCATCTTCTCCTCAAATTTTCCTCATAAATGGGTGATATATTATGTAGTTTTGCATTCGCTACAGTTTATCTAGCTCTCGTTCATTACTAAAGCTTCGTTTCAAGAATTTTTCTTCATTATTATTATCTAAATACCAAATTAATAAAATTTTCAAGACATAACCGTTAAAAAATTACTAGTTGTTATGTTCCAAAAGGTTTAAATATTTGGTATAGATTTGCAATTTGTATATCTTCTACAATCGATCTATTTCTCGTGACAATAAACATGGTTGCAATAGACATACAGTAAATTTCATTAAAAAACTCTTTTATTTATTTTTATTATTCAAAATATATAAATATCATTTACAAACCATTTGTTCTGGTTAAACTAAAAATATCCGTGTAGTTTGTCCCGAAATACATTAATATCTTATACAAATATATTACATTAGTTTTTACAACGAATATAATTATAGTCTGCTGAAACTTCGTTACAGGTGTTTTTTTTTTTTTTTTTTTTTAATTAATATTATATATATTCTAAATTAATAGATAATGTTCGTCACGCGCTGTTAAAAATTCCGGATTAAATTAATAAAAATTCCTGATCAAATAAAAAGTACCAGCATTCTGGGTACCGGTACTTTTCAACGTAAAATCCATTTTAATCGGAACATATTACGGGACAAAAAAAACTTATATACCGTAATTTTTACTGTAATAACTACCATAAAATCACTGAATCACATCACTCTCATTAAATAAATATTACTTCAAAAATTACGATATCATATTTTTCCTTAAAACGGATTTTACGGTAAAATGAATTTTACGGATGATACACCCAAAGTGCCGGTACTTTATACTGGAATTTTTTACAGTGTAAACAATCTTCGCATTTTGTTTCGAAATGCGTTTGCATCTGATACAGATATGAAATTTTTATTGTCGAATAGCATTGAATGTCGTATAATAAGTCTGCAACAACTTTTAATGCTTGCTTATTTTTATTACTAATATTTCAAATACATATATATCGCAACAGACCCTCTAAGTTTATGAAAAAAAATAACAGTAAGAGTTCAATTTGAGATAATATTATGAGAATGAGGAAATTACGTAACTTTAAGTAATTTGCGTGTAATAATCTTGAATTCTAGATAAAATAACTACATTTGCGAATCAAAACAAAAATAACTTAATCTGTTGTGACGTGACTTTTACCTACCCATTAACAATAATTTAATTCCATTCTGTATGTAATATATATCCCATATCTCAACATGCTTAATCTATCATGCGAAAAGTATGAATCATTGCTCAGCTGAAACACGTGAAAGGTATGATTAATTTGTAAAGCCGAACGCAACGTATGATGAATTGTACCTTCAAACACTTGAACAGTATGATTAATAATATCCATAGTAGGTTCCGAATTCACTATCTGGCTATTAAATATACCATAGTATATTCGTCTATGGAATTAAATATTCCACCAAACTAGTAAACTATACAATCAGTTTAAAGGAATGTATAATCAACTTGGAAGTCCAATACAAAGTAATAAATTTAAAATCAATATTAGAGGGATACTTGATTAACTGTGAAAACAACTTAGATAATTTCCTTTCGGTTGTTTTCTCCTGTAATTTGCATTTTTATGAGTTATCTACATAAAATTATGAGGTTAGTTAAAATCTTTCCACTTGTATCCTCTACAGATCACTATCGTGTGTAGAGTTGTTTTTTGAAAACTCTGTCAAAACATGAAATGACCCTTTTTTGCAAACAATATGTAATTTTTATAACTATTATGGACTTGAAACAGTTGTGTCAAGTTTAACCTATTTTAAGCCAGTGACCTCTACGCTAATTTTAAAAATAACGTAAAACGTCAATGGGGTGAAAAACTACAATCAAGTGAAAATTAAAATCATTTGTGATCTAATATTTTTAATCTTTAATAATGTTACTGAGAGACTGATGTGAGCTCGTTAAAATTTGCGAAAATCAAGAATTATTTATTGATTTTGGTAATTTTCATTAATGTGAAAAAATCTCACCAAGTTGGTGATTTTTAAAAAAAGTTTTATAATTTTTAAAATATTTAAATTATTTGTTCGTTCTGGAGCCCATATTATTCCTTGCTATAAGATGATATATATATAGTTTCAAATTACAGCTTTGCTTCGAATAAGTCGCTTAAACTGAGGTTTTTTTTATTTTAATTGACGAAAAAGCGTTCAAAAACACTGTTAAGGCAAATTTTCTAAACGATATAAATCAATGGGCCTAAATAAGTTCAAAACATTAATTAATTTTATTAAAAAATAACTATAATAAATTAATATATGGCATGGTGAATAATTTCCTAATGATTAATGGTATGTTATGGCCTAAATTAGAGTTAATAAAAAACTAATAACATACTAAATGTCTACCGCTCCAAACTCGCTTTCGCTCATGGAACAGCAAAAGCAGTTATTTCCTAATTGCTTTTTCGCTACTAGATACTAAAACATATAGTCAACCGTTCTTGTTTAAGCAATATGCCCGTACATAAACTAGCATTCTTGTTTAAGCAATATGCTCATACGTAGACAAGCGTTCTTGTTAAAGCAATATGCTTGTACATCGACCAAAAATGTCTTGCAATACAATACTACTTTGAAAGTGAACTATAAAGCTCAAAATTATTGAAAGTAGCCAAACAAACTTTAGTTAAAATTAACATCGATATTTCTCCTTTGTTCTAGTATATATAAAAAAAAATATGTTGAACTTACCAAATAGAAAGAGTGAAGTCTTACTTGTTTTCTTTAAACAAGTAAAGGAAGAACAAAAAACCATATAAGTTTATCTCAGTTACATGTTTCTCCTTTACAACTGAAACATGCTCGATATCAGAAATGAAAATTTTGCACTATATATTAATCAAATGTCTTTATGTTTATTTGTCAATAAAAAAAATAATAATTAATAGTTTGACTCTGATAATTAGCATTTGCTGTTTTTGCTCATGTATATTTTTTAGCAATCATTACACATTGAAATTATAACTAATTTCTCATTTCTAATCGGTAAAAGCAATAATTTTCATTGTTTATTTATTTCATATTTTGCTATTTCATTGAGTCTTGCAAGTGGTAAGAAATAATACATGTATATTTCTTTTACTAATTACGCTTATTTTGGCCTTCTGTATTTTGATTGGTTGTAGTTTCAGGTAAAGAAAATACACATTCATGTTTGAAAAAATTTACAAAATATTGTCATTTCTATCAGTTGCCAACGGGAAGCAAAGATGATGAAAACTGGATTACGTCATCAACTCCTAACTTGAACCTTCTTTGGTTCCAATAATAACAAATTATTTTTATTTTTTGAATTATTTACAACCTCCTTTTCTTCTTTTTTTTTCCCCTTTTCTCTCATTAAAACTCAGAAAAGTTCTTTCTAAAAAAATTCATCTCCCTCTATTTTTTAGTCCTGGCTTTAAATAAATGAACCTATGCTTTTATGTTTCTCCAAGACTCTTATCATGAAGTTTTAAGTCAAAATGGTTCATTCTATTGATAAGTTATTTAAAAATCGTAGAGATATAAAAACGTTACATTAAAAAAAAAATTATAACTTTATTTTTATCACATATTTTGAATTTTATATATAGCTAATTATTTACTATTCAAAAAAATTTTGCTTTTATTTTTCTTTAATTTTGTATTGGACATTAAGATTAAATAGTAAATTCTATGAATGAGACAATTAAAAATATAGTAGAGGAATAAAAACACTTAAATTAAATGAATTTCTAATTTAATTTTTTTTTCATTGCTCTTATCTTGGAGATTAAACCGAAATGGAACATTGTGTGGATAAAACATGTAAAAGTTGGAGAGAAATAAAATCATTAAAATTAAAAATACTATATAAAACTATGTTTTGTTTGCTATACTTTGTAACTTATATTGGTCAAACCTACATGTTCAGGATTAAATCATCATAATTTTTGATTGTAAAATACCTACGTTTTGTATCTGGAATTTTTAATCAAAGAATTTCAAACCACAACATTCTCTAGATTGCTCATAAACAACTTTCTGTAGGGCTAATTACACAAAACAGTTAAATTAGTTCAGGAGCATACCCTACTTCAAAACTAATATTAGAAATGAGAAGGATCAACAACAAAATCTTTCATATTTACTTAATTTCGAATGAAAGAATACCTTCCATTTTGTTTAAGAATTAGATTCCATTTGAAAACAAATGGAATAGAAATAATTCTAAAAACGGGAATTACAGTTAAGCAAACATTTAGACGAAAAGCGCCGTATATTATCATAAAAGGTGTTTCACATATCATACTAAACTCATTATTATTTCCAAATTTAATGGACGTTTTAGCATTTTTGAACAAAGAGAGAGAAAAGCAATTCGAACACTGGGAAGGGGAGGTTGGCTAATGAATTTTATAAATAAATAACGACAACGAAGCGGGATAGAATCTTTGTTCCATTAGTTTTCTAGAATATTTTGAAGAAACAGAGAGCAAAAGTTTTAATAACGTAAACAAATTACTTATTTATTCAGTAAAAGACGTTTTCCAACGCCATGGAGAGAGATGAAATTAATTAGAGAGAATGCTAAAGCAGCTCAGTTTTGATATTCCAGAAAGAGAAATAAGTTTTAATATATGTTAGATAAAAGGGAATTATTGTGGACGCAAGACACGGAATAATAATTTGTTCGCAAGATTATAAAAGAGTTAATTATGGCGTTTGATGTAAAAATAATGCATTAGCATCAATATTATATCCTAGAATATTTTAGTAACATTTGAAGTTTTTTTTTTTTTCCTTTTTGGATTCGGGAAATATTTTTGAGAAAAACTCTCTTAAATGTTGTGTCAAGACACAAAAAAATTCTAATGTATGATACTATTGAAATAAGAAAATACTTTTATAAGTTTTTATTTAAGTAAAATAATTTAGGAATAAAATTAATTATATAATGCTAAAGCTGCTGAGTTTAGATGTTTAGGAAGAGAAATAACTTTTAACACATTTTATCTATAAGAAAATTATTATAAGAGCAAGACACGGAGAAATAATTTTTTCGCAAGATTATAAGAGTTAGATACAGCGTTTGATGTTATCCTCTGGTAGAAATAATACCTTAACATCAATATAATATCCTAGAATATCTTAATAAACATCCGAAGTATTTGTATGAAATATTTTTGAGGAAAATTATCTTCTGCAATAGCATTCAAGACATAAAAAGTTAATTACCTGAAACTGCAAAAAAAAAATTTATACTTTTCAAAAAATACTTTTCATGCTTCTATTTTCTGTTAAATCACATCATGCAATTTTAAATAGTATCATGCATTTTTAAACAGTATCATGCATTTTTAAATCTTAGCCACTCTGAAACAGTTGGCAATATTTTATACTTTTTTGAAAACTATCTTTAAAAATAGTTTCAAGATACAAAATGAAAATTGTATTCATTATCCACAGTGTATAATTCCGTTATACACTATAAATAATTCCGGATCGAAGTACAGTAAAATGTACTGGCACCTTGAGTGCAGCATTTTACCGTAAAATTTCATACCGTAATTTTTACAGTAATATTTATTTAATTACTGTGATTCAGGATTTTACAGTTATTTCTGCAAAATTATTGACTTTTTTTTTATCATTTTGTAAATATAGATTTCACGGTAAAAAGTGTACTGGCTCCCTGAATGCTGATACTTTTTACTGTAATTTGATCCGGAATTAAATTTTTTACAGTGTACCACCTATTGATCACTTGAGTTTTGAATGCAGCTTAAATAAGCTATCTAATTTTGAATACATTCTTATTATGAATTTACTTCAGAAAAATTCTGGAGTAGAGTTTCTGGAGCTCTTGATTCTAATAAAATTTAACTCATACTAGATGAGATAAAATTACACATAATTTTTTAAACATATTTCAATGTATTTTTCACGATCGTAAATTTCTTATATCTTAAAAAATAAGCTATCTAATTTTGAATACATTCTCATTATGAATTTATTTCAGAAAACTTCTGGAGTAGAGTTTCTGGAGCTCTTGATTCTAATAAAATTTAACTCACACTAGATGAGATAAAATTACACATAAATTGTCACATTTTTTTTAACATATTTCAATGTATTTTTCACGATCGTAAATTTCCTATATATCTTAAAAAATAAGCTATCTAATTTTGAATACATTCTCATTATGAATTTACTTCAGAAAACTTCTGGAGTAGAGTTTCTGGAGCTCTTGATTCTAATAAAATTTAACTCACACTAGATGAGATAAAATTACACATAAATTGTCACATTTTTTTTAAACATATTTCAATGTATTTTTCACGATCGTAAATTTCTTATATCTTAAAAAATAAGCTATCTAATTTTGAATACATTCTCATTATGAATTTACTTCAGAAAACTTCTGGAGTAGAGTTTCTGGAGCTCTTGATTCTAATAAAATTTAACTCACACTAGATGAGATAAAATTACACATAAATTGTCACATTTTTTTTAAACATATTTCAATGTATTTTTCACGATCGTAAATTTCTTATATCTTAAAAAATAAGCTATCTAATTTTGAATACATTCTCATTATGAATTTACTTCAGAAAACTTCTGGAGTAGAGTTTCTGGAGCTCTTGATTCTAATAAAATTTAACTCACACTAGATGAGATAAAATTACACATAAATTGTCACATTTTTTTTAAACATATTTCAATGTATTTTTCACGATCGTAAATTTCTTATATCTTAAAAAATAAGCTATCTAATTTTGAATACATTCTCATTATGAATTTACTTCAGAAAACTTCTGGAGTAGAGTTTCTGGAGCTCTTGATTCTAATAAAATTTAACTCACACTAGATGAGATAAAATTACACATAAATTGTCACATTTTTTTTAAACATATTTCAATGTATTTTTCACGATCGTAAATTTCTTATATCTTAAAAAATAAGCTATCTAATTTTGAATACATTCTCATTATGAATTTACTTCAGAAAACTTCTGGAGTAGAGTTTCTGGAGCTCTTGATTCTAATAAAATTTAACTCACACTAGATGAGATAAAATTACACATAAATTGTCACATTTTTTTTAAACATATTTCAATGTATTTTTCACGATCGTAAATTTCTTATATCTTAAAAAATAAGCTATCTAATTTTAAATACATTCTCATTATGAATTTATTTCAGAAAACTTCTGGAGTAGAGTTTCTGGAGCTCTTGATTCTAATAAAGTTTAACTCACACTAGATGAGATAAAATTACACATAAATTGTCACATTTTTTTTAACATATTTCAATGTATTTTTCACGATCGTAAATTTCTTATATCTTAAAAAATAAGCTATCTAATTTTGAATACATTCTCATTATGAATTTACTTCAGAAAAATTCTGGAGTAGAGTTTCTGGAGCTCTTGATTTTAATAAAATTTAACTCATACTAGATGAGATAAAATTACACATAAATTGTCACATTTTTTTAAACATATTTCAATGTATTTTTCACGATCGTAAATTTCTTATATCTTAAAAAATAATAGCAGTGGCTGACGAAAAAAAAAAAAAAGTTCGAACATTTTTGGGTTTGCTCTCAAAAAACGGGGTGGCGTTGAAAAATATGATGAAACTGCCGGAATTGAAAAGAAAAATGAAATTGTCGTCGGTGGAGCGAAAAAAGTGCTGAAATTTCGCTGACTAACTGTTTTTAACAAACACTATGACCATCTGTATTGAATTCTCTTTTCCATTCCTTTATTGCTCCATATCGGAGGAAAAGATATGGAATATTTTTTTATTTTTTATCTATTTGTTCTTTCCTTTTTTACTCCCCTATAAATTATTAATTTTTTGTAAAACTCAAGGTGGTACTTTTCAGTTATAAAAGTAATAAGAATGAAACTAAAATATTTTGCTGTTACCTCTGATCTTCTTAAAACTTAGTTTTACAACGTTAATCAAATGCAAATTGTTCAACTACTAATAATAACTGTACTTGTATATATATTTTAAAATATTAATAAAATTTTCTGGGATGAAAATGAAAGAATGGGAATTTGTTAATGTTAAGAGCAGTTTGAAATAATTTGAAACAGATTATCTTGAATTCTAAAATATATATTATTTTCTAATTGATTTTCGAAAATATCTATTGATTTTCTAAAATATTTGCTGATTGATTTTCTTTTTTTGCTGATTGAATTCTAAAATATCTATTATTTGCTGATTGATTTTCTAAAATATCTATTGATTTTCTAAAATATTTGCTGATTGATTTTCTTTTTTTGCTGATTGAATTCTAAAATATCAATTATTTGCTGATTGATTTTCTAAAATATCTATTGATTTTCTAAAATATTTGCTGATTGATTTTCTTTTTTTGCTGATTGAATTCTAAAATATCTATTATTTGTTGATTGATTTTCTCTCTATTGTTAGCATCAATTGAATGTAAATGTTTTTATCTTTTTGCAGACGTTCCATACTCCAAGTTTCGGGGACGAAGAGTTTGAAATTCCACCATTAACGTACGCACCAACTGCTGCTGCAACTAGGTGTAGCGGTCAGGGGATTTTCGGAAACCAGGTACCCTCTATTTATATTTCGGCTATAATTTAGGTTTATAACAGTTTGGTTAAAATTGTTTTTTTAATAAAAAATGAGAATTTTATTTTCTGCTGTAATTTTCACATGATTAAATACATATTTGATCTATCTTCAAGGAACAACAACTTTTTTTTAATTCTTCAAAAGGGCATTAAATTTTTCAGTATTGAGAAAACATAAAGGATGTTAATATTTTATTTTATAAAAAAAAAAGTTTAATAACTAGTTTTATGGTTGGTAGTTGTCATTCTTACACATTATTCCTTACAACAAATTCATTTGGATTTTTAAAGCTGAGTATAGTTTTATTTCTGAACTACTTTTTTTCATTTTATAATATTTTTCCTCGTTATAAAATTATAAAAATTGTTTTTCTATGTAACTATTTTGTGTTATCATACACATTATATTTTGTATTCTAAATTTCATTTTGTTTTTTTAAGTTTACGTTTTGTATACTAATCATTTCAATTAACGAGAGTCTTAATATAGTCACGTCATTTTCTTTTTCAATAAAAATGAAAAAAAGAAAAAAAAAACTGTCTTTCAAACTTATGAGGCAAACTTTATCGATAGGAAAAACTTATTATTATATCAGTAAATTTTTAAAAAAAATATCCTTTATGCTGTGGACGAACTCTGATTACGTGGCCTCCTTGACAACGATGTATCTGGACTTCGCGATGCTCTGTTCATTTATTTTAAACTATCTCCTGACAAGGCAGTTTGGCAGTGTCTACGTACATTTTGTTGCTCGACGCGCGAACAGTATGCGCTTCGTATTCAGAGTTTTATACACGATTCACGTGATTAAGGATTCATTTTATAGTGAGATTAAAGATAAATAAATTAGTTACTTTTGTTTCTATTTATATGTAGTTTTTATAATTTTTATTTTATTTTTGACCTAAGTACTCCCTTAAAATGAATAATTATGACCAAAAGAAAGTAAAATGACAGACAATTCCACTATTTAATGTATAACTTGAAAACTTCTCCATGTATATGTACAATGAAGAATTAAATCTTTTTACAATTTCTTTAGGTCTAATTTAATTCATTCATTTAATTGAAAGCATTCTCTCATCTATTTCATAAATCACTGATGTATTTTCTAAGTCCGACTTTTTTTATGCGGTCCCTAGCCACCGCATAAAAACAGGTTCTACTGTATTGAAATTACAGTGTAATTTAAAATTCTATATTCAAATTACAATCGTGGAAATTAATTATGTTTTTCAAATACAATGTATATTGTTATATTTTTATTTGTAATTGTATTTAAGAGACAGATATCATAACTTTTTATGTAATTCAAACGATTTGGAGATATTATTGTAATCATTATTAAATTTTTCCTGCCTCTTTTTAGACTTGCATCGGTTATTCAATCTAATCTTGGTTTAAATCAATTCTTCTTTTTTAAAAAAAATGTTTTTTTTTTTTCTTTGCTTCATCAAGATTCCTGTGGAATACCTCAAACGAAAACTGAGCTGCGATCAAATTTGTGTGTACTTACCTAGACAAGAAGAAAATTATTCAGATTGTCAAATTTACAATCAACACGTACGTAAGACTTCCATAACTATTGTATTTACTTTTCTCTCTTTTTTAGTTCTAATGTAAAGACTTTCAATCGCGTGCCACGCATCGCCCAACATTGGCATTTTGTTGGCCCTCCGATATACATGAGTCAGTAAAAGACAGTAGTTTAAAAATAAAATAAAAAGGCTGTTAAACGATTATTATTTTAAAATCGTTTCTTATACTTACAAAAAATATCGATGCATTAATCGATGTGATGATTTATTAAAATCAGAAGGAACAAACAATTAAGTTTCGCTGTTCTTTCAAACGATTTTCAAAAAAAAAAATGAGCTTCAATGCATACTGTTTTGAAGCAAATTAAGTAAAAAGTAAAACAAGGACTTACGTCATTGAACATTTCTGAAGTGTAATTTAAAAACATGCGGCTAACATGAAATTTATTTCTAAGTTATGTTCTGAAAGTTCAAGAATACGGATTTGAGTAATTATTAGGAAAATTTAGCATATTTGTATAACACTGCGCACATTCGTGTACACAGTGCTATGTGTATATTCTTCGCAGCCTCTTTAAACAACCAAGGTTTCTCTGTAGTAAATGTACTAATCTGTACTAACTATCTCTTTTGTCTTAAACTTTCTACGTGGATAGACTGTTTACCAGAAATTATAAAATATTAAGTTTCTAATGCATATATTAACTTCACCTATTAAATTATTTACATTTTTTAGTTTAAAAATAGGCGACTGAATTGTTTTTAAAATTTGCAATGTGAGTTTTAACCTGAAACATTTGCATAAAAAGGACTAATTGTTACACTCCCTTCTCAGATGGTTATGATTTCGCATAATTTGCGCGTAATTGTTTGAAATTAAAATAAATGATGATGATTTGCCTATCCCCTTTTCAGAGTAATTATTCTTAATTATCCGCATATTTCGATTGTGCATATGACCTCAATTACTCGATCTTAATCTAATTTCGTGCTTTTTTGATGAATTATGCAGTTGGCGTGGGAGGAGGCTGTATCTATCATTTATGATATAGCCATTTTAAGAAACAATTAGTGAAAAGCATTCAAAGTAATAATCTTAATTGAACCAACAGAAACTTAATTAAACTGCTCAGTCAGAAGTTGATTTTCAAAACGATAAGCTATGAAAGCTGACGATATCATTCTTTAGAAATTTTAGTAAGTATTTATATCAGATGAAACTTCAATTACTTAAGAGAGCGCTTTACCGCGGGAGAAACTTTTCATGGCAAATTCTGTTTTAATTCCGTTCCTATATAAAAAGTTTAAAGAAACGTGAGTTCAGCTAAACCTAGAGTAAGAGCTGTAGTGACGCAGTGGTTCCCAATCTACGCGGACCAGTACCGGTTCGTGTGTCAAATAGTACCGGGTAGCCCTATGAACATTAAATTTTTCCCTTTTATTCACTGCGATATATTCTTTGCACGACTTTCCATGGATGAGAGGTTAACCAGGAATTGAGAGATGTCACCTAAAGGTGACCCGGGTTTGAATCTCAGCGATGACTGATCAGCACGAATTCCACGCCAAAATTCCGATAGCACTAATTATTGAAAGATTACTTTTAACTCTTAAATAACTCACGTAGTTGAAAAAGAATTCACTATGAATTGTTTTTCACGGTATAGCCTTATCTTAAAGATTCAAGTTTTAGTTCAATTGTTTGCACATAACTTATTTTCATTAATATAACATTCGTAATACTAGCTGCAATATTAATGATATAAGATTGACTGTAGCTAATTAAATTTCTGTTCTATAATGTGATTACTGTTATTAGTTTTAATCTGAGTGCGCTAAGTTTTAAAAAAAAGAACAGCTCAAGTAAATAATTTTTGATCTAATGATTAAATTTTCGCCTGCTAAGACTATCTTAATTAATCGAGGATCTAATTTGAAATTTGCTGAGTAGTTGGCGCAAACGATATTTTAACTAACGGAATCGGACCCAAAAACGTTCTTTCCCTTTTTCTTTTTTTTAATGGATTTGTATTTTTGACTATCTACAAAAAAAGGACAGTTGCAATCTAGAAAATATGGTTCCTATAGATTAGTTAGGAGCACTGGTTAAAATTCTGACACCTTAGACTGTAGTGCATTTCGCTAGGTCTCTAGAACCATTTAAAAGAATCAGAACAATTTTGAAAATAGTTGTAATACCCTTTTCTCCGAAGATAATTTTGATGCGTAGTATAATATTTTAAGATAATTTTTCATTATTTATAAATGATCAAAAGATTTTGGAATTGCAAGAGACACACAAATTTTAACTTTAATTTAAACTATGTCATTTTGATCGACGAAGTACAAATTTGAGCGGGATCGACCAAGCAGTTCAATAAGTTGTTTCAAATATAAGTTGTGTTTTTAAATTTTCTCTTCTCTACAAAATGAATTTCCCTCATAATATATATTCCCCTCCATAAAGTTAAGCTGAAGTGTTATTTTATGCCATTATTGGAGAATACATGTTTTAGAAACAATCACTCTACAAAATATATTGATCTCTTCAAGCTAGGATGAATTGAACAATTTTGTACTATATACTATTTCAATACTTCGCTACTTATAATTTGTACAGTTTTCATTCGAATTGTTTGAAATTGTATACATTTTACTTACATCATATAAATTTTTCGTACCTCTGTATTTTTTAAAAAAAAATTTTTATTTATTTTTTGTATATTACCTATATTTAGACTATCACCATAGAACGACGATTATACAGAACTAAGAGATTAATTAATTTTTCGTACTCAACAATTTTCGTATTCGAATTTGAATAAAATATTTAAATGAAATCATGGTATAAATTGGTGAGTTTCACTGCTAAGTTCAGTTATTCAAAATACTATTATATTAGTCGCAGTTGCATATTTTAATAAAAATTTTTATTCACTAATTAGAATAATATAATTTTATCAAATTTCCGTTTTTTTTGCAAAATGAGTCATAAATAATATTATGAAATAACTATTATTATATTGTTACAGAATTATTATTCCGTTGAATTTGAAAGAGTCCTTTGAAAAAATATTCTACACTTTAAATCAGAAAATTAGCTATTAATTCTAACGAAACTAAAATTTTACAGTAATAACTAGTTGTTTATTATCGAATATTTGTTGTGTAACAATGCGAATGCTTTCATGAATAAATCCCCATCGTATTATTTCATGAATAAATTAAGATGAAATTTATTAACGTAAAACCTAACATATATTTATAAATTAAAATAGAAATAAAACAGCATCTTTCTTTCTTTTTAAGAAAATGGTTTTATTTTTTTTATTTTTTTCCCCACAGCCTCTTTCTCATTTACGTTCACCCGAGTCTCTCCTCCAGTCCCATCAACAGCAGCAGCAACAACAAAACGGCTACCTGGTACACCCTAGTTCACCCCAGGGTCACATAATGAACAACAACCAGTTCCATAACCCCCCACATCAACAACAATCCAGGGGGCATCAAGACATGTACCAGAATGAAATGATGAACCCTCACTCCATGGGCATGCAGTAAGTTTTTTTCCCCTTATATATATTTATAATCTTAACACTCACAATATTTACTCTTGTTTTAACAGAAAATATTTTGTCAATTTAATAAGTATACAATTTACTTATGAATAGTTTTCTTTTTTAAATGTTGGATGTCACAATTCTTTTAAAACAAATATATAATTGATTATTTTGAATATTAAACCAGGATATGAAATTTTCTCTCCCCGGCCAGCCACTGGCGACTGAATATTTAGGACTGACCAGCAAGTTTCGTCTTATGAGGCGTTGCATTTCAAATTTTACAACCTCATTATTCCCATAGTTGAGAGTGCTCGCTACAGTTGCTGGACCCGCAAACCTTTTATTTTGTTGGACTTAAGACTATGTCCGTGGGAAATATTATTATTTACAACAAACGTGTTTTAATTTTTTAGTTCCTAATATACTATCTTCCGATAAAAAAAATTATACTACATCTGTTAAAGTATTCATATTTTTCGTGAAAATAATGGCAAGCAAACATTTTAGTTTGGTTAGTACCTTTAGAACTGAAATTTCATGGCATGTATTAAACTGAAAACTGAGCTGCTCTGCTATTTAAATGAAAATTAATTAATTCATTATTCTTAATTATTATAATAATTATTAATCTTAAGTTTTAAAATACGAAGTTTTAAATTATTTGATAAAAATCATAAAATGTCACATAAATCATTTCTTTATTTATGCATTTATTTTTGAGCGATATATTTTTTTACTCAAAAATGAAATCTATCTTTGAAGACAAAGGGCACAAGAAGTACATTTTTAAGGTCACTTTCTCATTCTCAATTTTTATTTTAAATTAGAGTGAGTTAAAAACTTTTATTAGAAAACTTATGTTTTACGTTGACAAAAGGAGATTAAATTTTCAGTAAATGTGCGAAGTTTGTATATGCTTAAAGGAGAATAACTATCGTATTTCATTAAAAGTTTTTATTCTCACTTTTCCAATTTATTATTTTGTTAGTTTATAAATACAAAGCATTTCAGCTAATCATTTCAATCATGTAAGATGTAAGATTCTAAGCTGACTGAAATGTGCTCTTTCTTTAAATAAAATAAGGGGAGAAAAAGTTTAAATTAGGTTTAATCTAATCCAAATTATAGGTTTTTATTTAATTGAAACTTGTTTAATCTAAATTATAGATTTCAATTTTTTTTTTTTTTAATTGTTTGTAAATTTGAAATTGTAACTTAGATTAAGAAATGAAAATACAAGGCACAAAATTTTAAAATATCTGAGAATATTATTCAGTATTAAATTAAAAATTATATATATATATATATATTTATATAATATATATTTTTTTCTTGAATATTTATTCTAACAAAGAAAGAGATTGAAATATTTTATTCAGTTCGTTTTCAACGCATTTCGTAGAGAGACTTTTTGGTTGAACTTATTGATCAGATTTAGGAGACCTAGGTGGCAGCACAAATCGCATCTCTTTAGTGTTGTTAGAGTTGAATTAGAAGGAAATTTCTTTACATTCACTTTTACACGTTGTTGTAGTTGTAGTGGAATTGTACGATCTTAATTTTTTAATATTTTTAATCTTCATATAGGAAAACCATAGGCATGCTTGCTACATTCTATACAAAAACAAACTTATGAATCACGTGATTTCCGGTCCGAATGTTCTTTATTGCTTCCAAACAAATACTATAGATTGTTTGTGATGCCGGCAAATTCTGAAGTGGTTGAATATGGTGTGATAATTATGTATCTACTAAATTTTACTTGATCAACTATTTTATTCGATTTCATGGAAACTATCTCAAAACAGATATTTTGAAAACATCCTGATTATTTATAGTAGTTATTCCTTTAGTTATGCTTCAAATCGTGTGACTTTAGCGAGAATATATTTAAAATATAATTTAATAACTTTCCTATGAATGTGAATGATTTATACTTATTCAGTGGTAAGTTGTTTTAAAAATAATAATTTATTTAGTTTTTAATTATGTTTGCCATAAATTGTTGTGTTTTATTCTTATTTTTCCATCCATGTTTTAACAACTTACAAAAATTATGTTTACATATTTCATAATTTACAAAATTCCTGATTATTGTCATATTTTTCTGAAATGCAAATAACAAACATAATTTTTGAAGGAAATTTATTTATTTGTATGGTCAAATGTTTAATAGATAGTATACCTAATATTTAATTACATAATCCAGAAGCTTTATTGAAATCAATTCTTATCTATCTTTCACTTGAGATAAGTGATAAATTTATTAAACAGAAGAATATAAAACTATGGTTAAATGTAGGTTGTAGATATCAACAATGTTACTCAAGGGATATTCTATATCGTTACCAGTTTGTGCCAAATATTGTTCACAAGGTATCGAAGGGCTTTGCCCTTTGATACCTTGTGCACTAGCAAATATTTTATTAAGTATTAAATAAGAGGGCTTCAAATTGGTCTCTTTCTGTTATGTTTTTTGTAATGAATTCATTGACCGGTAGTCGTCAAAATTTGATTACTGTTTTGTCGAAGGTACCGATACAAAAGTCTTCTCTTGACTTCTAAGGGAATTTTCTGTATATTTATTTACTTATTTAGAATTTATGGTACTTTTTCATTTCAGGAGATAAAGTCGTCTTGGCAAAGCCACGAGACGCAAGTAAATTAAACTGAGTTTTTTTTTTTATGTGACAACTATTTTTTTTAAGAAAAATAAACAAATAAATAAAATGGCTGAATTTACTTGAGCAGACGAGATAGAGAAGTACCACATTTATTTTAAAATCTTAATATTAATTAAATTTTAAGTGTTCTTTAAGATACTGTATAAATTACACTAATTTAAATAAAAATTTCTGATAATTTTTTATCTGTAGCTGCTCAGGCTGACTACATTTGCTTAATTGCCGAAGTAGTTTACCCAGTGGTACAAGTTATGTGTTTAGAGTACGTCCCCTCCTGCGATTTTTTTTAGTGTCCTGTGTTCCACTGCCTGGTAGTCACCAAGATTTGGCAATTATTTTGGCATAGGTACCAATACGGAAATGTACCTATCAAATCATCTATAAAATATTAATGGTGAAACCTTCTGTTAAATTGGTTTTTATTTAAAGAGTGGCCACCGTGATCTTCATCGCTAACTTTTTTTGTACTGACTGATTATTTCTTATACTGTCATTGTGATAAAAAAAAACATACAATTTAAAATTATTATTTTATTCTCAGTAACATTAGTTTTTCTATAAAATATCCTTAACTGCACTTTGCCTTACAATCATAAATTAATTGTGAAAACCTCAGAATCAGAAATTAATCGTTTCTGGATAGATATAACTATCCAGAAGAAAAATAAATAGTAAAATTTTTCAAAGTTTATTTTAATAAATTTTAACAATTTGCTGTAACATTAAAATTCAAGAATAAAAATATAATAATTTAAGGTGTCAAAAAGTTTACATCTTCCCACATTAGGTTTCTATTTAGAAATTTTTGACTTAATTAATCATTTTCAAAACAAACAGATTAAAGACATTTGAAATTTATACTTTTTAAATTCAGTTGTTTTTTTTTTTTTTCTGACTAAGATTGTCTTTTTGATTTTTAATTTTATAAATATATGGTTGTAGTCTACTGGTTTTTATAAAATTGTAGATATGTTCTTTGAAGATATTTTTATTTAATAAATCTTTTCTTAAAAATGTAGCCAAAATTGTCTTTTACAAGTTGATGAAATAATTTTTAATTATTATTATTTGCATCATGTTTATTTCACAAATCACTAATTTAACGTGTAAATACTAAATTTATATCGATAAAACATTGCTTGCTAAAAAGTATTAGAAAGATAATAGCGAAAAATTAAAAACTGCCAACGAATATTTCATGAAGCTCTGAGAAATTTTAACTGTTTTAATTTCACTTTAATTTTAGGAATTAAGTAAGTCTATTCAGAATTTAAAAGTATTTTCTTTTGTTTACAAATATATTTTGGTGAATATATATAAATATATTTTGGTAGCTATATAGGAATTAATAGAAATAATTTTTTCTTTGCTGTCAGTCTCTCTGATAAACTGAAACTTAAAACTACTTTTTTATATTTATTTGATATAGAATTCTTTAAATTCAAAATGAATATTTATTAGTTTTATTTTGGATATGTATCATATTACAAAATGTCAAGACAGGAAATGTCTTCCCCTTAGTTTCACATTTGCATGCTTTTTAGTACATAAATCAATTGATCTTTTTTTTTTCTCTCTCTTTCCAGAATGCAATATGATAATCATTCAAATTATTCAGAGACTTTAATGCAGCAAGGGTCTTTACAGCAAATGCAGATGACTCTTATGTCCCAACAACAACAACAGCAGCAACAACAACACATGCCAAATCCTCAACAAGTTTTCTCTACAATAAATCAATCTCAAATATCCAGCCAACTTGGACTTCAAATTGGAATGGCTAATATGCCTCAACAACAAGGTGGTTCTCCACCTTCAAATAACAATTCTCCTACGGTTGTTGAATCTAGTGAGGATAGTGATGACAGTACACCATTAGCTCAAGTTAGTATATTTTTTCTAGTCTTTGCCTGAATTTTGTAAAGAAATTAAATCTTTCAATTTTCATTTATGTAATTTTTTTTTCTTTTGTTATTTTGTTTCTTTTATTATGAGAAAAAAATATAATGAATAAAAATTGCTCTATTGTAAAATTTTGAATAGATTTTAAATACCTAGATCAGGAGTTTCTAATTTACACAAGGACGGAGGCCGCAAATAAAAACACCAATCAAATGGCAGGCCACAACTTTATCAAAAAAAAAATTTTCGACTTATTAACAAAAAAGGAAAATCGAGCATCTGAAATTTTTTTTTTTTTTTTTCTTTTCTGCTCATGCCAAATTCAATTTAAAGAATTTAAATAAAACATGGTATTCATTGCCTCCTTGATGCATTTTAAAATTTACAAACGTAAATAATTTCGTCGAAAATTAGTGGTTTCAAAAAGTTAAATTGTAGATTTATTCGAGAAAATTTCTAATCGATCCGCACATGCTAAATTATTTTCACAAAATACAATAAAAACGATAAACAAAAGAGCAACATACACGATTATTTTTGTATTTAAATAAATATTTTCTTGGATGCAAAACCTGAGACATGAATTTTTTGCGCCGTTGGTATGTTAAATTTCAGGGAATCGAAGAAATAAGGGTTTTTTTAACAAAAGAAAAGATTTGACAACTAATATATTTAAGTTCGCAGGCCACGAAAAAAAGGCTTCACGGTCCGGATGCAATTGGTAGCCACTGACCTAGATCGAATAGATTTGAGGAAAGTGAATTACTTTAGGAATTTTTTTTTAATGATTTTTAAAAATTTTATGTTGCCATCAAACTAAATTTAAATAATTTAATCCTTGCTGCAATTAAAAAAAGTTTTTCTGATAATTCTGTATTAGGATAGTTCATGTCACGAATGCAGTCTCTAGGGTGATTATAATATGTTGAATAATCTAAATCTTACACAGTGTTCTCCCTAAGCATTTTTAGATGCCGGCCCGTCCCACCTGCACTTTGATCTTATAAATATGCTCTCCTTGTCCTTTTTATAAAAATGAGCTGCTGACCCTTAAAAATTCTGGCTTTTTATTTTTTCAGGAAAAGGTTGTTTTCTTAATCAT
The DNA here is from genome assembly GCA_949128135.1 of Parasteatoda lunata. NCBI lineage: Eukaryota > Metazoa > Arthropoda > Arachnida > Araneae > Theridiidae > Parasteatoda > Parasteatoda lunata. The sequence continues at coordinate 53,262,600 of OX421973.1, read as the reverse complement.
CTGTTTTATTGATATGTCTTATTTGATTAACGTTGTTAGTGACCACAATATATCTGCAATCTGTTTGGCAAACATGCACAAATTTTTTATTTTACTGTATGTAGTATATGTTACCTTTTCCCGACCAAAATTAAAAGAATGTCGATTTTCACCGGTGAATGTCAACAATCACATAGTTACTTTCGTAATGTCCGAAATATTTGTTGTATCTGATTTGTTATTAATTTATTCATTAATACTGTTATATTTATTTGATATTTTAATATCTGCTAAAGATAGATTTTGCGAAACATCAGTATTCGGACTACTGGGCAAATGTATACCGGGCAGTGGCACTGAACCTTTAAAAAACATCAGTGTAGGGTATACTGGGCAAATGTGTCCCTCGAATTCGCCTTGAACCTTAAAAAAACATCAGTGTAGGGTATACCGGGCAAATGTGTCCCTGGAATTCGCCTTGAACCTTACAAAAACATGAGCGTGTGGTATACTGGGCAGTGGCACCTAACTAGAACTAGTATATATTTTTGACATTAACCAAACCGACTATGTGGATGTCAACTTTCACCCTTGGAAGTCAACGACCACCAACTTCGGTCATTCACAGTAGCATATAGAGACTATCAAATAAAAATTAAGTTGACAGACATCCAATATATACAGATTCTAATTATAAAAATTATTTCACTATATCGTAACACAATGACAATAAACCCTTGAGGTCTCTGCAGTATTGCTGTCAAGACTTCTGACAAATTTCCATTTTTTTTTTTTTTCTCCCCTTCCTTTTTTTGACTAAATGAGCAGATAAACTTAAGTAAATATTAATTTGCTGCCAGCAGCATATTACTTTTACTTATTATTTCCAATACCCTGCATATGATGGCTTGGCTGAAAATTACTATTATTTTTGGCACACTTATTGTTGTTAGATTTGTAGTTTTTAGGTAAAATGATTTGCCTCGCTTTTTTATTTACTTAAATACTTTGATCATGCCCACTTTTTATTTCTAAAACTTCAGTCCTGAATTTTTAAAACTTACTCATGACTGCTGTTAGCTCTGCTTCTAGAGGTACAATGCTTTGCTGCAAGCTTCATAATAACTAGACTCTTTTTTGTGTAGGAATTAAAAGTTCGAACTCCATTAGCAAATTTTGATTTTAGTTGGAAAAACCATTTCAGGCATTTTTTCATGACATTTTGTTTATATAACTACTTAAAAAAATACTGTACCGAGCACAGGGGCTCGTTTCGATTGAAGATGAGTAAAACAGCCCTTAAGACTTCAAAAATTTATGAGCAGAATCTTCTTGACAATACGGTTATTTCTAGCACTCAATTACAGCTCAAATAACAGTATAGTACACAAGTTTTGAAACCTCGGGCGGTTCAATAATCTGACTCAGGTCAGAACACGACTACAGTCACGCGCTACTGTTCTGCTCAGCACACTCCTATTTATACAAGCTTGGTGGCGAACCTCGGAACTTTCGACACGATTTTGACGATTCTCGCATAACTCCATAATTATTGGTCCTATCGGTTTCAAACTCAGAAGTTCCCAGAATAATAATTTTGTCACCAAGTCGGTAGAAATGTTGCAAAACCGAGTCTTCCATAATAATAAAAAAACATTTGGCGTTATTTTCTTTCAAAATTACGTTATGTACTCGACTGAGTACCAAATTTTCTAATTGCGGTTTATTTAGGGTTTGAAATATTTAGCCTCATAACGTAAGACTATACACAAAATTATACACACATTTAGAAATTCGTAAAAATATGAATATCATCAGCCAAATTAATTTTTATTTCTGTTCCCTTCCGTATCAGGAAAAAACACATTCCTGAATAGATATTTATTTATTTGCGCTGTTTTTATCACATTTAACCTCAAGTAGGCAATTCTGTTTATCTGTAAAATCATTATGTGTTAATGATATATTGTTCAATCATTTGAAGTCCAGTTTAAGATAAATGTTTTTTTTTTTTTTTTCTTTTTCTTCCTATAAAATTAAAAATGCTTTTAGAATGTAACCTCTTACAATTCCCTCGTAATCATTATTGCGCTAAAAAAAAATTCCTTTTAATTTTGTTTTCTCTATTTGTTTTTATTATTCTTTTGACAAAAAATTCAATACTCTTTTTGAAGAAGAGAAGATAAAGCAGGAGGGAAAAAAAATAATTATAAAATGTTCTTCCATTGGCTGTAAATTAATCTTTCATTTGGTCCTCTTTTTAGTCTTGTAGGTGATGACGAAATAATTAAATCAGTTTTTCCTTTACGTGGGGAGGAATAAAAAAATAACACAAAAAATGGGATTTTTTATTTTTGTGCGCCGAAGAAAAAATTGGATCTTTTTTCTTTTTTTTTTCGAGGATGCAAACTAATGAATAAATATTAGATGCGCAAGTTAAAGACGGTGAACAGAAAATCCCTTTTAAGGGAGAAAAAAATGTATGACGTTGAATGTGCACGTCTAAGTAATGGAAATTAAAATCAATAGCTTCATTAACTTTACTGATGTATGTATGGGTGGATGGATGTGTTGAAGTGTGTGTGGTGGGGAGAGACCCCCCTCCACCTCTCTTTCTCCATTTTCCGAGTTTTGCATTTGATTTCTTTTTATTTAATTTTTTGTACCTTTTTTTTTTTTTTTTTTCTAATTTCTTGTTTCGTTTCACGAAGTCAAATTGTAGAGAGGATTGAAAAATGTTGTTAGCTCGAGGAGGAGGTATGTGTATGTAATGAAATGAGTTTAAAAAAAAGTTTTAAAAAAATTAAATAAATGTAATAGCCTGCAATAATAGTGTTGTGTGAGATCAAATTGCTGCTACCCAGATACGAGGGGAGGGGGTGAAATTGAAAATGGAATTGTAAGTGCATTTTTTTTTTTCCTTTCTTTTTTATTTCGACTTTTTTGTGTATGTATTAATGAAATAGCAAATGAAGTCTTTGCAAAAATAAGATTTTTTTTTCTGGACTATTTCCTTTTTTCACATTACATTTTAATACATTTAAAAGCAACTAAGTTAGAAATCCCCCTCTTATTTTCGTTCCTCCCTTCCTTTCTTTGAAGTCCCCCTTTTTTACTCATCACCAAATAAAGAGGGGGGGAAGCCTTTAATAATTAACTCCTTTGTAAAAATTTATATTCGCTTTCTTAAAATTCATCAACGCTAGATTAAAAAATAAAAACGGAGGGTAAAAAAATAAATTTTTTTGTCCTTTATTGCGTCGGTGTTATCAAGGGTGGGAGGCTGTGTAATTAAAGGTGTGTTAATTAATAGAGTACTTAGAACATTTATTTTTGTGTCTCTTTAAAAGAACTTAAGCTCCGTGATTTCAGAGTAATCGTCCAGGGTAATTTGTTTAATTTGATAAATGATGCGTCTTATGTTGTTAATTATACAACAAGCTCCCGACATTTTAACTTATCACTTTTTTTTTTTCTTTTAAATTCATTTAGGTATTTAAAATCGCTAATGAAATGTTCTTTTATTTTTGTTAATTGCCTTCTTTCTATTGGATCGATGATGAAATGTAGTTATTTTTATGTGTTTTTTTTTTTTTTTTTTGTAACCTTTTCTGCTTGCATCAAGTTTTTGAAACAATTTTTGTCAATACTTTAGAAAATGTGAAAGAAAAAAGATATCGCTCTTAACATTTTTAAAGTGTAGTTATTTTTGTGATAATATTATGTAGTGGCAAATTATTTTTTTAAGTAGTTGGACAATTGAGATTGTAAGTATTTTGGTTTATGGGCGTATGACCATTTTAAACGAAACTATCATATCATTTATTTGTTTACGTCATACTAGAGCTTACGCTAAATGACTATAAGAGACGGTTTTTCTCATCGTTTGAAGTATTTTAGATCAATGATGTTTGATGATGATTTGGTGAGTTTCCACTCTATACGACCGGATTTAAAATCGGAGGTCAAATAATAATATAGTAGTCATAACCCGATCTCCTCACCATGCTACCCAATCGCTTACTCAAGCGTTGAGTTGTATGTTTCTGAAACCGCCGATGCATTTCAGTGGCTGCTACCCAATCATAGGCTTTTCCCGAAAATGGTAGGTAAGGTAAAAAAGCTGCACCCATGCCGTCATATCATTTTGCTGTATTTAGCATTAAACCTGCAGACTATTTCTACTCTATTTATTTTTATCTTGTTTAATTTTCTTTTGTTCATATGTTGTTGTTTTTTTTAGCTTATTGGGGCAAAAAAACGACTGACTCCTGAACCTGTTGACACAAACATACCTAAGGTAACCAAAAAACCTAAAGGTCAGAAAAAGAAGAAGAAAAGAGATCCTAACGAACCCCAAAAGTAAGTGTTAACTATAAAACTGCTTATAATAGGCTTTTTTCTAATTATTACTTTCTATATTATCTTCCTCTTATTCCAAAAAAAATAAATAAAAAATAATTATAAAAATCTAAATTTTCTTAGAAATAGAATATTCTCGAAAATATTAAAAATATTTTTTGAATACATAAAAAAGTGCAAAAAACCAACTTAATGTTATGGGGGGAAAATCGTATTATATGTGTAATAATTCAATATATTTTTTTCTCGAAAATACAAAATAACCATAGGGCTGGAATAGAAGGAGAAGCATGCAGTTATATTTCCCCATTTCTCTTCCTTCCAAAATCAGTTTTCCCTCTGTCACGTGCTCGAAAATAAATGGCCTGAGGAACGTTAAGATCAGCGGAACACCGAAATATTGGATCATGTTTCGACATAACTTTGCTAGATACAAATATATTAATTCCTAACTTTTTAATAGGTATAACTGTACTAAATTATTTAAATTTTTAAAAAATGAGAAAATATTAAATTTTTGAACGATTTTAAAAGTGGTAAAATCGCATTTTTTGATAAAACTTATTACAATTTGATTCAGTAATTTTCAGAAACGTCTGAAGTTATTTTTCAATTAGAAGTTAGGGGCTCAATCCATAATAAGAAAAACACCCCCGAAACATGGCAGGCCCACCTCCAGCTTGAACCTGACCTTGTACACAGTCAGGATAAAATGCTTCATCTGGTCTTTGGTGCACTCGACGACGTGCGTCATTTGAATAAAGGCAAAAGCGTGATTCGTCAGACCATATTACATTCCTCAAGTCAGCAACTGTCCTCGTTGGGTGACTTCTAGCCCACTGAAATCGCGCAGCTTTATGTGATGTGTGAGCAATGCCCACTTACGAGATGTTCTACTCCAAACCAAATGTATATTTCCTGCAGCTCCAATCGCAATGTTCTCTCACTAACAGGCTGGAATGGAACTTCATTCACTAACTGAAGCATTCCTGTCGGGTTTAGAAGCGTTTTTGATTGACAAGAAAAGTTGTGAAACACGTCTCTGGTGACTTTCATGCAGGATCTTTTTCCGGCCACAATTCTGACGGGTTGAACAATCCGCATCGAAACACCAACAAATCCAGCCACTGCATTCACCATATGTCCTTGGGCACGGCTAAACACAATTGCCACTCTGTCACATCCTTACTCTTACCCATATTTACACACTAAAACCAAAATATCTCACTGGTGGCAACTTGCCTTTGATCACGTTGAGACAGTGCGCACGCATTGAGCACGTCACTTGACCACTGATTCATCTAGCGAAACCTAATGATTCATCGGTGCTTGCGCCCTTTATTTTTTCTCCGATGAGCTTACTAGAAAAAATTATTTCCGTAGCTACGAAAAAAATAACATGGCTACGAAATAGCATTGATGTATCCATTGGTACATGAGGTACATTTTTGGAAGTTTTCGAAAATGTTTTAATACTTTAATCAGAAAGTAGCGATTTTTAAGGTTCATATTCTTGATTTTCGTTTTTTATAAGCCTTTAAATGTGCTTTTTTTTCATTGGGTGTTTGTAAAAAGGGCTCAATTTTCTTTGCTTGAAACTTTCCAAATGCCAAGATTCAAAATATTCAAGTCGAACTTTTTTCATTAGTTACCAAATAAAATACCCTAAAAAATTATGAGGAAAAAAGAATTTTCCGAGCATGCGCAGTATGAAGATATTATACTCGTATCTTGTTCAATTTTCAACAAACTTTTTTTAAGTAAAAAATTTTTCCATTTTTTCTTTCGATTTTGTGAAATATTTTTAAAGTTATAACAAAAAGAAACTAAGCTTAAAAAATTTGGCTTCCCACCCTGGGAAAAAAAGTATGTTAATAATGAAAATGAAAGTGGTGATATTGTAAACCAATCCATCTTTTAATAACTGCTCGTATAATATCAATTTCAGAATTTGTTTTTTCAATGCATGAATTTAAATAATAGAATAACCGACTTATCTTAATCTATAACGAAAGCATTTTAAGTTATTTTATGCATAAAATAATTTTATTCTTATAAAATATTTTATTACCTTGTTTTTCATTTGTTCCATTTCATAAATTACATACATGTTTTTTAAAAGCATCTTATACGGCCAATTTAATCTAAAATATTCAGATATTCTTGTCTTTTTAAATTATGTTAGCTTAATATATTTCCCGAATGAAATTTTAATCATTCGTAAAGAATAAAATCGGAGCACTAGGAGAAATTCCAATTTTTTTCTATTATTATCTTTTTTTCTTTTTTTTTTTTTCTTTAATAGCTTGTGTAACAAATGGGTTTCTGCTTTTGGCCATAATTCATCGTCGTTGTAATACTTTGAAATATTAAACAATACCAACTGCGCTGAGGAAACTGAAAAAATAAATAAAAGAGTGATAAACGATTGAAAAACACACATACACTCTTTCCAAAGAAATAATAAATGAACGAGACTTAATGTATGATCAAAATGGTCCCTTTGTCCTATTTATGTGTTCACGGTTGGGGAAAAAAATTCTTTTTCTCTGTAGAAATTGTAAAAGCAAATCATAAATTGCATTTAATACTCTTACATTATAAATGAAATGAAATAAAAAAAATGAATGACTTTTTCTGAAATCTGTTTTAGTCCCGTTACCTTGGTAACGGAGGGAAAAATGTGAAATAAAAGTTGGACGTACAGACCGACAAATATCCCGCTATTATGTAACGTTTTTCATCAATAAATCCCTTTTCTCCGGCAAGCTATTGTTAAAAGTGGCACTTTTATGACCGTTCAGTCGACGTATTCCTATAAATATAGAGTTCTATAAAAAGGATTATGTTTTTATGGATTATTATTATTATTTTTTGAAATTTATGACTCTCTTTTTACGCAATATCTATGTAAAGCAGGCTTGAAATTATGACTCTCTTTAAAATTTACAGTCGGTGTAATTTTATTGCATTGGGCCATTATCCTAAAAATGCTAATATTGTGGTTCTTATTTAATAAAAGCATTTAAATATTCACTTACTTGATTACTTTTTTTTTTTCTTTCTTTTATGTGATTGCAGGCATTTTATGAATTACTTTAGGGTAACTTCCTCATTCGAAAACATTTTGACTTGAAGATTGTTCATTTTTAATTATTTTATTTGCATTGCAACTTATTTCGTAAGATTTGATATTTCTTAAATCGTGAACTATTTCGTTAACTGTATGCTGAATAGAAATGCATTAACGTTTCAATATTTCAACTTTTTTTTTTTCTAAACAATTTTACCTCGCAGAGTTGTCAAATCTCACAGCGCGTTTATTTTATTTATTATGAGGGGAGTAAATTAGTACTTATAAATGACTATTCAACATGATCGATTGCAATATGCGTGTCCAAAAAGTGATCGCGTGATTTTAGACAAAGCTCTTCTAAATAAACATTCATTTTTAATTAAGGTTTAGTATCCGCGAAATCCCAGTCATGTTGTTAGAAGCCTCGTGGAAAAAGAAAAAAACTTTTTGTATTATTTTTACTGAAGGAAAGACGAATATATCCGTTATTATTATTTTTTAAACTGTAAAACATTACGCACGTTAACACAACTAATTTAAAAATATTGGAAAAGGTCATATGTGGCCCCTGGAAAGGGATCCTATCTAAATTTTATTGTTCAATTTTGAAATTTCTCCTTTTTTTTTCATTCCTCAAAATTATTAATAATTATAATTATCTCTAAAAGTAGTTTGTCCAAATTTAAGAAAGTGCACCCTTGCTTTTTTCACTTGTATAACTAACTTGCTACAAACAACTATCTTAATTATAAATGTTTTGTCGTAGAATTTTTATTAAAGTTATTTTGTGACAACAATGTTATCCAGTGTTTTCTTTGCTTCTTTTTTTGTATATAAATTAGCTAAATAATCATCGAAAGTATTAAATATAAGTCATAACATTATATAAACTTTTTTTTTTTTTTTTTGAATTGAGAATCATACTGTCAGTTAGCATGTAATGTACTATATCGTGAATAAGCCACAATTTAAAAATAATTTTCTCCTAATAATTAATAAAAATTTTTAAATTGTCTTTTTTATGAGATGTCTAAAACGCAATAAGTTTGCTATCGATTCAGATAGAGTTCGATAAAACAAGACAATTCGAAATGAAGCATCGTCTGTTGCACAAGTCATGAAATCAAGAAAGAATTTTCTCTTGTTTGTATGCAAATTTGTAGAAAAAGAAATCCCATCTTACCTAAGTTGGATTGCTCATCGAATTGAACTTGTCCCAAAACTGTAGAAATAAAAGTGCTTTAGAGATCTTTACAGTTTGGGTTTCGAGTCTAGGTACTATCCATAAATGATGTAACACTGTTTTTTCCTAGCATTTTTGACCTTCCTCGTTCTCTTTGCCACAAGGTCTGCACACATCAGTGTACCCTCTACTTGTCACATGTCTTATTATATTGCATAAACTTGCGTAGACAAAAAAAAAAAAAAAAAAAAAAAAAAACTGTGCTATAAATCATATTTTATTTTTTATCTTGAACTTAGTGTTTTAAGGATATTTATGAGCATAACGACAGTGATTATCTATGTACTTATTTTGTATGAAATAAGACTAAAATTTACAACAACAAAAAAAGCTTAATGTACAGTGCGCTAAAAAAACGGACCACCCTGAATAACTTTTGATCTAATTATCGGTTCTTCACGTTTTAGGACTCAATCTTAGTGGTTTAAAGGGGTGGACTCAAAATATGCTAATGAATTAGTGCAGTCGATATTTTAAATTACTAAGTCAGAAACAAACACGTACTTTCACTGAATAAACATGCCTTTTTTTTCAGCGGATTTGGATTTCTGGCCCTCAAAATATAGGGGGTAGCCACAATCTGGGAAATATGGTCCCAATAGTTTTGTTGCGAGAGGGGTACAAGGCTTGAACCCCTTAATGTTTATTTGATTTTGTGCTTATTTCACTGTATCTCAAGAACTTTTTAATCGAATTGAAAAATTTTTGTACAGAATTATAAACTTCGTTTGTCCAAAAATAAGTCCATGCTATAAAATAAAAAAATTTGATAATATTTATCTATTTTTTATTTCATTTAATAATAATCGAAAAACATTTGTATTGTAAGACGTAGTTTTTTTTTCTCCTATCATATTAAAGTTTGTAATTTTACATGGCAAAATACAAAATTTGAGCAAAATTAGTCAAATGGTTCCTGAGAAATAGAATTTTAAAGAAGTCATATATTTAAAATTTCATTTCTCAGGAACTATTCAACCGATTTTGTATTTTACCATTACGTTTTTGTGTCTGATTTCCTAACTTAAAATATCGTGAAATGAATTGAATTATTTCAACATATTTACTACAACAACATGAAATAAATGTCATTTTCATTATCCACTCAATGTATTGTTAGATTTATTTTTTTTTTTTTAATTATTGCTTTTCTTTGCTTACATTAAATAAATTTATAAAAATAACGAAAATGTAAAATATAATAATGGGTCATTAATCGGATTTAAATTTAATTACAAGTTTCGAAAATCATAACGGAAAAAAAAAGTCCTAACTCGCGGAATACCAATTGGGAACCGATGCTCTAATATGTACTTATTCGAAACTAAATTTAAAGGATATAGTTTTTATTTTTTTACCCAAGATGTTAAAATATACATTTCCTGAAACTTAAATCCGAAGATAATATATGAAAAAATAACTACGTTCTTCACTTAACACAAATAAGTTTTTAGTTATTTGCAATGCTATATTAGCTGAATTCTTAAATAAACATCAGTTCGCGTAGTTATAAATGTGTTGTCTATGTATTTACAGACCAGTCTCTGCGTATGCCTTGTTCTTCCGCGATACTCAAGCAGCTATCAAGGGACAGAGTCCTAATGCCAGTTTCGGTGAAGTTTCCAAGATCGTTGCATCTATGTGGGACAGTCTGGATGTCGATCGCAAAAATGTGAGTTTATAATTTCTTACCTACCTGAAGTTTATTTGTTCTTATTAGAAAACTATTTTTGTTTGAAGTTATACGAGTGAATTGAACTACTTGATTATACGAAACAAGGTCGTTGACATCACACTTGGTGTCATTCAAATGTGCCCTAATTAACTTGATAATCGTTTTTCTTCTAACATGAATTATGAAATAGCTTTGAAACTGTTATGTGGTGAAAATTCTTATTTTTGATCTGAATGTTTTTAAAACACTTCTTATATCGCCGTTGTTAGTTAATCAAAAAATTACTGAGATGTATTGCTTGTAAAAGGCCTGGTGTTCGATCCCTCGCACCTCTACAGTTCCTAATGAGCCGTGGTGGCGCAGGAGATAGAGCGCTGTCATCCCAATGAAGTAGCCCGGATTTGAATCCCAGCGATGACTGATCGATACGAATTCCGCTTCTGACTCGCACCAACCACAGTACTGACGTTAAAATGTCTTCATTGGTAGACGGGTCATGCGTTGAAATCCCATTGCAGTCAGCCTAACTGTGGGAGGTTTTCGTGGTTTTCCTCTGCATCCAACGCAAGTGTGGTTTAGTTCACCAATAAGTTCTCCACGAAGGGAAATGTCTCCCAATGCTTCCAGGAGTCCTCTTGTCTTCTGTATTGGGTGCAAAATTTGGCTACGGAGTTTAATATTGGTAGTCGTAAATTCAAAATTGATGCGTTAATTCATATTTATTTATATCAAAAGTTTCATAAATTTGATTCTTTTTTTATTATATAAGTGTAATGATGCCCTTAGAAGATTGTTAGCTTTGCCTGAATATTTACTTCAAAATGACATCCTGGATTATTGAAGCATTTAATTACCACACCAGTGTTATATTTTAATTTAATTTTTTTATCTCTTAAGAACCCTACTTAAATAAATAAATAGTTTAATACCTTATTATGAAACACTGGAGCGGAGGGAGTAACGTAAAGACAATTTGTGTTACCTTTTCTTATCAAAATCTTAATATAATCAATCTCAGGTGGGAAAAAATATTTAGCTTGATTTACAATATGATGAATTTTATTTAATATAATGAAAGTGCTATCAAAAAATAAGGTATGAAATCCAGAAGTTTTATGATATTTTTATTTCTAGTTCAATTTCCTAATAAGTTGAAATAAGCAGCTATGTGAACTTTCGAAAAGAAAATGAACTCGGCAGCGCACAATTTTACGAGGATATAACTATTAATATGGCTAAAACACCTACTCGAACATATATTTTTCTGAATTATGATCGTACATTAAAACGAGCAGTTTGGACGCCACCCTCTGCTTCCTGCCCCCTCTGTACCGAAAGCCTGAAATGCAATTAAAATTCTTCATCTCATCGTAGAAATAATACCTCTGGGGCCATAAATTTCTTTCTGTTCGTCAGCTCTTGCAGCCTTTAATTGAACATAATCGAAATAAATGATCTTTCACGGGTGACAAGGAGTCCTGAAAGCCTTTTCCATCCCCCCCTTGTGCTGGGAGCGATTTTGTTGCGAAAACTCTCTTCCATACAACCAAGAAAACATCTATTTGTTACAAAGTTTAGCTTTTTAAAAAGTTTTTAATTTATTTCATTGGAAAGTTAAATATATGCTTAGTTTATTGTTATGATAATTTATACATTGAAAAATAATTCATCAATTTAATGATTGAATTTTTTCATATTATTAAAATCGGGACTAAATTTTCTGTGTAAAAATCCCAGTATATAATTAGATTGATTGCGTATCCGGGTCTGCATTAAAAAGACAAGTGCGTACTATGGGATAATCGCCTCATTAAAATAAACTTTTCGATTTACATAAAGTCTGGATAATTCGAGGTGGGCAAGACCGAGCGTACCTATCGAAACTTACAATTCAATAAATATTTAAATGAATGGAAGCAAAGCATTTTTTTTTTTAATTTCTGTATTTAAATGAGAAATTTATTTGAAGAAAATTTACTATCATTAGATGATCAGGGTACATTTACTACATTAAACCAAGTTACAATATTCATTATATTACTGCATCAGGTTAATTGTACTTTAAAATAATTGTCTAATGTTTTTTTGTTTAACACACAATATCGTTTATCAACATTCAGGTTTCTCAACATTCAATCGTAGTAATCGTTCCGCCTGTTGTGTGTAGGTTGGTCGTTATTTGGGAGTAAGACTGACTTTTTTTTTTTTTTTTCACTACCTCGGTCGAGCAACCGAACTAGCTCGAACAGCAGGAACTCGGATTTTCGAAGCTCTTCAGTATTTCATTTGAAAATTAAATATTTGCTTAGAAGTTTATTTGGATAATCTATACAAAAAATAAATTTTTATCAGTTTAACGATTGAGTTTTTTATAATTAAAATCGGGACTAAGCGTTCTGCTTAGAAATCCGGGCGCATCCGGGACAGCATAAGATAGGCAAGTGCTTAATATAGGATAACTGCACTTTTCTCATTAAAGTAAACTTTTCGATTTGAAAGTTAAATATTTGCTTAGAAGTTTATTGTTTGGATAATTTAGATTTTAAAAAAATTATCAGTTTAATGATTAAATTTTTCTAATTAAAATCTAGTCCTAGTAATTGTAACTAAATTTCAGCATAAGATTTCTGTTTATTCTCTGCATTATTGCTTCACGAATGATCCAATAACGTTATGTATTTTTATATATAATTCTATCTATGTGCTGGCTTGTCAATCGGGCGAAAAAAATGTGTAAATATTACAAAAATAAATAATAAAAATTATAATAAAAAATAATAAAAAACTTTCTACTTTGATCTTTAAAATGATATTTAGTTATAAATTAACTACAATATTTTATTAAAGTTCTAAACTATTACTATATATAAACTATAAACTAAATTTAATCGGAAATTATAGAAAATAAAGAAAAGAAAAAAACTGATGAATATAATATTTATATTTGTTGGATATCTAAACAAATAATCTATCTAATTGAAAATATTCTAAAAATATATAGTAATACCATTTCCAAAGATCCGAAAGTTATCTTGATAATACATTTTTAAAGCAATAAGTTTTAATATGTAACAAAATATTAACGGTTACAGTTATGTAGCACAATGTGTTTTGAATGTGTTCCTGAGAAACATTAAACGAGTTAAGAGCGTAGCTGTGTTTTATTTTTCTAAGAAAAAAAGACATATGATCTAAATCATTTGTAAAAATTTCTCATATTCGATCCGGATCAACAATAAATAATCAATCATTAGTCTACAGATTAAATCGAAATAAAATCTTAAGATAAGTGAAATTTTCATATGAAAGCAGGATGTATATTTTTTCCATCAATAAAAAAAAAAACATTGAAATATGTAACTAAGGAAAGTGGCTTTGCTTTGTTTTTGCTGACAAGGGGGAAAGATGAGAGTAAAGGATTATTACATTAAATTACAAATTCATGATTTTCTTCTTTTCAACTGTAGCATAATTGTATTAATTTAAAATCTGAAAATGAGATTTTTTTTCTCTTTGCAGTCTTATAAAAAGAAAACTGAAACTGCGAAGAAGGAATATTTAAAAGCTCTTGCTGCTTATCGCGCTAACTTGGTGTCTAAAGTAAGTTTCTTTCTATATTTTTTCATGTTATTAATTATAGTTGAAACTGTAAAATGTTACGTATTCATTTTTTTTTTTTTTTTTTTTTAAATTTTGAAATAAATAAAAGTTACCTTATCAACATAAGATAAAAAAAATAGTGTAAATACTTTACCTGAAATATAACTACAAAGAAGCCTCGCTTTGAAGTTTGGAATGTTCAGTTCATATTTCGTTCAATAGATGGCGATACTGGAATATAAACATCCTATTGAAGTATTCAGAATTCAGATTTGTTTACATATATTCGTTCTAACGATTTGCCAAAAATAAACATTTCTCTCTCTATTTTTAAAGTGAAATTTTTTAAATACTATTAAAATATGCGACAAAAGAATTTTAGTGAATTATCTTTTGTAAGTTTGTATTAACAATCTTATTCTGAAATATGATACTTACTGTTACTATTTTATTTCTGTTTCAAAATTGAAAAGTAGATTTTTGATTTGATTTGTTTAGTTTTGTTTTGGTTTGTAATTTAACTGATCGCTTTTTTGTTAGCTTATGCACTTTGAAAAATTAATTTCTAATGGTTATGAATTTGATTGATTTTTAATATCAATACTTCTGCTTTGACCTATTTGTTAGTAAAATTCTATGTGTTGAATGCATATGCAGTTGTATATATGTGCTGACATATAGCATGAGAAATTTGGTACTGAATAATATAGTTTATATAGGAGTCATTAAGTTTTGTATGAGTACTGATAACTTTAATGAGTTTTAATTGCATTTTAAAAAACTGTTATATTACAAATCAAAGATAAATATTTCTTACCTACTTACTATATTACCTACTAAGTAATTTTAATTTACAATTTGATAGGTATTTTATTTATTTAATAAGGCCTATTAAATTGTAAATGAAAGACTTGTTTCTTTTATCAAATTTTGAAATTAAAAAAAAAAAGTTTTTTTAAGGCTTTTGAAAATGATTAATTAGTTTGGGGAACATTTCTGTATCGTGATCTGTGGCAGTATTATATCTTGGTAACTTCTGGACAGCAGCCTGTGAGAAACTTTAAAAATAAAAAATCGCCAACAAGAAGAAACTTGAAAAATATCATTTATAGCCACGTCTGGGAAAACTTTTTTTTTTTTTTAAATTGCAAGCTTAAAAATCCATTAGGCAATTGTAGTTGTTGTGG
Source organism: Parasteatoda lunata (assembly GCA_949128135.1). Classification (NCBI taxonomy): domain Eukaryota; kingdom Metazoa; phylum Arthropoda; class Arachnida; order Araneae; family Theridiidae; genus Parasteatoda; species Parasteatoda lunata. Next base: position 53,247,478 of record OX421973.1, on the reverse strand, counting down.
CAGATCATGATATGGGAAAATCCCCTTAGTTTTCTCCAATCAGGATGATAAATTGGAATTACTTTGCTTTCCATAGGCTGCTGTTGACCAGTCAGATACAATGTATGGAAATAATATTTCTAATACTAGCCCTCCTACTACGAATTCTCCAAACAGTTCACCAACTGGTCGCATGATGCCCATGCAAAAGCAGCCATCTCCAGTTTTGACATCTGTTGTTGATTCCATGCAACCAGTTACTAATTCTATGAATGTACACTCTCAAAATCAGCAGGTCTGGCATATGGTAAGTGCTTGAATTTTTCTTTTAAGTAATTTAAGCGTTCCATTCTTCAGGCTTAACTGCTCAAGATGAGTGTGTATTTCTTAGTTCTACTGGTATCATGAATTTTGATTTCATGTAACTGCAAATAATCAAATTTTAAATATTTAATTTTTTTTTTAAAGAGTTGACTCAGTTGGTGTGAGAAAAAAATTTGATGAAACAGTTGCTAATAATAAATTTTAGGAAATTTGAAATATCTCTATACATATTGAAAGTGAACCTTTTGCTCTAGAATCTAAGCGAAATATTCTTGCTAACTAAAATTATAAGGCTTGTGTGAATTTGTGACAAACTTGTTGAGGTCCATTGTGAAGAATAAGTTTTTATTAGGAGGTACAAAACGTATAATTGATTAACTGAAGAAATATGCTTAAAGCCTAACTGACTAATAGTCAGCTTTAAACAATCCGAAAAAGATTTCAATGTCTAGTTTGAGTAGGTTTTGCTGTGATACTACTTATTAGCTAAAATGAAGTAAGAATTATTCTTGACTTTTTTTTATAGTGATGGCTACTCTGTTCCCGGTTAACATATATCATACAAATTCAGTATATATTTTAAAGGTTTAAAATTAAGAATATTTTACAAAATTTTACTTAGCTTTTATATAAAACGGGTTTCTCGAAGAAAATTCAAGAAATATTTAAAGAACTTTTTTAAAATCCGATTTATTCTTAAAGGCAACTTGTTTAAAATTGTTGTTTCATCATGGTATGTCATGTACAACTGGATAAGTTGTACCATTTTATTGTATATGACTTAACATGGCCCACCATACTGCATGCCTTGTTTTTAGCAAGTCAAAAGCATGTTTTCTTTTACTTAGTCAAATTAATTTTTAGTTAAATAAATTACTTTAACTGATTTTTGAGAGAAATCTAACTCCTTACAGTAATGTTAAAAACAAGTCAATTTTTTCCGAATTTCAACCTTGTTGTTTTTCGGCTTTGCAACCCTATTTTTCTGTATTGCTCTTTCTGGTTTATGCAGATGTTTAGTTAACATGTCTTTTGTATGACTATATTAAGCATGGAAGTTCTATTTTAAAATCATAGAGAAACAGTCACAATACATTGCATTTCATTACATTAAGTACTTAAAATTATTGTGATGTTTTACCGTATTATGTTCAATTAATTATAATGTCTATTTTTTACATTTTGCAGCAATCTCCTCAGCATATGACAAATGCTACCAGTCCACCACATGTGATGCATGGAGGTAATGGCATGATGAATATGCATCAGCAGCAAATGCAGCCACAAATGTCACCTCCCCAACAAATGGGAGTTATGAATAGGCAACAAGTTCCTCCACAAATGACTATGAACTCACCTCCTCAGATGTGCAACTCAGCTTCTAACAGCCCTTCCTACAACCAGAACATGGCAACTGTAAGTGATAAGGTTTTAAAATTAATCTTGTATTTCATAATCACTGCCCTCAATATTTAAGTACAGAAAAATCTTTTTAACATATCACATCTGATCAAGTTAAGAAACATCAAAAACAGTTTATTATTGGATGAAACTTGGTGTTTCTAATAATCATCAGTAATAATTGACTTTCCGTGGCACAACTTATAAAATTTTGATAATATTTTTCCTTCCTAAAATATTAATTTACATACAACCCCTGATGTTGGTAGATTAATACTTCAGTGAGGAATTTTAGGGATTATAGAAATATGTATTAGGGCAGGTCAAATACCCTGTATAGTATATTTTGAAAACATGTTATTTGTATTTCAGAAATTGGTTAGTCAATATTTCAGGTTGTTAATCTACAAGTTTCTTGTTTTAAAAGTGTTTATCTAAATGTTTATAAATGTAGCTTATTGTTATATTTCCTTAAGCCCACTGAATTATAAGAAAGGACATTTTTATCAATATTTATATTTACTTTTGTTTCTTTAATAGCAAAATAAGAATTTTTTTTTTCAATGTAAGTAACCCTAATTTTTAAAAAAAAAAAAAGTGGTTGCATGTAGAATCGCTCGAGAAGATTAAACCCACTGGTGGTTTAGCACATGATCGAAATTGGGAGAATGTTTTTGTTTGCCTCTTAACATGGAAAAACCAGGTTTGCTATGCGGAGAAGACTGGGTTAGATTATGACTTTTTGCTTGCAGAATTGTGGGTTATAAATAGATATATCAAAGAAATGATAAAAATTATCTTAGTTACAATAGATAAAACTAACACCCTGTTCCGAATTAATTTTTTTTTCTTTTATGGCACCTAGATTTTTTTTCTAAACATTGTATTATTCCAGATGCCGACTGGAAATCATCCTAATATGGTTAACGCAGATATGATGTCTTCGTTGCCAACTTGTTTAAGAAATGGTTGCTCCAATCCAGCTATTGATAACCCTGACTGGGATCGAGAATACTGTAGCAGTGAATGTGTTGTTTCCCATTGCAAGTGAGTAATTTTTACTAAAAATAAGATTATTTTGTTTTACCTATCTTTGGTTACAATATTTATTTAATTAGAATTATTCAGTCTTCTTTTTCTTGTTCCTGCATCTCGTAGAGTTCTAGCCAAGCATTCACAATTTTCTAATTAAGATTTTTCTTACTTTTATTTTTAATGATAGGCTTATCAGCAGAAATTATTTGTAAACTTTAGGGTCCAAGCTATTTAATTATATCGACTTTAAAGATATCGTCTCTAACAATTTTATAACTTGATTTTTATTTAATGATAGAATTTATTTTTAAAAAAACATTAAAAATATGTTTTTGATCAAATTGTGTCCAAATAAAAATAGGTGACACTTTGCACTATGTATAAAGCACAAGTGAAGTCATAAAAATTTGCATGCTTTAGTTTTGGTTCTAAGAACAAGACTTTCTTACAACATAATATGATGAAAGAAAGTAACAGAAAAAACTTGTGATGTTTCATCAACGCAATAAGGCATAATACCTTATCACAACATGTTTGTTTTGTTACTTTTCCCTGTCATTTTGCATTTTGACATTAAGAAAGGTTCTTGTTTATTGAACCAAAACTATAGTATATAAATTTTTATGCGTTCATTTGTGCTTCATTCAATAGTGTATTAAAAAAAATTTTTAAAATTTTCATATAACAATTTTCCAATAATTATTTATTTATTTATTTATTATCATTTTAATAGCATTCTTTATTTAACAAACATTGTAAATTGCCGTATTATAAATAATTACCTCAATATAATACATCCAGTGGCCGTGCAAATGTTTCTGGATATGTGGGTAATAAAATTTATTAGAAGGATATATACTTATAAAATCTAAACCCATATTTAAAATTAATTTTTATTTAAATTTGATTCACATTTATTTAAGTGTAAAAATATTTCTATTGTGAAAAATTTTATTATTCTCAATAAAATAAATTCTTAAAATTAGTGACCAAAAATTTAATTATTAAATGTTTTGCATGAGTATAATATTTATAGATTAAAAATATTTTTTAAAAAATTGTTGAGTTACTTTAAACATTGTATTATTTTTCATTTTCAGAGATGTTTTTGCTACATGGGTAGCACAAAGACAAGTGAATTCAAACCCATATTCAACTGTCAAGTAATCTTGTATCTCACAGAGTCATCATTAAAGTTACATTTTGTACAGGGTGCATTGACTCAACTCAGTATTAATTATAAATAATGATTAATTGTGTAATATATATATACATATAAATATATCTATTTCTTCAACAAAATCGATACATTAGATTGGACGAACTCTTGAAGAACTCTTTATGTAAGAGCTTATTAAAAGGAACTGATTGTTACTTAAACAAAAAAAGCATTGAAGGAAAAGGATGTTTTTGACAGAATCTATAATTCATGCTTGTGTTGCAATGCATAGACAATCTTGTGAATACTGTGACAAAATGCATTACATTCATCAAAAAGGAAAAGAACACTTGATGTTTCTTTTAAATATATGTGTAGTTAGATGTTGTAAACATTGTATGTAACAGAATATACTTTTGTGAATAATGTGGTTTCCATCCTCCTCCTCCCTATTGTATAAAGAAAAAAATCTTTTTATCCATGGGAAGATTATTTCCTTTGCTGCCCTATTGTGGTTTGGAAGAAAAAAAAATTCTTTATATCAGGTGGTCAATACTGTTCTGTTTCCCTGTTGTTTGTTGAAGTTTGTTACATGATGTATGAAAAGGGGAATATTATATTTGCATTTGTTAATGATACCCACTGTAAAAATCCTATCTAATTTTTCTCTCTATCAGTATATTTTTATTCCTAATCAAAACAGAATTGTAAGCAATTTTTAAAAGAATAAATAGAAAAAAAGATTAACTCTGAAAATATGTAACAAAACAGATATAATTAATAAGTATGCATTAAATACTTAAATTAGTTAATTCTTTACTACATTTATATTGATTGAATGGAATTCTTTATTAAATTTGTTTTCATTGAAGTTCAGTCTAAAACAGCATATTAATTCACATCTGCAGTGGTGGCTTAGGACTTAAAAAGGTAATATCTGCTCATAAACTTTTTAAAAACTAAAATTACAAGAGCATTTTTTTTATTATCAATTAAACCAATTTATTGTACCAATTTCAAGTTTTTGCAGAAAAAGTAATTTACCAAGTAATGTGTGAATAAATTAATAATTGTAAGTACTAAAATCTCCTTTCTTTATGTATATATGACAAAAGAATATATATAATAAAATTAAGAAAACTGAAGATTTTGAAGAAGAAAAAAATCCTAATTAGGGTCTTGGTCACTGCTTTGCAAAAATATATATTTAAAAAAAGCTTGTTTTTGTTTAATAACATGTACAATGATAAATTCATTACACATTTTTAGATAAATTTTATTTTGCATAAATTACCAAAATTTAACATAAAAAAAATTAAATATTAGTTAAATACGAATGACATCACAGCGACTTTAGAAACTAAGTTATTTTAATTCATGTGGACCAAAAGTAAACCTTTTTAAGCAGTTGGATTTACCTTAAATTTATTTTAATGCATGCGTGATATTCATATAATTTCTTTTCCTGTTATTTTTTATGCATTCTTTGCGAAGTGTTGGCCTCCATCACATTTCATGTGGATTCTAAACCACTTGTGCATGGAATAGTTGTTTATGTATTAATATAAAATACAATTATGGAAATAAAAAAAATTGTGTCAATGTCTGCATGCTTTATGTCTTCATTTATCACTGTATACTATAGCTATGTAATTATCTTCTTTTAGAGATGTTTTTAGAATCCTTCTCAGTAATTAAAAAAAAAAGGAAGTTATGAGTATAGGAGAAAGTTAAAAAATTTATATTCAAACTGCAAGAGGAATAAAATTTCTACCGATATCCTAGTATGGATGAAAACATCAAAACACTTTGATTACCTGGTGAAACTTAGATGTTTCATTTAAGTGCTTTTCAATTCCTACTATTTCTGCCTCAGCAATTATTCTCTTTAGTATTGATGTTTTTATTTAATCAGAATGATCCCATTATACTTTTACCCAGAGAAGAAAAAATTCCTTCACGCCATGTTGCTTTTAATAAAGTATCTGGTGCTCGATATCTTAACCTTGTTCTTTTTAAACCCAAATTTAAAACATTTTTGTGAAGAAAAAAAAAACAATTTTTTTTTTTTTTACTTGGAGGACGTCATCACTCGCCTTTTGATCTGTAAGTTTAAATTTATAACAGCTGTACAAAAATGTTGTAACACAGAATAGTGATGCAGCATTTGCATCACTAATTAAGACTCCTAAACCAGCCAACTGAGAGCGCTGAAATTTTGCATACTGATAGTTCGAAGAATGAGGACGGTCACTATGGACCTTAGAATATTCTACTATATACAGGATAAGCGAAAAACGTGGTATTTTTTAATTGGTTAAGCATTAGTGATTCTTTTAAATTTAATTAGAAGATTCCTTTTTTTTTTATTTTTTTTTTTTTTTATATATATATTTTGCAGATGTCTAAGCTGACGTCACTTCACTTACCTGTCCAGTAGCAATCATTAATGATCAATCAAATAGCAATCGATAGAAATACTTTTCTATTGGGATGGTAATACAAAGAGTAGCGAAAACGGCTAGTTTCCATTCTCAACACATTGCAGCAACTCATTGATTTATTCCACTCTAGGATGTAGTTCAGTATCTAGTTTGGACATGTATATTCGCTAACATCAACTAAAAATAAAGTATGAGCTAAAAAAGCAAAAAGTATGGAGACTTATCAATTCATTTAGGAGAAGCGTTAAAAATTGTTATACTATTTACTATTAGTGCCAATGATGCTTAATTAATATTGATAATGTGTATTAATTGAATAAAAAAACTACCATTTTAATAACTTTTGATCGAATCTGCATGTTCTTAATGGCTAGTGGAGGGGACTACTTAGCTATCCTAAATATGCTAGTTAGTGCAGGCGAAAAATTCTTAGGGCGTTAGGATTTTTCAGGAGAATTTGTACAACTAACAGAAGAAAATTATTTTAAAAAATTGAGTACACAGTTGAATTTTTTTTTCCAAAAAATTTATATATAAACTCAGCATACATTAAATATTATATAAGCAATTATTAATTTAGACATTTATTGAGAAAAGGATTAACAACTAATTATGATAAAAATTATTACTTTGTTTTCTGTTCTACACAAAAAACAAAAAAATTACACTAAAGAGTACGAAGTTTTTCCCCCTTTTCAAAAGTTTTAAATAAATTATTTTGATACTTTTTCATTCATCATGAACATAATATTAAAATAGCCTGCTTGAAAGTCATTTTACACTACTTAGAAGTTCGTAGCAAATAATTGTTTGCCTCTATAAAGTATAGTACCCTTTTTTAATTATGTAGCTATTATTCTTGTCTAATTATTTATATAAAAGTTTCTCAAACTTTTTAATGTGGGGAACCTTTTAACATTGTGCAAATCCGACGTTAGTATCTTCACTTGCACCAGTTGTAGGTCTTTGATTTTAAAACACAAAACAATGTGAAAATTTTAAATTAGTAACAGACTTAAAAACATAATACAACAATATAAATAAATTGAATTAAATGAGTAAATTCAAACATGATCAATGGGAAGGTCGTGCCTATTTTTTATTATATTATCCAATCTTGGCAAAGTAGTCGACATCGCCGGACAAAGTATTTCTTCAATACTTTTTAGATTTGATCGACACTTTTATTTTATGGTGGTTAAAAACGAAAATGTCGTCTCGACAAATATCTATATCTAGTTTCTAATAGATCGAGTAAAAATATTTGGTAATTGTAAAATTATTCTAATAAAAGAAATATTAAAATTACTAAAATTTTTGGTGACTCCTGCTTCATGTTCTGCGACCACAATTAATACTGCGAGTCGCGACTTACAGTTTAAAAACTCTAGTCTATATCGTTGAAAAAAGCGTATAAGACAAGCTCTATGTATGAAAAATATTTATATACATTTAGATGTCTCTTAAAGAAATTATGACTGATTAAAAGTTTTGAATGCTTAAATTTCAATGTTTTATACACGTCAAATTTCAGTGCATTTCTTTGAAAACTATATGTGTACTACATGTCACCATGATCTAATGTATTAATAATCAAAAATGTCCATAATTCCAAATGTCCAAGTTATAACGATGAGCGTATACATATTTGCGTAGTTTCAATAGAGGCTGTTTATAAATTAGACAATGACAACTCAATTTTAATTTGAAAAATCTAAAAAAAATTTATACTTGTGAACATTTTTTTTCTAACTTCCGTACAACTCTTTCACTACTTCAAATTGCACTCAATTTTAACTTCTCAATAAGGTCAGTTTTTCTATAAACGGGTAAACAATACCTTTATAAACGTTTATTAATTTTATACTGAAGACAATCAAAGAAATCTATATCTTTATGGGGAAAAAACTGAATCGAACAATGCAATTTATTTGTACCATATAAACAAACATATTGTCATTATTTTCATCTGATTTTTATGTATGTAGAAAAAATTAGTGTTCGTATTGCAACTCTATACGTATAGATTCTAACGTTTTGCAAATTTATTAATATCTGATGAACTAAATTTTGAAATGATCTTTGGTCAAAACGATTTATCGGCGAATTTAGTTGTTAATTAAATCACCTTGTCAGAGATAAGATGTGTTAGCGAAACACTAATTGCTTTCTAATGGTTATTTTTATGCCTATTGGATAGCAAAAACAAACATCTAAACTTACAGCCGAAGCTAATAACAATAAAGATATGTTTTAAGCGATTACAATGAATAATTAAACGAATAATATACAAAGAATATAGATTTTCTTTCTTTTTTTTCAAATTTAGCTATATGTAACTTAATATTTTGCAATATCCACTCCAGTATTCTGTAGTATTCACTTTATGTTGAAGGGTCCTGTGATATTCTTAGGAAATTAGAATTATTTCTATTCAACTTCCCTGTAAACATTGCATACAATTTTTACCGTTTTCACCGTTACCTGTTTTTCTTTGAGTTAATAAAGCACTTCTTTTTTTTTCAAAAGAAAAAGTTTTATTTTATTCTATGCGGAGATTTAAAATTTAAGTATTTTAACTTTCCCAACATTCTTTTCTTTTTTATAAATTTCAATTTTCCTACAGTTAGCTTATAATTTGAAACTGTCTGAATTGATTGCTTAAAGTGCTTGACCCAGGACGGTAAGCACTGGATACATTGTATATACTGGAAAAACTGTTTTACCCAATTATATTCATTATTTTCTCAACACCTACAAAAAATAAGCAGTCGATATTTAAATTGACAATATTTAGTTGATTTTTGTAATTAAAGTAGAAAGGGGATTCATTGAGTTTATCTTCATGCAAACACTTTTAATTTTTACTTGAGGGCAACTTTAATAAAAAAAAAATGGCTAAATAAAAGTTAAAATATAAATTTATTAGTCAGTAGGAATTTTTAACCAAATAGCTATATGATTAAGAATTAATGATATGAAAAATATTAGTTTTATTTTTTTAAACAGTCCCTTTTTAAAATTATTTGTTAAACTAAGAAATTTTTATTTAGGGTAGCATTGAAAACTTTTTGTCTGAAGAAGGGGGTGGAGAGCTAAAAAAGGATGGAATCTAATCAATGATTTCCAAAGTGGTCCCCAGGAGTCGACGACAACCTGCAAGGGGTCCATGTCAAGTGAAAAAAAATTGGGGGTCTATGAAATGAAAATGGGGGTCAACAATAGTGGATCTCATATAAGCAGGTCATGGCTTATAATTTAGGCATTTCATGAATGGAATAATCAACATACACTGACCTATTTACTTACATTATACTACCTTATAATATAAAGACATATATCTATCTACATTCTACATAATTTATAAAAGTAGCTATCAAGTAAAAATTTTATTAAAATTTAAATTATTGGGATTATTTTTTGATGTATGAAACTGAATTATTATAAACTAGCAGTTGCCTGCAGCTCCGCTCGCTTACGTTTTTATTTTCTCTGCGTGTAAGATTTTATTTTGTAACAAAAAGTATTTTTCGGCTGTAAATTGTAGCCTGTGTCAACTCTTTAGCTAGCTAGACCTCCAATTTTATCTTCGCACAAGATCGCGGAGATTTGTTTCTTAATTTTTACATAAAAATGTAATAAACAGACCGACAATACACTACTACGGTTTTGTATACAAACTTATTTCCCCAATTATAATATTAGTAGCATAGTACGGGTTTTATAGTGCACTATTTTATTCCATTTACATATTAATTAAATTAAATAAAGTTTCAATTTAATTAATAAATGTATAAAATTAACATGTATTTTTTTTTTTCTTAAGTTTTTCACACTACAGTTAGAAATTTAAATCTTTCACAGTGAGTAGCACTATACCATCTGTCAAAAATACATTTGAAGTTGATGAATTTACAAAAAAATCAATATCAGGTAAGCAGGGGGTCTACCCAAAACCGAAAAACATAGCAAGGGGTCTACGAGACAAAAAAGTTCAGGAACCACTGGTCTAAATGATCATGAAAGCGAAATTACTATGTCTATTAACTTCTCATGTAAACTCTAGTGCAAGACATTGCAAAATTAATTTTAAAAAAACTAAATAAAATAAATTTATTGATTTAAATTAATTTCACAATTTCTTCCCTTTGCCCAAGTTTCAAAGAACGTCAGGTAAGGCCAAAGAAATGGACTCGTTAGCTGAAACAAGTTTACGGGCTGTAAATAAAAATTTTCATATATTTTCTTTCTACCTTTAAACAGGTTAAAATACTCTTCTACAACTAAAGAATGTATAACAACAACAATACAGATTTTTAAGTCGTGGTGGCTCAGAGATAGACCTCTCGCCTCCCAATGAGGTAATCCGGGTTCGAATCCCAGCGATGGCTGGTAGATACGAATTCCGGCTCGCAGCAGTGCTGACTTAAAATATTCTCAATATACCGGTTATGAGTTGGATTCCCCTTGCCGTCAGGCTAATCGTGGAAGGCTTTCGTGATTTCTTCGTTCCATGTAAGGCAAATGGGGTTAGTTCCATCAAAAAGTCCTCCATGAAGGCAAATACGTTCCGATACTTGAGCCAGAAGTTTCCTTGACTTCAGAATTTTATTCAAAATACAAAGTTACGGAATTAAAAATTAGTCGTCGTAAACTCAAAATCGGGTCGACTATGGTATTCAACGACAGTTAAATAATAAAATAAAATCAATTGAGTTAATCGATGCGAAGCGTTAAGCTTGGTGCTTTTGCCGAACTTTGTACCTTTAAACCAATTACGATAGAATTTTGCTGAATTTGATTAAATGTTCGTTCGGAGTCTTCCTTAGGACTTTTCGTCAAAAATGACGACAATTTCATGAATACGAGTATCTAGCATTCATTTATAACAGTATGAGCATTAAAAACTAAATAGAGAAAGATAATGTTCAGCAAAAAATTTTAAGAAGTTGTTGTTGTAGTTCATTTACGTCGTGCTAGAGCTGCACAATGGGCGATTGGCGACGGTCTGGGAAACATCCCTGAGAATGATCCGAAGACATGCCATCACAATTTTGATCCTCTACACAGGGGAGGGCAACTTAAGCATGCAGTAGTATAGTAGAGTATGAAATGTTGTGTAAAACTACAAGAATAAAATATCCATTTAATTTACAGAAGGAGAAAAAAAACTGTCAGCAGGTGTACCAATATAAAACCGTTTATTTCACCGAAAACTGTTATTTAAAAACGGAAGGCTGTGTCTTAAGCAGATATGTACTACTGTTTTTTTAACTTCATTAAATAGATAAGAATACTATTCATCAAATAAAAAGTTTCTCGTTACATATTTTTGAATAACTCTAAAGTTATTTGTACATGTTGATGTAAAAGGAAAATTTTTAAAAAAAATTAAGCACGAATTTTAATTTTTGAAGAAATATGTTTAGTTTTTAAATAAATAAAAAAAAAATTTTAAGTTGAAAACTATATGAGCGTGATAGTTCTAACTTAAATGCATTGTTCAAAAACAAATGTTTCACAAAATTTATGCATAAACAAAAAACTTTTTGCATTTAAATTTGTTTTCCTACGTTAAAAGAATTTTTATTCCAAAAGCATCATGCCTTTATTTTTAGATAAGCTACTTATATTTTCTAGAAAAACATAAGCTTTCTCGAAAATAAATGAAATGTTGTTGGAGAAAATACATTATTTTGCTTTGCATAGTTTATATCGTATTTTTCTTTCAAATTTTTTTTTTTCTTCCTTTAACTGCTCGAAGGCAATTGAAAAGTGAATATAAAAACGTTTTTATTTCCATTTGTTCTTACATTGAATTTCTTACAATATTAAATCATATTTATATTCGATTCAATTCTCAAAATACATTAAAAACAACTTATTTTGGAGAAATGAATTTAAACTCAGAAAAGAAAAAGTAAATACGAAAAATAAATATTGTTTCAACTGATTCTCGAATTCTACGATAAAAAATGAATACAAATACGAAAAATTAATTTTTTTTTTCTTTCAAAGATTTCTCCCGTTGCCACTAAAACTCATAATACTTTTGCGAAACCATAAATAAATAGGGTAAAAAAATCGTTTGCAGAAACGGAAAAAAATTACATTTGATGAAGGTTATTTAAATAAATGAAGAGAGCTTTTCGTATAAGAGTAACTGACTGAATAATATATTTACTTTCTAGAAAGTATTAATCATTTCGAAGTTAAAAAATGATGTTTGACAAACGATTTTTTTCACTCAAATTTAACGTCTTGTAATGCAAATTATTTCCATTTTCGGCTATGATATGAAAAAGAAACTATTTTAATATTATACGTTCGTCATTTTTGTTTCACCTTTAAATGTCTACACAATCGTAATGACGAATGAGAGCAGATATCCACCCACATTTGAATAGCAATTACTTTTTACGTCAGTTGTTCAGTCAGCTTCAATCTTTTACTTAGACGTAATAAAGGATAACGAAAGAAAAAATGTTGAATTATTTCTAACTTTCTCTATTTTGTTTATTTAATTAGAGAAATAATAAACAAATCAATTCAGCCTTTTATAGTAAAGTATGTGTAAATGAAAATAGCGGAAGAACAAAAACCTTTTTTTTCCTAGATTGTGGAGAAGAAAGAGTGAAAATGACATTAAACTAAGAATTTTTTTTTTTTTTTTTTTTTTTTTTCTATTTCGTTAGCGAATCGTTTTTAGTTTTGAAAAAAATATGAAATCTTCTTGAAAGCTTTTTAAATTTTTTTTTTTTATACTCTTATGCTTTGTAAATTATGTGGCTGTAAAAGATGTTAATTAATAATTTTGAAACAAACATGTAGCACAGCAAAATAAAGATATATTATAAATTACTCGATTGAAAGCTGTCAGAAAAAAAATTTAATGTAACTTTATAAATTTAGAGTCTACATATTGAGTAAAGTGAAGATATATATTAAAATTTGCTCTTTTTAAAGACTTGACAGTAAAAAATAATTTCCTTTACTTAATACAGCAGTTTATGTTCTAAACATTCAATTCTTCTTAAACATCAAAATTTGAAAGTTTTCAGTAATTGTCTAGCATATGTCCTTCAATTAAGTTCTTTAAAAATATAGATATCTAATCAGCAAAATTAAAAAAGTAACACTTCTATTTTAAAAAAAATATTTTTATCCATCGAGTTAGATTTTACGTGTTAAATAATAAACGGTAACATTAATTCAGAAACAATAACTTTAAAAAAAACAATAAAAATAACTCAAAAACAATAATAATTTAGCAGTAAGAATGATTCGATAACAATAATTTAACAACAATAACAATATTGACGACCAGCCTCAATAGAGAAAATCACTGGAGCAACTAAAACGTTCAACGTAAACAATATTTAAATAGTTTTTATGAGTGCTTTGTTCACTGCGAGATAATGAGATTCTACAATTTTTCAGATTTTTATAATTTAACATTAGTGAAGACTTGCGTCTCAAGACAGTCAAATTCCTCTTTATCTCTTTCAAGATATAACATTATTTTAATACTTTATTGAGCGATTATAATAAAAGGGTTTCGCTTTTTATTTGGGAAATAAGCAATATTTTTAAGTACAAAATAGGCATCGTAGCATTTGTGTATAATTTACAAAAATGTCTACATTTGAGAATTGTCGTTAATTTAACGTTTTATGATATTTTTTTAATTTTGTACATAACTGTTATAAAAAAAAAAAATTGCGATTTTTTAATCTAAAAATTAAAGTTTTTGTAGAAGTCAGAATTTCAGTCAGAAATAGTTCTAAAACAAACATTTTAAGATAACTTTTTGAGCATTTTTAAGAGGATAAAAATTTCTAAATGTTAATTAGTTGGAACAAAATCGTGTAGAGTTGTTCTAATATTTTATCAGAAATGGAATGTTGTATAGATGAAAGTGATAAAGAAATTAAAGAAAGAGAAAAAATATGTTTTTAAAAAAAAAAAAAAAAACAATAACCATTAATTTTAAATACGCATAAGGGTCAGAATGGAAAAGGGAGCATAAAATTTAAATTGGAAAAACATTAGAAATGTTCTTGGAATTAATATTATGGAAGTACATTTCTATTTCCATGAATTGTTTTTCCGCGCTTTAAAATTTTTAACTAATTCAATAAATACGAAATACTTTTTAATGACATGAAATAATTGTAAAAAATATATTTATATAAAATAACTTGTAAAATACAAATACATAAATAAAAAAAAAAACAGACTTTTAAAATTCGTTGTTCTGAAGAGAATAATTACATCAACTTTGTATTTTCTTTAACTCTTTGAAAATGAAGAAATTGTATTAACAAGGAATCGGAAATTTAAAGAAAAGAAAAAAAGAAAGAAAAGAGAGAGAGAATTTCTTTAACAGACAGAACACGAAAAAAATATCTCCGCTTCAATAATTTTGAATAGAAAATCTTTTAAATGTCGCCATTTTTCCTTTGCTAATGATTTGTTTAATTACATACTCGCATTTAGAAGACGAGCATTTTGTTTCGAATAAATGCCAATAAGAAGTTAGGCTGTTATTAAAGAACTGTTATTAAACATAGTAGCACGGGTAGGGATGATTATTGAAGGTATTTTAATTACTTTCAAAATTGGAGAGAAGTTTTGTAACGACTTTTGGAAGGAAAATTAATTGTCGTTTGCTTCGTAAAATGACAATTAATCGTTGATCCGTAGTTTCATTTACGGGGGAGTGAAAATTTTTAATAATTTATCTAGACATTTTAATTACGATGTCAGAGAAGTAATTATTTTACTTATACAGAAAAAGAGAAAAATCCATTTCATTTGTTGTTGATGATGATGGTTAGTGAGGATTTCGATTCGTTCTTTTGAAAAACTAATTTCATTTATTTGAAAATTAAAAACTCTTGTAAAATGAAAGTAAAATATATGTTAAAGGGATGATATTTCTTTTTATTCATAAATGATAATGAGTGAAATTATTAAAACATAGGTTAACTTTTCGGAATAAAAGAAGAAGTTTTTAAAATTTAAATATGACAGCTTTTGAATTAAACAAAAAATAAAGGGAAAAATAAATAAATTTGGAGTTTAAAAAAAATAACAGCGTGTACATTTAATTAAAATATTTATTTACCAGACCTACCAGACTATAGAGATTTGGTTTTTGAAGGTTAAAGAGTTAATAAAGTTACAAACATGAATTTTGTAATTATAAATCTGTAATTCTCTACTTCAATGAAATTCTCTACTTATGAATAGAAAGTTATTCTTTTATTTATTATCAAATGTCAAAAATTTGTAGTACACATAAATTCAAAGCGTATGAATAACATATTTTTTTAATACAGATGGAATTGATCAATAACAAATTTCCTATCATTATTGCAATCACTCCTATCATTACTAAAATTCTGCTTATTACTAATATATTTAATTACTGATCAACATATTCAATAGTCTACATAATTTAAAAGCAATGCAAATTTTATCATTTAAATGTATAATAATAATTCAGTATACGTACTAATAGAAAATTAAAAAAGTTCGTCCGATTGTAAAAAAATAGGAAATATAGAATAATAAATCTTCTTAAGCAAGCAAAGATTTTACCAACTTTGTTTGAAAAAAAATTTTAAATAAATAAAATCAAAATTTTCATTTCCCGGTATGTATGTCTCTATTATAGTTCTGAAATTATTGCATATCAATTCAGAAAAAATATTGCAGACGAATTCTAAAACTTTCAGTTCTGTTGAAATCAAAGAAAACGATGTTTTTAAATGTTCCATAAAAAAAATCGCTTGCTTTTTTATAACTTTCCATATTTCGTTTGAACTGTTTTATTGAAGTGATCTCAGAAACATTTATATCAAGATTCGCTTACGAACGATTTCAATTTTTCAATATTTAGAACAAAAAATAATAAGCTGAAATGCGTATCCTTTAAGAATTTATATGAAATAGTGATATTTTTCAAATTTTACACTTGCATTTTCAACTAAAAATATGTTAAAATAACTCATTCACACAAAAGGCACAAGCTCAAAGCTTACCTTAGCCAAAATAATACAAGATAATATTAATAAATATACAATGAATTTATACTTAAAAGCCAAATTCTCTGTATGCACAATTGTACACTAACTTGATAAGTATTAATTTTAAATTAATTTAATAATATACTTTTAATATCAAAAATAAAACAATGTTTTGCCGTACAATAAATGACGTACTTATCGGTACAAATTGCCTTACCGTACGTACTTATACAATTAAGCGAGGAGTTACAAACTACTTTTAAATGAATTTTTTTTTAATTATTAGATAAAAAATTAAATTCATAAATCCCGAAGAATTAAAGGCGATTTAAAGAAAAACAAATATGAAGAGAGATATTTTAATTTCATATGCATTTACTTAGAAAATGGTTGATTTTTTTCAAAAATCAGAAAATGTGTGAATGTGATAGCTTCAGCCTAGGTCTGCTGCAGGCTCGTTCAGTGTAAAAAATTTCAGACCCGGGAGGGCTCGGACTAATGAGAAAATTTTCAAAAACTTTCTTCCTACGTTTATACAAACGTTATGCAAAATCTATTAATTAATTGTGATATAAAGGTTTTAATGGCTAATTTTCTTGTTCAGTCAGCGAAGGCCTAAACGCGAGACCGTATACCGGGAAATTAGGATTTTATCCGACGTATATCTCGAGCAGTCTTAGGTTTTAAGTAATTCTATGAATCTCGGTCTCGGATTAAAATTCATCGGGCTCGGACCTCCAAAAACGAGCCACAGCTCGTTTTTTATCCAAACTCATTTGCATAAACATCATCATGAAAAGAAAGAAAAAATATTTAATTCATACACTACATAAAAAATTACGTGACTTTCAGATAAATATTACGTATGCCTTTGCTCGTTCAAATGCATAAAACGGAAATTATTGCATTTGTTTCCAAACAACGGGCTATTATTTAACATTTAATGAAGTAGTTCTTGTTTTAATGGTTACATTTGTAGATGATATTTTACCATGATATGTTGCTGCTTGATTTCACGGTCGTAATATAATCATTTTGAAAATATTTCCGTTCTTTTTTTTTTGTCTATTTTTTTAACGTCGCCCATTGTGACAAAAGCTATAAGGATAGCAAGGTCACTTTGGTGTGAAAATGTTTGGAACACCAACTGGAAGAAAAAGAGCCCCAAGGCTGTAGAAATTCTTATGTACATATAATTTTACCTTTGACTGTTTATGACGACTAGTGGATTGCATGAGCTACAAGCGACAAATATCGTTTGGTAAGTCAGAAAAATCATCTTTGTTTGCTAATCTGTTAACAACTAAAGTTAAAGTATATTATGCATTCATATTTTAAATAAGAAATACGTTAAAATTATTTTATTATGAGTATAAATAACTTTTGTAGAATGATTTGCTATCCATAAATATGTAAAATTTATTCCAAATATTCCAAAATAAATGTTTGGAATGGTAAAATAGAAAAACGATTTTAAAACAAACCACTATGAAATAGTTCGCCTTAAAAATGGTATTCTTTTCCTCACTTTAAACTATTGATATAAATTCAAATAATTCATAAAAATATACTTTTTGGCTAACAATCTATATGAATAATTCGTAAATTGTTCAAAAGTTTAGGAACTATTTTTGATTTAGTCCATATAAAAAGTTGATTCAGAGTTTTTTCATTCATTAGGAGTTTATAGCTTTCATTCTCATATATTGACCAATACAGCGCTGTGAAAAGCCGTTGGGTCAGCTACATAATCTAGTGCAAACGGACATTTCTCTACCCGAAAGTGTTACGAATGGACCCATTCCGGTCATAATGTAGAATACCAAAGGGCATCAAAAATCACAAGTTTCGGGATAAACTCGCTTTCCTGGAGAACTTTTGAAAGCCAACTAACATATGTGTGCGTTAGACGAAGAGGAATACCTAGAAAACTCTAGGACAGTTGAACGGTAATTAAGTTCCACTTAAGATATTTAGCGTCAGTGCTAGCCGTGACCAGTATAAATTTAAACAAATATCTCCATAGCCTAAATCCGTGTTGATAATGTAGAAAATGACTCCTTACCATTTACGACATCCCAAGCATTATGACCTTAATTTTTTATGACATAATTTTTAAAAGCAAAGGTCAACGTATGTTTCAATATAATTAGTTTTAGCAATTATTTTTCTGTCGTAATGGTTTTATTATAATATAATTTAAATTTACATGTTATAATTCAGATCTATTTGTACAGAGAGCAAAATAAAAAAAAATACACTAAATAACTTTGATCTAATGATCAGGTTTTCATGTACTAAGACTCAATCTTAATGATTTGGGGGCCTAACCTTAACTATATTAATTATTTAATGCATACAATATTTTAAATTACCAAATATAAGTCACAAAAACGTATTTTCTTTGAATAAACATACATTTATTCGACGGATTTGTATTTCTGTTAAAAATGTGGGGTAGCCACAATCTGAGAAATCTGGTTCCAATAGTTTGGTCAGGAAAGCGGTCGAAAGTTTGAACTTACTTTTGGACTTTTAATTTTTCGACATATCTCGAGAACTTCTTGAGCAACTTGAAAAAATTTCGTTTTTCCAAAGATTAATTTAATGCAAAAAATTATATTCAGTAATTATTTATTGTTTTTGTTAATAATAGTCAAAAATATTTTGAATTATAGAGTCGAAACATTTTTAAATCATTTTAAGGGTCATTTAAACGAACATCGATCAAATTTCCGAGAAATCTAAATTTAAATATACGAATTTTTTTTTTTTCAGTTTGAATAAACTATTCGACCGATTTCATTCAAATTTTGTATTTTGTCATAGGAAATTATATTTCGTGAAATAATGAAATAAAATCGTTTAGCTTAGAATTCAAAATATTTTTAACTAATCTTTAAAGAAAATAAAAATAATAATTAATTATTGAAAATAATTTTCTGCATTAAATTATCTTTTCGATTCGCTCAAAAAGTACTCAAGATAGGCGAAAAATTAAAGTCCAAAAGTAAGTTCAAATTTCGATCGCTTTCCTCCTGACCAAACTATTGGAACTAAATTTCCCACATTGCGGTAAATATGGTCTTAATAGTAAGGCCGCCATGTTTTGACGGTCAGTGATCTAAATCCGTCGAAAGAACGTATGCTTTTGTGGAGAAATGATGCTTTTTATGTCCGGTATGAAGGTCTGTTCATTAGATTAAAAGTTATCCAGAGTGTTTTGTTACTTTACTTTACTTATTAATTTATTCTGTGCACTATTGTGCTGTAAATAGATACAAAAAACATAATATGTAAAAAATATGCATGTTACGTAAAGTATAAGTATACATACAATAACATATTTACAAGGAGTAACTCTTTTTTCCCTCAACTGGACAGAAAAAAAATAATATTACGAAAAGCAATAAAATATGCAGCTACATCTATTAATCGCTTATATATCCGTCACGTTAATATATGAAGGAAATAAAAAATTTTGGTTACTAATTCCATATCCCCGAAGGACTGTAGTATTTTAATAGCCCCATATTTAAATGATTACTTCATACAATTGTGCCAAAGACTATAGTCTGAAACTGTTCGCTATTATCATATAAAGCTCTACTGAGTCTACTGAATATCATATAAAGCTTCGAGTTTTCTTGAGGAATAATAGTAGCGCTTTATTAACATTGCACAAGAGCTGCATAATGGGCTATAGAAGACAGTTTGAGAGACATCTCTAAAGATGATTCAAAGACAGATGCCTTCTCAATTTTGATCATTTGCCGAGCTGATGATGCGGAAGTCGAGCACTAGCAGTTTAACGAGGACCGATACCGATTACGTTAAGTTTACCACCATGGCCAAAGCCTTCCTGCTACCTTCCACTCAATCAAGTTGGCTTTAAAAGAGTTAGAGGGACACACCTTATAAAGAAATTTAATCCTTGATTTATTTATTTTGTTTATAATGTAATATCTATTTTTAGGGAGTCTTTAAACGATCGTATCTACTTGGTTAAGCCTTCGTAGATAGTATGTCATTGTCTTCAATTCTACTCGTTGTTTTCTTGAAATGCATCTTAGCAGGTAAGCTTTGTTCTTTAATCTTTAAACTAATTTGATGAAAATTGTTTCTTTAAAACTTCTAAAAATAACTGCATTGCTAAGATTTTTAAAATAATAGATATAAAAGCCGTGTTTTACTTCGTGACTTGTGTTAAAGAAAATTCAAGGATGAATATATAGGCGATGTAACAAAATGGTCGACTCTTTTTAATTCGAACATGGATAATTCGTAATGCCGGGTAACTTGAACTATTGATCCTATTAATACGACTAATTCGAACGTTAGCCAAATTCTTTGGTTACTTCGAAATTCATTGCATCAAACAAACAAAAAAAATTCTATCTTTCATAAGTAGGAAAAGTCTTTTTTCACCACTTTATTTAGAAGCTACATATGAAGAATTTATAATCTTATACATAACATTCATTATTGATTTTGTGCGTTCATCATATCCTTTCTTCTTTTTTTACAACGTCATTATACGTCTTCATAAGTGCTTACATTGAAATTTTGTAAATTTTAACTTTTTTCTCTTCCCCTTTGAGTTTGAAATAAAAAGAGTGATGTAATAGTAATCAGTAGAGTATGCTTTATTTAGTAACTAGTTCTTACAATTACTTACGACTACCAGCTGATTTGCTTTTTAAATAACTCTATCCTCTTCGCGCCAGCTGGCACAAAGGGCCTCAAGTCTCTTTATCAAGGCACACTTGTCCTGAGACAGTCTTCTTGCCTCCTCCCACTTATTTAGTTTTGCTTAGCGAAGATATTGGTGCATATATCTTTGCCAGGTTAATCTCGGCCTTCCTCTTTTACGTTTTCCATAGGGAGCTCAAGTAAGTTCGATCTTAGCAGGGCTATGTTAGACGAAGAGTATGTCCATGTCATCTCCATCTTCTCTTCAAAATTTCCTCATGAATGGATGATCATTGATCTTTTATCTTGAATAATATTTATTTGAAATTGTGTTAGACTGTAGTGCTTGACTACTGACGATGTCAACCGTCATCTATCTAAAGGTACGTCCAGATAGAAACCGAGTTTAGTTAACATGTTTTATATACTAGTGAATAAGAATTGAATAATTATATTGGTAGCAAAGCTACAAGGCTAAATTGTATAAATAATGATACTTTTAGGAAGAGAATAATCATATTACTCAAACTTAAAACACTAAGATATTTTTTTTTTAACATTTTATTCATTTAATGCATTATTATTACATTTTTTTAATTTGGAGTACACAAAAAAAACTTAACTCACAACTGTAAATTCGGTTAACTCAAAAACGATTTCTTTGAAATAGAATTAATAATGGCTTATTATTTTATTTAATGACAATCAAAATTGTTTTACTTTTGATTTATAAAAATTTGCATTCTATTAATATATGTATTTTTAACAAAAAATAATTTTTTTATTAACTTGATATAATATTAGAAAAATATAAAATATTAAAACTGAAATTAGTTTCTTTTTATTAGAAATGTTAGGTTTTTTAAAATTTCTATTTAACTGGGACTACTAACACTTAATAGGGCTGATTTTTTCTGTAATATGTAATGTTTAAATATTTTTGAGATGTAGATTCGTTAATGAAGAGAAATTCATTTAACTTATTACCCAAAATTAATTTTTTAAGACCATTTTTTAATGGGAGGGTGGGGAATTTTTTAAATTTCACCAACGGCAAAGAATTGGCTACATATTTGAACTTCTCTGCATATAAATAACCGAATTTATAAATTTTGCCTTTAGAAATACGAATAAACTCCACGAGAAATGATCGAAAGAACTAACGCATAAGCACATGAGAAAGGTACATAAATTTAAAGAATAATGTTAGCTTCTTTTCTTGACCTCACGCAACCTTTATTGTTACTCCCACATTTATGTAAAAAAACGTCCTTCATTGGTATTTATGAAGTTATCAGGGCATAATTAACGGCAGCGGGACATAAATATGACGAATGGCGACTGAAATATTGTCTTCCAATCGCCATCCAGTCGCCATTTTTATGAATATGGAATTGTTACGAATAATTTAGAACATTCTGAAAATTATTCTATTTTACCTTTGTTTCATAGAAATAGTTCTCCATTTTTTAAATAAACTTTCCAATATTCATCATACTTTAAGAAATGCCTTAAATTTTTATTAATACCAACAGTTAATTTAATAGTTTAAAAATTTCAGTTTTTGAAGGAAAAAGAAAGTAGTCACTGTTAAAAATGTTACAACTGACCTATGTCCAGCAGCTAAATTTCATAATACTACCCTAAAATAGTGGGGGGAAAGCTTCCCATAGTATCAACATTAAAAAATCAATGAAATTGGTGGGAAGTTTATTTCTCATGGTCTTATAAACAGTTAAACGAGTAATGATTTGAGCCATATTATTATCCATATAAATGTTTCGTTTTAGAAATAAAGCATACTGCTGGGGGTAATGATTATTGCATCATTGATGGCCGTCCATTCAGAAGCGGTGAACGCATCCCTCGAAACCACGTGTGTCACATATGCTTGTGTCATTTTGGAAAAGCTGAATGCTCTTGGATGAACTGTCCTCCTCCGCCGGAAGGGTGCACAGAGTTTTCAGTTCCCAACTACTGCAATCCTACACTTTATATATGTTGTGAGTATTATTCAAAACACATTATACGCTGACGGGGAAAAACTCCCAACACCAAGAAGGAGTTGTGCTAGAGAGAAACTAAATTTGAAAGCTAGTAGCACCACTATGAACATGCAAATAAGGGTGGCTTTAAATGCGTGTACTACAGTTTAGGAGCGTTATTTTTCGTTAAATGTTGACACAGTGAGTTGCTGTTAGTGAAGAATGCGTTTAAGAAGACGGTAAAGACTTCGAACGCGGTCGTGTAATAGGGCTGCGAGAAGGTGGATTTTTTTCTCTCGCGATATTGAAGAAAGACTGGAAAAAAATGTATCCACTGTGCATGATTGTTGGCAGAAGTGGTCAAGAGAAAGTACTGCTTCAAGAAGACCAGGTTCTGAAGGCCACGCTGCACTACTCAGAGGGAAAATACGGCATATAATTGTAGATCGTACTGCGTCTGCGTACTGCGTCTGCTTTAGAAATTCGAGCTCAGTTGGCACTGCAGTGACACTAAGAACTGTTTTACAAATCAGCTACTTCAAATACAGCTCCGAGCGAAACGCCCTGTAGCTTTTCTGCCGTTTACGACGTGAGTGATGTCGAGTTACAGCTCACTGAAGCACAAAGTGGAGATCTATTATGTTTTCTGGTGAAAGTCGGTTCTTGGTTAGAAGTCGTATATTGATATTAGAAGGAGGCCAGGTGAGCTCTTGCTACCGACCTGTCTACGGCCTAGATGCACTGAACCTACAACTGGAGTTATGATCTGGGGAGCAATTTCCTATGACAACAGGTTCGCTCTCGTGGTTATTCCACGCACCTTGACTGCAAATTTACCTGGTGATTCAACCTGTTTCGTTGCCATTCATGAGCAGCATTTAAGGGGGTTTTACCAACAGGATAACGCTAGTCCTCATACCGTTGTTGTAACCAAATATGGTTGTTGTAACCAATATGTTGTATATGTATATGTTGTAACCAATATTTGACAACTTCGCCATCCTCAACCAGTATTAACTCTCCCCGTATTGTCTGATCAAGTGCAACAGGCATGGCAACATACGGCATCTGTAGGACACAATTAATGCCCGTTTGCATGATTGCATTCAAAATTCTGGTGATTACACCGGTCTGGTGGTTATTAATGTACCAGTATTTCATATTTGAAATGGTTTTTCTCTTAATTGCATTAACCTGTGATCTTGAAACTTTAATCAATCAATTATGTTATCCGAAATTTCATTACTCTACAAAAAAAATTTCTTGGTGTTGGTTTTTTTTTTTTTCCATCAGTGTATACATTTGTTTTACATGGTAAAAAAAAATTTCGAGCGTATTTCTCCTATTTGTCAATACTTGAAATATGCGCAAATGTGTCGGATTTTAAAAAAAAAAAAAGTATGTATCTCTACCATAAATAGAAGGCCGGGATAATCTGAAAGATAGGACGTTGGGGCCAGGCTGTATAGGTCTATACCCACCTGCCGAAGAGTCCCCGTGCAGTAAATGGTGACTGGTGCACGTTAAATCTGTCGGGTCAAAAAGTTCTCCATGTTACCATGTTAACAGGCTGTGGCGTATGTGTGTAATTACCTGTATTTAGTTATGAAGTTCAAATTTAAACTTTATAATAAAGTATTTTTTTCCTGTTTTTGGATTTGGCGTTTACTTAAAGGATGTAATGACTTTCATACTTTTTACGGGTAAAGTTAATAATTAAATCTATACAGAAGAAATTGTCAGCGTCGAAACAAAACCAGATATTATTTGGAATTCCTTCATATTCATGAACGACAAATTGCACCGATATTTTTACACAAGTTGCGTAAAGAGTTTTGGCAATTTCACATACCGTACGATATGGCACGTTCGCGAATGTATGATCTGTGCAGTTTCAACAAAACAATCTCATTTTTCTACTGAGTTTGCCTATATCATACGTACATGAATGTGTTAGATGCTACGAAAAAACCCAAAATCTCTCTTATAATCAAACTATACATAGCTTTGCAAATTTAAGTCATTGGAGCATTCTCTTTGTGCAATCACGGGGTCGGTCTGGCTCTTATTAAGGCCTTAGCATAAATCAGTAGTTATTTTTCTTCAATACTTTCACTTACCATTAACTGAAATAACAGAGCAAGCGCAATTTGAGGCCTTGAGGGGTCAATTCAGAGCATTATGTGCTTAAACGTGCGATATGACACTTGAAATGCTAATCCTCTTTAGTATATCGTAGTTTCTATAAATTGTCTACCATGCTTCTTACCATCAGGAGTAAAAGAAATAAATGCAGCTATCTTCCTCGTAGGACTATTATTTTAGGTATAACTTATTCGAATTTCGGTAGGCCAACACCATGGATGTTGAAGGATGGTACTCTATGATCATACTCTAGTCTCCATGGCCAATACAATCAAGTCTACGATGCGTGATGTCACATTCTTTTGCTTGTATAAAGATTGTGTTGAGTAGACAAATGTTGTAATTTGAATGTTAATGTTCACTTGGTTCATCAGTTTGTAAAAAGTTGCAGTTTTGTAATTGCTCGAGTTTTTTTTTATTATTAATATAAACCATTACAAACTTTTTGTCAAAACAAGTATAAAATATAGTATTTAAAAATTAAAACTTATTAAAAAATTAATTTCCAGAAAAATGGATCTGTAGCCGAAGACCTCATATGCCACATTTACAATATTATACATTTCGAAGTCGGTTTATAATTATAATTATTTTACAGCAATACCTGAACATCTGAAACATACAAGGGAACGAAGAAGCACTGACAAAAAATTTTCACATCCTGACAGGCTTTTAAGACAATCGAATAAAAGAAAAAGGTCTCTAGGTAAGGGAGAAAATTTTTTTTATTATTCTAAATCAGAATAATTTCTTTATATTTTCAATTTTATTTTACTTTTTTTTTTTTTTTTTTTTAAGGAGAGACTGCAAAACTTAAGAGACTTCCAGAATGCTGGTATTTTCCGGTCTAGTAAATAGTAATTTTTTCAGCACAAACTGATAAAAATTATCTATATTCATAACTGGATCAGTACTTTAAGTCTCATTGCAGATAGGAAAAATTTTAAATCTTCATTTTATTCTTCTCTATATTATTCCTCTGGTCGAAAAATACTGCTTCTTTGACTATATCTTTTAAAATTATAATTACTTTCTTTGAATAAACATACCATAGCGGACAGAATTTTGGATTTCTTAATATTAGTTTAAATTTTTGTGTTTTTTAAATATTAAAAAATTGGACTGCAAACGCAAACTATGATGACTATTCTCCACATTAACTTTTTGCTCCATGTTCAGAATAAACATAGAGGGCGCTGGCTAAAGATAGGCTTAACTTGACCTAACAGTCATGAGTAACTGTTGAAAACTCACATTAAAAATAAAAAAACACAATTTAAAAAATAGCATATTACTCGCAAAAAGCTTCATTCACTGCGACTACAAAGCCTTCGAAACGTCCTCCAGTTATTTGAGCTTTTTAGCCAGTCGTAGAGAGTCTGAATTGGAAGAGGGCCAAATTTTGTCCATAGATGTTGTAGTACTCTACACAGAAAATTGGCAATTCTCACTTCCAAGGAGCTACTCGAATAAGCTTTTTTTGTCATGTTAAAATGGATGAAAATTCAAATTATGCTAGACATAGAATAAGTGCTAGGAAGATGATGCTATTTTTCTATTATGAAGTCTTATTTTTAATATCTATCTTATTCTAAGGGCAATGCATAGAATTAAACATAAAACTAAAATAATTACTTAAACATTAAGACTTCAACATTCCAAATTTTCATTTATAATTAATGTTTATTGTACTGATTAATATAACCGTCATTGACAGGAGCTTTCTGGCCAACTTATTTGGAGAAGAAAAAAAGAACATCGGGGAATTCAAATCATATAAGAGAGATTAAAAATCATATGCTTCAATATTCTTTATGTTACCGTTTTCAAAACAGATTTAAGTATTATTAATAGAGCATAAAAGGAAAAAAAAATGAGAGTAATTAAAATATATAGTGATTGTATGACATTCGTATTCATTTTAACAATGTACCACTTTTTTAAAAACTTTAGCGAGGAAGGCCGCATTTCGGAAGGAAATCACCAGGTATAAAAAAATGTATATTCTAATAAGACAAAGGTCAAACTTTAATTCTGTATTTTGCTATCAGAAACTTCACACTAACCGTAGAAGGTTTTCGTGGTTTTCCTTTCCGTGTAACGCAAATGCAAGTTAGTTCCATCAAAAAGTTCTCCACAAAGGCTAATTTGTCCCAATACTTGATCCAAGAGTTCCCTTGTTTTCTGGAGATTGGGTTCAAAATTACAGGGATACGGAGTTGAGCATTGGTAGTCATAAACTCAGAATTAGGGTGGTTATATGGCTATATAAGCCGGCTTATATAAACTCCGGCTTATATGGCTATATAAGCCGGATATAAAAACAAAAACTTCTAGAACCGTGGTGGCTTAGGGGATAGAGCGTTTGTCTCCCAATGAGGTGACCCATGTTCGAATCCCAGCGCCTGGTGGTTGATACGAACTTTGCTCTCGGCTCGTACCGACCACAGTGTTAACGTAAAATATCCTCAGAGGAAGACGGATTATGGGTTGGAGTTCCCTTGCCGTCAGGCTAACCGTAGGTGGGTTTCCTCTTCGTGTAATATTAATGTTGGTTAGTTCCATCAAAAAGTTTTCCACGAAAGCAAATTTCTCACAATACTTGATCCTGGAGTTCCCCTGTATTCTGGATTGGGTTGTTTAGAAAATTCATTTTGTTCAAAAGTTATTGGAATTCAAACGCGTGATTTTTTAAAACTTTTTTTTGCTTTAAATATTGACTTTTTACACGTTGTAGAAAAATTTATCTCGCTCGAGATCTTTCTTTTTTGAGTTTGCGCTTCACTTGATGTCAAAGGTAATAGAAGAAAATGAGTAGATATATTGAAAAAAGAAAGTGAGTTATTAGATATTTCTATAAGTAAATCATAAAATTGCATCAAAATTTTTCAGATTATAAGAGTTTGTATCATGCAAGGTTATCGTTATATATAGTTAAAATTTAAAATTATTTTTCTTTTATAATTACTTATTGAGTCCCACAAACTGTAATCCTTAAATAATTTTTTTTCAAAGTGAGGCGATTATATTTAAATTATATTATAAAATATATTATAACGATTATATTATAACTAAGTAATCTTCTATTTCCCCTCCCTGTAACGCATATGCGAGTTGTTCCTTAAAAAAGACTTGCACAATGGCTAGTTTGTATCAATACTAGATCCAGGCGTTCCTTTGTCTTCTGGGTTGGATTGAAAATTATATGGCTGTGAAGTTGAACATTGATAGCCGTAATCTTGGAATTAGGTCGGCTGTTCGACGCCGAATATAAAATAAAAATAAAATAACTAAAATTCAAAAGTTCTCCACGAAAGTCAGTTTGTTCCAAGATGCTTGATCAAGGAGTTCCCTTGTCTTCTGGGTTGAGTTCGAAATTACACGGCTACGGAATCGAGCATTGATAGTTATAAACTCAGAATTAGGTCGGCTGTTCAACACCGGTTATAAAAGAAAATAAACTTTACAAATGTGTGGAAACTCTTACATGGGATATAAAAAAAAAATTTTTTTTGATTTTAAACATTCCTGATATGAAAAAAAAGCATGCAATTTTACAAATATTACAAAAAAATTTCTATTGCTAATAATGAACTGCTTGATAACAGCATAAAAAGCATACAAGATACTTAAGGTAAAATAAAGAAGTATTTAACTTTACACTTAATATATTTGCAAGAAAAATAATAGGTCTTAAAAATAATTTTGATTTTAGGAGCTATCATGAATAATAACGAATGAACTATTTAAATTAAAATATATTTAAAGGGAAAGAAAACGATTGTGTATTTTTTTCTTTAGAAAAAAATTCTACGTTCACTCTAAAATGCTTTCTTATTACACAAAACTGTAATTTAAGTTACTGGAGCTGGTTGTTTTGTTATGCTCTCGCATCCTATGCCTGGCGATTTTTTTTCTTCTTCTCGGGAACCACATTTGAAGCACTTTTAATGGCGATACCCCCTTAATAATCGAAAATCGCTTGTATTACAATGATATTTTAACACAAAACATGCATTTCATAATTTAAGAAAAAAACTGAAAATCTTTATCAAATGTTATCCTACGGGTCGTTGCCGGGAAAAGGACCGCGGGTAATTGTTAGAAGGACCTCCTTAATTGTTAGAATTCTCTTAAAAGACCACTCAATATTTCGAATGAGAAAAGAAAATTTTCTCAAATTATTATCGATTTAAATTCCTTAAAGTTTAAAGCAATAAATTGATAAATAATATTTTTTCAGGTACATCGCACGCGTTTAAGTTTTTTTTTTTTTTCTTCTTATGTTTGAAATTTAGAAAACTATCGTGACTGTGCAACTTTAGTTTCGTCCCCCTCCAAAATTGGACCCATCCGAATCTCATGCCCGAAAGCAACAAGCTTATCACCCGTCTACTACAAATTTCATAAAAACATAGCAATATGTACACACAAAACTATTTAGCATCGCTTAAGCAGGAATATCAAGAAAAAAAATATAGAATAATAAACAAATTGAAGTTACTCACTTATAAAACGTGTATCCTACTTCTTTCCCACAAAATAGTAATAAAAATTGACACCGCAATCACTTAAATACTTTTCACATACAACAAATTTACTTTGAAGTCAACTTTCCTGGGCTCTATTCAAAACAAAGAGCTTCTAAAAATTATTGCCTCCCTAAGTATTAGACCACAAATCGCAAAGGATAGAACTATGATTCTACGCATCACTCTTAAAAAATGAATTAAACATTCTTAATTCATTCGGGCAATGTAAATAGATAGTGAGGATAAAAACATCCGGGCAATTCTTTAAGTTTACAAAAACATCAGTGTAGGTAGTTAATTCCGGGCAAATTTATGTTGAGCAATCGCACTCAAACCCGAAACAAACACAAATGATGATTATGAGCATGCGCATCTCTTCAAAGTTGCTTTGACATTCCACTACTAATAAAAACAACCGAGCAATTCTTTAACCTTAAAATAATAAGAATAATTATAAACATTGAGAGTATTTAATCGAAATATTTGCTCATCCCACACTCCCGATTATTATATCACAATTTGCTGCTTGCACAAGTACAATAAAAAATCCCGCAGATCAGTACCAAATTACTAATACTTGGTTTAAATTAAAAACAAACTTTAAGACTTAATACTAAGAGAACGTAAACAAAAGTTAAACAGCAGATATTATGGCGCCAAAACGCCTAGAAGTAATATCGTTCAACTGCCTTTTGCTGGAACTTCGATTAAACAGATTTTATTTTAAATAATACTTTAGATAGAAATAATGTTCGTGGTAGATTGAAACATTAGTCTTACGATATTCAATAATTATTTTGCCTTCTTGTTCATTCTACAGCGAGCAAAAAATATTAAAGTGTGTAACAATAAAAATAAATTCAGATAGCCAATAAGTCACCTATGGTTTGCAACAATTTTATATTAACGATTACTATTATTTTTATTGTTTTATGTTTACTATCACTATTATTACAATTCCTATTGCAAAAAAGCAAGTAATAAAATTTTTGCGTACCTTTGTTTTCTCAGAATATTAATTTCTTACAGCAAACGATTTCTACTCCACGTTATTTGAAGGGGAAGTTTCCAAATTAACTTTTTCAAAATTTTGATTAACAATAAGTTTCCTTTTGCGATAATGTGTCGATAAGTTATGCTTTTAGCGATGATCGGAAAATGAAACTCGCGATGTCATCCAGCATAGAATTCCAGTTAAAATCTGGATGCTCTAGCTAGTCGAAAAGTGGTTAAAATTTTGGCCTGACAGTAAATTCCCTTTGACAATAATCATGATATCAATTTCATATCTCAAAAATTCTGCTTGGTGGTGTTAGAAAACAATTGAAACTTACGTTGTTAATAATGCAGAGCTCCGTTCGAGATTTGAGTGCTGCAGCTAGTGAGATAGTTGGCAACTTTCAAGTACAAGATTCCCTTTTTATACACACAAAAACAGGGTCATAAAAACTTAGTAATATTTCGACGAGTAAAACAGTAACAAATAATAATGATAATAGAATATTATTTCAAACTATAATTCCTTTTTTTTTTTTTTATTCCAGGTGATTGTAATGTTCTTGGAGTACCATACAAAACTGGAGATTTGATGGGAGTAGCGAGCAGTTTTTGCATGGAATGTCGATGTGGAAAACAGAACATGTTTTGCAGTCCAAGGTGTTGCTTTCAATATGCGGATTTCAACGAGAATACAACTCTGAGAGAGCAACAGCAATATTTTCGTCCACAACCTCATCCTCTTCATTATCTCAAATAAATAGCTTGCACAACATCAAAACTACAAATTTTATGATACAAGTTTTGAAAGATATAAATAACAACTTTTTTCTCATAGAAAAGAATGTTCTTTTTATAGAAATTGATTGTAGTTTTCAATATTTTAAATAAATTTCTAGTCATTAGTCATTTTCTTTTGACTTTTTTTTATCAACCCTTTTGTAATCACCATATAAGGTAATAGTCTAAAATATAGGGTCCCCAAGTTGGTCGTAAATATGTGATTAAGCTGGAATTCGTAACTGCTAGCTCAAACATTACAAATTAATGCCATTCAATCAGGAAAATCACATCAAAAATTAAACAGATACAAGTCAAAGGTAGATATGTACTTTATGTCACACTAGAGCTGCACGATCGGCCATTGGCGACGGTCTGGGAAACATCCCTGAGGATGATCTGAAGGCATGTCGACACAATTTCGATCCTCTGCAGAGGAAATGGTTCCTCCGCTACCGCTTTGGTAGCCCGACGTGAAGTCGAGCACTTTACGATAGAATAGTTTAACGAAGAAGTCAAAGTATTAAATCGTTAGAGTTGAATCAATGAGTTTGATTCTTTCAATCTTCATATACCTTTCTAATCTTAAAAATTAAATGATCTGATTAATCAATGAATGAATAAAATCATAAAATTACCCAATTCAATTTTCTAAAAAAAAATTCAGACAATCGGGAACGTGTGTATCTTTTGCCAAACAGTTGAGTCCATATAGTGAACTATTGCTTAGCCATGTCTTTATCTTATCGCTTTGAGTTATATCAGATCCAATGAATCAGTAAGAGCCCACTAGGGCTGTTACTGAATCTGAAGTACAAATCTAAGTCGTCCTAATATAACCTTAAGCGAGTTGATCAAGAGACTTCATAACAGTATAGGCATAACGTTCATATAACTATTGTTAATAAGTGTGTCTGAAATTTATGCTACATGACTTTAAATTAATCAAGTGTTTGTATATAAGTAGTTCTTGCAGGTGTTTGTATCATACACCAACACCATGAAAAAAACACGTTACCTGTTTATATCAGAGCATTATGTGGAAGGACAATTCTGTCCTGGTTACATTGATGGCCTTATTTCCGAAGAAAAAAATTCTGCATAAAATACGAAAAACAAATTTCATAACTCGCATCAAAGTATACTGTTTTACTTTTTTTCTTTCTTGTTTTTTTTTTTTTAACGTGAATGTTACTCGCAATTACAATCGAAAATTACTTTAAACTGGATAGGGCTAAAAACGTTTCAATATAAATTATTTTAATGCCAATTTTAATGTTTTAAGATAAACAAATTTTAATGCCATAAAAAAGGGTGTATTCTTTCAGACAGTTTCGGAAACGCTGCATAAAACATTAAGAAAAAAGTTGGAATTTGGGACTAAATTTGCTCTAATCGAAACGGCTATGTCGTCTCCAGTTAAATAAAATAGATTCAGAAAAATTTGAACATGCAATAAACTCATATGTGGTGGTTATCTTAGCATCAGCCCCGCCAGTGGCTCTAAGTAATTCATCTGAGTGGGAATAAATAATAAATCGCCGAAGCGCAAATGAATGGTGAAAGTTGGGGTTCAGTAACATTTACTGAGTGAAAATTAAAATAAAGTAGCGGGATTAAACAAACAAATTTAAGAGAGAGAAGAGGTTTTTGTGGCAGACTGCCTCGCCTCTCCCCGCTTCTCAGGTGCACAGTCGCCACATAGCCTCAGAGAAAAGGAGAAATGCATGATAATAAATGCGCAAAAATATATACAAGTATTTACAACTATTTACAAAATTTACGGGACCAAACTCCATCGGTTAGGAAAAAGGCGGTTGCCGGGCTATATTTTATATTGTCTTTGATGAGCTCAAGATCAAAATTTTTAAAGTAGTTGCATGTATCACAAGAGAGTGCATCTCTGAAGAAACTTGCACATAGTTCAGCTATATGCTCATCTATTATGTTGATTTTTAAATCTCTTCTTAGATCTTTCACTCTCTTGGATCTGGGGGTTCCAGTGATGTATCTGAGAAATTTATTCTGAGTACTCTCCAGTTTCTTCTTTTGAGTAGCAGTGGTTATGATCCATGCAAGGGCTGCGTAGCTGATGATCGGTCGAATGCATTGGAGGTATAGCGTTCGTTTTGTTTTGAGTGCAAGTTTTGAGTTATACATGCAATAAACCTTTCAATATTAATTATTATACTAATTCAATATGCGTGACATGATATAAAAATAGAGTAGCAGTCTATTATGTCATTTATGGAATGAGGATTGAGTGGCGAAAATTAGTGATTTTGAAAGTTCACTATTCGTAGTTAAGCCCTGATAAGGTTCATTCTCCGAAGTAACCATGACACGCTTATGAGAATAGCACCCAAGCGATTCCTTGAAGTTGGACATACTTAACAGTGGAAATGAAACTAAATATCCAATTTAGTTTGTCGAGAATAAATAATGTGGCCATACTCAAGAAAAAATAATGATGGAAGGACAATAGTCATGTGGTATTGTCCTTCTGCCGAAAGCTCAGAAGATAGAAGGTAGCGAGTTCGAATTCCGATATAATCCTGAGTGTATTTTTGACCTGCAGCTCTCTAATTTGTTCTATCTGTTCTTCAACTTGAAGAGAGTTTAATGATATTGATCCTAAAATCCTGGATATGTATGTGTGGCAATAATAAACACGTTTTGTACCAGTGTTGCTGTGATTTGTTGATGACTTTGGGAAACGAACCTCAATCCTTTTATGTTGTAGCTCTGATGAATGAATAATGACGGAACGACGATAGTTAAGTGGTATTGTCCTTCCGTTCAAAGCTCAGAAGGTAGAAGGTAGCGAGTTCGAATTCCGACATAATCCTGAGTGTATCTTTGTGTTGCCGCTCTCTAATTTGTTCTATCTGTTCTTCATCTTCAAGAGAGTTTAATGATATCGAACCTAAAATCCTGGATATGTATGTGTAGCAATAATAAACACGTTTTGTATCCGTGTTGCTGGGGTCAGTTGATGCCTTTGGAACATGAACCTCCGTCCCTTTATGCTGTAGCTCAGAAGGCTAATCTCGCAACCACGCATGCTCTAGAGTTTCCTCCATGCTATGAAATAATATGATGCTATATTTTGAAATTGAACGTTTAAATTCAGATAATAGAGTTTTACCAAATTAGAGAATTTATTAATTTAACCAATATTTTACGGAAAACTAATTACAATATCTAATTCGAATTAAACACATTACAAATTAAGTCTCTTTTCCTATTAAAACGGAAATAACGTCCATATAATATTTTCATTGAATTATGTTTTATATCACTCTGTCATAAAACCTGTTTATGATTACGATTGCTAATTACGCATGCGCAATGGTGATTTTGCCGAGATTGCAAATGGCGGAAAGTCTGTTGTTTCGTGAAGGAGGTTAATTATATTAATAAAGTGTATAGAAGACAAATTTTATTTAAATATAGGTTTTTATTTAT
The DNA here is from genome assembly GCA_949128135.1 of Parasteatoda lunata. NCBI lineage: Eukaryota > Metazoa > Arthropoda > Arachnida > Araneae > Theridiidae > Parasteatoda > Parasteatoda lunata. Next base: position 53,212,504 of record OX421973.1, on the reverse strand, counting down.
TTATTTTGAAGCAGGGTAAGTCCTTTTAAATAATTAATTACTTAAAATTTGCAATTGTTGTTTATCTTTTACAAATTATGTATCGAACTTTATCATCACTTAGCACATGCTCAGTATTCTTTTGTAAAATTTATTGGTTTAGTAATTTGTTTATAAACTATTAAATTTAATATCACTCCATAATGCTGAATCATAACATACAGCAGTTTTTGATAATTTTTACAAAACTTTATTAAAGTATTTAACTTGTGTATCAACTCTAATTTTATTGTCTTAGTACGTTAACTCAAATTTGCTTTGTGACATTCATTGTTACGTTTCAAAATTCACTTTTAATTGCTTTAATATCGTTACACGATTATAATCTCCTTATGGTTCTTCATATATATAATTTATAAAATTAGTAATGTCCTTAAAATTTAAAAAATAAGTAGTTCGAAATAGTAAGAACATTGCTGAAAGATTTTAGTTAAAAATTTACTTTGTTTGGGAACAAATAATATATTATATTATTTAACATTAAAATGATGAGTATATATAAATGTTATATATTAATAAAAGTTGTACTTCTTTTATATACTAAATTTCATATTTAAAATAGCTATAAAATGCAGAGTATCAAAATTTTGAATAATACCGTTCATGATGCAAAGCATTAATAGTACAAGTATAAATTGGTACGATGCAGCTATACATAGATTATATTTTAATGTGTAAAGGATGTATGTAAAATTATCTGTATACGTTGAAATTAAAATTATATTTTCAAGATTGCAAACAGCATTTCAAATCTTTTGAAAAACAATTAAATCAAAATGTTCTTAAAAATTTGATGAAAGTCGAATAATAGCTATTTATAAACTCAGAACGCAATTAAAGGTAGCTATGAACCAGCTTTAAAACACTCAAAAATGGTCAATAATTTATTCCATTCATTTTTAACTTCCTGTAGTCTTTATTTTTTTCTGTAGACGTTTTTATAGATTCGTTTTTGCGTCTGTGTGTGAGGGGGGGCTGGACTTTTTGCGATAGAAAATTTAACAACTTTCCGACTAACTAGAGCACTCACATGTTTATGAAGTTTAGTGGCTGGATGCGAATTTCAAACCATTTCTTAATTACTTCCAATTGTTTCCTGAATTTAGATTCTCTGTGTGCATAAAATGACGTTATCTTCAATCAAAATCCCGACTAGCTAGAATTCTCAAATTTTCACTGAATTTGAACTGTTGTCCTCTGATTTTGCTAATACATGAATTTCAATCGTTTTCTGATGGCTACAAACAAATTAAAAAACCTAAAGAAATTGGTCTCTAATCGAGATTTTGACCAATTTACCACTAGCGAGATTACTCAAATTTTAGCTTGAACTCCGTTCTGAGTGACAAAATTTTGACAACCGTATGAGCTGTCTAAAATTTTATTGGTGCTCAGTGCCGGAGAACGGTGCAAATTTGTCTTTTTCTGACCGTTTTTAGTCGAATTCATATCGCGATTTATTATCACATTGAATTTATCGTCAATCGGAATCTCTTCCACCTTTCGATTAGCTAGAGTGCTCAAATTTCAACTCCAGTTCTGTACTTGATATCAATACAAGTTACAATTGTTACCCATACTTGCAACAAAAAAAAATTATCACCATTTTATCGATAATCTATTATTCTACCATTAATTCTTTGACCTTTTTCCTACTTAAACTAAAAAACACAAAACTAAAATAAAGTAAAAATGTTAAAATCTACGATGTTTTCAAAGTAGAGTTAAATAGAAAATACCTTTTTACCAGATCTAATACGGAACATGCAAACCGCATCCTTCCCGGGTAAATTTATTTTCCTATCCCCCATCATTTTCATAATATATCACCAAACAACTACTCCGCCTCATGGACACACATATTTCTTAAGTGGCACTATTTATATCTGATAAAAATATTCATTTTTTTAATCTACTTAATTAACTTAGTTTTTACAAATTTTAATAATATAAAATAAGAATTTATAAATTTTTAACATTATTCTACCATTTTTCATAATTTAGAATTTAATGCTGAGAAGTAACAGTAAAATTTTTTACTTGCTCTTGCTTGTTAATTATACTTAAATTTTGAAAGAAAATTTCCAATTTTTTAACTTCTACAGTGGACGATAACTGGCAGCCGTTAGTGAGTAGGGTGGGCTGACCGTTTTGATTAAGACTGCCTATGCTCATTGTAGATAATTGTAACTAAAATCCGGAGACAAAGGAACTCCTGGATTAAAGATAAGAACACAGTGGAAGTCATTTTTTACAGTCCCAGAAATGAAACTCTTGTTGTTGACTATTCGGCAATCCTCGAGCTGTATTTCATTATTTGTGATAATCATTTCGTTTCGAAATTGCATGATTTTAAACGCAGTGCTAATCTTAAGCATGTATAAAAAATTATTTCCTAGCTCGCGTGTTTTTCCAGTGCATTCTAGGAGTTATCCAACCATTATTTTCAATTTTAAAACTATTTCTACTAATTGACGGGATGTTACAGGGATTAATGAATGCGCTCTCTTGCCTAGCAGACTTCCTTTGTTCAATTCCTACCAATTGCTGATTACTCTCTATTTATTTAAATCATTCTAAATCGATATATATGCATTGCTCCTAATACTTTTTAAGAATTTGTAATACTCAAACAAGCGAAGATACACTAATTTTCTCAATTTTGCAAAATATCTGCTCGGAGCATTCCCCAGGAAATGGTTTCGTGAAAAACGAAAAAAAACTCGCGATGTTTGAATATCCGTTTTTTACAGGGTAGTTGAAACAGTAATAAAAAAAAAACTTTCTTTTCCAATGCTGTATGTGAAGATTTTAACATAGAATTATGAAGGGGAAAAAAGTTCCAAAATTATCAAAAGCATTAGGAAACGCCACGTCAAATTCTATAACTCTTTAATAAATAGAATGCAAAATTCGATTTGTAACAATTGGATTCCAATATAGATTTTTTCCTTCCGATATTTTTACGCCTCGCGTGCCCACACACATATAGATATTTATTCTAATAACTCAAGAACGCCTGCAGCAAAATAACATGCTACCTAATTTTTGTTTCAATTTTCATAGATAAGTTTAAGTATATTAGTAAAAAATACTGCCCATAGTTATGTTCTTCGTTTAATGTAAAACAGATATGAACGTAACCCATTAGTTTTGATAAGTCAAAAACGCAAAGTTTGACAGTCAAAGTCTAAGAGAATAGCCTTATTTCGAAAATTTTGAGTGATCTTTGATGCAAAATCCACTGTAAGTATTTTTCCTAATACTGAAAGAAGCAGAACACAAAATAATGGTTAGTGCCGTAGCTCCCACATTTTACAAAAAGTAGTGAATAGATGTTTTTCTCGAAATTCTAGAGGATCTTCAATTTCAATCCCCCAAAAATTTGAGAAGAAAAAAAATTTCTCGCAAAAATAAAAAAAAAAAACACGTGACTTGACAAGAGATTCTGTTATCCTGAAAATATCAACAAAATCAAAAATTTCAAGCATCCAACCTAGAGCTCTAAACAAGCAATAATGAACTCATAAAAAAGGGTAGCCACTTCCTGATAGCACAGTTGTTGCAGACTTGTTGGTTTAATATATTTTAGAAAAAACTCGATTAATTTGATTTGAATCTGTTGGATTTTAAAAACTATGTGAAAATCTGCAATAATGACTTTCGAGAAAATGAGTGACAGGGTGACTGAAAATAGACATACGATCGCGAAGGGTTAATTTACATTTCCAGTGAGAGCTTCAAGATGTTCTTTGGGGTTATGCCTTTTGTTATTACTTAGTTATTTATGCTATCTTTTTTTATTTTTTTTTATTTTCATTGTATGTAAATCTTTCAGTTTGAGTTCGACTAGACCTTAAAATCTACTTTTTATTTATTTATGCCAATCAATATGTAAAAAAATTTATACTTTAAAATTATGAGAATTGGTGACATTTTCTGAAGATCAGTCTGTCTCTTATTAGGGCTTTTAGTAGTTATTTCTTCCTGTTGTTTTTAAAAAGTCCTCAGGTATCTCAATAATGCGGACTTCTTCTACTCTATAGAATAGAAGAAATGGGACGCACTCCAGACAAGATTTTTCATTCAGTAAACTGATCGTAAACATGATTCCCTAGAGAACACCAAAGTCTAGAATCACTAGCTGCTTGTCAGTGTGAGAATATAGGGTGAGAGTGAATTTTTGAGTGAATGCAGTGTGAGAGTGAAATTTGATCAGCCCGCGAGGAGATCGGGGTAGTACTGCGTCGGTTCTCATTAAACTGTTCTAACTCAACTCGCTCGACTTCGCACGCAAGTGTTTGGGCAATCAAAGCGGGGAAGCCAATCCCTCTGCAAAGGATCAAAATTGTGATGGATGAAGGATGTCTTCAGATCATCCTCAGGGGTGTTTTCCTGATTGTCACCAATAGTCCAATTTGCAGCTCTAATGCGACCTAAATGAAGTACTACTACCAGAACCATGGCGTCGTGTAGTGTACGCCTAAACCAGACCAAATAGCTTTCTTTTTAACAATACTATCCTTGATAAAAGCTAGAAGCTAAGTTTTTCTTTAAAGCATTAATTTCTACTTATTTCTTATAGAGCTACAAGCTAACATTTCCTTAAGAGCATAAAATTTTAGAATTATTCAGATTATCAATACGCGACACGAGTGATTTCGCAACAAAATTTTGTTACTTCGATATTTTATTTCTTTAAATGATTTAAATAGCATAAAAACGTCTCAATAATAAAGTTTTTTTTTAAATATGCTTATTAATCTTAATTAACCATGAAATATTTCGCACCTTTGGATTGTTCCATTAGTTCCCCAAATCATAGCAATACTTTGCTAACTCTGAATTTATCACTTCTCCTGCTCATTACTAACTATATCAAAATTAAAAAGAAAAAAATATTATAGTTTTTAACAAATTTGTTTCCTATTAATCTTCAAAATGTTCCAGAAAGTATGTTATCTCAAAACATTGACGGTTTAAATGACTCTCAATATTTTGTCTGAAAGGGTCATTCGTTACATAATAAAATACATTATGGAAAATAAAATAAATTTTAACTAAGTTCTGATCCATTTAAGAATTGAGCTATCAGATTCTATAACGGAGAACCTTAATTTAGTCGACATTCAAGTCGTGGCTTAGCTGAATGTTGGAAATTTTTGTTACTTTATCACTTACTGTGAAAAATGCTGTATCTGAAAGCTGGAATATTTCCGTAGCGGGATTTACGCCACAATAATTGCCAAGTTGGGCAATAACGCGAGAAACTAAATCACTGAAGGGTATAACTCATAGTTTAATGGTGATTGATAGCCTTTCTATTCAACATTCATCAGTTTGCTGAATTTTGTCCTTTGGTGTATGAGGTTTAATAAGTATTTTGGACATTCAGGAATGTGACTATGAATATTTAGATTTTTATATATAGTTTCAAGTTCTTACTGTATCTTATCTATATATACTAACATTAAAATTTTTTAATTTAACTGTAATTAGTCCTACTGTTAAAAACTGCATTAAAGACCAAAAGAACTTTGTCGTGAGAATTTATATCTTATACTGAATTTGGACAGAATTTCTAACCGAGCTTGCGTGAACAAGTCTGAATAAGGTAATCAACTGTTTCAGTTGTTGCCAAATAAATTTATTACATGTTCTGTTTTGATCAGTGAACAAAATCATTAATTATATGTTACAAAATTATTCATAATACAAAGACTGTTCTGGTAATGGTGGAATAAAGACAGAAATTAGATTTTTAAAATCAAGATAAAAGTACAGTTAAAATATATTCTTTGGTTATTTTCCTTCAATACTGTAAATTGACTTATTATCTGAATAAATATCGTATTTTAAAAAAAATTTCTTTTCTAATATTTGGTGAAGAATTTTAAATATTATTCCATGAGGTATATTTTAGATTGGAATGCATCTGGGCAACATTGAAAGTTTAGCTATGAAGTCTTTGTTATTGCTATATTTTTTGGTCTTTAACATAGGCTTTGCAGGTTTCTAATTTTATAGGGGGTGATATTAAAATATGCAGTCATAATTATTCTCTAATTTTCACATTAAAAAAAATTCTTATTTCTGCAGAAGATTAAATATTTTTATCTTTTTCTTGTTGTAAACAAAGGTGAATTTAAATAGACTATAATTTATGAAAATTTTCTTTATTTGTCTAAAATTTTAAGGGGGATTTTGGAGATTTATAATTATTGAGGGAGACATATACCTACCACCTCCCTCCCTGCTAAGGACATCCCTGGTCTATAAGCTTAGAACTGTTGATTATATGATTGAAAAAACTGCAAGTGCAACTAATTAAGAAAAATTCATAGCTATAAAAGCAGAAATAAAGTTATAAAATAAATACAAATTAATTTAAAAATCAAGATAATTTTAAAAATTTTTTTTAAAAAATTCATAAAAATTAAATTTTTGCTACATTATTAATATATTTTAAAGTCTTTTTCATGCTTCATATTTGAAAAAAAAAGTTTTAAGAAGAAAAACAAACATTTACTTTTCAGAAAATTCTTTGCCAAACAATAGTAGCGTTTAGCTTACATTGGTTTATTCAATGAAGTTCTTCATGACTCATTACACTGGTAAGATAATTTTTGCTCTTTTTATAAAAAAAAAGTTTATTTAAAATTTTTTATAATTATAGTTTATTACTGGTCAATTAGTTTTTTTTTAAATCTTCTGATGCATTCATAGCTTAAAATAAGCCTGATAGTTCAATTTTTTTTTCATAATATTTTTTTAAAAATTTTTCTCTAACGTTTATAGTAAAAATTTATATTCTATTACATACTATTAAATTTTGGTTATCTTTGCATACATATAGTGATATATGTGACCTACTGGTAGTTATTAGAATAAATTTTGACGCAATAATGCCCAAAATATGTAGTAAAAATATGCTCGATTGGTAATGGCTTTGTAAAAATCTTGATTTATTTAGTTTTTTCATTAGTTGCTTCAATCATTTTCATGCCTTGGTATTTTTCTATGTATTTTCATGTAGCACTGCCTAATTTCATGCATTACTTTGTGTTTTCCCTTTTGCTATTGTTAGTTCTTTCATTTTGAAATTTTTTGTGGCATGACACAAAAGTAGAATTATATTTTATGTGCAGCAAAAAAAATTTTAATAATTGCAGATATACTCTAGGTATTTAATATTTGTTAAGAGTAATCAACTCTTAGTAGTTAATTTATTACCTTTTTTTTTAAAATAATTAATAATTTTATTTTAAAAACTATTGAGAAAAACCCTTAATGAGGGTATTTATGAAATTATGTTTAATTATTTACAGCACATAATTACTTATTTACAGCCCATAAAATTTTCATCACGTCCTTGATTAAAGAAATTGAAATAAAAATGGGTGTATTGAGGAATATTATTAAAATTGAAAATGTTTTGACTAAATATTCCCGATCCTTCATTATACATAATTAACTAACCCGTTGCTTACTCCAACTAGCGTGATGAAGCCTTCATTCTAGTTGACTTGTGGTATCATCTCTGAACAAAAGGATAATTAAAATTCTGACGTTATGAAATTCTTGAAAACATTATTAAATTAAAATTGCGATGTGTCTAAATAACTTTTCATTTGCAGTTAAAATAATGATTAGAAGCATTGAATTCAAACTATAGGGCTCTTCTATGATACAGCAGACTATTGATTTCATTCAAATTCCAAAGTTATATAATAACACATTGTACAATATGTGAATTACATTCATGATGTGCAATTTTAAAATTTTGTGAACATGAATTGTAACATATATCGTCTGTAAATAAAAAATAAATTAAAAACAGTATATCTCTTAAATCAAGACTCTATGAATAGCTATGAGCTGTGAATATTAATTAATAGCAGTGATTTATTTTATTTAAATAAATTTATTTTACAATATATTCAATTAATTTAATAAAATATTTTTTCAGAAGTTCCTTATCCGTATGATGAAATGCAAGATTGTACATAATGAAGGTGTGTATTAGAAATGCTTGCAGTTTCCAAATCTTTCCTAATTTGCTTTCTTAAATTACATATTTATGTTAAATATATTATGTAACCATATCAAAGATGGCTAATTATTTAAATTAAATCAAGTATTTATTAAGTATATGAAATTGGATTAAAAATGTTCCTTTAACTTAATAAGATTACTTAAAATCAGTAGCATAATTGAAAAAAAAATTGGAAGAAAGTGTAAGTGAAGTTAATTTTAGTCACTAAGTCCAACTACCCATAAGATGAATTAATTAGATATAATTGTGGCCAGGATAGCCTGGTTGGTAGGGAGCTGGACTCTCGTTCTTTAGAACGAGATTTCGAATCCAGCTGGCCTAGGATTCCTGTGTAGTAAATGATGACTGGTGTACGTTAAATCTGCCTGGTCACAAAGTCCACCATAACAAACTATACATCTTGGGGCACTGGATTGTAGACTGATTGTTCTCTGGTTTGGGTCAAAATTACGATCTGTGGATGAATGAATAGGTATAGGAATGAATGCCATATAAACGGATGTAACTCATGGGTGTGGCAAATGGCTAATTCTTTGCCATCGATGGTGCAACTGGAAAACAAGAACAATTGCATCCCATTACCTAAATGGCCTTTGTCAATAATATTAGATATAATTAGACAAGATGAATAATTTTTTTATATTTTTCCCTTGAACTAAATTTTATTTTGCAGAATGCAATAATGGGGATATGAACACAGCTTATCTCTGCTCCTTATTGAGTTAGTTCCCTGCAGAATGCCAACAATCAAAATCAAATGGCTAAAACAAATTTAAATTATCCTTTTAATCACATGTTTTTTATTTGAAGAAAAATATGAATTTGTATAATTATAAGTACCATATTAAGATTATTTTTTGTATGTTTAAAAAATATTCTGAATATGAAAAAAAAAAAAAAAATTTGAATCTTTTCTAAGACTTTTATGCAAGTATCTTGTATACTGATTGTAACAAATAAAATAAACTTTTTTTTACAGAAATGTAAAAATAAGTTTCTTAAATATACAGACAATAGTAGACATTATGGGCTTTTTCTATACCTAATATTTATTTAGAGTAATCATTGGCATAAAGATTTCTTTACAGTGTATAGTAAAAATATCAACTTTTAAACATTTTTAAAGTTAATTGGAGACTTTGCTTTTCTACTTACTAACCTTTGCCTACCTCCTAAAGAATATGATTAGGAACACAGAACAAAAAAAAAAAAAAAAAAAATTTATAAAATAAATGCTTTATTTTGTGAAATGTAGCGCTTATCAAAGAAACAGTTCTTAATGTTTTTTTTTTTTTTCTCTATAGTAAAAAATAAGTCAAAATTTGACTTTATAGTTTGTATTTTAGAATAGATAAATAATTATGACTTGCCCAAGATATTTTCCAATTCATTATTTAAGTATTAAATATATGAAAGAAAATTAAATCACTGTTAGGTATATAATTTTTTTCAGCCTAATCTTGTGTAAATCATGTAGTGGTTGGAACTAGCCTGCTACATGTAGTAGCTACTTTTTTCATAGTTTGTAGTCTAGTTTGCTACTTTTTATAAAGGTAGCATTGTGAGTAGGTTTGATGCACAAAAAAAAAGTAGTTTGTAGTGATTTCTGACAACTACTTTCAACGTTATTATAGTAAAAGAACAAGGTTCAAACGCAAGTAATATTTTATATCTGATTGATGTAAATCTTAAAGTTTATAAATGGAAAAAAAGAATAAATCTGTGGACTTTTAAATAAGAAATAGTAACAACAGACTGTTCGAAAACTTGCATTTCCCCCGTAGCAAACTTGATACAATTCTTCGGTTCAACATCTAAAGAATACAAAGCGAACAATTTTTAATGAAGTACCCACTTAATATTATTATTGCTTTGCTTCTCTATTAAATATCACTGATTTTATGGTAATTAGTATTATATACTCCAATGAAAACATTTTATTTCACCAATATCATCTATAGTTCTCTCCCTTTGCAATTTTTTATGAATCTTTTATTTTCTCCTTCATACAAAGAAACATATTTTGATGAGGAAACGTTAACCTTTGATTTCAAAAACATCTATTTGTTTTTACTCCAAACCGCAAAATAGGATGTATATAGCTTTGTCTATTGCAAAGGAAAATAAAATCATATTTAAATAATTGATGTGATGATGTATTTTATAAAATGTTTTCTAATGTTAAAGACAATACTAAGACTTAGATTTTTATTATATGAAAATGTCAACATGCTCTTTTTTCTGTATGGAACATCATCTCTTTTTGAGTTCCTATCCAATAATTAAGTCTTGTTTTAAAAATTATTTTCGTACGCTAAAATTGCATAAGGGAAAGATAGTGTCTAAAAAAATATATTGTGGTTAAACTTATAATTTTTATTTGAAAAAAAAAATATCAATTTTGTAATTTAACTTTTGATCTCCATTTGAATAAGCAGTTTTGTGATTAAATGTTTTTTACAGAAATCTAGGGTTTTATTTGTGTTCGTAGCTAAATACTTAGGTATGTATGTGATTTGCAGAATTAATTTTATAATAAAAATGTAATTAACATTAGTAAATAGCCTTAATAAAAATATTCAACTCTTGGATTACATAATGTTTTTTCTAAAAAATTTTTTAATTATTATTGTTGGCTTATGCTGATTTTGGTCAATTGGTCAGAAGTTTAATATGATGGTCCTTTCCACACAATTGTGTGTTTTCAGTAGTTGCAGCTATACTCAAAAGTTTTATAAAACTCAGTATTATTGTGTAAGTTCAGCACAATTATTATTATTATTTATTTAATTTTTCTTATTTCTGGGAAAGCATAGACACAGGTTGTCTGTAAAGACCATTTAAATTGTTTACAAAAATGATTTAGAATTATAAATTAGCTCATATTAACATGAATAGATATTTTTTAAAATAATTTTTCCTTTATAAATAAGTAAATTTATTATTCTAAACCACTTTTTATGAATGTTTTTCATTTAATGTTCATTTTTTAATTTTGAACATAAATTAATTTTTAAAATTAGTTAAGTAGTGACTACATTTCGAAAGTAGTTTGTAATCACTGCCTTGGGGAAAAAAAAGTAGTTGTAGTTAAATACATTTTTAATAAAATAGTTACAGTTTGATAAAAAAAAGTACTTTTTTTTTCCAATCACTGAAGCTATGTCTAAGAAAATATTTAGATGTAAAAACTTTTTCATATAAATTCTATAACTACAAAGCACCCTTTTTACCTTACTTCTTTGTATTTTTTGTTTATATATCTGAAAATTTCTTGAGCAAGGTTTGTTTTTGTTGTCTTAAGTATGTATTCTGATAAATGTTTTTTTGTTCTTTAAAAAGAAAGAAAGATTGAGTTGAGTGCACTATAGTGTCATTTAGCTATTATAAGCTATTTGAAATGTAAACATATTCACTTTTTAGTCACTATTCTAAAACTATTGGATTAACTTTTAATAGTTAAATATAACTAGTTTTCACGCAATTTCATCGAGTGATTAAAAGATATTATGTTAAAATATTATTTGTAAGAAATTTAATTTTTAGATTTTGCTTACAAAATACATTAATTTTAGATAAAAAGAGATTTATTTTGATTTTGAAACATTTTATGTCTCTTTTTTACCTCTCACATCTATATTTTTTGTCCTTGTATCTAATAATGAATTTTAAATTTTGTTTCTTTAGGATTTTTATTGGTATTACTGCTGATATCGATAACTACAGTGATCAATTGTTCGTACTTATCATCTTATTCCAATATTCAAGGTAATTCTTATAAAAGTATTTCCTGAAATGAGAAAGTTTAAATCTTAATTTAGGTTAAAAAAGATTGTTTCTGAAATTTTAACCCTTTGCCTAAGAATAACAACTCTATATTTAGTAATAAAGGATCTTCTGCAAAAAGGTTTTTTTCTATTTTGTTAAAATTAAATGATAGGGGCACTAATAAGTTTTTCAATGCCTGGTTCTTGAAAACTTGATTGTTTTATGTATAATTTCATATTTTAAAAATGTTAACAATCTTTTCTACCACTGATCCCTTTGAATATGTCTCATAAATATATTGGGTTGTTAAAAATTTGTATGTACAAAATGTTTGGAATCTAAATTTATAAATTGCAAATTTGTTTTTCTATAGAATTGTGCTCCAGTAACAGGTATATCTACATTATTAAACCTGATGAACCTGAAGAATTAAGACTGACTTACAACACACCTATCAAAGAAATAGACAAGTGGTATAGAAAAAATAAGCGCAAATGCAGAATAGAACTCAAAACTATAAATGGCGCTTACCACTTTGCTCTTCATATGTCAAACATGTCAATACCATCTTGCTCTGAGAAATGCCAGTAAGTTTTTTCGCCCTATCTTTTCAAATTAAATTTCAAAAAAAAGGTATATCTGTGATATTCTTAAAATTCTAGTTTTCTTTTAATTAAAATTGATCATGTTGTAACATTATAAAAAACTAATTTTAAATTGAACCTATTTCTGTCATTTAAATTGTTGCATTTTAATTATTTATAACTAAAGTACTGTGTTAAAAATACAGAATGGGCTTAGTGATAAGATTCTAATCATAATCCATCCATTTTTTGTTTTAGAAAAATTAATTTAATTTGAAAATTTAGTGAAACCTCCAGGAAAGACCACCTCTATGTAGCAAACACTTTTGGGAGGCACGGAATTTTTTCCATAGACTTTGTGTTGAAGAAAACCTTTAGGAGAGACCATTAAAATCTCTCTCAGCGACTGGGCAAACATCTGCACCAAAATTAATAAAAACTCAGAAACCCGAAAAAAACATCACAACAATCCAGTAGATTAAAATGTATTCAAAATATTTGTATGAGGCTCTTATTTAGAGGAATCTTTTTGACGATACAACCTCATGTTGCAGTCCGAGTGCGCTAAATACGATGCTATCTATAATTTAGAGTTGAAAGTTAAATTAGAAAGAAAAAGTTCTTTTAGAAAAATAAGTATCTCAAACTAACAAACCTCTTATCGTTTAATGCTAAGTAATTTTTATGATATAAAATTAAAGGCCAACTTAAACAAAAAACATAATTGTTTATTTATTTAAAATAGCTTTATCATTTATAATTATATCTATCAGTGGTTATAATTTTTATAGACGCTAAATTTTATTCATAGATGTGTCTTTTTGTGATGCCAACAGAAGTGGCACTTCCGACCAAGAAATTGACACTGACTAAAATGAAAGTCGTTCGTGAAAAATCATGTACCTTTGAAAGCAATTTTGAAGTCAGTGGAGGTAACCTCTAAGAACGGCCAACCTCCATCAACGACCATTTTACTGTATTACAGAGAGTGGTTGCTCCCAAGAGGTTTTACTGTACATGTATAGCCTTTACTTAAATGTAAATAAAAAAACAAAAAATTTTTAATATGCTCCTGAGAAATGTAATTTACATTCTATTGCTTTTAGGGATGAATCTTAAATTAGGATTTAAAGTTACTGAACATTATTGCATTTAAGGAATGTCGCATTTAGGCTTATGTTATATGTATTTCTAAAACATTTTTAAATATTGCCCTTTAAACAAGTGACATGTGTATACCTGTTAAATCCCATCACTGAATGTAATCATAGTATCTGCCAACTCAAAAGTCTAATATTTGGAGAAGTTCCTATGATTACAGAGCAAACCACAAAATTAATCTATTTTAAAAAATAGGAGACATTAATCACAACTTTCTAACCACAAAACAGAAATCACTTTTAATTATAAAAGCTCCATAAAATGTTTGACTTTTCAAAGAATTTTTTTTTTTTAATACTGGTATGGAAAATTTCAAGAACTGGTTCTCAGAACTTTCAAGATTTTTAGATTCTGTATCTACGCACCACTTGAATTCTATCTCAGATTTTACTACACTTCATCATTCTAATGTGAAATACTTTGATTTAAAACTTTGAATGTCTAAACAAAATATATGCTTTAAAAGTCTGGAATCTATTCATTATTCTAATTAATTTTTGCTGTTTTGCTGCAAGAAATTTAAACTTGCTATTTATAAAAGATTTCCCCATTTCGTAAGATTTTTCAGAAACATAAATTTATTTTTCATATGTAGGTGTAACTACTTTGAAATAGCTGAACCAGGTAATACAGAAAAATTTTGTGGAGAAAATAAAGAAAACATCTATTTTGAATCAAGAAGCAACTACTTAGCCATAGACTTTCACCATGAGAATTCCATGGCCTTTGGAGTTGTAGTATTATTCTCCGTAAAAAGTAAGTTACAATTTTGATCTCTTCGCATTAATGATTAAGCTTTAGCAGTGCATTCATGTAATGAATTGATTGTTAATGCATGTCATTTGGCATTAAGGCTTGAATAAATTTTAATCATGTTGCTTATTAATGCTAAATATTTTCTGATAGTTTATAGATAAAATACAAAGATAAAGAGTTTTAAAATTTCTTGTAATTAAAAAAAAAAAACATGTTTGAAAATCAAAAAATATTTTAGTAAAATTATTAATGTTTTTATATTTGCTTGGGTAAATATACTTTTTCTAATAACAAAATATATTAATTATGACTTATGTAAATTATACACTACTTTTTTAAACAGGAAGAATATTTTTATTGAATTTTTACTTTTTCTTCAAATACAGTTTCTTAATATCAAAACTGGTTCTCTACATTACTGTATCTTTGTTAATAAAAGTCACACCACAGGTATAAATTAATTTCTGCAAATTAATTTTTATATGTTAACCATAAGAATCGCATCAAATAAAGAAAAAGGTTTTCATGTTCAATTATTTCATTTTATTTACTTCACTTTATTTACTTCACTTTATTTACTTTACAATTAACTTTATTTGCTTTACAATCACTTTATTTACTGTGTGGTTTTTTTTCTTTAGCAAAATATTTTTTATGTATATTAAATCTAGTTTAAATTTTTATAAGATATCTGCACTAAAATTTTATACTTTTTATATTGAACTAGCATAAACATAAAATTTGTGGCATATCATGCATAACCTTTAAGAGGTTAAATAACTACATTATTGACCACAAATGATACAAAAAATGATAAAACAAAAAGTTTTTACATGGACTTAATTTTTGATTTACTCAGTAACAACCATTTTTAAAGTATATTTATAATAATTTTACAATCTAAATAAGTTTATCTATGCAGAATTTTTGTAATGCAAATTTGGTTACAACTTAAAGCAACTTAATTTAACCTTTTTTTACGATGGAACTATTAATTTGTAACAGTGTTTGCTCACTGACTAATATGAACTAACAGAAAAGTAGTTTGTTATTCAAGGAAACAACAAGATTTTACCGAAATTGATTATTCCATCTACAGTTAAAAATGTGAAGAATTTTTATTGAACCTCAAGAGACACATATTTTTTTAACATTTAACTAAAATATTTTTTCCCCCTTAATCTAATGTTTGAAAAATACAAAATGGTAAAAAAAATTTTTTTCCATAAACTATGTTAATTGGCATTTATAGATTTTTATGAATTCTAGCATGTTTTATAATTGCTCTAGATTTTTTTATATTTTAAATTTTATATTTTTTTACAGGAAATAATTACATTGTTACAGGTCTGCCTAATGAACCATTCCACTCTGGACATTTCATAGAAACTCCATATTTTCCTAATTCATATTCTGCTGACTATCAATCTGAATACACATTTCATACAGATGATCCAGATGGTCGTGCAATGTTATTGTTTTTGGATTTTCAAATTTCTTTTTCTTCATATATTGAGGTAAGTTTTGCTTATAATTCAACATTTTTTATGACTAAGTTTAATTATTATTTCTTTTATTTTTGTTGGGAGTAATCTGTCATTTAAACATTTTGCGTTAATGATAGTTTTGCTTCCTTTCCCATAATCTTAAATATATCTTCTCTTTGAACCCAAAATTTTCACTGCTGTAATTTTGTTTTAGGTAATTGGTCACAATCATACAATACCAGATCGAATTTATGGTGGTGTATTTCGTCCTCCCATTTTTGTTTCTCAACAAAATGAATTAACCCTGAAATTTGAAGCAAATTCACAGCCTGGAAATTCTGGCTTCAGAGCAGTGGCGTATTTTATTAAAAGTAAGTTAGCAAGTTTTTTTTTTATATAAATCTTTTTTTTTCTGCTTGAAAATGTGTTTTGTGCATCTTGATATTCTTTGGGTGAAAGCACCTTTTTTTTTTATTAAGGACATTTTTTAAATAAACACAAAAAGTTGCTTACTTTTTCTTGATATTTTATTGTTAATTGTAAATTAAGTATAAAAAGATTAACCTTTGTTATAACTCAAAATAAGTGTTCCCTCTTGTAAAAATCAAGCTAAGCAAAAAAAAAAAAAAAAAAAAAAAAAAAACATTTACAAAAGTTAAAATATTTTGTTATTATTAAAAAAGCAATTATTTAAATCAGATTTTTTTTAAAAATTAAATTATCTTGAATTTATGAATTATCTGGCATTGAATGTAACTAAAAGTCATTAAATATTTATGTAGATTATTTTAAGAAGCATAAATACACATTTTAATGTAAATCTATATAATTATGCTATAAATAATTTATTAATTTAAAATTTTTTTTATATTCTATATTTGTTTTTTATGCATCAAAAGAATTCTGTTAAATATTATAAAAATTGAGCCGTGATGGCACATGGTTAGAGCAGTGAACTATCATTGTGTTAAACTAGGGTTCTATTCCCAGTGGTGGCATGAAGCTGGTCTTCTTTAATTTCTATATCTCCAATTTTGTATCTCAAAATAAAGCTTTACTTAGTATTTGGTAGTTCAATAGATTTTGTCATTAGCTGCACATCAAGGATGTGCCAGGCTTGTATTTATAATCAGGGATGTTTAAATTATCCTTGAATATCCTTTGAAGTGCAATATTGATAACTTTCTATTGATAATCAGATTTTAAAACTTTATTTGTGTTATTTATTGCACGTTACTCATTGCCAACTTGATAGGTAAACCTAAATTAGAATCTTGTGTGTTCATTACATTATTTTTTTTCTCTAGGTTATTTAAACTAAATATTAGTTAAATAATCAGAAAATATTGAAAATTATTCATATTTTTAAACAAGTGATACGCAATGCCCATATTTTAAATAAATCTCATTTATTAAATTTATTATTGTATTCATATTTCATTCTTGTTCATTTAAAATCTTGTTTATTGAAATTAACATTTTTGTGTAATTGTAGGTTCCGATGTAAAAGCATCAAAGCCATTTACAGGTACGTGACTCTTATTTCTGATTAAAATTATGTTTACAATTGTATATTATCTTCTTTCATAGAAAATTATCAAACTGTTAAATAATTTTTTAATGAAAAGCAAAATTAGAATTTAGGCAAAATATGTAAAAATAAGATGCGTTAATTTTCTCAGTGATGTATATCCAGAAATGCAAACTACTATGGGCTTAATTTCAAAGAATTTTAATACTTGCTCCAAAATTTTGAATGTCTGATTTCTCAATTTTTTTCACTAACCCCTCATTTACATATAAATATTATGCATTTGTAGTAAAACAGTATGGACAAATCAGGATAAAATGCAAGTTCTGGTTACGGGTGAAAGTTCAACGATTTTATTTAGACATATTTGAAGATTAGATGAGCATCAAATTCACACTAAAATTTATGTGCTTTTTATGTTAGAGAAAAGTTTTCTCCATCATTTAAGTCACATGCCAAAAAAGAATAAACTCATATGCCAAATTATAATAGGTGGACAAATTAGGTTGCTGCATTTTTCACGATATAACGCTTTTTTAAAGGAAAACTTATATTAGTGAAGGTCTGCATATTTTTATCTATTTTTAAAACTGGATGTGGATTACTAATTACATGAAAGTCTTGTTCTTTAGTACCTAACTTACAAAGGAAGCAAACCCTTTTGTTGTATTTATACTAGCTTAAATTTTATATTTTTTCATAAAACTGAACAAACTTTTTCTGAAATTTTAAATCTTTTAAACAAATTTTTCAAAATTAATTGGCAGAAAGAAAATTGAATTAATGAATTGAATTTCAATTCATGTGTTACTTTTATATTATGTAATACTTTTAATTATGTATTCCTGCAGAAAACTATCACTGTTTTATGTAAAAATAGTTTTTTGTTTGTAATAAAGCAATTGAAAAGGAAACTTTGTATAAATGTAGACTACAGAAATATATTGCTATGGATTAGCATTAATGCATCTTATATTCATGCATGTTTATCTTCCAATTCAGTTATATTAAACTTACTTTGGTCGTAATGTGTACAATTAACTTAAGTTAAAACTAATATTCTACTTAATTTCTTTTTTCAATAAAACACTTAATTAGAACATTAGCATAAACCTTTTCTTCGTTTATTTTTTTAAATGAGAAATAAAGAAAATAGTACAGAATTTATTTTTAAGCATGTTAGTAAATTTTTTCTTTCAATAAAATAAAATTTTAAACAGCTGAAATTGAAAAGGAATATACTCATATTGTAACTAATTAAAAAACTTTTAAACAATTAGTAGGTTTTACAGCTAGGCTATTCTATTATCAAGCTCTTTTCTTATGATTCCTATGATTATGATTCCTTTCATCATCATTCCAAAGCTGTACAATTAGTAGGTTTTACAGCTAGGCTATTCTATTATCAAGCTCTTTTCTTATGATTCCTATGATTATGATTCCTTTCATCATCATTCCAAAGCTGTAGTATATATTGGGTTGTTCGAAAAGTAAATTAGTTTTTTCCTAACAGAGGATTTAATTGTATTTTTTCACAGCCAGCTTCACACTTCAGCCACATAAATATATATTTTGACAGCTGATGTAGCAAAGTTTGCTTGTAAGGTAGATTGATTCTATACAGTAGTTTTTGGTTGGTGACCTTTCAAATATGGAGGGTGAAAAGCAGCATTTATGGTATATTTTACTTTTTTATTATTGAAAAGGTAAGAATGCTATTCATGTACATGAAGACATATTGACAGGTCAGTGTCAAAACTGATTATAAAAATTTCGATCAGGCAATTTTGATGTTGAATATGCACCCCTTTCTGAAAGGCCAGTTGAAACTGATGAAAACATAGATGTAAACCGTAAACAACAAATCGTGAGATCTGTGAGAGATTAAATTTATTGAATTGGTTTGAATTCTGACCATTTGACACCTCTAGTGTTTAATCTCAAAGCCCGACCTATAGGTCCTCATATTATTTCTGAAAGTTTATTCTGTTGCCTTCACAACTGTGATTAACTTTTTAAAGTCTTGAAAATTTTGAATAAGATAATTTATTTTTTAAGTGCATAATCACTGGAGACTAGAAATGAGTTTTCAATAATGTTAGATGCAAGAGATCGTGAAGTAAAAAATTATTGTATATATAAAAACTAGCTCAAAGCAAAGGAGGTCAAAAATCACTTGTTTTAGCTTTTTGCCAGCGAAGAACAAGCATTTTATAAGAGTGATAACATGCTACTATGAGAAAAATGGCTAAAGGTATTGAACCGGAATGGACAATATATATTTCAATAAAATATTTATTCACTATAGGAAAATAGTCTTTCATTTCATTACTATAAAGTGAAATTACTTTCCGAACAACCTAAAGGAACCATTCAACTATTTCCCTAAGCACCGAAAGAAGGGATGAGGGAGTTGTGATTTGCGATTTTTTACTGACAAAGGGGAAGCTTACACAAGACATTAAAATCTTGAAAAGCAAAATAAAAAATAAGACAAAGAATAATAGGTGGGAAAATATTAAATGTGCATTAAAGTTGAATTCTGGCAAAGAAAAAAATTTGAAAAAATAATCTATTAAAGAGTTTCAGAGGTGAAAAGTTTTGGACACAAAAGATTCCAAAAGAATATTTGACTCAAAATTTCATAAAATGATTTTAAACGGGTAATTTGTTTAATGCAAAGTTAAATTTTTTTTTGTTTGAGTTTATATCTAAAACTAGATTACTACAGTAAAAATCAAAGTGAAAGCAAAATCTAAGGGGGACTGCCCCTTTTCTTACACAAGTATGGGTGGGAGGATAGTGGTTTTCTTATTTTTTGGCAAGAGGGAGAGGGGTGTTAATATTTCTCAATGATAGTAAAAATAATAATTTCTAAAATCCAACAGATGGCGCTCTGCGCAGTAATGTAGAAGGATAAATTGTATTCAGTTTCCACTATGGCACTGTACCATGAATATTATTTCTTTTTTTCGTTTTCAAATATACTTTGTTAAAGACGTTTGTAATACTTTAAAAGGGAATTCAAACATTCCAAAAATATGCTTACATAATATTTGAATGGCCCTTAATACTTTTTTATTAGTTATAAATGCCTTTAATGTCCTTTACTTTTTAATTCAAGTTATTATTTATTACAGATTGTGGTGGTTCCAAATTTGGATTTGGCGGTTTATTAATTTTAGAATCTCAAGAAAGCAGATTGTATGACTGCCTGTGGCATATCACAACTCCTATATTTTCTGAAGAATTTTCATACCTTTTAACTGTGTCTAATATCTCATTAGTTGATGCAGGTTAGTTTTATTTCACACTAAGATTTTATTCATCTTTTGTTTTATTACATAGTGTTGAAAGTTATTTCAGAATCAAAATGTAGTTTACATAGTTTAAATAGTTCTCTCTAAATGCTATAGTAATTGTAAAACTACTACGTAAATAAGCTCAAGGTTTATTTCAACCAAAAATTAATTATGAAAATTTTAATTTATAAATGTTAATAGAAATTAGTTTTTTTTTTTTTTTTTTTTTTAAATACAGGTTATATTTTTGTGTTTGAAATACAATTTGTATAACTTTAATTAATAAGTGTATTATTAAATTGTTATTTATCTAGAATGATGTAGTACTTATATAGCAGTTTCTTTCATTTACTGGCTTCTTTTTATAATCTACATTTTTCTATTTATCTCAAATGGTAAATGTTTTTTTCTGAGAGTAAATTAACTTCCTTAAAGTTTAAAATTTAGATTAAATTTTTAACTCAACTGCATTTACATAATCTGGTTCAACCTGTCTTTTATCCTATTTTAATGTTGTAAAAACTTTAAACTTAACAAATGACTGCCTTTTTATAAGCTCTCTTAATTTATGTTGGTTGTATCTCAGTTGAAGTTAAACTTTTATCTTATACTTTTTGTATTTTAATATATATGGATGCTTGTATTTTATTATACAAGCTTTTTCTTATATTAAAACCTACAATAATCTCTGGAATATACAGTATGTATACGTATACAGAAAAACCTCGCTACAACAATATTTTTGGGACCCAATAAATAGTGTTGTAGAGGGATATATTATTATATCGAGGGCCTACATACGTTTTAAACACAATAAGATTTTTATTTTATTTTAATGTTATATGTATTAACTATAAATCTATTTATATATTATCTAAAAATTGAATTTGCTGGGTGTTAGTTATGGTTCAATATGAAATCAGATAGGAATGTGACTTCTTAAGAGATAAGGGAGACAATTCTAAGAATGGAAGGCCTTGGGGTGGTCTATGTACATCAAGGATAGAGTATTGAAATCTGAATGCGAAAGCCATAAGAAAAGAATTATGATAAGTACATAATCAACATTAGGACTTCTCTTGCCAGAAAAGATGGGGGGGGAAATGTCAAAATATGATAAAATAAGAGTATTTACATTATTTGACAAAAACCAATAATAAATGGAGAAAATAAGGCTGAAATAAAAAAATATATATATAGTTTTATAGGAGTTTATTGCTTCAGAGGATATCGCACTATTGAGAGGTGGATAACATTAATCATATGCAAGTCCGTCGAGACCACGAAACATTATTTTAATAGAGGGAGTTATTGTTGTATCGGATATCGTAGTAGCGAGAATTCACTGTATGTTACAAAATACTTTTTTTTTTAAATCTGTTATAACATATTGTATGAAATAAATTTTCATACAGTGTTATTGGTTTTGCACTTTAAAAGCTTAGTCAATCATTTGCAATGTAACCTTCTTTTTGCTAACATATTATCTAAATATATTTTTAGGATCCAATTCATCTCTAGAGTTCCGAGAAGGACGAAATTCAAAGTTTCCAATTGTTACAAGTTTTGATTGTGCTAGTATGAACTGCAGTTCTATTACAAGTGAAGTCACTGTTTCTGCTTACACAGGTCTTTATATAAGATTCTTTGGTAGGCTGAATCAGTTATCTTCTGTTAAAATGGTTTATAGCACATATCACAATGGAAGTAAGTGAAACCTCTTATTTCAATCTATACAATTCTCGTTACCAAATTAAAAGTTCTCTCACACCACAAATTTATAGAATTTTTGCTATAGTTTGTTTACATGTTCAAAAAATTGTATACTTAAATTTTACGAAAGTATATTAATATAATAACACGTAGCATAATGTTATAAAAAATAACTGCTGCTATGATTTTTTTGTCCATCTTTTTTTTTTTTTTTTTTGAACAAAATTCAGAATCTAAATTTTTGTAAATATAATGAATTACCTTATGTCAACATTTGGCATATTAATTTTCTAGATTTTAAAAATAAGTGTTAAAATTGATAGATGACTTATTTAGAGGAGAAATAATAGGTATCTTTTATTCAATTTTTCTAATGTTGATACAGGCCTGATAGAACATTTTGCAGATTTTTTTTAAAAATTGTTTTTTAAACTAATGATTCTGGCACTGTTGTTAAAAGAAGTTAAAAGAAAAAACTTTTTTTTTTTTTTGGTCTTAGTACTTGGGATGTTTTTGTACATATAAGTGCAATGCATTATAAAAGATTCTAATGGTAATTTTTTATGACAAAAAAAAAATGCTTTTATGGAAAAAAATGATTTTATAGAAATAAGCAACATATTTTTGAGCATTTTATTCTTTAGATCAAATTCCACTCTTTTGATCATTTTTAACCTAGATTTGTTTTTATAATTGTATTTTTGTTTCATTTGAAAAAAATAAGCTTGGTAATTTTCTTCCCCTGACAATAAGCAGGAAAAAAAAAACTAATTATATTAATTCTGTCATCTTGAAATGCTGAAGTTTAATTCAGAAATGGCAAAAAAAAAGATTTTTCAACTACTTAGGGGTGACACTCACTATTTCATATTTTTCTTAACATGCACTAAATATTTGCGCAATTGTAGTTTAAAATAAAAAATTCCAGTCTTTTTCTTAATTTTTTTACTAAGGTGTTCATTTTATAAAAATATAAAAGTACTCCTCTTTTTACTCAATCTTCAGATTGGAAATTAGCCATCTAAACAATTTGGTTTTAAATAAATTAGCAAAGAGAGAAATCCATTTATTTCGATTAGTAATAAAACCTTAAAATCCAAACCAAATTTTTAATTTGGGAACTGTTCACTAGTGAACACAAACATTTGATTCATATTATTTTATCCGCATTATTTTTCGTCTTTAATCATTTTATGGAGAAAAAAATTTTATCAACGATTAAATATTAAAAAAAAAAATTTCAATTTTCTTTATTTAATTTAATATATTTGACCCTAATTAACAATTCAATAACTAAATGTTTTAACTGCTAAATTGAACAATAGTCTACAAAATTATTTCTTCTCAAAAATGTTTAGTAACATAGTCATTGCATTTCATTTTGAAATTACTAGCACTGCACTTTAATTATCTGACTAAAAAAAGTATTAGTTACATTTTAAATTTTTAATAAAATTTTACATTAGGAAATGCTTTTTTAAACAATATTCTAATTAACTACTTTGGAATGAAATTTTTAATCCAACATGCATTTCTAATATTTTTTTTTTCTGTTCTCGTCAATTCACAACATTTATCAATTTAGTATTTCTGAATGTACACATACATGTGAAAATTCTTTTCCTATGGTTTTAAACAAGTACCAGCCAACGTTGGTGGAATTGGGTTAGGTTATAATTTTTCTTAAAAATTTGTTTCTGGTATTTTCTATTAAAAAAAATCAAATGCCTTTATTTTTCAGATTGCAGTCGTAAACTGCCATATTGTCAGGGAAGATGTTTGTC
The DNA here is from genome assembly GCA_949128135.1 of Parasteatoda lunata. Classification (NCBI taxonomy): domain Eukaryota; kingdom Metazoa; phylum Arthropoda; class Arachnida; order Araneae; family Theridiidae; genus Parasteatoda; species Parasteatoda lunata. The sequence goes on along the minus strand of OX421973.1, from coordinate 53,188,323 downwards.
TCCAAGTTTGTTGTGTGATGGTATAGAGCACTGCCCTGATGCTAGTGATGAACTAGAATGTACAAGTATGTTTAATGTTAGTTTTCAATATTTGTGTATTTTAATTCTAAAAAAATTGTTTTTACAATTTAAATAATTAAATACTGGAGAATGATATTTTTTCCATGTGTTGTGTAAGATGAACAGATCTTAGATAGGGTCAGGTGGGGTAAAGTGGGCATAAAATCAAGCTTTTTTTATTGAAAGCTCTAAAATCAAGCTATCAAATTTATTTTAGCAAAAATTTTGCTGCATTTTATATATATTGGATTAATATAGATGTTAGACGGGGAGTGTGGATGAAGCTTCAAAGCACAGTCTAGGGTTGCGTTTAAAGCTTTTATTATGACAAAAAACATTTAAATGACAATACAAAATAATTAGAGCTGGAACATCTTAATGAGCTCTCTCCCCGTAGCCGTTCCGTGAGTGAATGTAGAGGGAGTCTGCTTACTTACAGGTGGCGCTGCATGGCGTATGCAACATAGATTAAATATAAAGCATAACATATCTACTTTGTTTGATTGTTTTTTTACAGTAGTGCTTTCAAAAGAACATCTTTTGATCTATCCACTTTACACCAGAGCGGCGTAAAGGGAGTATAGTTCTAAAATTAGTATATATCCCATTAAAAAACAAATGTAATTATTGTTTTAGGAATAAAAACGCTCTTAAATAAATGTATCATGATTATATTTAAAAAAATAAATGCTAAGGAATTGCTTTTTTTCATATTATTAAATTAACGAGTTCATTTCTGCAAAATTAGGTTTCATTTCAGATTGAATATATTTTGCTGAACTTGGCACAATTTCATCAAAAAACAAGAAAACTGTAATAGTTTTTGGTTTACTTGAAATATAAATGAAAGTGTAAAAATTAATATCTTGAGGGTAAATTAAAAGTGTTTTTATTGTTTATAGAAGACATGCATTTCTATTCAATTTAATAACTTTAAAGAAATTGTTTTACTTTCCATGAAAATACTTTGTATACTATGTCAGTTATATTGCTATCTCCCCCTTATCATTCTTCTCTTCAAAAAATTAGAATTATAAAGGAGTTTTGTTTTCAGTGTCAAAATTACTATGTAGGGATATTCAAACAAGTAAATTATTATTTACCCATTTCATTATAAAATATTGAACATTAGATACTTACTAAAGCTAACACAGTAAAAAGAATACCCTATCATACTACACTTAGTTAAGTCTAACCATATACCCACATAATTTTACTCATCCCATATAATCTTTAAACTAACTGATGCAGAAAGAGCAAAGACAGTGTATTATTTTGTTCTTTCTGTTGTTGTTAATTATTGAGTGTAAAATTAAATTGTAAATTTGGTATTTATACATACTTGATATCTATTTAATAAATAAATTTAGGAAAATATTTTAATTTTTTAATGTATCAATAATCAATTTTAATGAATCAATACTTTTTTTAGCCTTGGAATCTAAAGTGTACAAAGCTGTGCATAGGTTTATTATGTATTTTTCAGAGAATATATATTTCACACTGAAACAGTCACCTGATACCAAAAATTGCCATATCAAGTAGCTTTACAGGGGTCTGTCCAGACATTTTGTGAAAGGTCCGTTTTTCCTGAAATTGTGAAAAAATTACTCACATTCTTTCAACCAGGGTCCGCTTTTGGGAATTAGTGCAAATAGGGTCCGTTATTGCAAAAAAAAAAAAAAAAAACATTTTTTTCAAGGAGCTTTTAAGTTGTAAAGACATACAAGATTATGCACAACACTGAAAAATTATAATTAAAAATATTAAATTTTAAAAAATAAACAGCAATTGCTACTACTAAATTAGAGATGCAACATACAAATATTTGGTATTGAGCCTATACTGCTGAACGCAGAATATTCATTTTGGACGAATAATGGAAGAATCGTTTGCGGAAGACAACACTTAATTCGTTTACATCCGTCTTTCTTGTTTTCTGCCCTAGAAAGGGTTTATTCAATTAACAAAACAATAATGAAGATAAACAAATTTGTGAAGGGTCCGATTTAAAATAAAAATCACTTTGTGAAGGGTCCGTTTTTAAGTTAAAATATTTTGTGAAGGGTCCGTTTTTATGAAAAGATATTTTGTGAAGGGTCCGTTAACGGACCAAATTTCTTCTAAGCAGACCGTAAGTAATCATATTGCCTTAAAGATCTTTTAATGATATTTATTCAGAACTGCCAGTATATCTTTTACCTAAATGGTCTCAATTTTGCAGACAGCCCCTAATATTCTCTTTTATTACAAAGATCTCCTTATATGATTTCATGTCAAAAATTAATATTTTTAAGTTTTCCGAATTTTATAGAGAAAATTTATAATTGTTTTGCATTAATGCCTTCGATAGCAGCATGAAGCTTTCTGTTATGTTTGTCCAAAATGTTCTCAATTTAGAAAGGATTCAGCAAAATGATGTTCACGTTAAAATACATCAACAAAATTGCTGTGATAAATCAAACTTATTTAAACTGATTTTCCGTGTTGATAATGCTAAACTCTACTGTGCCAGTGAACTAGCATGTATAGCTAAACTAATATGAACTTTTAAAGTAGTCTCACATGGTTTTTAAATATTCCTATATATTTCAAACAATATGGAAAATTTGAATAATGAATTTGAATATTTACTTTTTAAGGCAATAATTCTGTCTAATTTTTGGCAATTATTGCTATTCATTTCTCCATAGTTATTAAATCTGATATTTTTTATACGATACTATTTTTATTACTTATTACAACAACCTGATCTTGAAAGCTTTTTCTGTATGTTTTCATATGATTTCATAATTTATCTATCACCTGTATCATTTAATTAGCTCAATTTGAAGTCTCTCTTTAATCATTGAAATAGCACGGTAATGCATAAAAATCCTGCACTTTTCATAAGATTCTTTTTATAATTTGAGAACCCTATGCTACAATCATTGCTTGTAGCATTATGATTCAGTAGTTTTTTGTAAAGAAAAGTACTAAAACTAAAAGAAACAAAAAAGCTTGTGATTCAGTTTTTAAACAAGAATGAAAATTTTTACTCAATGTATACTGATAATTTCTTAAGTATTGTACCAATACATACAAAAAAAAAAATAAATAACAGGGAAAATCATTAGTCTTTTATCATTTGCTATGAGACATTTGTGGAAGTAAAATAAGTTGAAAATATTTAAATTCATAAAATTATTATCGAATACTTAGTTTAATTGAATACTATACCAATCAGAAATTAAGTTGTTTTTATGTTATGTAAAAAAATTTCTGCATTAACGAATAAAAAGATAAGAATGTGGAATAGACAAATAAAAGAAGCAAAAATGGTGATGAAGGGTTAAAACAAAAGTATTAAGAGTTAAGATATCCAATAAATTTGCTAACTGATTATCTTTTTCTTACAATGTATGCTCATAACCTGACAACAGGGGAACAAATTTTTGTCCAACTCTTTTCACAATGGGACTTTTTACTTTATAGTTGTATTATCGCACATAATTTTTTTGATAAAAAATATCGTTGTGCCCATTGCAGTAATAATTCATCTATGACAAAATATTTGCCATACCCGGTTAACAGTTTAAAGTATTTTTTTTTTATATAAGTTTAAATGATTTTCATGTCCTTTTTAATAAAATACTTCATAATTGCTAAAAATTTTAACCATTAATTGTTTAAAAAGAAAACCATTAATCATTTCCTTCTCTTTATAGAAGATTATAAACAATATAAAAGTGAACTATTCTATATTTGTGAAATGTTACATACTTTAGCATAAAGTTTTTTAAAGGTTAGATTTACCACAACTAGAGTATATATTTTTAAAGAGATATTGCTATTTTAAATGTGTGCTGATATTGATTTTGTTTTTTTATAGCACCAACTACAGAAGTGACTACTATCGCCCCACCTGTTGTAAAAAAAAAGATTTCTCCTTCAGAAACTGGAATCTCTTTCCATATAATATTATCCGTTGGCATATGTGGCCTGATTATCGTTATATCTGCAGTAGTTTTGTTGGTATATAAACGTGTGAAAACTGTTCCTTCTGCTGAGCATGATGAACACCAAGAAGTGATAACTGAAATGTTAGGTATGCTGCTTAATTACATGATTGTTAATACAAATTGCTTTTAAAAAAATATTATTTTTTTATGTTTGAAAATTGTTTTTGCATAAACATAAATAATTTATAAGCAGGACGTCCCAAAATTCAATCTGGTAATGTTTCTCAAAAATTCAGGTTTTAATTAAAAATTGGGAAATTTTATTTATTTTTAAATTTATAATGTATATAGTTATGTGATGAACAGCATATCAGATAATGGAAATGGGTACTGTTACATTGACTTTTTTTCAAAATTTGTAAGGACTGTTTTGCATAAATGATTTTGAATTTTGTTGGTACGACACTCAGTTAAATCTTTCGAAATGGGGGGTTCATAAATTTGTTGACATAAACCTTAGACTTTAAAAAACTCAGAAGGAAAAAGTCTAATAACATTAAATCACATGTTTGCTAATTCGGATCACCAAAATTGGAAACTGCATGAATAGACCTCTAACTACTATGTTCAACAATGAAAATACTTTGTTCCTTTGTGTAGCATTTCTTTTTTGATAATGATGTACTATTAACTGTCACTGTTTTATTTAATTTTTTTTGCAATATATTATTACACAATTGTTGCAAAATCAATCTTTACATTTAATTTATGTTCATCTTTTAGGCCAGGATAGCCTGGTTGGTTGGAAGTTGGACTCTTGTTTGTGAGAACAGGGGTTTGAATCCAGCCGGTCGGAAAATCCCCGTGTATTAAATGGTGACTGATGCACGTTAAATCTGTCAGGGTTCCCATAACAAATCAATACCTCTGGGGTACCTAAGAGCATATCTGCCAAGTCTCCTGTTTTGTAACAAAGACTCCCTTATTTTACAACAAAATTTTTTTTTAGTGATAAATATCTGCTAATGGCAAAAATACCTCTTATTCCTCGACACATGGCGTTACTGCAGTTCGTGTGCTGCCATGCGGACCGAACAGTATGTAGCGAGAATGCTGCTGTGAGTCATTTATTCAGTTAATTGTTTTTTCTCCAATAATAAACTCAGTTATTTACCCATAGGAATCTGGTAATAGCTTCGTTTGTTTGAATTGGATTTTTAACAGTAGTCATAAACATAAATGTATTTCTGTTTTCTGAATCATTTACTTGGAGTGTCAATTGGGCGACTAAAAATGAACTGTATAAAACTAAACAGTTCAAAAATATAGCGGACGTTATGTAACGTATCCTATGCATTCTGCATGGTAATGCAGAGTGCGATAGAATTTTCTCTAAAGTTAAAAATATTTGCTCCGAATTGCGTTCATTAATTTCTAAAGAAAAGTAATTTCGTTGGTAGCTGCTATGAACAGAAATTTTTTTTCTATGCAAAGCCAAATCAGCTGCTTATGTTTGAAATATGAATATGTAAAATAAAGTTAATTACTTAGAATTATGAAAATTATTTTGATGTTGAGTGTTTATAGTATAGAGAATTATAAATAATGGTTTAAAAAATCTTTTTTAATTAAAATTTATTTACATATTTTTTATTTCGCTAAATGTAAGTGCTTATATTACTTCTATTTTGAATTTCTTTTTTGACTTGCATGATGTATCAAAATTGAACACGTAACCCAAATAATGTCATTTTATTTTATTTTATAACCGTCGTTGAATAGCCGACCCGATTTTGGGTTTATAACTACTAATGTTCAACTCTGTAGCCTTGTAATTTTTGAACCAATCCAAAAGACAAGGAAACTCCTGTATCAGTACCCCCAAAAGTATTGATTTGTTATGGGAACATGGAGGACTTTGCGACTCGACAGATTTAACGTGCATCAGTCACTATTTACATGCATGGGGAGTTTTCAGTCGGCGGGGGTCAAACCCACGACCTCTTGGAAATGGGCCCAGTGCCCTACCAACCAGGCTATCTTGGCCGCAAATAATGTCATTAGTAAAATCTCCGTTTTTTTTATTTCTCCAATGTTAGCTGGTATGCAAGAGTTCCCTTGTATACTGGATTGGATTCAAAATTACAAGGCTACAGAGTTGAACATTGGTAGCTGTAAATTCAAATTTAGGTTTGCTGTTTAACAACGGTTATAAAATAAAATAAAATAAAATTTTAATTTTTTTCTTCTCTTAGGGCCTCCTCGGTACCCAACTTCAGAGCATACAACTGTTGACAATCTACCATCATACGATGACTTTATTCGAACTGCAGATCGCTACCCACCTCTATTATACACCAGAGCAGCTAAGCGATATTCTGAGCCACCCTATCCAGCTCGCATTAACCTGATACACACTACAAGCTTCTGCAAGATACCTGCAATGAGTAGTCAGTCTTCTAATTCCACTTCATCTGAGGAAGCCATGTTTGTAGATGAGCTTCCTTTAACACCAGAACCAAGTTGTTCCTTTGAACGAAGCAACATAACTTCCAACTTCAATAAGCAGGAGTCTCCAAATTGCACACCTCAAATCAAGAGAGCTTGGCGATCAGATTCAAAGTTAGATCAGCTTAGGAATAATGATTGCCATTTACACCTTTCTATTACGCACTGCACATCACCTTATGGCAAATGCAATTGTTCACTTAAGCAATACTATTCTTTGCCCATCAAATTTAAGATTAACAACTGTAAAAGTAATGATATCAATATATTTCTGCCTAATAATGCAGCACCAAAGGTCGACTTTGGTAGATCTCGGCATTTGTCTTTCAGTCACAATTCTGACACTAATTCTAAAATAGTAACCATTAAAACTAGATGCCATAGTGATCCATGTCAGTTTAGTATCCAATATTCAGTTTATCCTTGAATGTATAAGACAAAAAACAAAAAAAATTGGTTGTATCTTTTGCTGGATGTTTGTTGTTACTAACATTTTCGTTGTGAGCCGAAAGTTAAAGCTCAGTTTGTTGCATATTTTCTTAATTTAATAACAAAGAATGTTATATCAATTCAGTTTTACGAAATGTTTCAATCGAAACTCAATACATATAGTTTAATGAGGGTTAGGTTTATATTTGCTGAGCAATATTTCTACCTTTTTTTGTTTTTGAAAGGAGTACTTTCTAGATTTACAAATGTTTAGTTGGTTTATTGCATAATAATATTTTATGTTAAATTGTTTTATATTTATAGAATCTTATTTGACATATCATTGACATAAAGTGTTTACTCAATCAAAAACAGTTTGTGTAAAGGTAACACTTTTTGTTGGCTATTTAATTTTACTTTTATTATTATTTGTTAAAGAGATCCAGTTTTTGGCACATGCGGAATGCAAATTGTTATACATATATGGCTGTATAATGTATTTGATAAATTTTCCATTTGTGAGAAATAAATAGCATTAACAAGTTCTATTATTTTACTGTATAATAAAGCATTTTTATGTTTGAACACAAGTAGTTGACTCTAAAACTACAGTTAAATTCCCTAACATTTTAAAGATGATAACATTACATATTTTTCTATTGGTTTTAATCTGAAACACTAACCTTTTCCATTTATATAATATTTTTAATAAATTTATAATGTATTAATAACTAATTTTTCTCCTCATTATTTTATAATTGACCTATGATTGTCATTGTTGTAAAATGGAAGTAGAAAATGGATTTGGAGTATTTTTGGAATGATTTAAACTAATTTTTAAAAAATTTGTTTGAATCATTTTTATTCTTAAACTTATAAATATGAGAAGTTGTTAGCAATTTTAGAGGACTGTCTGAATCATTTAAAGTAAGACACTATATAATGGAGCTAGTTTTATAAATAAGGACTATATGTTGACTTTTGAATGTTACATTTTATATGTTCATAGATTTTATGCATCCATTAAACTTAAATGTCAGTATTTGATAGTTAATGCATTCATCTAAAAGGAGTACTAACAAATCTAGAATACAATAAACAAGCTGTTCAAGGTATTAAATATTATTTTTGTTGTGAAAGTTGAGTATTTTCAAAGGAGATGGCTTCTCCTTGATATTTTAAATTACCTTAATTTTTTAAAGTTTTATTACCAAACCTTATAGTGTATTTTATTTGGATTTTTCACATTAGAAATTGTGAAATTTTTGTAATACAAATGTGTTATTGATATCAAAATGTATTTTGTTTAGTCTTTATAAAAAGTAATTTATTAAAAAGAAAGTTATATAATTCTGTTATGACCAGCTTTGTTTACTAAGAAAAATATAAGTAGCAAGTTACTCAACACAAATCCTTTTTTTTTTTTTTTTTTATATGTACCAACTTCAGAAATTAAAAAGGACCTTTTATATGAGCACATTGTAACATGAGCCATTTAATAATAAAGATAAATTTACTTTTTTTTTAAATCAAATTTATTTCAGAAACTTTTTACTCCTAAAAATTAAGTGATATAATTATATATTAATCGTTGTTTTAAAACTGACTTGCTAATTTAACAATTTTTAAAAGGGTTTCATAAAAAAGTTTCTGGAAACATTACTCTTTGTTTGCCTACATAGTCACCTCTGTTATGGGGTGGAATATTCTTTCACATGTTGTACGGCTGTAAGGAATGACTTAAAAAACCGCCAGCATAAACTTGATCTACTCAAAGCCGGCCTTTTTTTTTCCTGTGACTGACTTAACAATCGAGTGAATGAAAAATTCTGATATGTCTTTGAAAGCACTAACTCAAATTTCTAGAATATCAAGTAACAAACTTTTGTGATTCTTTTCTTAAATTTCTACTGGCACAGTAAAACTATCACTAAACATTTGGTGTTTAAAATAACTCAAATTGATTTCAGCATTAATATGTCATTCTTAAAGAAGTTACTTTCTTAAAATTGGGTCTATACTTTTTTGTTTTGTTTACCAGTCCCACTTCTGAGGAATAGAGTATTCTAACTGCTGAATTGTTTCTTGAAGTGATAAACGACTTGCGACCCTTCGTAGAATTCCATCAAACATATTTGGTTGGGAAAGTATCTGTAGAACATGCTGGCCAATTTAAAAGATTCCCTTATTGAGGAAGAAATTGCTCACTATCTGAACAGATCGTTGCCATGTGTTATTTATGGGAATGAGTTCATTTCAGATTCTTCATCTTTAAAGATTATAGTAAGTTTAAAAATCTCATCCATTAATGTCTCCTTCCTGATAATGCACAGGTCAGTGTGCAGCCATTGATAGATATACAGGCTCAGACCATCACCTCACAAACACAGAAATTTTCATACACAAATACCTGATCATGTTGAGTATTTTCTCCAAATTATTGTCAGGTTGTACACTAATCCAGGACTCTTCTGTTAATTCTCTCATATACTCATACTATATGTACCTTCTAGAGGCAGCATGGTTACTCTTTGTTTACGAAACATAAACCGTAACTCTTCGAACATACAAACCCACATGGTGAAGTATGTTTAGAACAATTTAAGTTGAAATTCCAATAGTAGAGTCCTCTCTAAGGGTGCTGTTGCAATAAAGTGCTTTATTATTATAGTGCTTAAATAACAATTACAGTGCTAAAACAGTGTTGCTAGTAAACAACCCTGTCTTGATGGGTGAAAATTTCTTTTTTTTAAATCAAATTCCATAGTCTGGAAATGAAACTTTGTATAAATCAGTTCAGCTTAGTCATGTTATTGAGAAATCAAGTTTATTACTAAAAAATTTATTTTAATCTACTCTTACAAATAAAAAATGTTGCACGTTGCTTTTCACTCCTAATGTTTCAGATTGAAAGATTGATTAAATGATTAGGTCAGGGTACTGTGCAAAACAACCCCTAGTCTTGAACCATATGTCCAGATTAATGATTAAAATATTTTTTAGTAAATTTTGAAGATCAAGTTATGTATTTTCTGAAAGGTCTCTCCCTATATACTCTTGCCAAAGTCCCTTTTCTTGGAAAACATCAAGTATTTAACCAAAAATTGGAGATTAAGGAATTTTTAAAAATTCTTATATCACAAATTTTTAAAATGATAGCTATTATTCCTGTATCAAATATTTAAAAAAAAAAATCATTTTCCTGTACAAATTTTTGGAAAAATTAAGAGACGAACATTAAGGTAAAAAGAAAATAGCTAATCTAATGATTCGACTAACACAAACTAAGAGGCAATCTTCATAGTGTGAGGGACACACTTTCATCATCATCAAAATTTTCTTATGCCAGTCTGGCGCACATGGCTTTAAGTCTCGTCCTTCATCACCTGCGGTAAAAAACAGTCTAGAAAAATTCCAGTTAGACCATCCAAACGCATCTTATTCATTCGCTGTCATTCTTCGCCGTCTTAGTTTCGATCTTCATCGCTTCCTTCACCGTTTATAAAACTACGATGTCCAGGTGAGAGCTACACAGTAGCAGGCATTCGCAAAATGTGTCCCATTCAGACCCATCTTTGATGTTAGAGATCTCCTCAGAAATGGGTCTCGTTTTGGCCCCTCGATATAGTTGCTCATCTGAAATTAGCAAGGACAAGCGATTTTAAAAATCCTGCCTAAAGCTTTTGTTTGAAAGGAGTTTTTGAGATTTAGTAAGTTTCTAAACTTCGCACCCATAAAGTTGCAGGGCTTTAACTTTTGAATTGACAATGAGTAGGTATTTTGAAAAATCTTTAAAAAATTTTATTTTCGATATACTACATAAAAAATGTTTAATTATGCTCTCTCTTAACAGTGTTCACATATAATAAGTTACTTAAAACTATAAACATAGTTTTAGCATCTACATTATTGTTACCAGCATGCAGTATCAATTATTTTTCTATATTATAATGAAAGGTAAAAATATTTTCTCACTGTTACAATAATTCTCCTCTTAAAAACGTTTCACCTTTATTTTTTGAAAAAATTTTAAGCGTTTATTTAATTTATATTAAAAAATGTTAATTTACATTTTATTCAAATTTTTACCGTATATCTCCAAAATTACCGTTTTTTAAATTATATAGTGGAATAAATTTTAATAAATGGTAGACAACAGACAAGGTAAAAGTGAAACAAAGGGGGGAAAGCTGTTGGTAGAACTAAATTATAAATGTTCTTGCACAGAAAGATATTGAATTTTAATCATACAAACATTGATACCTACTTATATTTCTTTTAATAATCTTAATATGCAATGAAATACTAAATTAAATGTCAATGAATTAAACTTGAAAGAAATATTCCTCACATAAAGCTTTAAAAGAAAAATATTAAAATAATTTTTTAAAAATTTATTTCGTATTTTTCTAGTTTAAGCTGGCCGAGTGGTTAACATGTCTGACTGTGAAGCCAATGGCTGCGGGTTCGAATCCCGCTCAGGGCATGGATGTTTCTCTCTGTGTGAATGTGGTGGACATCTGTGGCAGTGCGGCGTGGGTAATGTTGCTCGCTTCTGTGACTTTGGTCACAAGGTGCTCATCAGGTAACGCAAAATGCGCACACATCTGGCACCTTCCAAGGTGAAGAACGATAAGTTTAGTGCCTGCTTTTAGGGAAGAAAAAAGTTTGTTTAATCAGAAAAATTAGCTTTAATAAAATTGCAAAACAAAAATTTCTAAGCTAATTTTTAATAAAAAAATCTACATTTACAATTAACTTCCATAAGAATGGTCCATGAGGGGGGGGGGAAAAGAAAGTGCAAGTAAATTTGCTTGGATAAGATTATATTGAGAAGAAATCAAAATTGAAAAATATAATTTGATTATACCATTTAAAAATCAAATGAACATTTAAACTATAAATTTAAAATAATAATGCTAGAAACAAGGGGGAAAGTTAATGAAGCATACTTTTTTATAGCTTTTCTTAGAATACAGGAAATGACTATTTTTAAAATCTCTACTTTATCAAAAAATATTACATCCAGGGAGCTATGAAACCTATGTTTGACAACTCAATAAAAACAATTTAAAATAATAATTATAGTAATAGATTGGAAATGATTATGGGATAATATTGAATTGTTTAATTTTTACTAAAAAGTAATTTTTAATCTGTATCTTAAATAAGCTGTGCTATATATTACATTTTAACAAGCATATAAATTAAAATTATTTTCAATTTCAGGTTGCTTTAAATTCAGTTAAAAAGGCAAGGACATAGTAATTTAGTTTTTTTATTAGCATATTTATTATTAATATTTTTAGTTAGCACTATTTCTAAAATACTAATTTCTATGCATCTACATTTGTTAAAAAGACATAGTAAAATTAACTTGAATGCTTAAAAATATTGTTTGGAATTTTATTTCAGCAATTTATAAGTAAAATTGCTATAATGTGACACCTGAAACTGTTGTTTCTTACTTTCCATAGAAACATTTTGACAACACATTTTTCTTATAATCCTCCAGACAAAAGCTTTTGAAATAAGAATATTATTCGAAGTCACTTCTCTTACAGATCCTAGTTATTTCTTTCCTATTTATTTTCTTGCATATACCATCTAAAGAACTACCCTCTGAACCACTCGTATGATAAAAAGCATCAACAAAATAACAAGCCTAAACTAGTCATTAGTTTGGTTATGCAAACAATTTTATAAGCAACAACGACAGCTATCTAGCGATATATTTCCACGTTTATTCCAAGAACAGGTCATCTCCAGGATTTTCAAATTAAATTGAGATTTCATTGTACAAAATATACAATACAGGGTTCTTGCAGTAATTGAAAAGTTTTAGTAAATTTAGGTTAATGCTAGAAGATTTTATTTACCTCTTATTATATTATTATTTTAAAATACCACTTTATATCATTAAGTAGTTTAGAAGCTTGAAATTACAAGCATATATGGACGAATCTCAGGAATCATTAACCTATATGCCTTCAAACTTTTCTTATAAATATATAACATAATAAGCAAAAATTAATTCTAATAAAATTACAGGAATAACTATGCATTACTAACTTTAAGATACGTACAGTTTTGATTGCGAGTAACTTGCTTTTGGCTTTCATTTCTTACTTCAATCCTACATTTGACAACTTTTCATGAGTGTCTAACGTACTCTTTATTATTTTTTTTTTCAATATGTATTCTATTTAAAAAAAACTGAAAATCACTAAAAACATAATTTAGTAGCTAAGCTGTACCATCATATTTTCTTGAATATTGGAGTTTGCGAACACTTAAAGTTTGCCGCAAAACCGTAACCATCGAAAATTGAAAAAAAGGTATGCAATCCAATTCTGCGAGTTACAAGTTTAACTAATGATACAAGTTTGTTCTACTTTAAATAAGCTTTTGGAATATCACTAACATAAAACTCGCATAATTGGATCGTATACCTTTTTTTTTTCAATTTTCGATGGTTACGGTTTGAAGACATGTTAATGATTCCCGAGATTCGCCAATATACTTTCTTTGGAAAACAATTTTTAGTGGTGGTTACGCAGAAGTTAAAATATCGATAAAATTGTTTTATTTTTGTTACCACTTTTTAAAATTTTCAAGTCTCTCGGAAACCCTGCTGTACCAAGTAGGAGGACATGAATTTTTTATATCCTAATTATGTATCTGCAACAGCTAAACTTAAATGATTAACAATTTTGTGAAAAGTGGAAATGACTGGTTTTCAGACTCTATTAAATTATTTGAACTTTTTCTTACCGAAGGATGAACACTAAAATTTTAAAATCCGATACCTAAAGTCACAGATTTTCAAAAATGAAAAACAAGAAAATATTTCACAAAAAAATATAAATAAATAAAAGTTTAAATTGTATTTTTTAAATATTTTACATACAACAAAATAAAATATATATTGTATGTTTTTTAAATATATTATATGTTTCAAATTTTTTATAGAAAATATATTTATCTGGAATAATTTGTAAAAAGATGGTTTTCAATTAGAAAACTTTGTGTTTATAGAAATACAACATTAAATAAATACAAACAAAAATAATTCTTGACAAATTATTTTATTGCATAGATCATTACATCCCATAATAAAGGAATTCAGTAAGCTGTGTATATAGATATTTTAATATACAATAAAATTTCAAAGATAAATAAATTTTCGGAATGTGTTATTTACAACTAGAGTGTTTTTCTCTAAGTGTACATAAAAATTCTTTTTTAATATAAAATGAAAAAATTATTTTCATAATCATAAAGGTAGTTATTGCTTTTATCTTTTTACAAATGACAGAAAAACACACCAGGTCACTTATTTTTGTTTAAAATAATTCATATACTTTGAAATAATGAAGAAAAGACACCCAATTTATTTATTATAAAAATACTGAGTCTGGTTATTTGGAGAGGAAATATTTGGCAGCATAATAATACACATGCTTTTTTTTCAATCAAAATGAGTGGCCGAGTATATCATTATCCATGTTACCTATAAAAAAAAAAAAAAAACAAGCGATATTTAGAGTAAATTTAATAAGAGACAAAAATGGCAATCCAACAAGATTTTCTTGTTTTCCTTTAATCATTACAAAAATATAAAACTATACTAATTATCTTAGAAGACCATAAGAATTCCAGAAAAACTTAAAAGAAAATAGATAAAATTTTATAAGATTCAGTAATATGGCAGCCGAAACCAATCTTGCTTAACATTCTTGCACACCCATCTGTGCCAATTTTGGTTTTTGATGGACTTGACCGAGGACCAAAAGCTCCAATTCAGCATCATATGCCTAAATTGAATATCCATGTTAATAGGAAAATTATATTCATTTTTCTGTAGCTACATCTAGAATTATGTATTTATATCAGAATTATGTATTTATATCAAACTTATCAATATTCTTCTTGTAAATAATATTTTTTTTTTAAAGTTTAAATAAATATCCTTGTAGATAGTTATTGTAGATTATTTCTATACCTTTGAAAATATCCTAAAAACAATTTACGGTGTTAAACTTCCTCATTAGGGTTCCCTTCCCGTAAATGGAAAACTCTCATAAACGGACAATTCTTTTGGTCCCAAGAATAATCCCTTAACAGATGTTTCACTGTAAGCACACTGAGTAAATGAAAAATGATTCATGATAAAAAGAAATCAGTTAAAAAGTTCAAAATTGTACTTCAATAACTTGTCAGTAAAAGACAATTAACAGAATTTTTTTAAAAATATTTTTCGACATACTCATGCCAGACCATTCAACTGAAATATTGGACACTGCAACTCTCAATTTTATGGCTACAAATGGGTATTATTTTCAATACATTGTGTTATAGTTTTCCCAGTCATCTGTTAATGTATTGTGTAACTAATTCTGAAAACTTGGTAAGAAAAACTCAGTTCCTACAGTAGAACACACTAAGCACCACCTCTTTTTGATTTATTTATTATCATATATAATTTTTCAAATTATTAGTCATTTTCAGGACATTTAATATTTGCTTTGTCAGACTATTCCAATTCAAATATTGTTAATATTTTAAACTTTCTTACCAAAAAACTTGCAAATGAAGTCATGAAGCCTTCTTTGATTAGTTCCCACGTCCCTCCGTATTCTTCGTCATCTACTTTTTGAAAGGATGATGTATATGTATGAAGAATAATAACATTTAATAAACAGAACCTAGAATAAAACTTGAATGTTAAATTTCTGAAATATATTCTTTATTGATATATAAAGTTTAGATATATGGCAAAATTTAAAAAAAAATAAAATAAATGAAAGTAAAGGTAAAAAAGGAAATGTCTAACTATAAACTTAATTACACTCAGGGTAACATTCCAAAAACTAATTCATTTTGACAAACATTAACTGAATATACAACTTTTATAATCCAAAGTAATTCATACTGAAAATCCTTTGAACAATTGAACTTCACGGGGAGATTTCCGTAACGTAAGTTTAAAATCTATTTGGCACCTTGGCGATAGTAGTTCGCGCGACAGAAATATCCCCAACTCAATGATTAAAATTATCAAATTATCTAAGCTATAGGATAATGAGAAAATTCCTGTTTAAGACCCAAATGTTTAATTGTTTCGTCAACAATTAAATTGTTGCCTGTGAAAAACAAAAGCAGACACTTCTTTTTTTTCTTTTTCAAAATACTTGATAGTGTTTTGTTTTAGACTTAATAAATATATTTTTTTTATTAAGCTACTGAAAAACTCCTCATGCACCACAAATTATAGCATGAGGTAGATTTAATATTAATGCATAGATTTCTGCGTCTGTAACTACGTTTAAAAAAACCATTAAGTTTTGACAATTTCACAGGAGAAAAATTAAAACATTGTAGAATAGGACAAACTCAAAAGGTAACACACATTTCAACCGCCTCGGAAACCAATATATAATCTTAAAATTTATTCTATGGACAACAACCAGTAGTTTCACTTGGCGATTAAAATTGATGGTATCAATTACTCTGACTGATATCAAAGACCATAATAAGATTAAAATACTTACAGAGCTAATCCTATAAAACCTTTTAAAGGAATTAATCCCCATACAAGACCTAACAATACACCTATGATTTGTCGAGTCCAATAAATTACATCTAAGAATTCTTCCTAAAAAGATATAAAAAAGGATATTTTTATAAACAAAATTACATAAAAGAGCACTATAACTACAAAACATAAATTAGGTATTACTAAAAAATTCAAAATTGATAATGTAACAAATCCTAGTTTCTTTCACAAATAAATTTTTATTAGCTCATTTTATAATAGCTATTAATAACTTTTTATTAAAATTCAACTCAATATTCATTTTTACAAGAAAAATTTTTATGATGCTAAAAGACATTAACAGTTAAGAAAATATTTATAAATCGTGGAACAAGAAAGCAAAATGTAAAGACTCAAAATTCATATTAATTTAGTTAGGAAAATTCAATATAAGATTAAATAGTAATTGTAAATTTAAAAATAAATAAACAAGCAATTCAGCGGAATCGAGTAACATATATTATTAAATAAATTGAGCAATGAACAAAATGCAATGAAACGTAAAAAATAAATTCAGAAATCCAAGGCAACTTTGTTTTATCGTAATTAAATTATCACATTAAATTTTTTTACCAACACTTACTTTATCAGGCCATTTAGAGGAAGGGGTAAAAGTCCGAACCCACACGGAGGGCAAAACATTTTTAATATTGCCATTTCTTTCAGATTTTTTCTTTTGCATAATGATCTGTTATTTAATTTAACATAGTAACACATTCACACATCCTCAATTCCACGCTGCGATTTTAACTGGATTTGTTCTCATTTTCTTTTATTTTTTTTACTTGTTGTTAAATTTATGCTAAAACAGTCACAGTTACAAAACTCATCAGCTTGTATTGATAATTAATTTGTTTTTTAATTAAAAATAATAATTTTTACACTGATAACTGAGGATTACAGTGATAACTTTTAAATTTTTGAAGCACAACTTCATTAGTAAATATTTATTTGACCTTCCTATTGTCGAAAAAGGAAATAATGATAACCTGATAACTTTCGATTTATTGAGAAAATAAATCTTTTTCATCAATTTGCGATAATAATTGTCTAATATGAAAAAAAGTTTTTAAACTAAATTAATATGAAACAAAAACAAAAATGGGCGGTGTCATGCGGCGTCCTAAAAATTTGCAGACAGCTACTCCGTTCTGTTTCTCCCCTACCCACATCCCTATCCTCCACCTTTCGCTTCAACAGGATCGGATTATTGGCTTGTTTTTATTCATGTGTTGTGGATGCTGGTGAAAATATTTGTGCTGTTTTGTGTTCATTATTAAATTTTATGGTGAACGATGAGTTCTAAAAGATGTTCGCGCTGTGAAAAAACTGTTTATCCACTAGAAGAATTAAAGTGTTTAGATAAGGTAATAAATGAGTTATTTAGGCTTAGCTGATTTACCTAGTTCTTAGAAAAACTTGATTATTTGTCCTATATTTTAAATATTCAGTGAATGCATGTTAACCTTGTAAGGACATGTTTTGACATAACTCTAAAAAGCATTCGTATTTTTTAATACTATAATTGACCTTATTTGAGTAGTCTCCTGTTGAACTAGAATTTTAAGGTTCATAAAATTTTCACCAATTTTTCATAGATAGATTTTGAATTGGAAAATATTTCATTTAATCCAAATTTTTTACAGAAATATTTAAAATAACTAATATTGCCATATTATAAGTGTCATGCTGCTTATATGGGACAATTATGTTGAATTTAAAATTATTTAGATTTATGTTTGAAAATATCAATTATACCCATGATTATAGAGCTCTTCAAAAAGATAATGAAATGTTAATAAGTTCGATTTTTTTAAGGTGGCGTCAAATTTTAAAAGCATGAACTGTTTAATAAATAATTAATTATATTTCTCAATAACTGTCAGTTCAGATAATTGGTATTAAAGCAGTCACCAGCTTATCTTGTTTACTGTTATCAATCTTATCTAAAAGATACTCCAGGAGCTTTACTTTATCCTTCATTGTTTAACCAGATATGTTATTTGTTTTGAAGATAAGCTCTAAAAAGTATTTATAATTATTTTAGATGTTTAGTGCTAATGAAATATGTGAGAATGATCAAGATTTATTTCCATTACTCTCATTCACATAGTTTATTTTTATTCCACTATCAACATTGTGATATTGAGGATTTACAATATTTTTCATAACCTATTAGATTTTATTTGCGTCTAGCATGCTATTCTTTAGATAAACAATTTTAAAACAGTCTAGTTTTTAAAAATAACTGTGAAGAGGTTTCTCAACATATTTTTTCACGATTTCAAATATTTTTTCAATCTAATAGAAGTAGTTACAGAAACAAAAGAAACATTTAATTCATGAAATATGACCAAAGATTAAATTTTTTTTAATTAATATTTATTTAAAAAGATAATAGATTTTTCTTGCCAATAATAACAGTTCAAATTATCTGATATATATATTATATTAGTGTAAGCTGGATGTAATAAAATATAATATGGATATGAGCACTGTGAGAATTCCTACAAGGATTGCAAACAAGATCCACATGTCTGCAGAGATCTTTAAAATCATTTTGGCAGACTTAAATAAAATTTTTAAAAAATTGCAATTATAAAATGTTAAGAAATTTCTAAAATTTTTTTACTCTTGTGATTAGTTTCCCCCCTTTTATTTCTCCCTAATTTTGAAAAAAAAATTTCTAAAAGCACAGATTTTTTTAATAGTGTTTAAATTTTTTCATAACTCTATAATGGTTATATACTATACAAACCAAGCCAATATATATTCAGGTGTCTGCCTAGGTTTTTTTGACAGGTACCCATTTTGTGAAAATTTAGACATAATTTGTGAAAATTATATTAGAAAATCAACACAAAAATATGGATTTATCGTTACTTACATTGGATACAAAAATAATTAAGAAAAAGTAATTTGTGAAACTACCGTTTTTCCTAAAGTTGAATTTGTGAAGGTACCGCTAAACGGCAGTAAATTTGGCCTTGACAGACCCCTGATAGTTCTTTAAATTTAGCAGTTTTGTGTAGATATGAAACTAGTTATTGATTTTCCTTATTTTATACTTGTTTTTTTTTCATACCTAAAATCAAAGTTTACTTTTTTTCATTTTTATTATAATGGGTTATACTATAAAATTTTTTACAATGGTATTTTAAATTTCTACGAACAACGTTTTTGTTTATTATGCATATCTGCGTTACGGAAATTCGCATTTCAAATTTTTTAAATTTGATTATACTTGATTTAGGGGCATTAGATAATACCATTGTCTTGTTTTTTATATATCCCACTTTTTCATAAAGTAGACTTCAGAGTTCTCCCTAGGAATAAAAAAAGGTGCTGCCTTTCAGAAAAAGGCCCTATAAGTTTTGAAAGGGTAGTCATACAACTCTGTAAAAATTTACCAAAATTGGTAATATTTTGTAATAACTGAATTTGATTCTCAACAATTTTTAAATTACCCACTTATACTATTTTTTGTGTATATTTCAAAAAAATATTTCTCTTTCACTATCAGTGTAAGAGAAAAAATTGAAATTTATAGACATAATTAAAGGCGTGCTAATAGACAATCTCTGGTCATAAATATTTTTCAAATAAGTATGCTAAATTATTAATTGATAAACAACTTGAAATATTTTTATATGATTTAAACTAAAAATTATAAAAATAAACATTTTAATTTGCTTTTTTTTAAAAATAATATACCCCCATCATGAAAAAAAAAATATTTATAACAATTTAACAAGTTTAGAATAATCATAAAAGTAAATATTTGTAATAGTAATCAGAATTAAACCTATAAACACAGATAATTTACCAATGTGTAATTAATATTAAGCAGTGAACTAATTTTTTAAAAAATGGAATATAAATAAAATGTTTTTAAGGGAGGACAGCTTATGTTTACAAAAAGGACAAAGAGGGGGCATTTATAAAGATCAAAAGACATGCAGGGCTGACCGCCCTTCTTAAATGCTTAGGAAGAACACTGTTATCATAATATTATATTTTATTAGAATAACATCAAAAATTATCTATTGTGTTAAGCACTCATAAAATACGTTTTTTTTTTTTTTTTTAAACTTAAAGCGCTTTAAGTCTTTTACAAACTAAAAAGTTCTTTATTTTATTTTTTGTACAATTATAATATTTGTTGGATTTTAATGTTAGATCAATTTATAATGTTAAAAACATCACCCAAATTGATTAATCTTTGCCATTATTTTTTAATTCATTCAAAAGCTAACTTTAAAAAAACTTTGTACTTATACCACTTTTCAATTAGACTTATTCTACTTTCAGAAATATGGGTGAATTTATCTTTCTCACAGACATCTTTTTTAAACATTATGCCCTCTTTGCTATATTTGCAAATACGTTATTATATGGCATGCCTTTACTCTAATTCAGTGCTGTTTTTTTTTTTTTTTTTTTTTCTTTCCAATTTTAGTTCTTATACCTCCCGGAGGCAATTTAATTATCAAACAAAGGTGTAATTTTTTGACAACTTATTCCATTCAGTTAATTAACAACTTGTATTATACAGAAGAACCTTTCTTGTGAGAACATTCATTCTAAATGATAGATACGGAAAAACTACGAATTTACATACCATAACATAAAATATCAAGTAATTTGGAAAATGTTTGAAAGTAATAAATCAATAATAGGCTTAAAATTTTATAACTAAAAAAATCATTTGAAATAAAATGTGTACATAATCAGGGGTCTGTCTAGGTTTTTCTGAGACGTACCTATTTTGTGAAAATTTAGACATAATTTGTAAAAAAATTAAAAATTATAATAAAAAATCAACACAAAAATATGGTAAAAATATTGATTTATCGTTTCTTAAGGGATACAAAAATAAAATTTTAAGAAAAAAGTATTTTGTGAAACTACCGTTTTTCCTTAAGTTGAATTTTTGAATGTACCGCTAAACAGTAGTAAATTCGGCCTGGACAGACCCCTGATAATGCAGAAAAATAAACTACTCTCCAAATTTGTTTTTACACTAAAAGCTTTATTTTTATTTTTTTTAATCGAGTCAAGTAATGTTCATAAACAGATCTTAAGAATTCTAAGGGACATATTTGGAAAGTGGGGAGCATTTTCTTTTCAAAAACATTCTTTTAAGTATGTATAGTTTCAGTGAATGATCTCAACTTTTGATGAAGTAATATGAAAGATAATGTAGTCATTTTGTAGCAATCATGGGTCACGAGGGGACTAGGGCTCATTCTTTCAGTTTTAAAACATTCTCCTAATGTTAAAAACTTTTATTCAGCTCTCAGCTAGGAATTTAATTTTTTGATTGTTTAAATTAAAAATAATAAGTAATAATAATAGTCTCAATTATTAGAAAATAACTTAAAAATGTAATTTATATAAACTATGATAAATTACCTATATATATCATTATATTAAAGCAACAAACTTGTATATTTTTTTTTAAAAAAATTTTGATATTTATGAATTACATTTTAAATTATTTTCTTATGAGAAGCCAAGGGTGGAAAGTTTCTTCCAACTCAGCTGGAAGAAATTGAAGAAACTCTCTCAAAAAGAAATATCAAATATTAAAATGATTTTTAGACAGTTGATAGTTGAATTTTAGTTATAGTTTAGTTAAGTTTAGTTTTAATGAAAGTATTTATTTCCCATCTATTTAAGAAATTGGATCAGTTTTAAATAAGTTAAACTAACTAAAAAGCATCTATCATTTAAAAAAAAAAAAAGAATGAATTTCTTATGAAATTAAAATATTTATTGTCCTTAAATATTTTATGCAAGAGGTTGTAGAAAACCTAATTTCATAATTCTATAAGGAATTTTTAAAAATTCATAATTATATTTCATTAATATTATTCACTTAATTAACAAATCGCATATTAAACATACTGTTCTGCTGCTACAAGTATAGTGAATATTAAAGTGGAAATATATTAAATTCACAATTATAAATAGAATACTAATTTTTATTGTCAAATGGTGTAAAGAATAAATACTCAAACTGATTCTTAGATAATGTTATACATTTTGAAATTTTGTATGAAACTAAAAAAATTGAAACTAGATATTTATTTATTTATTATTATTTTTTTTAAATAGAAATGAAAAACTTTTAACTTTATGGTACTATTTGCTGATTAAGAGAAGGGTGTGCTGTTTAAATTTAAGCAGTATCTTTTAATATAAATTCTTATAATAATCTTGTTAATTATTAGTTTTTTTCCACTTTATCCAGATTCTTCCAGTTAGTCAAACAACATGGTTGAATACTATAAGTGTATCTTGTCTATTTCAACATTAAAAAAATAAGTTCATATATCATTTTAATTGACAGAGAAAGAACAAAATTTAGTAAAGTCAGTGCTCCGGATAGAAAGAGAATTTACTGTGGTGCAATTTGCCTTCTAAAGGCTTATGATGATGCTTTTTCACTACTACCTTATAGTATTTTTATAATTAACTTATAATATTAATGTGTATTACGTATTTTTGATTTATTGTTTGTTTTACAGTTATGGCACAAGCAATGTTTTAAATGCCAAGAATGTGGTATGACACTGAATATGAAAACTTATAAAGGCTATAATAAGCAGCCATATTGTAATGCGTAAGTTACTCAAGTTTTTATTCTTTCTTTCTTTTTTTATTTTATTTATTTATTGGTATTTTTAAAATATTTTGGAACATTGGGACTAACAACTATTAAATAAATTAACAAAGTCGCTTCTAAAAATCATAGAAATTTAATTTATTTTTCATGGGGAATGATTTTCCTACCAATCTGTTTTGTGTCCTTTTGGAGCAAAACTATGGGATTTTCAGTTTTTCGTACTTGACTTCATTAATTTCAGTTTTTTGTAATTGCAATACTTGACTTTAAAATGACTTTGTATGACTTTAACTTCAGGCAACTTTGATGTTCAGGTATAATTTTTTGTTTTTGTTGCCAGGTAGCTTACAGCCAATATTGCTATTGCCTTATATATAAATTTTTAAAAAAGTATTCATTTACAAAATATTTCATATGTGTGTTCAACATTGATATAAGTTAAGTGATCAAAGCAACAGCGAACAGAAGGTTAGTAATGCTGTGTGTGGCCAAGCATTGGTTGTTGAGAAATGGCTCCCGGGAGCCCTGCCAGGAGTGGTAACGCATGTGGCTGGCTGAAGGATGTCACGGATGTACCACTGGCTGGGTTGACAAGACATTGGGGATGTAACGAATAGTGATTTGGTTGAATACCGAATATTCGGCAGTCGAATAGAAAAAAATTTTAAAAATTAGATTATTGAAAAAATTAAATATTACTTATAAAAAAATAATAATCAAAAGTTAGCTGTATTATTGATATGGGGTTAAAAAAACTTAGGGATAATATGTTAAGGATAATAAAGATAATTACATATTATTGAAATACTTTAGAAATATTTAAGAAAAAAAGCTAATAGCTATAAAAAAAACTTAAGTATTAAAGTTTTAAAAGAAGAAAGAAATAGAAAAAAAATATCCTCTTTGTTCTTAAAAAAAAAACTTTAATGCTGAAAATATTTTCCAAATAAAAATAAATTATTCATAAAACATTGAGAGAGATAATGTACGCTTTTAAAAATTCAGCGCTATCATAAAAACGCCTATAAAACAAAGATCACATACAAAATCAAAACATGAAAAATAAAAGTTGATCTAGTTTCTGAAATAAAATTTTAAAACTAAACATTTCAGTTTTCCAATTACCGTATTTTCAAGAAAAAAGTGAAGATTAGACTCTAATAGAGATACTCTTAATCGCTGCGTCATAATAAAAGCATAATTTTTTTGAAAAAGAAAAAGCTAGATAGAAACCAAAACAAGAATTCGACTTCAATTTTTAAATGATGGATGTTAACGCCTGAAAATCTTAATTTAACCTTTTCACATTGCCATATTTTTAGAAAAAAAGTGACGTTCATTAGAAACGCTCTTTAAAAAATTCTGTCATAATGAAAACGCTGATAAAAAGAAAAGTTAATAAAAACAAATCATTAGAGAAACATTGTTCTTGGTTCTGAAATATAGCTTAAACGTTGAGAATCACAGTATTCTATTTTACTAGTTATCTGTTTCATCTTACAAGAAAAAAGTGTCAATAAAAGAAAACGCTCCGTTAACATGCCTCGCTTTAGTTAAGACAGAAAAGCAAAAATGAAAAAGAATTCTCAATTTTTAAAATATAAAGTGCTTGAAAAACAAAGTAATTGACTTGCCTGAATATAAAAGAAAAATCCAGCATTAAAAAACTAATGGTTCTGTATAAAGAAATCTAGTTTCTGTTCTTCAAATTTATCTTTTCCTTGTGTCTTTCAGAAGAGTAATTAACAAGGTTTAGAACTTAAAAAATATGTGTAAAAACTATTTCTAATAACGCAGAGTAATAAATATGATTTCAGATTACTCATTATTAAATCTATTAAAATTTCTCCAAAGAAAAAACTTAGTCTGAAAAATTTTTTCCAAATAATATGTGGAAATAATCGACTAAACATTAGGCCGAATATTCATGACATTCCTTGTTGGCATGGCACTGTGGATAAGCATTAGAGATCATCATGTATGTATGCTATGGCACACAGTGTCGGATTACCCATTAGACCTATCCCCCCAATGATTAGGGGCCCCCTTAAAATGAATTTTTTGAAAATAAATTTTAAAAATTTAAGAAATACAATGATTTTGCCTTGAAAAAATTTTTTTTTAAATATATATTAATAAAATACGATAATTTTTTTACATAATGTTAATCATATTTATTTATTACTTATTTCAATTATTATTTTTAAGTATTATTATAGTTTATGTATTATAAGATTTATCAATGTTTTTTAAGTTCAAATTTGTCATTTTGATTTGCGTTCGAAAAAATTGAAGGCAGTACTATAGCGAGCTGAGACTTGTTTAAACAAGAAGCAAAGAATTAAATGTTGTTGACATTTTTCAGACGTTTTAAATGAAAAAGAAGTCATTTAGTGCCTCATAATTTCTTTTAGTGTTTTATAATTATTTAATGCCCGTAATTCTATTTGATCAATAAATAAATACAAAAACAATAGTGTGAACAATATTTTCACTCATGAACGTTGCTTAAGAACAAGTTAAGTACGCTTGGTGGTGAAAGCCTTGAAATTTGCATGAAGTCAAAAGTTTCTGAGTTTTCACCTAAATTAGTGCCTCTTCTCAATCTCAAAAATCTCACTAAAATATTATGTATTAACGTTTTGATTATATTACTATTTTTGCAAAGCTTTATGACCTACTCAATTTAGATTTTTAAAATCAAGTTTATTTGAAATAGTTATAGAGAAAAATTGATCAGTTTTCTTGAATATGGTTAATTACTTCTGTTAATACATAAAATAAAAAGCAATGGGTTTCACAATAAATACGAGGGCTATTTTTTTTTTTTTCAAGGTCCGATTGGTCGCTAAGAGAAAATCTCAGTCAGAAGGTCAGAAAATTTTATATGGAACAATGGGATACAACATTAAGCTACTTTTTGGCGTAATCGCCGTTCCGATTCATTCATTTGTCGTAGCGTGGCATCAATTTTTCAATGCTTTCATCATAGAATGCAGCCGCCTGTGTTTTCAGCCAATTCTGTACGCTGGTTTGCAGCTCGTTGTCTGTGGCGAAAGTTTGTCCTCCTAGCCAATGTTTCGTAATGGACCCATGGCTCATCTCCTGTGACAATTTTGTCCGAAACTCATCTCCGTCGTGATGGTAGCGATGAAGGAAGGTTAATGCGGCGCCCATTCGTTGAGTTTTGTGATGGTCAGACAGCATCATGGGAACCCATCACGCGCAGAGTTTGCGATATTCGAGTCTTTCACTTACAATGGTATAGAAAGCTGACCGGGAAATTTTCGGAATCAATTCACTCAACCTAGAAATTGTGAATCGACGATTTCAGCGTATCACCTGATCCACGCGCTGAACAAGATCATCAGTTGACACTGACGTCCTTCCCTGGCCGCCTGCATCATGAACATCTGTGCGTCCAGCATCAAAGTTCCTGCACCATTTCCGCACATTGCTATCACTCATGGACGCTTCTCCGTACGCTTTACTCATTCGTCTATGAATTTCAGCTGCATTGCTTCCTTCAGCATGCAGAAATCGAATGACTGAACGCAATTCACATTTGGCGGGAGACTCTATTTTTCGAAGCATGTTTATGTGCTCCATACGTACTCAAAAATGACAACCGCTAATCCACGCTATACCCTGGCCAACTAAAGACACAGCGAAAGACGTCTGCGCACAGACCTAGCAAATTTTCCCCCGAAGTTTTCCTTTAGCGACGAATCGGACCTTGAAAAAAATAATAACCCTCGTATATGCTTAACAGCAAATAATCGAACACAACTCGAATTTGACGGTAACGGGGAACTTTTCGATAACTCAAGAAAAGTTACTTGCTGTCTAAAAAAAAAACATTTTGACTATTCGTAAAGAATATTCCCTTCGAGAGTGTTAAAAAACTTAATTCAAATTGTTAAAAAAAAAGAAAGAAAGAAACATGTAAATAAGCTATGAAAAGTTAAAATGTGAAGTCTCTTATCTATCTTGCCATTTATCACGATGTTACTAGAATAGATTCCTCCTCTTGTTGCTCATGTGTCTGCTAATATTTTCTTATACAAGTGTTAGTGAATCACATGTCCGTTCTGTTCTTCCTTTTTAGTTTTGCATTTTCATTTATTTTTTTACACCCAAATTCAATAATCAATAAATGTTAAACGGTTAATAAAAGCTTTTTTTTTTTTTTTTTTTCATGATAAAACGAAATTTGAAAATATCCAGTAAATTGGTTTGATGTCATTTTATTATCGGCTTTGAATAGACTGTCCATTTTTTTGGTTTACTACGATAAATGTTCAGCTCCATAGCCTTGTAATTTTGAACCCAGCCCAGAAGATAAGGAGACTCTTGGATCAAGCATTAAGACTAACCAGATTTCGTAGAGGACTTATTGATGGAACTGCGTTTGCGTATCATGCCGTAGGGAAACCTCCTATGATTAGCCCTTCAGCAAGGAGATTGTAACCTATGATCCGTTGATTTCTGAAGATATATTACGTCAGCACTTTGGTCGTTACGAGCCGGAATATAATTCATATCGACCTTCCATTGCGCGATTTTAACCTGGGATCACTCTCTAAGATTTTCTATATCAGTTTAGGAGAGACAACTACGGCATAGCTTCAAATTTTTCGGTCCTTTTTATTCGTTTGATTTAATAAATACAAGATCAGACTTACCGCAGAATTCTGTTTTTTTTTTTTTTTTTTTTTAATCCGATTTTCATCGTAAGATGTAATTAACTATTCTAAAATTGCAAATATTTCATCTGCTGGGCTTGGGGAAACTATCCACTAAATCAGTGTTTCCCAAAGTGTGGTACGCTTACCCTCAGGGGTACGGGGACAGTTTAGCGGGGTACTCATTCTTATGCGAAATATCTTGCAACAAACGAAAATTCCAAAATATTTTATTTAAAAACAAAGCTAGCCATGAAAATTTACGATTGCGTAATTTTTATTGGCTATTTTTTGCAGAGTTAACAGTTAGTGGTGTCAACAGACAGTTGTGATTTTTAACTTTTGTGCAATTTTTTTTTTTTTTTTTTATAGTAAAAAATACATTCATTTCTTTACTAGTGGTACACAGTGTTACGAAAAATTTAGAAAGGGTACACTAAAGTCATAAGTTTAAGAAACACTGCACTAAATGTTCAAAAATGATTCAAGTATTTTATCCCAGAAAATTTTTAAGAAGCTATTATACTCCAAAAAAACACGCGCAAGAGCTGCCGACGTAAATTAGAGCAGATATATATTTAAAAAGTATTACGCTGAGGAGTTACAACAATTTTTATTATGTTTTATATATAAACTTGATTTTTATGAAATTTAATAAGAGTGAATTATGGATCATATACTTCATTATTTTCCAAAGCGGGAGATAAATCTTGTATGATTAAGATGTTTTAGAAATTTGATCTCTTCGTATTTAGTTATTTTAATCGTATTAATAATTCATTACTGTCAATAAATTAAAATTGGGGTCGTTCACAAATTGATTGGTCTTTTCTAATTTAAATGCTCAGCTTCAATTGAAATTAGAAAAACTTTTTAAATAAAAAATATTAGGTTTTGATTAAAAATATTAATCAACTTGCAAAGTAAACTTGAATTTTATTTACAAATCATGTACGATTTAGATTTATCATTTCAAATTTTGATTAACCTCTTTTTCGTTTTATTTAAAAACAAGTGAAATTATTAACAATTCAATAAATTGTCGAAATAGTAAATTGCGGGACCATGCAAATTTGCTGTTGAAAATTAGTTTGGCTCTATATATTTTTTTGTAAGTTATAGAACTATTTGATTAAATAACTAATTGATATTTTTAAAACTATTTGATTAGAGAATTGAAATTTTTTACATTGCATCTTATTATCTTCAAATTGAGAGAACATCAACTAAGAAGAATATAAATGGTTTTAACTATTAATTGTCCTCTAATGTTCCCTTTTTAACTATAAATGATCCTCTTTTCCTCCTTTTCTTTCCCTAAAACATGTCTAGAAGCCCTGCGATTGGTTTATGAATAAAATATAGGGTGTACTACCTATGGCCTGCGGGCCACTTGCGGCCCGCCGACTGTTGATGTGCGACCCGCGGGAACTTCTGAACGCAATAAAACATTTCTTTTAATTTGGTTTTTGTTTAAACATTATAAATTTTCATTTATTAAAATATTTAATTCAAATTTATATTATTCTATAAAATGCGTGTTTTTTTTTTTCTTTTCTTTTTTTTTTTCTTTTTTTTTTTTTTTTTTTTTTGCACTTTCATTCTGTAAGCTTCTTTTTTATTAGAATTTATATCCCCCTCCCAATATTTACGTATATATGTTTATGTATATATATATATATAAATATTTGATAAATTAACTATTGTGAAAAATAGAAAGTTTTTTTAAATTATATATATATCAGATTTTTTAGTTTTAAATAAATTCAAATAATTAAAATTACTTAATTTTCAGAAAATATATTAAGTTTACTGATAAAAATATTAGGTGCTTAGAACTCTAATGTTTAGATAAAAATTATCATATTTGCTGCTAACGTGGCTAAATATGCTTTTCTTTCCCTAAAACATGTCTAGAAGCCCTGCGATTGGTTTATGCATAAAATATAGGGTGTACTACCTATGGCCTGCGGGCCACTTGCGGCCCGCCGACTGTTGATGTGCGACCCGCGGGAACTTCTGGACGCAATAAAACATTTCTTTTAATTTGGTTTTTGTGTAAACATTATAAATTTTCATTTATTAAAATATTTAATTCAAATTTATATTATTCTATAAAATGCGTGTTTTTTTTTTTCTTTTTTTTTTTTGTTTTTTTTCTTTTCTTTTTTTTGCACTTTCATTCTGTAAGCTTCTTTTTTTTTAGAATTTATATCCCCCTCCCAATATTTACGTATATATGTTTATGTATATATATATATATAAATATTTGATAAATTAACTATTGTGAAAAATAGAAAGTTTTTTTAAAATATATATATATCAGATTTTTTAGTTTTAAATAAAATCAAATAATTAAAATTACTTAATTTTCAGAAAATATATTAAGTTTACTGATAAAAATATTAGGTGCTTAGAACTCTAATGTTTAGATAAAAATTATCATATTTGCTGCTAACTTGGCTAAATATGCTTGCGGCCCTACGTGTTGTGCAAGTGGCCCTTCAATCAAAAAAGTTGTGCACCCCTAAAATACAGCTAACCTATTTTATATTTAAAAATTTGTGAATGCGGCACCAACTCTGAGTAAAATACTTCAGAAATTCGATCTAGCGTTATTATTATTAATGTCAATGTCGTCATCAACTATCTGAGTCACATTTCCTTCTATTGTGACGCTAATGGGGGAAAGCATCGTAGAGTAGTAAATTTTAATTCATAGGCATGTCAAAGTGATACTGTGAGCTGAGAAACAACGTATTCTACCTGTGTCTTTTGATCCAGGAAGAGAATTATTTGTTCTTTTATTACAATATAGAACTTATTTTTGTCCTTACGTTCTTCTATGTTGCGGATTCGAGAAATATAGTTTCCAGGCTTACTTAAAATTATTGAGTTAAAATAATTTAAAAGATAAAGTAGATTTTTTTTTATTGTTAATTTTTGGAGGGATATACAATTTTCTATCTAACGATTTAAAAGCGGTTTCATTCTAAAAATCGTTTTTCCTTTTTAGTTAACGTTTAAATTAACGTGTTTTTTTTTTTCATAAGATGTAACAGGATTAAGCTAGTTGCGTAAAGATTTAAAAATTAATTTTAAACCTCTCATGTTATCTCATGCGTGAGTTATTTAACTGTTTAGTGACTTCAAATAATTGCATAAAGTTTAACGATAATCGGATCAATAGGAAGAATCGGTGTTGTAACCTTAACGCGTTTTAAAAGTTTTTCTTGACTTCTTGGTAAGCTATTATTCAAAATATTACTTAGAGATAATATTTATTTACTTATTTTTTATTGATAAAAACGATTGGGAAGGCTTACAAATGATAAAATAAAATGTAGTTTAAAACCAAATCATTTGTAAAAACTGACTTTAAAAAAAAAAAAATTATTAAACAGTGTTCGGCGTGAATGTAAAATTTGGTTTTTAGTAATAAATTATTTTGTCCGATTAGTTTATTAAAAAAAATATTAACACATATTTTAATTTCTTGTCTGATTCGCTATCATATAAATATTGCTCGAAATTAAAGGTGGTCCATTAAAACTTGACTGGGAGCAATATTGAATAAAAATCAACGACCAGCATCCAATTACCGTCAATTGAGTATTAAGAGATAGTCTTCTTTTTTATTTATTAGCCTGCGTTTCTGTCTCGAAATCTTTGATCTGCGTGCATTTTGGTTTCGTCATCATTTTGAATACTTTGCAATGCCAGTATTTTTTTATTTTATATTTCCCCCCAATTTCGCTCAAATAGTTTAACTTTTAGTATATAATATAATGCTCCACTTAGTAAATCTGCTTTAAATTCTGTTTATTAAGACATAATGACAAAATTTTGTTTCATATATTAACATAATTTACATCTTTTAATAAGTTTACAAAAATATAAATATTGTTTTTGAAAAAAAAAAAAAAAGCTTTTCTTTACAAATTTGTGAGTAATTTTTTCTTCTTCTAAATCTAAAGGGAATATGTAAAATTGCGAGTGAAAATATGTATGGACAAGTGAAATCTTTTAGTTACTGGTCTTTAAGTCCAATAAATTTATTTTCTTTATTCCTACCCTGCATATAGTGACATCCAAGTTGGATGATCCAACTAACTAAATGCAAGCAACATGCTACCGCAATGATATTTATCTGAAATTCGAAGTTCTGTCTATCATCAAACGCTTCTCGTCTCATCTGAAATTTCCCTTCATGACTTCGCTTGCACTTTTGTTTACTTTTTCTATTCGAACTTGTGACTCAAACCTCTGACTTTTAACAGCCTCCATAACTTTCATCTTTCTGCACACTCACACTGCCTACAAGTTCCTTTTTTTTGACGTCATGGGGTTATCCCATCAACGACGACCACCCTACTTGGAACTGCCGTTTCTTGAAAGAAAGAAAAAATGTCTTTGGTTTTAAATTACATAAAAGCTTAGCATCCTCTTTAACATCGAAAATGTTGCTTCTTTTTTTAACACACTTAATAATGGGTGATTAACCCTTTTATTTGTATAAAATAACAGCAGCTCTTAACATATTTGTGACTAAATATGACATCAACGTATACAATATTGAAGTTAAAATGTAATTTCTGCCTTTATTTAATTTTAAGAGTAAT
Organism: Parasteatoda lunata; assembly: GCA_949128135.1. Taxonomy (NCBI): domain Eukaryota; kingdom Metazoa; phylum Arthropoda; class Arachnida; order Araneae; family Theridiidae; genus Parasteatoda; species Parasteatoda lunata. The sequence continues at coordinate 53,155,849 of OX421973.1, read as the reverse complement.
TCGAGAATAATTTATAAAATTTATTTTATTAGCTTGTTAATGATAATTGTGATTGTTTCTGGGAAATTTCCTTGAATAAAATTTAAAATACAATAATTTATTTTCTATAAAAAAAATTAAAAAAATTCTTCGTGTATGGCGGTTTTTTTCCCTTCTTATGAATTGTCGTATAGGATTATGAAGAACTGTGTATAAGTTGAATTTTTTTTTTTAAAAAAAACCCAGTTTTCCTATGTTAGGAATCTATGATTCAAATGCATTTTGTATACCAACACGATGCACATTTGGTTCAAGGTTATGGCCATTGAGGCCCCCCTGATTTCTTAAATTCCTGTTTTCTAATTCTCTTCTTCCTGATTTCTAATTCCCTGATTTCCGTGCCCCGGATTATTTAAAGGCAGTTCAAATATTTCATAAGCATCTGAACATAAAGCAATTTTTTATGATTTGCTAATTTTTATCGTTATGTAGCAGATATCAGGGGATAGTGCATTCACCTCCCAATGAGGTTCGAATCCTAGCGGCGGCATATTGATAAGAACTCTGCTCCCTTCTCGCACTTACCACAGGGCTAACATAAAATATCCTCAATGGTAGACAGATCATGCGAGCTCAAATCCCCATGCCGTCAGGCTAACCGGGCGTGGTTTTCCTCTAAATGTGACGAAAATAAGAGTTAGTTCCATCAAAAAGTCCTTCACGAAGGATTCTTTGTCCCCAGTGTTTGATCCAGAAGTTCTCTTGTCTTCTGGGTTGGGTTCAAAATTCTATGGCCACGTAGTTAAATATTGATAGTCGAAAACTCAAAATTGGATAGGCGGTTTAACGTCGGTTACAAAACATTGTAAGACACTCGTTTTATAAGGGGGAAGTTTTGATAAAAAAAAAAATTCTTGTTAAAGCATTTGGGAGTTGATGAGTGAAAACTAAAAACACTTAACTCAAAAAGCCTATCAGTGTTTAATTATTTACGCACAATTACCTTTCTATCGAGGGAAAAGCATTTCCGACTACGACCACTCCCTTGAAAATGTTCAACAATTGCAAGTATTTCGTAGACAACGTGTGTAGGATACTGAAGGCCAAATAAAACAAAGCACAGATATGCGTGATCATCTCTTGCCGAAGTGACCTTTTCGTGCGCTGACATTATTTTCAATATGCATTCTCTCAGATTTAGAAAGAAAAAAAAATGCTTACTTTGAAATATGATTGGCACAATTGCTTAAGTAATTTGATAGGTACTACACAGGCTGTGTAAACATTTAACCTTATTAAGTTTTTTAAATGATATCATTGGTTATCTCTAATACAATACTAACTTATAACTTGGAGTTTCATAAGATATATTCTCCTAAGATCTATATTGATTTTAACGATTCATGCGAATATTTTTATAGAATAAAAGAGGCGCACAATTATTTTCAGGGAAAGAAAAGAAAGATAAAAACAGCAGCTTTACTCAAAAAGAAAAAAAAATATGAACTGAGTGCTCATTTTTATTTAATTTTTTCTGTTCAATCTCTTGCTTCATGTGTATTTCATATGAACCCATGGTTACCGGATTGTATTCTGGAATTCGATAAGAATGAGTTAAAACTGCAATGAAATTGAGAAAAATATTTTTTTAAAAAAATATTATTTTAGTTTTTAAGAAGAAATTGCTTTTGAAAAAAAAATACTTTCATATAAAAGAAATCAATTAATGAAAACTTGTGATAATGTTAAGAACAATTTACGCTGTTCTTTTAAAAGCTACTCCAGAAAGATCTATCATCCTGAGTAATTTTTACCTAATTATCGAATTGTCATGCACTAATTACAATTTTCACGTTTTGGAAAACGTGTTCATTAACTTGTAGAAATTTCCTTTATTTGAATAAGCATACTTTCTTTAATGGACATATTGCAATTTGTGACAAAGGCGATCATATTTTTATTTACATATATTTTTTCCAAGTTATATCTCCTCAATTAATTCTGCCAATTAAATTCATTTTGAACAGAATCTTAAAACTTTTTCACTTATAATTTTATTGTAAAAGAAGCCATTTTTATTTTTATTGATAAATAAGCCAGAATTTAGAATTAGGAAGCAATTGTTTGAATAGTTGACAAAAAAAAAATCCGTTTTTCAGTTAAAAATTGTATACCTTTCTTTTTCATTTTTAAGAACTGAAATTAACGTACAACTTGAAATTAAGTTTAAAACTAATTGGGATGTTTATGCAACATATGTTATTCTATTTCTCACTATAAATTCATATCAGTAAAATATGCATCTATGAATATTAATTATTCGTTTTGATCTTTCAACCAGTTTTATTCATTTTATCTTTAATTCTATCTAAGGTTTATTTATTTGGTTAGGGATATCCTATTGTTTTGTTTTGTTTTTTCTTTTATAATCAATTTTTCGACTTCCGAAATCATATGCTTTTTCATCATTTGTTTTTGACCTCTATTTTATTGGCAATCCTCCTAGGCGGGAATTCTTAGAAAAGAAACTGAATTTTCCTATGCAGTATTTATTGATAGTTATTTATCTGACTAGTTCTCAAATAATAATGTACATCTAACAATAAATTAATTTTTGTTTGAAATCTATATTTAAAAATGTATTAAAATCGAGATTTATGTTTACATAAATTTCTTTGAAATTGAACTTTCCTAGTGTATTTTACTATTTCTGTGAAAATCCAAAATCTCTCTATATATTTCTACAAAATAATGTATGAAATGGAAGTTATAAGTATTAATTTAAGATCATTAGAAATTTTTAGAAAGGAATAAATACTGTTTTAACTTCTGATATTTGTATAGGATTTGTAAAAAACATGAATTGGTCATTTAATTAAAATCAACTGTGAGCCTGTGTTTTAAAAAAAAATTTTTTTTTTGGTTGAAAATGTGTTTTATTCTAATTGTTTTTTATTATTAATCAATGGTATTGTTTATTTTATTATTTTTTTTCTGATTTTGATTATGTCTTCCTACAAATATTTATTATTACTACTGTTATTATTTTTTATGTCAGAAAAGGCAACAGCAAACATAACATCACATGTTAATTTAAAAACTTTAATGCTCTTCATAATTGTGCTTCTGTAGTCTTTGCACAAAAATATATGAAATACATTATATGAAAGAAATTTCAGTTGACACATTTTACAATTGTTTTTTATAACTTAATATAAATTATTGCACAATAAGCAAATTTATTCTTTAATTTATTTGACCCCCTACTTTGCGCTTAATTATGATTTCATTGAAGTGTAAAAATAAATAAATAAAAAACTCTTTACCTTAAGTGAAAAATTTAAGATGCCCCTGGGTGCAAAAGTTTGAATTTATTTATTTTTTTGTAGATGATTAGAAAAGATAAGTTTTTGAGCTATGAAATTGAATGCTTGAATATGCTGCCTAATTTAATAAACCACACACCGATCGATAGACTTCCATAATTCGTTATTTTTCAAAAATTTTATTCAAAATTGTAAAGACTAAAAGCTCAATTTAATATATGTTGCTTAAAAGGGAACCATATCCTCAGTTCAGCTGAAATTCCTCATTAAGAAAAGTTGGTGTGTGTTTTGTCTCTAAAATATTGCAAGAAAGAAAAGTATTGATGGTATTTTTGCATTCACTATCAACCATTCATTTTTTAAAAATATCCTTGTCTTGTCACATTGTATAGGTATTTTTTAAAAATTGTTTTTTCCTCAAAGGACTTCAGTCTAGTTTGAAATTAGGTTAAAATTCATGTTGCCTTTTCAGAAATAGGAATTATAAGTGTTTGCATAATTTTGTATTTTATTCCAGTAGTAATTAATGAGTGGGCTTTTCGAAGTTCGAATTTTAATAAATGTTACTAGCAGTTGGATTTTTAGTCAAAAAGTTAGGTAATTTTGTTTTAAATAGAGGTTGGTTTTGCAATCTAAATTTAAATCAAAATATTAAGAGTTTGAAATTTTTTTTATAAAAACAGTTTTTGGAGAGTGTTACAAATTTTAAGTTATCTATTAGCAATTTTTTATAATTGGGATTTACGCTAACTTAACTGATATTCAAAAAAAAAAAAATTTGAATCATTGATAATTAATTAAATTTGAAAAAGCTGTTTCAAGTGCAATTTATTTATTTCACAGAAAAATATGAAATTGTGCAAAACTATTTATCCTTGTTATACTTTGTATAATTTGGTTGTTAATTTTCAAATTTCAACCAAGTTTATTTATTTTTGGAATAGAATATTTATAAACTTGAATTTGTTTCTAGCCATTGTCCTCAAGCCAAACATACTGCAGTTGCAGATACTCCAGAAATTAGAAGGCTAGCCGAAAACACAAAACTGCAAAGTAATGTAAGTAGCTTCAATGAAAATATTATTAAAAAAAATATTCTAAATGTTAATTATTTAATTTTTTTTTTTTAAAAATCACTCGTAAATACAGCAAATTCCCATATTAAGAATGTTTTGAAAACACAAAACATTTTATTATTTATTTTAGTGGAGTATAGAATAATTATGATTTTATACATACATCTTTTAAATGATAAATTAATCACCATAATTTACTAATGAGGAAATTTCTATTATCCTTTCAGGGAAATGTTAGTTCCTTTTAATGGTTTATGTTCTAGGTTAAACAAAATGTGGTGTTTTTAGTTATCTAGATGCATGTTATTTTTCAAGAAATATCTTAGGTATTAGTGTATTAGATATATTTTTCACTTATAACAGGTTATTATAAATATTACTTTTAAGCAAGAGTCTACAAATCTCTGGTGACCAATTGGCCATAATGTCTAAAAAAAATCTAATATTTTATTAAAGTTTTACAAGATTTTTTTTTTATCTGAAGTTTTTTACTTTTTAAAAATAAAAAAACATTTTTTTTCTAAACATAACTTTTTACCAGAACATTCTTAAATACCCCTTTTATATCAAATTGTATGACATATTCACCTGATCATAGTTCCATCTTTGGGTATGTTAGTTCCTATTTATCATGCGCTGAATATTTTTTATTATTTTTACTTATTTTTAAGTAATATTAAATTAAAAGTAGAAATGATCTTAATGTAATTTCACAAAGGGAAAAAACTATTACCTTAATTTTCTATTCACAACATGCTTTCTCCTGAAAAGTCATGGCTGAACTTTTGTACACCCTTACTTTTAACATAAAAAACGTGTTATAGTTATAAATTTCAGTAAGTAGAGTATATGATTTAAGTACTGCAGAGTACTTAAATCATGTACTCTCAACTCTTGCTGAGTTTCTTAAACTAAACTTCTAGATGACAGAGATTTATATCGAGCATTAGCTGTCGTAAAAATTAGAATATAAAAATCTTTTATATACTAAAATCCAAAACTGCATTAGGCATTCTCTTGTTGAAAGGAAGCTCAGAGCTTAGAATAGTAACTATTATTGATTAATTAGTAAAACTAAAAAATGAAGCTAGTCAAAAAAGGAGTTAAGCTTTTTTGTATATATTTTGATTTTACTTTACTATTATAACCTGTAAAGAAATGAATATATTCCTTTTTTTTCCCCTCTTGAATTACCTCATATTTAATTGTTATTAGGTAAAATACCATGAAGATTTTGAAAAGGCAAAGGGAAAATTCACACAAGTTGCAGATGATCCAGAAACACTGAGGATTCGAAATACTTCAAAAATTATAAGCAATGTCTCTTACCACGGAGAATTGGAAAGGAAGAAACAGATGGAGCAGAAGCGTCATTTGGTACCAGAGACTAAAAATGGGGTTGCTGTTCCATTGAATGGCAAGTTTTTCCTTTTTGCATTAAAAACAAAACTATTTTATAATAATGATAATATTTGTTATCTTCTCTCATTTATATAATACAGTACAAAACCTCTTATCCGGAAACCAGAAAACCAGAACGAAATTCCATAAATTCCCCCTCCCCCCATTTCTAGAAGAAAGAAAAAGGGAAGAAAGTATATATTTCTGTATATATTTTTAATTTCATTATTTTTTTCCTTTTTATCTTATTAAACTTATGTATTATGCGTGATTTTATCGTTTTTTCTTCTTTTTAAAACTATTTCTAAATAATTTTTTTTAAGTTAGGTTTGACAAACAATAAAAAAAAAGCCGTTTTGTAGCGAACCAGAAAACCGGAAAAATCAGTTATCCGGAATCGTGATGGACCTGATCGTTCCGGATAATCGATTCTCTACTGTATTTAGTTTTGCTCTGTTAGAGTAGCAATATTTCTGAAGTTATACTTAATTTTCTAGGTGGTGGAGACATTAGTAGAAGTCCAGAGTACAATGATTATACTCCACCTAATAATGGTAATTTAACTTTGCTTTTCTATTTAGTTCACATTATTTATTTTTCATCATTCTTTTGAAAATAATTTCTTGTTTTTTTCAATAATATGTGCTATATCTTGTAATTGATGCTTTATTCTTCTTAATTTAAAATATTAATAATTCGAGTGTTTTTCTTACATAAGTTATGTACTATATTTTTTCACTCTGAACTATATTTTATAACTATATTACATATACTTTATTTTTCACACTTAATGAACAGAAATAAGTTTTTAAAACCATATTGTTTATTAAAAATTTTTATATTTTCGTAAAAGATTACCCAGGTTATTTTTATTTTGGATCATAGAGTATATTATTTTTTACTAAAATTATAGTGTACATATCTTTTTTGGTTTAAAATTTGCTGTTCTTAATGTGCTGAGCTATATACTCGAACAAAAAAAAATTTTAAGTGTTAGAAAGAAAGCTAATATATTTCAAGCTCATTGTCAATTTATAGAATGTAAATATTATTTTGAAATACTTTTCGATTAACTTGAAATCAAATAATAATGTGCACGTATTTAACAAAAAATGTTATGCAACATTAGTTTCTTTTTTATTCAAGTAATATTACCTATTTCTAAATTAATAAAGTCAACCTGAGTTCTCACTTCTAAAAGTTAAAGTAGTACTTCAAGCAATAGATTGGATCTTACTAATATAACTGACAGAGCCATGGCGCCTTAAGGGATAGAGCTTTCGCATCCCAATGAGGTGAACTAGATTCAAGTCCCAGCGATGACTGATCAATATGAATTCTGCAAACTGCTCACTTCAACAGCAGTGCTGATGTAAAATATCCTCAGTAGTAGACAGATCATGAGTTAGAATCCCCTTGCCGTCAGACTAACAGTGAGAAGTTTTCATGATTTACCGTGTGACACAAATGCAGGTTAATTTCATCAAGTCAGCAGTTTAACGACAGTTATAACAAATAAATAAGAAAATAATATAACTGACATATTAAATTTAAATGCTAAAGTATGCTATCATACAATATATTTCTTTATTGTATGGGTGCACTGATACATTCACAAATTTTATATTTAACATAGAAAATTGATGCCAGAGGAGAGCAATTTCATTTTCAAAGATTTCAAGCAAGAGAATAATTCATTAATTTACGTATGTTTAGTTTTAAATTTCATTAATTTTAATTTTAAAGTTATATGATCTTTTTTCAGAAAATTAATATTTTATCATTCTATTGTATCAGACTCAAAACAATGGTCCAAAAAATTAAATCATTTTTTTAGTGTTGTAAGGGTACACCTATACATTCACAAATTTTATATTTAACATAGAAAATTGATGCGAGAGGGAAAACAATTTCATATTCAAGGATTTCAAGAGAATAATCCATTAATTTACTCGTATTTATTTTTACAGAAAATTAATATTTTATAAATGATAACCTGATTTATTAAAATATTCGATAGATTTATCATTGAAAAAATTTTAATATAATAAGTTTTATAACAATTTGAGTGTTGCAGGCATATTATTTGTTTTAATTTATGCATGTCTGTATTGTTCATTATACAGCCTGATCTTTTTACAACTATTCTAATCTAATTTTAATCGATAAAATTAACACACCTATTTCCTTTTCTAATTGTGTGAACATATTGACTATCTGTGTGCTTCTTCTTTTAACTAAATGTTTTTTTTTTTTTTTATCTCTTCTGCTTTCTTGTACTTTCTTGTTGGTGATGGGAAATGAATTGTTTAACCTTTGTTGCTGTATGAATTGTGTGTGGCTAACTGTGATGTGAAAAATCTAGCAGCAGCATCCCAGCCCCATCACCCTCCTCCTCAGTCCCCTCCTGGCCGGATCTCTGATTATGTACCTAAAATTGCCCCAGAACAAAAAGACTCGCCATATTCTGCCAAACTTACATCCACAGTCATCTACACTTCGCAAGAAGGTCCAGGTATTTAAATTGATCAAGACCTTTTTATACAATATTTTTTTCCCTAATGTTGTTTAAATTTAAATTAGTTTGCTTTATGTGCCCTAATATATTATTTAAATGTGAAAAAGTAAAATCCAAAATCAGTCTGTAGTTGCCAATTATGCTGGATTTTCGTAGTTCTGCTGAATTTTTTTATTTACCTTTTCACTTGACTTAAAAATTATATTTTAGTGTCTCAAGTAGCAGAAAATATATCAAAAATTGTTTCTGTAACTTTATTTCAAAACTTAATGAACCTTTTACCCGGGAAATAAACTTTCTTTCAAAACTTATTCTCGTATAGTGCTGGGTGATAAGAAAAATTAAATGTTGACTTGGGCAAAGAACAGGCTAGTGTAGTAGAATGGTTGTTTCACAACAACCCAGGTACATCATCATAAAAAAATCTAAAACGAACACAAAACATAATACCTTTCTTATATCCGTTGAAAATAAAGAGCTGTCTATCACCAATCATTAACAAGCCAATCATATTTTTGAAGATGTAACAGAAATCTTTATTGAATTCAAAAAGGCATTGATTAAGATACACAAAACAAACAGGACCAAAAACATAGTGGTGTTGTATGAGAGTGGGTGTGGGAATTTCAGATTGTCATCTCTTACACATGCTGCTCAATCAACCAATTAGTAGGTGGAAGATGCGCTGCTCAAAATCAACATCCAATAACAGCCATTTTGGCAACTCCAAGATTTAATATAAAATGAGATTCATCAAAAAATTTAAATCATTTTGAAGAAAACTTCCAAGTTCTTAGGTTTACCATCCTTCCCAGCGGTCTTAGGGGGGAAGGTGAAAAAAGTGAAGCAACCGCTTAAAACGGAGTCGTGAGAAGTAATGACAAAATAATACAAAAATAGAATGCGTGCGTTAAGAGCCATTAGTCCCTTAAATAGGAAAGTGCTATAAACGAGTAGCAGTTAGAAAAAAAATTAGAAGTTACAGTTAAAGCAGGAGTAAAAAGTTTAAGTGTTTAAATATTTAATATAGTTACTGTTAAGAAATAGGAAAAAGTGTAGGAGTAAAAGGTTTCGCATGGAAAAATCAAACAAAGCCAATGCACCTGCCACTCTACGAATTTGAGAGGAACGACATTCCAGTCCACTTCCATAAAGGAAAGTGTAAAAATACCAAATTAAGGAATGAATTATATAAATTTAGGTCTAAAAAAATAGTGAGTGACACAATGTCACACTTATCATTCAATATCACCACACATCAAATAATTTCTGTGATGAAAATATTTTCTTATCTGTTGCCGCAGTAGTTAGTGTGTTACAAAATAATTTGTCATATTCAATTGAACAACTCTATGTTGGAAAAATATAAATTCTCAACTGGAAACAAACAATTATCCTTTTAAAAAAAATCAGAAAACAATAACATCTGGAATTCGTCTGGCTCAAGAAAAATTTCAAACTATAGTTTGAGACATTTTTTTCTTTCTATATAAGTCTGCTCTGAACTCTGTTTTGCTATAATAGGCTCTAGACTACATTACAAAAATAGGTAAAAATAGTATGATTAACTAACAAATCAAATGTTAAGTAACAACTCAATTTTTATACTCAGTGTCTCTTTGTTTTGAATTAGTTATTTGATTAAAATATTCGAGATGAAGTAATTTCTACTGTTTATAATTACAAAATCATAAACAGTACAAAATAATTTTTTTATTATTAGAAGTATGTCAATGCTTAATCTTTTTTTAAGTTCACACAAATTGATATACTCTCAAGCAAACATTGCTGCAGTCAATTTGAATTTTTATTTTAGGGGTTATTGTTAAGGCCTGTTTACACGGTCCAACTTCTCGAATCCGAGAAATTGGATGGATTTCTCTGTCCAAGAAATTGGATGATTCGTTGACACTATCCAAGTTCTTGAATGTCACTGATTGGTTGAAAGAAAAACTCGCGCGTGCGCATTGTTCATATTCAACATTATGGAATAATACTTTCATAAGTTTAAAATTACTAAATAAATTTCAAATAAAATCATTATAACACAAATAAACCACAACAGATCAATTTATTTGGACTAAAATATATGAAAACAGACAACAAAATGGTATAATTTGTTGCCTGCTTGGTGACGTCACAAAACCTAAGACGCTGATTGATTAAGGGAGAAAAAACTTGGATGGAAAGTAGAGCATGCTCTACTATCGTCCAAGAAGTTGGACCAAGTTCTTGGATGCTTGTTTACACAATCCAAGCTCAAAGCAAAACAAGTTTCCATCAATATCAATCAATCTCTGTCCAAGAAATTGGATCGTCTAAACAAGCCTTTACTCTGAATGTGCCTGATGTTTCCTGTCAGCAAATAATTAGTTCTTATATTCTTATTTTCTGTCCAAAGAGTCCCCTTTTTAGCTTATTTAAAAACACTTTTTTAAATAGATTATTACTGTATGTTGGCCTTATGTTATTTACCTGCAAAATTGTGCACAAGACATTAAATTGTTATACAGAGAATCATTATTAAATTTTTATATCGATGACCGAAAAAATAAAAAAAACTATCAATATTTGTTTAATTTTGATATACTTTTAAAAAATGTGAATTTCTCCATTTAAAATTTATATGGGGAAATCCTATATATATTATAGGATTACCTTGCTTAAGATTTTTAATGTTGAACTTTTTTTTCATGCTTTTTGGCAGCCATTATATTGACTTAAAATTAAGTGTGATTTAAAATTTATGTATTTCTCTCTTCATCAAATCAGTAGGGAAACATGCAGTGAGTAATTATTTGTCAGCATAGTGAGTTATAATTGATTAAGTATATCGGAGCTATTCGCAGTTTACGTTTTTGCCATTTTCAAATCTTAAATTGTAGATGAATAATAAAGGAATTTTATGATGTTCCATTGAAAAAATGAATAGCTGCTTCTGTTGCTTGATAATTGTAATTAAGGCATGAATTAATAATTTTCATGTATAGTATTTGAAAAATATTTGCTATTGTATTTTGGATTTTGTTTTAATGTTTTGTTTGTCTTTTTTGTTGGTGCTTTTGTTCAACATTAAAACACTATAATATTTTCTTTATGCTTTAATTATTGTTATTTTTGGTTAAGAAATTTAGTTTGATTGATTCATTACGAAAATCGGTTCATTACTAAAATTAAAAGTTTAGATCTATTGTTATTCTTCTTTATTGTTTAGCTATTTGAATTATATATTTTGCATATTTTTCTGGGCTTATTTTGCTTTTTTTTTATTTATTTTTTTATTACCAAGCAGTATTCTCTTAATATATAAATAAGAAAATAAAAAAAATAATCAAACTAAGTGTTGTTTAGTTTTTAAAAAACAAATTGGGTGATCAAACAAATAAATTACCATAAGAGCTTTATTTAGGCAATATTTGTTAATATTTTATTAATTCAATGTTCTCAACTCTTAAAAATTGAATCTTTCAGAAGATTTGCTTACTTTTACTAAGCACAGGTCTGACAACCTCAAAGTGTCAACCCAATCCTTTTTTTTTTTTAACCCTCCCCTCTCCTGTTAGAGTATGTAGCACCATTCCGGCTCTTGTGTCTTTCAATTTTTTTACATTTTATTCCTTTACTTATCAGTGATGCAGCATATGTGCCAAAAAAATGGGTGCTGGCATGCTAACCCTTGTATTCAAAAAGTTAAATTTAATTAGATGGCTAACAAGCATGTAATAATTCAAAAAATAAATTTCAGTTTTTTAAAAATTTATAATTTTGGCATGTGAAAGTTACTTATAAGTGTTTAAATTTATCATTCTTATTAAATAATTCTTCTTGAAAAAAAAATAGCTATGTGTCATTTATTTCATGTTTTAACTAAATATTTACATACATATTAACCATTTTAAAACTTGATCTTTCAAATTTTCTAAAATTGATTCTTATTTTTGTATATAAAGCTCATTTATCATCTATATTCTTGACGTGAAAACTTTTTAAATGTGTATAAATTTAAAGTAAATTTTCTCTTTCAAATTTTTATCTTTGCGCCTTCCCTCTTCAATTGTGAATCCTTAAATTTATAATCTAACAACTGAATTTTCGTTTGGGAATTGCTTATTTTTTATAAGTCCCAAGTTTAGTTGTTAACTGCAACTATTGTTTTTAGATATAAAAGTTTTAGTTTCCTTTCAAAGTATTGAGAAAGTTATATTTTCATTGTGCTACTTTTGCTCTATACTTTAGACTCAGTTTTGCTCTTTATTTTAATACTGTATTCTTATAATTTCTACTTGTTTACTAAACATATTTGCTGTTTATTTTTATTTAGCTCTTAATTTTTAATTAGTTTTTAAATTTATTTCTTTTTATCTTCTGTTTTACATATTAAGTTGCGGCTTTATGTTTATTATTATTTTTATGCATGTTTGTAGTACATCAACCACCGTCTCGAAAAATTGGATCAATTGCTGATTATGATCCTTTGAATGATAATTATGGCTCTTTGGCTACGGGCTATCGACAAGTTCACCCACAAGATATTTCAAACATGAATATGTACAGAGGTAGGTTTGAAAAAAAAAATACAATTCAAGGAGGACTTCAATTAAACTCATTGACTTTAAAAAATTTTAGCTTTTTTTTTTTTTTACTGTTTTATTTTCCTTTTTTGTCACTGCTATATTAACATTTATGTGGCTAGGTGGCGCAGTTGGTTTGTCGTCGGCTTTCTGAGCTCAAGTCTGCGGGTTCGATCCCCAGCCCAGACACCGGATTTTCGGGATGCAGAAAATCCTCCGCGGTCATGTCGTATGATTATGCGGCAAGTAAAAGATCCCTGGAGTGCCTTATTGGCTCTCAGCATTTATGGCAAAATTAAATTCCTAGTGCACTTTAGCATCCAAATAGAGTCTCGGTGCTGCCATCTAGTGTGGCAGAAACTAGACGTCCAAATTAACACGGCCAACGGTATCTCACCCATTGTGGTGGTCCTGAAAGAGTGGATACCACTTATGGAGAACGCACTAGGTCTGCTCATCGGGAAGACTGATTGTGCAGCTCATAGGAAATAAAAAAAATATATTAACGTTTATTTACAAAAGCAGGGTTGCCACTCCACAGGGAAAACCTGGAAAATACAGGGAATTTAAAAATCACCTAAAATAACAGGGGAAATGCAGGGAATTTTGATTTTTTCTTTATAAACAGGGAAAATACAGGGAATTTCGTTTCTTATATTTGTCATTTAAAAAATAGTGACCACTCAAAGCATACTTGATGGGATATTTAGCCATGGTATTTAAGCTATACTAAACTGTATTTAATATACTATAGTATTATTTAAGTATGTTCTGCTGTTTTTCCAGCAATAAAACTAATAAATATAGTTAGCCCAATATAGCTCACACAAGAGCATATTAATTGTTGTTTCTTCTTAATATATTGTGTATAATATGTACAGGGAAAACACAGGGAATTTTTTTTTCAGATTTGAGTGGCAACCCTGAATAGATTAAACAACATTTTGATCAACTGGTACACGATCTCTTGGTTTCTTTAATTGTAAATAAAAAGTAATTGTTTTTAATTTTTATTTTGGTTTTAAATAGACTTTTGTTTACAGACTTAAAATCTGTGAAGTGTATCAAAAAATTCACAAATTATTCTGAAATTTGATACTTTAATTTCGATATATTTGATACATTTGTATTTTATATTGCTTTATTTCAAACTAAAAGTTATTTGTATAAAATATTCTTGAACATCTAATTAATATCTTCATATAATGCAAAAAATTTTATAGTTTGCAGATTTCACACCTAAAATTTCCACCCACAAAATTTTGATCAATAATGTAATGGAAAGAAATTTAAATATCGACATATTTTTTTTTAAATTTTTGTTTCTAAATTGTATATTCAGTAATTTTCTCGCAAAATGTGGCGTACTACTAAAAAATTGCAAAAAAAAAAGTTTGGAATGTTTAGCTTTCAGTTGTTCTCAACTTATTTTAAATTCAATGTACGAATTAGTAGCCTAGCAGTGTAGAGTAAATTATGTAAGCCATTTTTTTTACTATTGTAGGGTTTACTTTTTATTCATTTGCCCCGTATAATTATATGGATTGTATAGTTAATATTTTTCCATAGGTATCCTTTTCATGTGTAGCATTTTATATCTTTACATTTGTTTTTTTTAAAAAAAGGCACATAATTGTCATTTCATATTTAATTACATGTATGTGTATAATATAAAATATGTTCAAATAAAAAGGAAAAGATGAGCACATCTAAACTTAAAATATAGCAAGCTAGTGACTGTACCTCTAATCCCTCAACTGTTATTTCACATAAATTAGGCTTCTTCACAGAAGTAGTTGTAGAGAAGTAGCATAAATGTCCAATGCTTGCTCATTCAAAATGTTCTATGAAAAGGCTAATTGTATTTTTTTAAAAAGTAATTTTAATTTGTATAATTTATTTTGAAAAATATCTATACAATGATTTGAAATTTTTTTAGCATTCAAAAGCGTATATTTTTTCTCATGTCATCTTGTTTATTCTATTTAAAATTTAATGATTTTACATTATTTACGAACAATTATTTTCTTATTGTAGCACAAGAGGCAGTTCCTAGTGTTCCCAAGGCTGCTGGCGTAAGTAAATTTCTGCTAAGTATCTGTACTCAACTTCTAGATTTCCCCATAAAAATTGTTTCTTTTACTTTTATTTCACTTTCTTTGCAATATGTGACGTTTTCAAATTTATTCAATCGTTGCACGTAAAATTTACCTAACTGAGAGCTAAGCCAAATAGCATTACCTAACTTCAGTTGTGCAACACATTCTTTTACAACTTTGGTATGTTATGAAATTGTACTTATAAGCTAACACTTTTATTTATTCAATATTGCTCATTCACTTCTAGCTATTAAAAATAGACAACTATAAGTGATGTGAATTTCAGTTGATAAACCAATTTTAAATCCAGTTTTAAATTAGTTTTTATTAATTTGATGGTAATTAACTTTTCCTTCCTTGAACTAGAGCATTCTTGACATTTTCTTGTTTAAAACTTGGCATTTGAATTGAAGCATTTTTTCTATCTGCGATTTTAATTTTAAACAATAAATAATTGTTATCGGTTGAGTGATAAGCAGCTTCTATTTATTGAAAATATGTTATTAAATTTACTAAACTATTAATAAGATTATTTCTATCTTAAAATGTGATTAGGAGGTCTAATTTAAATGGTCAAATGTGAAAGGATCGCCTAATAATTAAATGATTTTGATTTTCTAACATAGTTATTCTTCATGGATATCTAGCATTTATGTGGGTACATTTGATTTTCCATAGATATCAATCTGGAATCAAATGTGTATATCAGCTTTCTTTCATTCCTAAATTTATGTTAATTATTTTTTTTTTTTTTTTTTTTTACTAGCATACTTTCAAAGCAATGTATGATTATGTTGCCCAAGATTCAGATGAGGTGAGCTTCCTGGATGGTGATATGATCATCAACTGCAATGCCATTGATGATGGTTGGATGACAGGAACTGTGCAGAGAACTGGACAGTCTGGAATGCTACCTGCCAACTATGTAGAGCAAATCAATTGATAACAAGAATCATCGCGCTTTATTAAAAAAAATTTGTGACAAATTTAAAATACAAATGCTTTAGAACTGGAAACATTTGACTCATATGTGCTCAAGACTTCTTGTTCCAAACTCAAAGAAAAAAATTATAAATTATATACCATTTATTGTAGAGTTAAAAAAAATCAACCAATCAAAGCAAGTTTGTAGCTGTCAGGTAGATATTAACTCCAGAATCTCAGATTTTGTATTAAGCATGTATTGTGTATTGAAACCATTCTTAGGCGTTGTGTCCTTGATTTCTTCTTGAAGCGGTGCAAGTGAAAATTTCTTCCCTCTCTTTATTCCTTAAAATGTGTGATTAATAGATTAGTTTAAATCTAATTAAAGGTGCTTAACCTAATTATGTATCAGGTAAAATGTTTTTAACCTTAGTTTCATTATTCATCAGCAAAAAAATAGCAAATGACAAATCAAGTAACTGTTACTTTTAAAGTCTAAAAGTTAGTATTGACTAGTAAATCTTTTATTCTAAATTGTGTATGTTGTTATTAAAAATGTTGAACCTTTTATTTTTTATTTTGGAAATACAATGCAATAAATTCATAACTTAATCATGTTGTTAAATCCTAGTATTTTTTTCTTTTATTGATACAAATAGAATATTTTTACTACATTTAAAGAAAAAAATATCTGTTCAATATGATGAATTATGAAATTTACAGGTAAAAATTACAATTTACTGTTTGTTAGACTTAGAAGCTGGCATTTCGATTTGTTACATCTTGCAATATGTTTGTAAAACTATACTTAATCATTTTTTAATCACCTTCAACTGACATTGTTGTCTTAAATTAAGTTTTATTATATTTGTTGCTTTGTTTTCTTAACTATCATTTGTGAATGGATTTTATAAAGCCATAATAATTTTCTGAGCTTTTATTTCAGGTAAAAATTGCAAAAATGTGTGTTGTAATATTTCTCATGCAATTTTTATGGAGCCATGTTTTGTAATGGTTTCAAAGCTGCCATGTTTGTTTGTTTAAGGCAGATTGACTATGATTCCTTTTTTATATATGTATAAATATATATAAATATCTTTATATAGTTGTTATGATGAATTCTTTTGTAATTCTTTAATTGCATCTGTAGTGTGATTTTAACAAAGAGAGATTTGTCAGACAATGTGGCACATATGATTATACATTTTCTCCCTTTTATATTAATGTTTACCTTTTTGTTTCCTTTTTTTTTCCAATTAAATGTGATTGCTCTTGCATTTACTTATGCTTTTGATACAAATAAAGCTGTACTCCTTTTTTTTCTAAAAAATAGAAATTAAAAACATTTTTGTGAGTGCCCACAAACTTTTTTTCTAATATATATATAGTGTAATACTTGTACTGCAGATTCATTCAACTTTGAAATAAATAATGTTTTTTTTTTCATTCAATTGCTGTTTAATTAATGTATTTTTTCAAACACCAGATAAAAATATATCAAATAATTTTAAAATTAAAGTTTAAATGAGATTTTTTTTTTTTTTTATAAATGCTTTTCAATGTTAAACATTTTATTAATATAACAATCTGAAAAAAGAAAAAAAAAACTTTTATTAATTTAAAAATTACTTACTTTCAAAAAAATACTCATTTAAAATATATATCAAGTTGATTAATGTATGTTCTCTCATATTGTCTATACAGATTGTATGCGTGCACTCAAAAGAAATAAAAACTGCATGAAACATATGAAGATTTTCTTACAAATTCTTTATTTATGTATAATGATTGATCAAAGAGCAGCAGAAAGTGTTCTCGTTTATATTTTCATTGCCATGGCAACATTTATGTAAGAATCAGTCTTAAGATTGTTTTACTGAGCTACAATGGTTTTAACAATGTAAAATAAATCTCTTTAAATTTGAATTCACTTAGTGAAGGGAAATTTAGTGAACTAGTAATAAAGATGGCCCAGACTCAGACCCCTCATTAGCAGGACTAAGTCTTAAGGGGAAAAATATTAAAATTTTGCATAAAATCATTTTATGACTTTGTAATTTAACAAATGTTCAAAAAAACCACTTTAAATACAGAATTTATTATGAAGGAATTGTTAAAATTATTAAGAATTTATCTGATACAATTTATTTTATTATCAGACTATATTTTAGTTTGACTTTCTCTTGGTAAATTTTGGCTATTCACAAATTTTTGCCTTATTCTTGCATATTAACGCATTTTAGGCCAAGCATAAAAATTTTATGAAATGTTTTATTATTTTCAATTCATATAAACATATCATTTATCTCAAATGAAATAATTATGCATTTTCTAAAATTCTAATTTGTCAATAATCATTTCAAGTTTAAAAAATTGAAAATTTCTCAACAGAAGGTAATTACACCAATTGAATTGAAGAGTTCGAAAACAGGTAATCTCCAACAAAACTATTTTTACCGGAGAGACAAATAAATTAATTGTTAAATATCAGCTTGATCTAAAGAGCTTTTTTTATTTTTTTCATTTCTTAAAATTAAAATATTGCTAATTGCAAAATATTTTATTGAAATTGTACGATATCAATTACAGGATTTCAGGGGTAAATTTAAAACGAATACTTTTCAATATTTTTAACAAACATAATATTAATAATTTGTTATTTAAAATTGAAATAAAGAATTTATTTAAGTCTTAGACTACATATTTGTGGGTGTATGTGTAAACTCCGAAATCTTTTGTAATCTGTGCTGGGCCACTTATAAATTTCTTCCATAGAAAGACAAAAAATAATTTGGTTAAAGTTGTAAAAACTTTTTTGATGTCTGTAGTTTTCTTGTGGTTTATGGCAACATTATTTCTGAAATTTGCTTCCTTAACTGGTTATGTGCCACTTTTAGGATACTTTTTTGTACAGAGTAAATATTAATTTGCATAAATCAATAATGAAAGGTGATGCTTCAACTTCACTAGGTGTAGTACTTTTACAAGTAAAATTGCTATAATTTGACACCTTCCAGATGAGCATCTTGACTACACATTTTTCATAATGATCCAACCATCAGCTTTTGAAATAAAGTATATTATTTGTAGTCATCTCCTTAACAGTTCATATTTACACTTATCCCTCTTTATTTTTTTGAGCCTACCATCTGAAAAACTAACCTTTGAATCACTCGTTGTGTAATAAAAAGCATCAACAAAATAACAAACCTAAACTAAATTATTTGGTAACATGAACAATTTCATAAGCAACTGCAGCAATCTTGCAGTATATTTCAAAGGACGGGGGTCATCTACAGGATATGAAATGTTTTTGAACAGAATTGAGTTTTCACTACACAAAATATACTATACCAAGCAGAAAGAAATGAATTTTGTTTTTATAGCCTGTTTATCTACATCAGCTAAAGCTAAAAATGCAAGAATCTCAATTTTTAAAAAAAGTAGAGATAATTGGTTTTCGTATTCGCCACTTCAATTGAATTACTAATATCTTTTAGATATCTTCAGAAGCTGAATAATAAAATTTGTGGAAAATGTACGTTACGATGCGAATAAAAAATGGTGTGCATTTTCTTAGGCTGAAAGTGGTTAAATCTCTGATACTAGTGAGCTTGTGCTGAAAAAAAAAATACTCTACTGATCTCTAGCTTTAAAAGATGAACCTATCTCTAATCAGTACTCTTGAAATTTGTCTCAAAAGTATGACATTAAAAAAAAATGCTTCATTTAATTTTGATCGGCGTCAACAAATGCGCCATGCTGTATATAGGATCAGGACAGGCGCATTAAATCTATCTCATAAAATTGGTGTATTTCAATGCTACAAAAAAAAGGCAATTTTAAGACAAAAGAAAATGGTTATTTTTTTATAATATATATCCAAGAGTTTAGTCAATAACCCCCATTTTTGACATTTCACAATCTGCAAATTTTTTTACAGAGGCTTTAAGTAAATAAATTTGCTTGGCACAGTTTTAACATTTTATAGCCATTATACAACATTTTATAGTTTTAACATTATATATTTTACAGCTTGTATTTAAGTCTAGCAAGGAAAAAAATTTGATGTTCTACATTACATTATTGTAGAACAATGTTTCATTATCTTGAATAACTAAAAACTTTCACGCATATTACACTTATTAATTCCAGCTACAAATAAAAGTGCTTATAGTCTGTCCAATATTAATATTCTGACTGTAATTGAAATTGTTAAAAACTGTATGACCTGGACGCAGTATCTTGCTACATGAGTTATTGGAGATTGAAATGAGCTACAGGTGGCGTAGAACAGAACTCACCTATGACAACACTTTGCATGCTTTCACCATTGGCGTGTGGAGAGTCATAGAAGAAGGAAGTATGTTAGTTTCTGTCTTGCTTTTCAAAAAGATTAAAAAAATTTTAGTTAGGAAATTATACGGTATTGAAAACTACTTTGAACATAAATTTTTAGGAAAAGCGTCGTAAAAATTTAAAAAAAAAAATTTTGACAGTTAAATACGATAAAATTAGGTAGGGGGGAAATATCGTAGGACATCACTATACAACTGAAAAGAGGTGAGGGTCAAGACACGGAATCAGTCTTTTCCCCAGATTTCGTATTCGAGTGTCGCGATCGCGAATTATTACGTGAAAATTGTAATTTAAAATTTTGTGGAATATTATCTTTAACATTTTAGTAGACAGTAAGGAAAAGCATTTTTCCTTTATGGCTTTACAATTTTGAACACTTACTTGTACCAATTGATAATGCGATTGGGAAGCTTAAATTAGCAATCGTATATTTCATTAAATATAATTACAAAAAGAAAAGAAAAAATAAGTGCACTATGAAATAGCTTTAACTAAATACACCGTTACAAATCATTTTTATTGTTCATTAGCTTAAAAAATAATTAAAATTAGTAGTGTAATGCTACTCATATGCGCACATCAAGATCAGGCACAGAGCATCATCGAAATAAGTGATGGGTTAGACTTATTTCGTCCCGGATGCTATCCTTGTGATGTAACCTTCATTCTCTAAAATAGTTGGTCGAGTCAGTGTTAATACTGAAACTTTGGTTCTAGAATTTATGAAAAACTGTTGGATTTGTAGTTCCGGTAAGGTAGTAGTAGATTATTTTGCAATCCTTCTCAAAGGTAGCATGTTAATTGTCTCAAACTTTGAGTTCAAAAAAGGGTGTATTAAATTAAGAAAGCACCATCGACTCTGGGATATGATACTCTTTTAATTCCATGCTCCATTTTCTTTTTAGAGCATGAAATTATATGGAAGGAAAAATTAATGTCCACGACTATGTGGTTCCCCCTACTTAAAAATTCGGAAAAGGTCCGTTTGCAAAATAAAAAAAGTATATTGCATCAAGTTTGGGATTATCCCGTCGATCTTGCAACATTCGTGAAAAATGCACAAATCCTTTGGTACCATCATAGGCTATGAGTGCACACTTTCCTCATATAATTGTCGCTAAAATATAGCAGTGCACCAAATTTCTCATTATATCACATCTCTGAATAAAAAAGATTCGTAAATTATCAAATTTGTAAAATATATTTGCCAGTGAAAAACTCGCCAAGCAGGTTCTTGTTCGTAACTACGGATTCGCGTACGCAATTTCGTTTCTCGCACAGTGAGAATGGCCCTGAATCTTTGATTCAGGGCCTGAATCTTTCCGCATGTAGATTATCAAAAATATATTTTAAAATTATCATGCTGTTTAAATTAAGCACTATGTTTAATGAAGTATTGAGTTCCATATAGCTTCCCAGACAAAAAATTTGAATCGATTTAAAAATCGAAACAGAAACTAACACACTTCTACCTCCTGAGACTATCCACGCGCTAATGGTGGACGTATGCTTTGCGTTGCCATAGGTAAAGAGTTCTACTATGCGCCATCTGTAACCCATTTCAATCTCCCACAATTTAGCAAATTTGTTTTCTTTCTCGTTAAAGATCCCGCAGTGGACTAAAGATCCCAGTAGAAACCGAAGTCAAACATCACTGGCTGTGGTCAGTATGCAGGTAGGTGACCACTTCGATTAGTCTACGAAAGAACCGAGGGTGTGCGGTATTGGTCCTCATTAAACTTTTCTACCGTAAAGTGCTCGACTTCACGCGCAGGTCGTCGGGCTACCGAAGCAGGGGCTCCATTCCCTCTGCAGAAGATCAAAATGACGATGGTATATTGGCGATCGCAACACTCGAATACGCCATCTGGGGAGAGACCGGTTTCATGACTTTAGCCCTTCTCCTTTCCCTCGCCTCCTCTTTTCAGTTGTATAGGAATGTACTACAATATTTTCCCCTTTCTTAATATTTCTCCTTTTTATTTAATAAAAATATTTTTTAAAATTTCTGTGATACTTTTCTTTAGAACTATGTTTAATGTAGTTTTCAGTTCTATAAAGTTTTCCAATTTAAAAGATTTTAATCTATTTGAAAATCAAGAGCGAAACTAACGTAGTTCCTTCCTCTATGACTTTCCACACGCTAATGGGGAAAGCATGGGAAGTGTTGCCATAGGTAGAGAGTTCTGCTCTACGCCACCTGCAGCCCATTTCGATCGCCAATCTTCGGATCAGGGATAATTCCGAGACCACCAGCCCATTCTTCAGCTCTAGTGCGACGTAAATAAACTACAACTTTCCTGGTAGAAGAGACTAAATCTTTGCAAATAGAAAATCCATCCAAAGAATTAATAATAAGTGCCCCGTACAACAGTTGTATAAATAAATCGAGCCCAATACTTATATAATTTCAAAGGGTGAAAAACAGAAAACGTTTTATTCCCGGGCGTAGCACTACTCCAACGCATTTGCATTTTTCAGCAGATGTGCCAGAAGCCTGCCTTTCGCAAAAAGCATTATAGAAAATGAGTTGATTACCTTTTATAGAATTTTTAAAGTTTGGTTTAATCTTTGATATTATAATTTGAAATATAACACTCTACTTCATGCTCTCTTCTTAATTTCCTGCATATATAATTTATATATAAAAAAGAATGTTCTTAATAACCATATTATATCTTCTTTAATTATTTTTTAAAAAATCGCTTAGTTGGTAAAAAAATTATTACATTTAAGCGTTATTTTTAATAAAGTGTTACAAGATATTTTCAAGTAAGTGTTTTGGGGCAAAATACATTGAAGAGCATTGAGATTAAAATTAAGTTAAATTAAGTATATGTTGTTACTAAAGTGTAAATGTTACCTTTATTATTATCATTATTATTTTGCAGCTCATGGGTGGCGCAGATGCCCAATTTTTGAAGGGGACGAAATTAAAATGCTCCGTCATTTTAGTCCTTAAATATATTGATAGGTCATTATAGTTCTAAATATCTGCTTAAAATTGCTAAATATTTGCTATTATATTTTTTATTAGCAAAAATTATGTAAATGTTAGCAAAAAAAAAAAAAAAAAAAAAAAAAAAAAAAAAAAAAAAAAAAAAAAGCGAATATCTGCTGTTATTTTTATCTCTTTGTTTTTAACTTTGGTGAATCTAAATAGATTAGAAAGTTTCTCGATTTTTCTGAAATATTGAGGGGAATTTAGAGATTACTGATTATTAAGGGAAATATATACTGCCGTTAACAACACACATGTTGCAATTGTAGTCGTTAAATAGCATACATTAATCTCAATTTATATGGGATGAAGGCCCGTTTTGTTTGTCTTCAAAATTCCCAATATTCCCGAAAATTACGGGTTTTATCCCCCTTACTCTAGGGTTTTTTCCGTCTTTCAAAAACTATGGGTTTTTTGTATTGCTAATTAGGATGACAAAAAAAAATTGCCTTTCAACTTTTGATTAAAAGTTCAATCATGTAGAAACATAGAGTATGATTTTAAAAATCAAGATTAGGGTGGGTTTCCCAGTGAACTCCTACGTTTGACCATATTGCGTCCTCTGTTCCAGTGCTCTCAGCTTAATTTTGAATATCTAGTGGCAATACTACGGGTGGTTGATGTCGGTGCTTAAATTGACCCAAACAGGTGACACACACAGATGAAGCAGGAGGCATACTGGAGGCAAATGTCCATAAATTATATTATTGCAAGTACATCATCTCTGCGCATCCTATTGTAAACATACAGCAAGTAGCCACTGGTATGCCTTTTACTGCGTATTCATATGACCACTCGTGTGACTGACCTATCTGTAGAGCTTATTATAGTATTTTGATAATTTACTGATGCGTTTAAAATTTAATGGTAAGTATATTAGCTCAAAAGGGCTATTTCCTGTGGGTAGCAGTTTCATAAGTCAGCAATTAGGCTTGTTATATTTATTAGAACACTCTGAAGTGTTTAAAAATTAATAGAATAAGCACCAAATGCTTATGTTCCATAAACTCTAGTTCTAAAATGTTTCGGTTTCAGCGCAGGTACCCTTCCATTGCTCACTTCAAAAATATAGATCTTTGCATTTAATAACAATCAGCGTAAGATTCTTTCAAAGCTTCAATTCACCGTCATTTCTGCCCCTTTTGCGTACCCAATTTTCAAAATTAAAATAAAAACTTGTTGTGTAGCGATCTAAATAATACCTCTGCAGATCACGCCAGGTGAGCTACGCTAGAGAAATAAAGGGACATTGCGTGAAAAAATTCGCGTAAGCGAATTTGGAGATGCGAGCGAGAGCTTAATTGGTGAATTATCTTTACATGCAAAAAACTAACCAATCACTCTCTCGATCGCATCTCCGAATTCGTATATGTGATTTTTTTAGCTGCAGTGAAAATGACCCTTATACTTACATTGATAAAGAAAGAAAAATGCAGTGCGCTTATGAAAGAATTAAAATTGTGTTTTGTTCAACACTGCTACAATCGTTGGTATTAAAATTTTCATGAGTAGTTCTTCATATATTTATATAATTTTTTTTTGCATGGAATCAGCTGTTTTTCGTTTTTTTTATTATTTTGTTTCTAGTTTTGTTTTCTTCTCCGGTCGTCTGCTGTTCTACTCACTAGAGCGCGCAGAATAATGTGCATTGTCAAAATGGTGGCAAGAGAAAGATGGAAGGTAGTTGATGTGTGGCTGTTATTAAATTTATCTATATTTGTATTTCATGTGAACTGTCACAAAAACGCAAAAGTGTGCTCCCATAAGCATCCTCAACCTCACGAGGTAAGCTGATTCGTAATAATTCTCATCTAAATTCCTCTTGAAAACACGTTGTTTACTTTGTTTCTGTTAAATCCCGATGAACGGTAATCCCACTGTCAAGTTCGGTAAACAAAGAGAATAGGAAGTGATATTGGATTATATATTACATGAAATTATCGGTTACATGCTGAAGGTATTATTTCATCTCTAAAATTATAAGTCTAGCTTTTATTCTTGCTTTCTTATGTTTGTAGTTATCAAATATTAATACCCAGAATAAATTTTATAATTTACGATGGAATGTTTTTTATTCTTTTAGTTTAATGAGTTATAGTTTTAAAGCTCATATAATTTTAAGCTACAGTTATCATACATTCTTAATGAAGTATTTTATATCTGTGATTAAATTATCCTACTGAATGATATAAATAAATTTGTGTATATCTATTGTTTTTATACTTCTCAGTTACATTTTTATTTACTACAATTACTTCTCTAATGTTTAGAAGTATTTTTAATTAAAATTATTAAGTTATGAGTAAAAATTATAATAAAGAATCATATTTTACTAACTAACTTAATCAATTAATTTAATTGTTCACTTTTAAAGTTCTTTGTAAAAAAATTTTTAAGATAAATTGTCTTTTAAAGAAAGAAGGTATAATGCTTTTTATTTTAATCATCTGTTATGAAAGTAATTAATAAAAATTAAAAAAATTAGCCATATTTTTGAGATTAGTTTATAATTTTTTCTATTTTTACAAACTTAAATAATGTAGTGCATACAATCGCTGTTATAATTTATTTAACAGATGTTAATTTTGTTTAACTAAAAATATATTATACTGGGTGACATCAATCATTTGAAAATAAAAACATTTGTGAAAAATCTCAATTTTAGTTGCTTAAAGAATGAATTTGAGACAATTTCGCTTCATATATTCTGTTTCTTCAGTCTAGGATTAATTTCGTAAATTGCTTGACGTTTGCGAAAAAGGTGGCTTAATTTATGCAGCATTTTGTAGGTTCCATAATTAGGATTGTTTGCACCTATGTTTGACAGGGGTTTATTTATCTGTGATATACATTAGTGCAATATTTGGTATCTTTTTCAATTGTTTCATCTGTTATAATAATACATACCTGAAACTTTAATAGCAGTTGGCACTGTTACTTTTTGTAATAAATTTTTGCAATACAAATGTATTGTAGTTTAGAAAAACCAGGACTAATGCTCAGAAGGTTAATTTTAAACATATCTAAGGCTACAAAATGGAGAAAAAAAATGTATAGTATTTTAATAAACATTATTTATTTTAATTATTATCATTATTATCATTAAATCATAAATTCAAACATATGATTTAATGATAGTCACAGGAATAATGTTGCCATTTTTTTATATTCCAAACAAAAATTATATGCTTTACGAAACAACCTATCAAACTATATTATCTGTCATGAAACATACTATAGTATTATAGAAAAAACACAAATAGTCTTTTAATTATAAAGTTATAATTGGTACAGATAATGTTAATCAATGAACTAACATTGTCGTTTTTTTTATAAAAAAATTGAAAAACGCTGTCTTACTTTGTGAAACATTTTGTAATATATATGTTTTATGTATAATAGAAAAAGACAAAACAATTATCACTCTTTTGAATAAAATGATAAAATAAATGATAATTATAAGAATAATACTAAAGTATTCATACAGAAAAAAAAAGTCATGCACAACTTAGAAAAACTGCATATATGATGTTGTATATTCCAGCAGTATTGTTAGTTTTGAAAAAGTATATTTTAAGTTTATCGATTTTAATTTACTTCATTGTTTCCTTTGTCCCAAATTTGGCTGTGTTTTTCCGAATATTTTCTCTAGTTTCGTTTGCGATATTAACATTTTGGAAGAAGGAAGCTCCCCTATAGTACCATTCAGAGAAAATATATAGTAAATTTGTGGCATTAAAAACATTATTTTAACTTACACATTCTATTCATATTCTGTATATGAAATACAGTATAAGAAGTTTTCAAATAATATGATAAATAATTTTTAAATTACTTTCCTTTCTATTAAGTTTTTTTATATTTATCTTAAAATGTTTAATTTATATAATTGCAAATAGTATTAAATATAGTTTATTAATAAACATTGTCAATATTTTCTCTATATTTGGATAAGTTTATTGCTATGTCTTTAAAAAAATAAGGCGTTTTATCTAATTTACAATATTTAATATTATTTAGTGATGTTAAGGATGAATGTGGCTTAGAAACACTCAATTCAGAGGAATTTAGTAATCTTACATAGTCAATATTCTGGTCACTTTAATTTTGAAGGTTTCTACACTTTTTAAATTTCTTTCTTAATTTTTTTTTCTTTATACCATTGAGCCCATAAAGCTACAAATTTATATTATTTTACTTTTATTACATTTATTTTCCAAGTTTGATTAGAAATTCAATCCTGTTTCAATCCACTTGAAGTAAACCGTTGAAAGTAAACCTGGGTCTCCTCGCATCTTGTTTTATTTTTCATTTCGGACTTAAATGCAACATTCTTAATTGATTAAAGATATTAATATGAGAAAAATTCCCTATGCATTACACTTGATCTAATAAGGCATGAGAAAAAAATGCAGAACTTTATGGGGTCTTGAAATTCTACAAGGTGACAAGAAATAACTTGGACACACAAGTGACAAAATTTCAAAATATTGCTAACAAACATGAAAGCATTGTTATTTGCAGATTATTTAAAAATTTTCAAAGTGAATTTTTTTTTTGCCTTGATGCAGGCCTGTAAACGTGTCTCAAAATGTTCTGATATGGGCTGCAACTCACCTGATTTCACCTCATCCCCACAGGCTTTTTTTTTTTTAAGTGATGCCTAAATCTTACGAGATTTAGCTCAAATTTTCGTTTTCCACAGGGATCAAATGGAAAAATTCACTGGATTCAAATCTGCTGAATAGGGCAGTATTTCCTTCTTGTAGTGAAAAAAAAATTACAAAAATGCACCTTTGGAAATTCTGTTGGAAAGTCTTCAATTTGTTTTAGCAAAATTTTTAAGACAAAGAGTTTGTGGTATGTTGTGATTAAAACATTTGGTTGTAAATTTTTTTTTTTTTTTTTTTTACTCTGTCAGATAGCTAAACTCTTTGATTAATGGATTTGATGTGACTCTTAACTTGGGTAGGAGGATATTTTTTAATGCTTCATTCTATTTTAGATGGTATCAGTTTTTAGCAATTAAATGCATGGTTATTAAAGCTATTTGATATAAATTTTTCAGGAAATAAATCTCAGAATTAAGTATTTGTGTGGAAAGTTTGAACTTATGGAAAAAAAAAAATTTGTATAAAAAATCCTTCAAATATTTATTATTTACAATATATGCCAGAACACTACTGTTTGTGTTATCTGAAATAGTTTCTTACTGTATCTAACTTTTTGACAGTCGTCCAAATTGAAAATTGCATTACTATCTGAAATTTTCTCCTAATAGACTTATATTGAAAGATTACACCCAAGGAAAAAATCTCCTGAATTTGCCCATCTGAGAAATTTCCGGTGGCTTAAATTTGATAATGTATGCAGTTGGTATTGCTATCCATGATCCATGAAATCAATATGCAGTTGACTGAATTTAAAAATTGAAGAAGGCATTACAGTTACTTTAATAGCAATAGTTACATTTTATATTTAAGTCTATTTATTTTTTTTCTTTCTTAATAACTTCGAATTTTGGCACTTAAAATTAATTAAAACTATCATCAAAAGTATAAATAAACATTTCCATTAATAGTTTAAAGCAAATTTGCCTCAACATCAAAGAAGTGCATTAGGTATGTCAGTTATTTCAACAGCTATAGTTATTGTTTATTTCAGTGAATCAACCAGAAATTTTTTCTTAGTAAAGTTTTCAACTTGAAAATTTCCGTTTCTATTTTTTTTAAACTACGTCAATTAGAAAACATTGTAATTTACAAGTAATTTAAGAACCTCTTTAAATTAATTATTTGCCTTATAAGCCATTTTATGGAGTGCTTTATTTTCTTAACTAAAGTGCAACTACCTGCTCACCCATTGGTTAGTCTGTATAAATTTGTAACACACATCTTAACTTTTTTATTATTTAATGTTGCACTTTTTCTTGCATCATTTAATTTTGCTACCTTTATATTACTGTATCTCAAAGTTTTTATCTCAAATTTAGCACAGTATAGCCACGCCTGGCTCTTGCATCATTAATTATAAATTCTAAGCTCAATCCAATTCAGAGCTTCAAAGCAAATTGAACCAGCTATTTGAATAAATCAAAGTTCAAAAATTCTTTTTTAACTACATTTGCACATAATGTTTTAATTCTATGGAAAATGTATTATGCCATTAAGACAAAGGGGATGCACTTCTTGTTTTCTAGTGGTGCCAACTATGGCCAAGTATTTGACTTCTTCCACACACATACGTCACAACCCCCCTATAGGGTAGACCCATTCATATATCCATTCATTTAAACGCATAACGTAATTTTGACCTGAACTAGAAAACGATCAATCTTAAATTCAGTACCCCCAGAAGTATGATTAGTTATGGGAACATGGTGGGCTTTGTGGTCCCAGAAATTTAACGTACACCAGTCAACATTACGGGGAGTCTTCGGTCCGGGGAGTTCGAACTCACAGCCGCTTGGGCCCAACATCCTACCAACCAAGTCATCCTGGCTACTCTATGGAAAATATGGTGTAAATTTTGCAAAGAGGCCACTTTTAGAATAATAGTTTCGAAATAATTTTAATTAAATTACAAAATTTACAAAACAAACTTGAATATTTTTTTTCTGAGGAAATACTTTAATGTTTTTGAGAATTTTGTTTTCTTTTTTCTTATGGATGAGTGTAATAATAAATTGTTAAAATTGATGTTCTAAATTCTTTGGCAAAACAGTTTCTTTCAAATAGTTTTCTATACACAACCATTCCGTAACTGTAGAGTTATAAATTAATATAAGTGATGCTATAAAAATATGTCTTGATAACCTGAGATAAGAAATAAATTGGTCTTGTTAAAAGCAAAATAAATAATTTTTATCCCTTTATTCTTAATTGAAGATAATAGTCCTTATCGGAATGGTTACATAAGTAATTTATTGCATTCTTCTTAATTGGAAAATTCTTTTATTTATTACAGCTGGAAAACTTAACAAATGTTGAACTTAATTTGTGATAGAACAATAGAGAAACATAATATCAAAATGAAATATTGTGGTTTTTCTCCAAGAATTGAAATTTTTGAAGTTTATGATAGAGTAGCTAAGTCCATTTTTCTTTTTTAAAAATTTTAGCAGAATCTATATATATATTTCTCTTACACGGCACCAAAAAAAAAAAGCCTCATTGCAACTTCCCGAATGGCAACGTTAGAAAATCGACCAATGATTGCATCTAAAAATGTCACATGCCAAATCTAGCTGAGGTGGCTCAACATATAGCGCCTTTAAAAACGGAAACAATAACCAGAGTGAGCATTATCAGGTTGTTCAATTCAGCTGCGGCGAAAATAAAAATAAACAACTTAAAAAATAAAAATGCTGTTGCCAATCATAGAATTTTTCTAAAGTTAACTTAGCAACATAAATCAAAATTATGATACCTGAACGCTTGACGTAACAAATCCTTCAATTCTATAAGTTTTGTATCGCCAAATGCCCAAATTAACAATTGCAATTTCAAATTAATATTGAAATAAACAGGTTTAGAATTTTCTACTGTGAAAAGTTTTCGGAACTTCAGTATTCAAAGAAGTATACAAAAGCTAGACGTTAAGAACGTATCCAATGAGCGAGCATTGGATTGCGAAGCAATCCGAAATGAACTGCGAAAGCAGTTCCGGGGGTTGGTGAGCGCCAGCGAGCAGAGGGCGAAGCCTCCTAGTATGGAATTAAATGACTTATTCTTTTTAGTTATTACAAGTGCTTTTTTTCCCTACATTTTTAGAATTTTTTTTTTTTAGATTTTGAGCTTAAACTATACATAAATAAGGAGCATAAATTTTATTTTGTAAACGGCGTGGAATAGCCGAACCTCTTTTGAGTTTACGGCTATCAAAGTTCAGCACTGTATCTTTGTAATTTTGAGCCAAACCCAGAAAACAAGGGGACCGCTGGATCTAGCATAGGAAGAAACCAGCCTTCGTGAAGAACTTATTGATAGAACTATCCCGTATTTGCACCGTATCCCGTACACGGAAAAGAGAATCATCAAAACCTTTCCTGGTTAGCTAGGTGAAAAAGGGAATCTAATCCAGGATCCGTCGACACTGTGGCACTGTTGTTGGTGTGAGCCGGGTGCACAATTCATATAGACCAGCCATCGCTTAGATTCCAACCTGGGCTCACCTCATTAGGAGGCAAACGATCTATCCTTTGAGCCACCGCGGCTCGAGGAACAAAAATAAGAAATTTTAATATTACTATTTTTTTTTTTTTTGTTTCACTTTTCATTTTCTGGGCGACTCAATGAAGGGTCGCCTAAAATAATGGGTCGGTTTTTAAAAAGGGAAATATTAATCATTATAAAAAAGAACTACTGAATCCATAAGTTTATAATTGTAAAGGGTTTCTTTAAGCTAACACTGGTCCCATGAACCTAAGGTGCCCCTTACTCTCCTTTTATCCCTCTCCTTTTTTTTTTTCTTTTTTTTTTTTTTGTCATGCTTGATTTAATGGACTATTTAATCAGCCTGCCGTTTATGTGTTTCACAATATAGCCGATTATTCTATTAAATCCAACAGAATCAAAAATATTTTCTCCACCTCTTTCCATTCCAGTCTGGCTATTTGTGATTCATAACCTACTACAGCAGGTGTTTTTCAGTTTTCGTAAGACGTGTGCAAGATACGAACTCATTTGCTGAAGTTGGGAATTGAATACAGGCGAACATTGGGTGGAAAGCGAGTGATCAACTCTTTGAAGTATCACGGTTCTCGCTGAAACAATTGTCACGTAGGAAGTGAGAAAATTCCCGAAATTAGATCATTTTTCAAAAGGTAAACGAGTCAAGATCTAATGATTTTGCTCACACTTTTTATTATGGTCCGAACTAAATTATTTAAAAACCTGCCCTGTCTTGAAATTATAGAGATAAGGTGAAGTTATGCATTATGAAACGAACGATAACACCTTCGAATCGCAGCAAGGCGTAGAAAAATCGATCCAGTCTCTACCCAAAATATCCACGCACAAACAGCGCTTCTCATTAAGAATTAAGTGAGGTTGATTGTCAGAAGGGAGCTTTAATCATAATTCTTACTACTTCCCTGCTTTTTCCTTTCTTTGAAAGGAGTAAATGCTGCATACTTGGCTCTGTTATCAACATAATGAATTGCCAAGACGTGGCAGGGAGGATCCGAGTGGGAAGGTCTCATTGTTTTCAGCCAAATTTTCTCTCTCCAGTTTGTTGGCCTGATTCTGGCGTTGCAAATTATTGCCATTGTTAGGAATGAAGCTGCATTTGTGGAAAATAATCTTTTTCCGTTTTGGCCTTTTACTTCGCACTGCGAAACCATTACTGTGCGTATGATGCCCCGAGACAGTGCTTAGAAAATTAAATTAGAAGTAATTTTTCTCGCTCCGTGTCGATACTTGTTAGCTAAACCAGTGATTGTTTGATTGTTGGGAAGAAATGTGGGTGATATTATACACTTTCCGTGATTTGGGAACGAGTTTAGTTTATTAGTTAGTCTCTGAAACGAGTTACATTAAATAAAAACTGAATTGAATTTAAAATAGGTACGGTTGGTCTATTTACTGTAGAATTTATTACTTATTATTGGTTTGCAGTTAGGTTATTTTCATTTTTGTCTAGCATCAAAGGATTGGTTTGAATTTTTTAAAATAAGTTTTTGTTTCCATGGGTTTTATGAATTAAATATAAAATGATTCTGATAGATATTAGCTGTTAGGTTTTTTTATACTTAGAAAATTTTTATATTACATACAATGTAATATAAAAAACAAAATTGTTTTTTTTTCCTTCCTTTTTTTTAACTAGTAAACCCTAACAATGGTATGAAATCTAATTTAAATTTCTCGTAAAAATGATTTAGAATTATTTTTTAAGTTAAAAAAGAATTTTAAGCTAAATTTGGTTTAAGTAAAAAAAAAAAAAAAAATACAGCCAATTATAGTTATAAAAGGTTTATAAAAGTTAGTATAGTTGGCTTTAAATTATTGTTGCGTGCATAAAAATTCATTATTCGCTGTTTTTACTTATATCCTCAAAGTGAATTCTGACAGTTAAATTTTTGCGC
Source organism: Parasteatoda lunata (assembly GCA_949128135.1). NCBI lineage: Eukaryota > Metazoa > Arthropoda > Arachnida > Araneae > Theridiidae > Parasteatoda > Parasteatoda lunata. The sequence continues at coordinate 53,122,508 of OX421973.1, read as the reverse complement.
TAATTCGTTTGATTGAATTGAACTTATTTAAGTAGACTAAATGCATATATTTTTTTAATGTGATGTTATTTTTATTTAAGAAATGTTTCAAAAGAAGTGGAGTTTTTTCGTTGAATATTTTTTTTCCTTTTGAATAACACACTGTTTGGGTACGCCGAATTGATGGCGAATCTTAATTGCTGTAGTCTAGATTGAATGCAATAGATGACCGGGAAATTTTACCTTCCTTTTAATTCGCAAGTGTATTATAATTTTGTGTTTGTGTTACATTTTTAGACTTGGTATGTTAGAATATTTCCTTGTTGGGTTTCGAGCGGGGCGCAATGCTCACCACATTGTCACAATCATGCCGTTGGCCACGAAATTGTGAAGCTTTAAACCCCCCGACCCTTCTCTGGCCCTCAACTCCCTGTTGCGAAAATGCTTTATACTTTGTCCAGAATTGAGTAAAAGTGTTTATAGGTTATGATTAACTATATAAAAATAATTTCTGTTATGATGAATCAGTCAACAAGGGCCATTGAACTAATCAGTTCATCTAATAAGCTCACTCGAACGATATGTTTTTTTTTTTTTTTCTTTTTTAATTATTTTTTTTAGAATATTGATCGTACTGTTATTGTATATAATATTACTGCTTCCTGGAATTTTCTGATCAGGTCATTTAATAAATTTTACTATAGAAATTTTTTAGCAATTCCTCTTTTCTAAAAGTGTTAAAGCTTCTATGAGGGAAAGGAGAACTATATGCCCATAAAATATGCTCGATAAAACAGTATAAAACTTGACTACGTATTTTTCTTAGATGCCCCTCCCCCTCATCAGTGAATGTATTTTATTGGGTAAACAAACACGATTATAATCCAAAGAATATGACCAATGTAAATTTTAGTGTGTGAATATTTTTTTGCGTTTCTTTTTTCTTTCTCCAAATCCTCCAAGTTCCGAATGTTTCCGAAATGTTTGTTTCATTTCAGAAAAATGTATTTCTTTCCAACTATCTAAGCATTTGTTTTGTGAATTTGGATATGAAATATTCTGATAGTAATAAGTAGAGCGTTTAAATTTCATTGTTTCAAACAACCTAATTTTTATCTAAACATGTTACTATCAGCTACTATCTGAAAAACTTATCTGATGTGATTTCAGTTCGTTTACAAATGCTAATTTTTTATTGGTTAAAGAAAAAAACATAAAAATTTCCTTCACCTTCTACTAAATTGTACAACTATAATAAATATTTAATATGTAATTATTAGAGCCCGGATTTTGATGACCTAAAAAATCTCAATTAATGCCCTTAAAAAGTGCAAAAAATGCCCTTTAAAAGTGCAAAAAATGCCCTTAAAAAATGCAAAAAATGCCCTTAAAAGGCGAAAATTGCGCTAAAAACGCCTTATGACATGACTTAAATAAAGTAAAAATATTGAACTAAAACAATTTTTTACTCTTTAAAATTATTATGAGTCATTTCAAAAAATATAAAGCAATTACTTGTTCTACGTTCATTAAAAGTTTGAAAAATATGTTTTATATCCTAAAATAACAAAAAAAAAGGAAAATATATTGACTCCAAAACGTTTTCATTTTGTATAGAAACTTTAATGAATATAACAACTTCCATCTCATAATATTACTAAATATCAGATTTACATTGGATTATTAATTTTTTTTTAATATTTTGTAATGTAAACGAGCGTTTCTTGTCTGAAAGTTAATTTTTATACCTGAAGAAGCTTCTTTCAACGTCTACTGATGTTATTGGTGCGTACTTGAAAAAGACGGTCTCACTTACTGACAATTCTTCTCTAAATTGAAAAGATGTTGCTTCACCTGTTAATATCCTAGAGATTTTCTTCATTGTTCAGCCAGTGTAATAATGAAAAATGATAAAAAATAATAAAAATTGGAAAAAATTAACAACAAATTTAAAAAATGCTTTAAAATGCAAAATATGCCCCAAAATTCAAAGAAAAATGCCCTATAAATCTAAAAAATAATGCTCTAAAGGACAAAAAATGTCCAAAAATGCAAAAAAATGCAAATGTCATCAAAATCCGGGCCTTAGTAATTATTAATAATTTATTTTAATTAGCGTGCATTTTAAATAAATGAGTTTTCAAAATAAATTCAGAGATGCCTACTTGCTCCGTTCAGGGGATAAATGGTTTGGATCAGTAGTCTTTTAATGTAGGATTTTTGGTTTAATGAATTCGATTTATAGAATTTTTACTCACCACTACTTCTAAACAATTCAAATAATACGTCACTTTGTTACAGTTAGGCCATAATGAGCCTTTTAAAAGGTTGGTAAAATAAACTGAAAAGTTGTAAATTTTAGTTTGTAGTTCTCTATCGTTTTTTTAAATATATAAGTACATTATCTCTGTAAATTATCAACTATTTGAGTTTTAATTTCATTATTTTTTGATAGAACTAAAATTTATAATTAGCTTATTTAAGCAGTAAATACATGTCTATGTAGTTTCATATTTTTTTTTTTTCTTTTTTGAAATCCGTCAACAAGTTAAAGGAAATACCACAAATAACTTTTTCTTAAACCTAATTATTTAAATTAATACTTTCCATTAGCATGAAAATGAACTTAATTATACATCTTCTTTATATTTTTCACTTAGTGTATCTCTTAATCAAAATTTCAAAACGAGAGAATCAATGAGTTCTGGATTTGCGAATCACATATATTCTTACATTTCGGTTTCTCAGCAGCAAACATCAAGGAAGAGTGAAACCGTTAAATCTCTGAATTGGCATTTTTCTTTAAGATCCAATCTTTTATCCAGTTATGATGTAAATTAACTCTTCCTTATTTCCCATCTCGCACCGTTAATTTTATGATGAATCTCTAAATGCCAGCGACGCGGAACTCGTGGAGGCCAAAGATAAAAGCTTCTCTAGAGATCTAACTTATATTTTTCACCACGTCTTTGTAAGCAAATTTTACCTGCCACATTATCTTTTAATGAAACGGGGTCTTGGCGATTCCTTAAGTGGCTGAAGATATGCTTGTTTTGCTGTTGGTGTAAAAAGTGCTGACAACCGTTGAGATTTAACAAGGCTGTCCATACTGGAGAGGCTGGGTTGAACAACCGGTTCACGTCGATACACTACAGTGCCCAAGAACAAGCAACAGTATTTCGACAGGCGTTGTTGTATGACCCCTACAAATAACGGATGCAGCATTATGCCTTTTTACAAGGACTTCATTTTAACTTTTTTTGCGTGTGCTCGTTCGTCACGCCTCACTTATCCTTAATTTTTTTGTGTTTATTATGATGTTCTTGAATATGAAGTGTGGCGTTTCTGAAATTATAGATTTTGAAGTTTAAATCGTTCTTCATCGGTGTGTGTTATGTTTATTTTGTTGCGTCAGTTTTATTTCGTTTTATACCAATGTTTATTTTAATGCATTCTTTATGTTTTAAGGCAGATTATTGAATTTTTAAATTATATACTCTAACCATAAAGTATATGTTTGCTTGGTTAAATTAAAAGAAAAAAGAAAGCGAGAGAGAGAGACAGCGAAAAATCAGGTGTGGATTTCCGTTTTTGTACAAATGCTTATTACATTTTCTGAAAGTTACATCTTTTACACTCCTCTGGCACTTAAACGGTAATATTGAAACTTACCTCTTTAAAACTTAAAATTTTTTATATATTAATAATTAGTTACCGCATTATTTTATGTCTTTTAGAAATTATATTAAAATATTATTAGTGTACAATAGTGTGATTTAGTGTGTACAATAGTCAAGCAACATATTAAGGTACTCGGAGTGCAGAAAGTTAAAGGAATGCAAAGGACTAATGCAGGCCTCACCCTGAGGAAGCAGGTGGTAAGAAAAAAAAGCATACAGGTGGAGAATTCCTATACTTTTGTGTTATCATGCGCACATGTATCCTAATGCAAAAGTATAGGAATTCTGCCAATTGTACGCATTTTTCTTACCACATGCTTTCTCAGTGTGTGGCTTTGCTTAACCCACTGACGGTTCTGCACGTAAAAAGTCGTATTTTAATCTGCAGTCTTCACTGCATAGCAAAACCGGTTTTCCCATGTTAATGGATAGGGGAACTGTGTGTGGGGGAGAAACATTCTCCCAATTTTGCCCATTTCCTTAACCGCCAGTGGGTTTTAAGGTGTTAATTACGTCTTATAAATGGTTAGTTCATCTTCTTTATACTTTGCTTTTCATTTTTTTATAGTTAGCCTAACATGATCTGTCGTATTTTCATCATAGTTCTTTGGTTATGCTCTAGCTCCTGACTCTTAAGAGTTTTTTTCATAATCCTGTTTACCGGAAGACGTTATATGAAACAACAAGTCAACTAAAATGCAACAACTAAATGGTTGGGAAAAGGGTTCTGGTAAATTATATGCGGATTCTGGCATTTGCAGTTGAGATGCTAACTGTGAGAGATTTTCGTAATTTTCTCATCATGAAGAGCAATTGTCCATTAGTTCTTCTAAAAAATAGTCTTCCTTGGAAGAAAACCTGTTAATCCTAATTACGTGATAAAAAAGTTCATTTTTCTTTTGAGTTGAGTAAGAAAGTATAGGATGAGCATTTGAATGCCTATTTTCCAATTCTTGAGGTTAATTGGTCACTAACATAATATCATATAATATTTCATCTTGTATCAATAGTATCGGAAGAGATCAAATCACAGTGCTGTTTAAACTACAGGGATATTGAAAGTTATCCGGTAATATGTTAACAAGTAGTTAATCCTAATTTAGTTAGCTAAATTACTCTGTCACGTAACATGAAAGATTAAATTTTACTTCTGCTGGAAGAAACCAATATGATATCCTTTAAAAAATGCAAATTGTAAGTAAAATAAATAAATAAATAAATCATGCATAAAAAACAAAAATAGCTCTGAAAGATATGACGTTAACACATAAAATCAATCAGTAAATAAAATAAACTACCCGTAAATGAAACTTGTCGTGTAAGCTATAAAGAAAAGTGGATGTAACTTAAATAGCATTTATTTTATTTGTTAGTGCGTGATCGAAACTATCCAGAATTCAAGGTTAGTTACAAACTTATTTATCCTGTATATTAAATTCTTATAAGATGAATTAATACAGGACAATAATTTTTGCCCTCTTAGTCTATAGTGATATTGTTAAACTGCTCAATATTATATGGTTGTTACAGATATTGATAATATGGTAGCTTTCTAAGTTTATAACATATTTGAATAGTTTTGATGATTTTAATGTATAGTTATGGTTCTAGGTTAACATAAGATTTCTATTATAGAGGGGATTTTGAAAAGTGAAGCTTTTGTACAGTATAAAAAGAAACAAAAAATTTATGTATATATTATAAAAGATGCCTTTTAACTGATAGCAGAAAAGATTTGCAAACTTTAACTATATTAAAAAATCGTAAGTGCCGATGCTGCTGTTTTGGGTGTTGAAATTAACGTTACATTTTGTTAAGCAGCTGCGCAAAAATTATACGATTAAGAAATTTAAAAGGAGGTGTGCACAAAAATCTATAGGGAGTACAATGGAGAAAAAAAAATCGCATTCGATAATTAGTTTAAGAATTATTAATTTTTAAACTCAAAGTAAAAGGTACCATACTGATCACTCTACAGACTGCAGGAATGCATTTACAAAGTTGAAATTTGACGTGCCGAAAAGGCGATATTTGTTAATGAAAAATTTGTTTTTTTCGAAAATCAGATTTCTTCTAAAATTATTGCAATTTCAAAGGCCTTCCCCCCTACACTTTTTTTTTAAGCGTTTAGTTACATCTTGGTTTGCTGAAATAAATCTATGAGGTTTCGGCGCCAACTAATGCTGTGTTGTGTGATTCGTAAATGAAAATGAGAGCTGACAGCGTAACACATTTATTAAAAATAAAGAATGAACGTATTACAACCTGCGTAAATTTAGTATATCAAAATTGAAAGCGTAATTTTTCGTAGTTATACAGAATATAGAATTATCTCAAGTTCAGCAAAATAAAAATATTTTCCGATACTAATTATCCTTGCTTGGTTATTCCATCCTCGATTTCTAGGTTATACCTTCCTCTCAACACAATTATTCAAACTTGATTCTCTACACGGGATATATTCTAATGTCCGGCTAAATTGGAAAAAAAAGTATGAGCTGTAAGGAATTGTAAGTTAAGACGCATATTCATTGAGTTTTTTAAAAAAATTTCAAACAATTTTCGTTGATTTTTTAAAAACTCTAAAATAGCTTTCTTGTTCGAAAGTTTCTGATTCCTAAAAAATCTTTCCTTCAGAAAATGGTGTAAGGTATGCCTAAAATAGAAATTATGGCCTAGTCGGCGCATTTGTTAAAAATTATTAACATTTATAAACTTTTAAGACAATTTAATTACAATTATGAAGTCTATGTTATGTTTTAGGCTTAATACAAGAACTACGAAGTTAAAAATTTTAAAATGTTCCGCGCTCAGTTTTTTAATATTTGGAGAAAAAAAATTGCAATTAGTTTGAAAAAATGTATTCTCTGTCTATTCCTATAAGCTTAAGACTTTGGTTATTGTGATTGTGAAACTTTTAGTTCAAGGGCCAGTTTCACAAAATGCCTGTAGTTATCTTATTATTAATAATTCATTCACGTTTTCTGTATTTGAAAACTAAACTATTGTTAGTCTCTTGGTCTGATCTCGATGCGTTGAGGTAAAAACGCACGAATTTTAAAATTCTCTGTGGCTTTATTGAGTTCAAATAGTAAGAAACTAATTGTAATTGGTGAAAATAAAAAATGGTTTTTCTCTCCTCTGACGATGCTCTTTATTCTACTGCCTCATAAAATAGTTTTAATTCTTCCCTGCTTATTTACAATGCTTTGACGAGAAGTTGACTAGCCAATATTTTTTTAATAAAGGGTGACTAATTTTCTATAATTCTCACTTCTCGCAGAAGTGAGAATTGATATTTTTTTCTGATAAGATTTAGATTAGATTTTGATATCGCTGCATTTCAACCCTTAAAACACAACAGGCTCTCATATGTCATAAATGCTGTGAATTAACAATAGCTATTCATGACTGTGATCTCAAGATAAGCCTATCTTTGGCTAGCACTTCTATACTAATTTTGAAAATGGCGCGAAACTGCAATGTGAAGAAAGTTATATTTTTGTGTTTCAAATTTCCTCCAACCGCTGCATTATCTAGGCTCATAAAAATTTGCCAAAACTGAGAATTACTCATTAATTTTCATAATTCGTTTTTTTAAACTAATTAATTACCATGGTTTTTCGAGGATGATTCGCCGAGGAAGAAAGCCGCAGTTATAATCCCTTACACTTAAGCTAAGTTATCATATTACATTCTATATGACATCTTGTCGTGAAGAATTATCTGGGCTTTAGAACGGATAAATAGCTTACATATTTTAAAAGTTATTAAACTTTTTTAAAAATCTCCAATTTGGCGGCATTTTTCCACCAAGATGAAATTGTCAAAATCACTGTCTTATTCTCAGTTTTTGCAAATTTCTATGAGCCCAGATAATGCAGTATTGGAGTAAGTTTTGAAATATTAAAAATTAGACCTCAAATGCTTTTCATTTTCGTTTAACTGTGGCTTTTTTCCATATTCACGTTTTTCGCCATTTTCAGAATAAGCTAAACTTTACCTAGCATTCATGAGTAACTGTTGCAAACCTACAGCAGTTATGAAAATTTCATATTATTCGCAAAATAGCATTTTATATGACGATGAAGCATTCGAAAAATTACCTTAATTTTAAAAATTTAAGTTATTTGCCTAAGTTTTAGTTATTTGCCAAAGCCTAAATAATTCTTAATGGAGTTTATTGTTTAAAATTATAGCTTTGCCTCTAGTGCAAGTTACCTAAACTGTGTTTTTTTAAATTATTTATTTATTTTCTTTCTTGGTGCAAGAGCTCCGGAAAACTCTGTTAAGCCACAGTTAAAGAAAAACTCGTTTTCAACCATCGCTAAAAGGAAAAAAAAAAAAAAATGCCACTCTATAAAATGCTCAGTTATTCAGATGGAAAAACGCGTAGATGAAGAATTACACTAATTAGTATGTTACAGTTACCTACTGTATAACCTACCTGACATGAAATTGGTTTTCATTAAAATGATGGCGCACTGAGATGCATCCGGTATACTTGCATACCAGTGCGGAATATAGGAGAACCTTTTCATTCCAAAAAGCGTGACCCCGGTCGTTCGCACGCATAAAAGAACAAAACATACAAATGAACATTTTACATCCCTCATCAGTCTGGCATCGCGTCTCCCTTTTGCTATGCAGAAAGAAAAAATCTATTTATTTTTAGTCTACCTAAATGCGTGACTTTCTCACATTCGAAGTTTGCAAATTAATGTACGATTTATGTTTTTTCGTGCATGGAAAGCCTACACTCTATCTCTAGTTCAAGTAAAATTGTTTCTTTTAAAATAACTTTATTTTTTAAAATTCCAATTCTTTTAGAAATGGTTCAGGAATCATTGTGACCTCCAAAAAATTTTTTCACTGTTCGGGAATTCAGTCATAAAAAATAATAAAAAAAATTACAAAAATTCGTTTTTGCAAATAAATTGACATTGAACTAAAATTATCTCTGTTAATGCTAAAAAGAAGCGTTCTGTTTTTTTATCTTTCTAAATTTATATCAAATTTTAATAAACGGCGAAATCAAAACTCTTAAGCCTAATGTAGGTTTATAGTTATCTAAGTGATGCACAGTGAATTTTTTTTTCCTTTTTACTTTACTCCTCAAAATTCAATAGTGAAAAGTTTTCTTAGAAAACACTGCATGTAAATAAATAAGCAGCGCACTAAGTTATATTATAAAAAAAGAAGCTTTATATAGTTTCATATTAATAAAGGATCAATTAATTAAGTGGCACTTACTTGCATATGCATGTTCAATAAATAAATAAATAAATAAATAAGCAGCTCCCGTGGCTTTTTCTTTCGCCTATAAAACGTTTCACCTGCTAGTACAGAGTTAATACAGAAAAGAAAATCTCTCTTACCTAATGAAGGATACTTAAAAAGTATAAAAGTATACGCAGAAGTTTTAGAAGCTTAAGTGCTTTTTCTTTCAATCTTTTATTTTCCGACCTTTTTTTAAAAATTTTTTTTTAAGGGTGTTGTGCTTTTGAATAATTCTCCATTATTAAAATTTATTATTAACTAAAAACTTCGAGGAAACAGAATGTAAAAATTTCGCCTGAAATCGAGGAAATAGACTTGTTGGTAAGAATATAACTTGGCAATAATTTTTTAAGAAATCGTGTATGTATACGAACAGTGTATGTTACTTGTAATAAAAAGAGAAATTGAGTATGTAAACAAAAATACTTAATGAGATTGTTCTGCAAGATTTATATTCAGTCCGTGAATTTAAGAGGAAACAGATTTAGAATTCTGTAGAAAAGTCAGCAAGTTGTTCAAAGAAATATTTGACCCATTAAAAAATGCCTTATTTTAAACTCAACTGAAGACTCGCTAGAACACGATTATGTCCTGTAGTCACGGCCGATAAAAACATGTTCTTGAATTTATGTGTAATATGTTAATATGTATTGTTCTCAAAGTTCTTTTACTATTTATTTATTAATTATTTGTTTGAGATTTTGCTGTATAAAATAAGGAAGTATCTCTTCTGCAGAGTCGAAATATATTTTGCTTCTTATTCTTAGGTGCTTAGAAATAATAATAATAATATTAAAAACTTTTTTTCGAAAGCTTGAGGTTTTTATTAAAGTTTCTAGATCTAAATGAAGCTTAGAGAGTCGATTGTTCGAAGCTTTGTCGCCAAGGATAATTTAAGTTGAACCTTTAACAAAGGGTTTGAACAAAGATATTTTATATTTTGCCTCTGAATTACTCGATGCCGAACAGTGGCTATTGTTTCCAAATCACCTTATAAGATTTGCTAACTGTTGATAAAAAAAAACGATCCAATTTAGTGTTTTTGTTCTCGAGTTATTAGCGAGCGTCCGTATAGTCAGACTTTCGCTTTTTTATATATAGAGAGATACTAGCTGAGTACCCGCTTTTCGTGTGGAGTGGGGAAAAAAAAAAGAATCAGTAAATCAGTTATAAAACACACTACAAAATCATGACCAAAATTGTAAGACAAATACCTGTTCTAATAATAAAGCTAAAATAATTCCTGTTATTTATTATTATCTGTTGCTTTCTTGGTGGCTTAACGTTAATAGATTAAGCAAAACACGTACTTAGTCATTCATCCCATCAAAATAATGATTAATTGTATTCGATATCTTATGACTTAATGATGTTTCTCTAGACAACTTTTGATGTTTAAAATTTACCACACTCTAGCTACTTTTTCCTGCACTTGTATCTTTGAGGAATCGCAAAAATCTATGATAAAATTATCTAGGACATATGATATCCCTTAGTATCTATGATAAAAATGTTCAATATTGATGCAGCTGTAATGGACATTAAATTTATTCATAAAATACATTGTACCTATATAAGAGTATATTTAGGACTTATTGAAACTGTACTAATTACCATAATGCCAGTAGCGTACAATACCAAAATTAAGCATCATTGGTGCCAATAATAGTATGGAGGCTTTTTACGGTTCCCCATAACAAATTAGTACACTTACTCCGTTAATTTTGATTTTTAGTACATATTTTTATAAACAGCTAATTTTTTATTTCTTAGTACTTATTGCCAAAATTAATGAAGCATCATTGACATCAATAATAGCTTGTCGATTTTTTTTAAAGCTCTCTTCGGCGATTTAGTAACATTTTCCCATTAATTTGTCCTTTTAGTACATAGCTTATTGTTTTACTTCAATTAGCAACCATTACCATAATTAATTACATACTATTTTCATCACTAATAATATTGGCGATTTTTTACGTTTATTCTCAAATAATTATTTCCATTTTTCCCTTAATTTTCCTTATCAGCTCAATTTTTTTTGTTATTATTTCAATCACTGTTGATTTTAAATTATTTAGTTTTAAAAGTTTAAACAAAATAAAACACGTGGTTTCGGCTAACCTTACAAGATATAGAGATGAGATGGGGTGATCTGATTCAGAATAATTTTCGCAACTCATACTTCACTTGACAAAAAAAAGGAGGGTGGAAAAAAATAACGGTCTGATAAGATAGCTAACAAGTTACGATTGGAAAAAAAAAGAAGTGAAATTTGAGGGAAACATCATCAAGTGTGCTTGGTCAATTTTGAAGCTGCTGCACTAAACATCGTTTACATATAACAACTTCTAATTAAACTTAAATTATACATTTTTAAGACGTGAAAATTTAAGTTTACAAGCTACAATACATTTTAATCCATCTAAATATTTTCTTTAAATTAAGTCGATTTTTAATATTATGTAGATGAATTGATATGCGGACGAAATGCTAATGTAAATTATTTTTTCCGAACGTGGAAATTTTTTCTACAATTGGTTAGTATAGCAAATTCTGGCATTTTGACTCGCAAGTTAAGAAAAAGAAAGAAAAAAAGTCCTAAAAAAATAAAATCCCTTGATTACGAAATTTAGTTTTCCTAGTTATCTTTCAAATAGAGTGTTAAAAAATAAAATAAATCGATTGAATTCGAAGAGTTTTAAATCCTGCCACGATCTGTATCTCACTGTCGGAAAAAAAAGGCGGCGAAAAATAAATGAAATCGATTAAAAAAAAAGTCACGATAAAAATGAAAAAAAAAAAAAAAAAAAGAAAAACACCATTTATCTCTTGTAAAACGGGTACAATTTGAAGTACTATTTTCTCTCGCCTTCTTTTAAAAGAACACTTTTTTTTTTCTTACCAAAGTTACACATTCCAAAATCCTGGAGTAATGAGAAACACTCCTGGGAATTAATCTGGAAAACCTCCTTCTGCCTACGCCCGGGCAGCCTGAGATGAAATTCGCATGTGATTGTGCACGAAAGTTGCGAATTAAAGAACACCCCTCACTACCCTTCCGTTTTACCCCGTTTCCCAACCACTTTGTTTGAATTTCGAAAGAAACTGAATTTTAAAATTTTATGTGAAGGAAGGCGTTGAGATTTATTTATAGAAACACTTTTCTAGGTGTAATATTTTACCAGAGAGAGAATTAAGTGTGAAATAAATAAAGACGTTTCTTTGGGTTTTGAAGATTAAGAAAAAGAAGATGCTATCTGGCAAGCAAAAGACATATTTTGATTAACATTTCGTTTTGATTAGATTTGGGTAGATAGTAGGTACAAGACTGAATAAATTTTTTTTTCTTTAGCATTAACATTGTTTTTTAAAGGTGAGAGGAAGATATTGTCAGTGTTGCTGGATTTAAACCATGCTAGAAAATGCCGTTTTTTATTCATTAATTTATTTTTTTAGTTTAAACCTCTAGTTTAATCTACAGTAAAAATTTGAATTAGTACAAATTTCTTATTAATAATTTATCTTTATAAAATGTTGGGAATTGTAAAACAATATGTTTAAATCTTTTTCTGCATATTAAAAATAATTCCATTTTTCCCCCCAAATCTGTTTTAAATTTTATTTGGAACTGATACATAAAATAGCTGTCAATAAGAATATAAAAGTAGAAGGTTAGACTTGTATAACTAATAATGAAAAAAAAAGTTATTTCTTTATTAAAAAAAGATAAAATAAACGAATAAAATTTTTATTTTATTAAACTCATTTGCATATAATGGAAACTTTCAACTTATATTTCTCTGTTTTAAGTTTTAGTATACTGAATAGCTTAGTACTGCCTAATGTATAATATGTTTTGCAGTACATGATACAATGTAAATAAAATTATTGACATTTCCAAAAAACAAGTTTTATTACTTTAAGAAATTAAAAGTTAATCCATTTCAATTTAAACGACGTGAAAATATCTTTTAAGTCATTGTGCCATTATAGGTAGTGATTGCTTCCATGCACATGAGTTGTTTTAATATATTATTGAATTTTGCTGCAGTATTAGACGTCTGATGCGTCGTAGCATCATAACAAGTTTTATTTCTATTTTTTAGAGGACTGTAATAATTTGAATTGCTCTCAATTGTGATAAATAAGATAAAAAATTAAAAACAAACAATAATACCGTTTTTTTTTATTATTTTTTTTTAAAATAAAAGCCACTCTTCTTCATAAAAACCGGCAAACCTGTACTTTTTCAGAAAAGGCCGGGTATTTTTCAACCCTGGTTTTTATTATCTGAAATTAAGTATTAATTCAAGTAGTTGGTAGTGAGAAGCACATACGTAAAACCTTAATGCATTTTAAAAAAAGCTTGGGAAATAGGAAAAAAGTTTTTTATTTGCAATTCTTTGATAAATTTAGTCTTCTCTTTGTGTATAATCAAGCTGAAGTCCACCTGGCCTTTTTTTATTGAATGAATTTCTTTTAAATAGTAATTCGTTTTAAAATAACTGGTATGAATAACAGTAGCATATTAACAATGGAAAAAAGTACTAAGTGTTAGTCTTTGAATATTTGAGTGGAAAAAAGTTTCAAGTTCATTTGCAACAGATAGACAATGATTAATTTCGTAAAACTTGTGTTTTGGTTACAAATTAAAACTTATGGAGTGCGGACGCAAATGATGCCAACATTTTAAATGAGTGTTAGAGTTTTATGGATTTCGCTAGCTGGAAGCTTGTGAATAAGAAATAAAGATGAGGCGCAATCTTTATTTTTTATTGTCAACGTATAAACATTAGAATTTTTTAATCAAATTTTCTAAAATGTCATTTCCAACCTTCACTAAGTAATTTTCGTTAATTCATTTAAGAAAATTATTTAAATGTTGCACGAACTTAAATTTATCACACTTCTTGTAACGACTGTTTTTGTATGGCTCTTTTTATTTTTACATAAGAACACATTATCTTCAGTAGAAATAAAATCGGATTTATAGATTAGATCGCCAGACACCTTAAGCACACAGTTTCTGTGTAAGCAGTCTAATCAGATCTTAGTGCATTAAACAGCACAAATGGCTACGTGTTCCATTCGGTGAGTTCCATCATTTCCGGAACCATTAGTTGAAAAGTAAAACAAACCCCCAAGTGAAGGAACTTTTCTCTAACCTCGGATCTAACTAGCCATTACTCTTTTCTCTATGCCGCTCTACTGGCCTTAACCATTGTTCTCATCTCAACGATTCACACAGCCCTTTCGAATTTTTCCAGATAACCTTTAATTCCCTCCTTTGTCTTTAGCAAAGTTCGATCAATGGCGCCCCCTCCCCCTCCAAATGAATTATGGCTCCAGTTCAGGAAGGCACGTCAGGTTCCGAGAGAGAAAACTAGGCTGAAACTTTCAATCACGTCGAGTGATTAAAAGCTCTCTCGCAAAAGACAAGCAAGTAAAATGGCTGTTCGGACTAATGATGATAGAGCTTCTGCCCCTCACGGCCATGTCCTCGGCTATATTTATAAAGACAAACGTTGATGAGTGGGCGTAGAGAGGAGGGGGGACGAAGCACCAAGCCTCTGTCCGCAGGCGGCCTGGCAAATGACACAGTCTAGGAATCGAATCCGATTGGGGTAAATAATTTGTTTGTCGAATGGCTCAGATGGGAATGATTGGCTGAACCGTCAGGAAATGGGACTAATGGGACAAGATAATGATAAGGAAGTAAAATTTTGGGAAGATGAATCTGCGACTTGTCCAATGAACTGATCACACTCTTGGAACTTCGTTTGTCTCTGTGATCATCTCTGATAGAGTTATGTTTATATTTGTTAAATAATTGTGTTTGAAACTGAACAGAGGATGTTTGATTAAAACATACACGCTTACATTTTAAAGTCGTTCTTGACTGTGTGTTTTTGGAAGTTGCCTTTTCGTGTCATTTTTAGTTAAGCAATACATTAAGAGTTTTACAGGTATTAATTGTTTGCGATTTTAGATTGTTATGAAATTGGTTGCAGTTTCTAAATTAAATTTTATTTGTCGTGATATTCTATACTTCATTCCAAGTTATTTTTAATTTGCTGCATTTTTATAAATTTGCTTTTGTGCCTGTTCGGGTGAAATCTTTTAATCGATATTTCGACCACTTTCTGTGTTGCTAGAGGGCTAAAATTTTTTGGAACACTGTTTCTAATGATAAAACTAGTTTAAAAAAAAGAGTCATAAACTTGTTTCAGACGAGTTTCCGAATCTTAAGTTATATTTTCGTGAATTTTCACGATTCGTAATTTAGACTTTTTAATTATTTGGTGTTCTCAAATTTTAACTGAAGTTTTAGGTTAGATGATAATAAAGATATCAATTGTTTACTGTCTGGTATAACTAAAATTTAAATCGCCAAATAGACTTTACCGTTAATCGAAATTTTGATCCATTTCCGGCTAATTAGAGTGCTCAAACTTCAGCTGGAGCTCTCTACTTCATGCCAGTACAAGTTATAATTGTTTTAAAAATAAGGCTTTCAAACCTTTTTCACTATTTTGAAAATGATACGATAAAAATGTTAATAGGTACGTCTTTTAATAAAAGTTAAATTAAAAAGAATTATTTTTGTCAGACTTAAAAATGAAAAACGTAGGGTTGCATCATTTTCGTAATTAAATTTCCATGACCAACGAAAATTTCTCTACATGTTTCGAAAGCGATGCCTTCTAGTTTTTCTTTTTAAGTCTGATAAAAATAAAATTATTTTCTCCTTTTAAGCGTGCTTATAAAACGTTGTTTCTAAATGTTTGTTATTATTATTTTTTTGTCTTTCTTTATTTTCAACCTCGATTTTTTAGAATTTTTCAAGTCGTGACGGCTCAGGGATAGAGCGTTCGCCTTCTAAGAAGATGAACCGGTTTCGAATCCCAGCGATTACTGGTCGATACCATTTCCGCATCCGGCTTGCACCGACCACTGTGCTGACGTAAAATATCCTCAGTGGTAGACGGATCATGCGTTAGAGTCTCCTTGCTGTCGGGCTTTTAATGGTTTTCCTCTCCATGTAACGCAAATGATGGTTAGATCCTTGGCGAAGACAACTCCACGAAGACAACTTTCTCCCAATACTTGATCCAGGAGTTCCCTTTTCTTCTGGGTTGGGTTCAAAATTATAAGGCTACGGAGTCGAACGTAAGTAGTCGTAAACTAAAAAATTAGGTCGGCTGTTGAACGACGGTTATAAAATATAAAATATTTTTAATAAGTATACTAAATAGGCTTTTTATTCAAAGTTATATAAAAACATAAGCTCAGTTCATTTTTGATCCTATGTTTATATTTATTATTTCTTTAAAGCCGTTTAGATTAACTTTTTCCGCTTCATTTTATTTTTTGTTTTTTATTTTGTGCTTCATTTGATCACAGTCAGTGAAGCTTATTCACGAAGTAGATGTTAAGTAATGACTTTCACTTCTGTGTCTTTGTAATGTTAAATATAATAAGGAGATTTTATGTGTTCGTAATGATTATGTCTGCATATAGAATTTATTAGTAAACTCTATTGTGATTTTTCTTACACACTCATCCTGTGTCACTTATGTGAGCTGACGCTCTATCTTCGAATCTTTATCGACATTCACATGAAAAGTTTTTGAATCACCTATTAAATTTATTATCACAAATTTATCAGAAATTTGCTTAAATTTTTTTTTAATTTTTGAGATACTATTATAAATATTTTTAAACTTAAGAAGTGTTAAAGAATTTTAATTGCAGAGGAAGTGAAAATGGTATTAATAAATCTTAATATATTTTAACGAAATAAGTAAAATTTAAAATCAAAACAATAAGTTGAGTTTTCTTCAGAATTTAAGGGATTATCATTTCATACTTTTTGTTCCCTCATTTATTCAGAATGCAAAATTCATGTGAAAAAAATGAATAATGAGTTTTTTTTTACAAATGAACTGTGTTGTGCAACAATTCTTTATTTCATTGATTGGATTTTCTCTTTCGGGTCACTTTAATGTAGAGCGTGTGAAAGTAAATTGTAATTACATGTATTTTTGGAAAACGTGACTTTAAAAACTTAGGTTGTTGGCCTGCAGTTTTCATAAAGCTTTTTGGGTGGGGAAATTCTATACTGTTTTTTTTTCCCTCTAATTTTATTTAGCTTTATTTTTTTGTAAATGAACAAGTTGTCAGTTGTTGAATCTTTCAATTGTAATCATATTATACGGTATTTTGCTGTATTTATAATTAGATTCATGAAATTCGCTCTTTATTTGATTTTGGACTTAGGGTTACCAACAGGTGGGGATAATTTTTGCTATCCATCCGCATTAGTTTTTTTAATTAAAAAAAATGTACCTGAAAATTTCAAGAAAAGTTGTGAAACATCTTTTTTTTAGGGGGGGGGGGGATTTTTTCTCGCTAAAAATTATTAATTTCCAGACAAAAAATAAATAAATAAGATTGATAGTTTTCTGTTCTCATCATAGATTTTTGTTTACTTTTACTTTGTTCAAGCAAATAAATTTATGAAATTTTTTTTTTCAAATAATATATGCGCTTTGTTCCCTAATCTTATCAGTTCATTAATTCAAATAAATCAGTTCATCATATCAATTTAAATAAAATCGGTGGGTATTAAAGTGTATCCTTCTATCATATCATTGTCAGTGTGGAAAAACCATGTGGAAAATCATATCAGTGGAAAACCCATGTAATGCAATGATCATGGAAGATTTATTTTGCAAAATCAAATGCAATTGAATCAAATATAAAATAAAATTAAAAAATATAGATTTTATTTAATGTATGTCTCTATTTAATGTATGTTTATTTAATTTTATTTAATGTATGTTTATTTAATGTATGTATATTTTTTTTTTCTTGCTAGAAATATGTACACACTTAATATTTCGCGGTTGTTTCTATTGTTAATAACCTTAATCATAAATGAAGAGTTTAGTTGTAAAAGTGTCAAATTAATAAGTTTTGGAAAAATTGAGACTTCTCGGTGTATTATCTTTAGTCTTTTTTTGTTTACACAACAACATTTTGCAAGAGGAAGAATGTCCCAAGTGCATTTTGCAACAAACATACGACGAATAACCTTAAAGAGAAATTGATAAGTGAGAATGCGAACACTGTGCGGTCAAGAAAGGTACAGTCTATTTCCCGTTGCCAGCGTATTATGTTTAATGCTAATTTACTAGTAGTAAAAATAATGTCACTTAAAACTTTCCTCTCATTAATTATTCTGAGATTTTTAAGTTTTTTTTGTTTATTCATTAAGTTATTTTCACCGTTTTCTTTTTACAGAGGAAATTAAAGCATCTTTTAGAGTGTGTTTCAAAAATAGAAAGAAAGTTGACTTGTCAAAAATTCGCTTACATTTCTTGGCAGTTGCTCTAAGAATGTCCAAGTTTTTTTTTCTTCTTCTTCTGGCAAATTGGAACTCTGCTTTTCGCTCTTGAACTTGTTAATGTTTCTTCCTTGTGACTAGATTCACAATATAGAGTTGTTGTTAATTAAAGCGCGAAAGAGAAAACAAATGCAATGATTGAGCACCTGGCAAGCTTATGATTATGTTCTATTATTTCTAAAATATGGAGCCGGTTTATAAGTATAAAATTAGTGCGCATTCCTCTTTATTCCAGAAACTAATTACGAAATCGTCAGAAATATTTTGTAAGAAGTTATCCGCGTGAAAAATTACTACGAATTGTGGACTTTAAGTTGCCCACTATCTTGTATGTGGGGCTCGCGTGGTGTTATTTAAGTCCATTATTGAGAATTTTTTTATTAGCAAATCACTAATGTTCAGATTAATTATTGAAGTTCATCTATTTTTAATTGAAATACAAGCATATTAAATTTTAAATATGCATACACGTAACTGTACCGCATTTACGTCAGACCATAGTAATATGTTTTAGTGTTAAAGCTTGACCTTCCTTTCAGGTATTTTTTCCTGACGTGTGCCATTTTAGGCAGAGGGGGTGCGATTGTTCTTGTTTTCCAGTGGCGCCCTCTATGGCCAAGAATTCGATTTCTGACACATCCATACGTCACACCTGTTTATAGGGCGGACCCATTCATACATCCATTCATTCATCCACAGATCATAATTTTGACCTGAATCAGAGAACGATCTTTGAGACTCGACAGATTTAACGTGCATCAGTCACAATTTACTACAGGGGGAGTCTTAGGCCGCCAGGGATCGAACCCACGACCTCTTGGACATGGGCCCAGTGCCCTATCAACCTGGCTATCCCGGCCATAATGTTTGCATAATTTTGAAGAATGTATTTTTAGATGGCAAAATACAAAATTTGAGCAAAATCGTTCAAATAGTTCCTGAGAAATTGAATTTTAAAAAAAATATGACTTTTTCAAAATTTGATTTCTCAGAAACTATTCGACCGATTTCGCTCCGATTGTAAAATGATGTAAAAACTTGTATACCTTACAATTCAAAATTTTACGCCTATTATTGAATAAAATAATAAATATACTAAAAGTTATATTTTGCTTGGAATACCCTTGAATAAACGAATTTTATAATTGTATGCAAATTTTTTTTAAATCGCTTAAAAATTCCTCGAGATATGGTGAAATATGTAAAAATTAAATTAAAGTAAGGGGTTTAAACTTAGGACAGCTGACCAAACTAGTTGGACCATATTTCCCAGATTGACTCTATATTTTCGGGATCAGAAATTTCGAATCTATCGAAAAAAAGGTATGTTTATTCAAAGAAAGCACGTTTTTGTGTCTGATTTCGTTATATAAAATATCGTCTGTTCTTATTAATTAGCATATTTCAGGTCACCCCTTTGAATCTATAAAATTGAGTCCTAGAACGTGATGAACCAATTATTAGTTGAAAAGTTATTAAAGGTTGCCTTTTTTTTTTATTTTGCGCACTGTACGTATATTTAAATCGCAATATTTTAATAGTGTTGAAAATTTCGAAGTTACTAAACAGTATCCTACGTGAAACATTTTAGTTTGATTTGAAAACATTTCAAAATTCATAAATTTAGTCTACATTACCTACGTGTCTACAGTTATTTCCAATTTGTATATTTTTGAAGCGAATGAAGTGTTTAATCAAGTAATATCTTACCGCTTTTGTTTCATGGATTATTTATTAAACATAGCCATAATACTTTACTACAAAATATTAGCAATTTTAATTTTCATCCGCAACGCTTAATCGATATATGTTTCAAGATTGTCAAGGTATAAATATCATAGCATCTGTATACAGCGAAATATTTTCGTATACTACTACACGTGTTAGTATTTTATAATTTTTTCCCTTTCCAATTACACATTTATTTGCATGAAAAAAATGTTTGATTTTCTTTTTCATAACAGTGCTTATTTCATTAAGAACATAAATTTCCTAAAGATTCACCGAATATTTTACCAGAATCCCTCCTTTGTTAACTTTTAAGCCCTTGAGTTTTCGCGAAACAGTATTTTTTTTTACGTCTATTTTATTATTCTTCGTAGAGTCATACCTTTTCTTTTACGGGAAATGTCGTAAAGAAATGCGTAACTTTTTCACAGTATGCATTTTTTTACGATTGTTAAGGAAGCGTTTTTGAAAAGTGTTAGCGATATTTTTATTGTTTCATTCTTACACTTTAAGTCTTTTCATAAACTTACATTGCACAGTTCTATATAATAAAGTAAAGAATGATGTTAATTGTTTTAGATAAATCTTTGAGGTATAAAAAAATAGTGTTAAATTTTTGAATAATGAATTATTTAGAAATTTTCGTAGTTTTTATTTTTATTTTTTATGATTTTTTTTAATGTAACTCACAATATTATTTTTAGTTTAACACAACGCTATTAGAATATCGGAGTGTACACGATATTATGATATAATATGTATAACATCGTATATGCTGTGATTGTAATAATGCGTGGGAAGTTTTATATTTGATTTTTTGTTATAACCGGCGTTAAACGGCCGAACCAATTCTGGGTTTGCGACGATTAACGTTCAATTCAGTAGCATTTTTATTTTGAACCTGACACAGAAGACAATGAACTCCTGGATCAAGCATTGTGACTATCTGGCCTTCGTGGAGGACTTTTTGATGGAACTAACCCGAATTTGAGATACCCAATGAACAAAACCACTGAAACCTGCGACGGTCAGCCCGACAGCAAGGGCATTCTAATCCATGATCTAACCAATGAAGATCTTTTACCTCAGCACGGGATAAAAATTCGTATCAACCATATACCGCTTGAATTCGAACCTCATTGGGAGGCGAACGTTTTTTTACCTGAGCCCGACTCAGTGGTAAGGTGAACTATATCATGCATAGTAAACTTGATTAGATACTGGTTTAGTAACTTGATCATTGATTAGATACACTGGTTCAGTGTAAAGCCCTGTTGCAATTATTCTGGTCCGGAATATTATCGTTAAATGTTACACTGATTTTTAGGGATGTTGTGACTGCGAAACTACCCTTCAAGGATCTTACTGTTTTCTACTTTTTATCAATTATTTCCTTATTAATATTATTGAAAAGTTTATGCATTTATTTA
This sequence comes from Parasteatoda lunata, assembly GCA_949128135.1. Taxonomy (NCBI): domain Eukaryota; kingdom Metazoa; phylum Arthropoda; class Arachnida; order Araneae; family Theridiidae; genus Parasteatoda; species Parasteatoda lunata. The sequence goes on along the minus strand of OX421973.1, from coordinate 53,101,002 downwards.
AATCCGTTTATTCTTAAATTTGATATGGATAGAAGGTTCTAATTATGAGTGACACAGTGTATTGATGCCTTTTCTGCTACTATATACAGCAAGTTGTCAAGTTGAATTTTATTTCTTTGACATTTGAAACTACTCTCATAGGGTTTGACTCTTCCGGCTGCTCCAGTGATCATTTACTCTGTTCCCATTTTTTCTCCTGCTCTAGAACTTACATATTTTTTTTATCTGGGTAGCACGGTAACTGTTAAACATCTTATGAGTGCTGCAATGGCTCAGACGATGGAGCGTTCGCGTTCCAATGAGGTGAACCGGGGTTCGATCTCGGCGATGGCTGGTCGAAACGAATTCAGCATCCGCCTTTCACCGACCACAGTGCTGACGTGAAATATCCTTAGTGGTAGACGGATCATGGGTTAGAGTCCCCTTGCCGTCAGGCTAACCGTGGGAGGTTCCCGTGGTCTTCCTTTCCATGTAACGCAAATGCGGGTTAGTTCCACGAAAAAGTCCTCCACGAAGGCAAATTTCTCCCAATACTTGATCCAGGAGTTCCCTTCTCTTCTGGATTGTGTTCAAAATTACAAGGCTATGGAGTTGAACATTAGTAGTCGTAAACCCACAAATTGGGTCGGCTGCTCAACGACGGTTATAATATAAAATAATATAAAATAAAACATCTTATGAAGGTTATAGTAAGTTTGAACGCTAATATGGATACTGATTGTTAATATGATATTGTCCCAACTGTTTGAAACTTTCCTCCTTCCATAATAACATTTACTAGTTTATTCTGTGCGTTTTTATACTGCTTTAGACTGCAAGGTATCAAGCGACTTAATCAATGCCTATTGCAGAAATGAGTTTTGGTGAATCAATGCTTGCATAATTTGCCATACCACAGTCTCACCAAAGTTCTTCGATATTTTGATTTCCATGTTAGCTAGTGTATGGGGCTTTTTTTTTTCGAAGATAAACAATGAATGTATGCATCCATCATGGTGCATACATTCATTGCTGTCTGTAAGCCACGAAAAGGATGCCACATTGTTCCATAGTTGTACTAGGTTCTCAAAGACAACTTTCTTACAAGTTAATTACAGCCTATTTAGCACATAAATCTTATACCGGAATATTATTATCCTGCAATATTTGTTTATATTTCTTGTATTGATGTTCCAAAAATATTGCTTACTCTCATCGTTATAAAAATATGAACCGTTTTTGGGGAAAAACGCCACGATTTAAAAAAAAAAATAATAGTGGTGACTTAAATTAATTATCTTTACAATTGATTATTTTATTTTAAATTAGTTAATGATAATAGTACTTCAATGCAGAGTGACTAGAAAACAGAATTTTCATTAAAATGCCCAATGTCTCCATTTTGATGTATGTATTTCGTTTCCCCAAATATTTTTAAATAAAGTTTTTTAAAGTATGTTAAACTAAATTTCGTCATCACTAAATCATCATCATCGGTCGCTGACTTATTAGGTTTGAGGAAAAAGTGGCTACTAAGTCTACCATCACATACCATCAACTACTAACTGAAAATTTAATTTTTTTAGGTCTATGTGATGTTATCTAATGTTGCAATTTATTCCGTAAACTTGTAAAGTACCTATAATGAAATAATAATACAGGACAGTTTAAAGTAAAATAGACATCTTTGGGAAATGTGCAGCGTTTTACCTTTTTGCTCCAAGCTCTTCATATTTAATGTTATTCTTTGTTGCTTTCTGTAGATACTACCAAACTGATAATTCTTAAATGCGTTTTTACTACAATTTATCTTACATTAGTTTGTTTCATCTTTCATTAATTTGTATCTGTTAATTGCTAAAAAAATTTGAATGCTTTCAAATTCTTTTACTGTATTTAAAACATTTTATCCGCCTTCAAAAAAAAAAAAAGTTTTTGAAAGTTGTGGATTTAGTTTTGCAGTCTGTCAAACAAGAAAATATTTATTGTTTTTTTTTTAATTGTAAGATTATTTGACAAAACACTGTTTTTTCTTTCTTTTTTAAGAAACGTTATTTACTCTGGTAAAGGAATTTCAACAATATTTCTTTTATTGTGCCTTTTCCAAATAGCTTTGTGTCAAAAACTCTCAAAACATAGAGAACTCTTTCTATCCTATTTTACGCATTTCTTTCTCTGAAAAAGTATTTGTTTAGAACCACACATAACTTAAAAATCTTCTTTTACTCTTTCTTTTCTGTACTGAATTCCCTTTTTTTTGTGCGTGTTTTATTCTTTTATCTTGGCGTTATTTTTATGTGTAGATTCCTGCGTTCCAAAGTCGATTTCCTCCTCTTCAATATCATTGATCTATATTTTTATTTTTTTATTCTCCGATAAAAATTTTTTTTCTTTTTTTAAAATCATCCTCAAATTCTTGGAAGCAAAGGTAGAGGGGCAAACGGGTGTAGTAAAAGTTAAACTCTTTTCTGTTCAGCCCCCATGCCTTCGGAAATTGCTTTCTTTCTCCCCGTTCTTAAATCTTGTCGTCTATCCAAGAGTGCAAAAATGGTTGTATTGTGGTTTTTGTAGATCTTCTATAGTATGGGACTAGGTTTCAAAGAGGGAGACTGAAATAGGTGTTGGATCAGCTATTTAAGAAATTTACGGTAGGTTAAACTTTTTTTGAAGAATGAAAATCGATGAAATTGGTTTCTGTAGGGCACAATCGAAAAGTATTGATATTTTGATGAAAACGTCACCCTTTTTTGCACTTATCTTTCATTGTTCTTAATCTTTGTGTGATTGCTGTTTTTTTTTTAATATTTATATTATGTGCAGATTATTAGCAAATAGAATGTATGACTGATTTGCTATTTATATTTTTAGAATATTAATTGACAAATTTCTCAAATTTAATTCTTTTATGCTATTGAAAAAAAAAGATTTCCACTTATAAATTCAGCTTGCTTTATTTCTATTTGACCCTGAAATATTAGACCATATCTTATAATTATTAAGCAAGAAAATGCAACGTTAAAAAAAGTTGTCTAAACGTTTAAAAATCAAATCTAGAATTACATTAATACTTCAATACTTGGAGCATTATTAGTGTTACCAGTGGCTTGCAAGGAAGAAGGGGGGAAGCGCTCCCAGGAATTCTATAAAGTAGAGGAGTCCCAGCAATGGCTAGTCGATACGAATTCCGCATCCGGCTTGCACCGACCAAAGTTCTGACATAAAATATCCTCAGTGGTAGACGGATTATGGGGTAAAGTCCTCTTGCCTTCAGGTTAATCGTGGGAGTATATCGTGGTTTTCCTCTTTATGTAACGCAAATGGGGGTTAGTTATAGGTAAAAGTCGCGAAGGCTAGCTTGTCCCAACGCTTGATCCAGGAGTTCCCTTTTTTACTTTATTTTATAACCGTCGTTGAACAGCCGACCCAATTTCATGGGTTTACGACTACTAATGTTCAACTCCGTAGCCTTGTAATTTGGAACCAATCCAGAAGACAAGGAAACTCCTAGATCAGTACCCCCAGAGGTATTGATTTGTTATGGGAACATGGAGGACTTTGAGACTCGACAGATTTAACGTGCATCAGTCACCATTTACTACAGGGGGAGTCTTCGGTCGGCAGGGATCGAACCCACGACCTCTTGGACATGGGCCCAGCGTTCTACCGACCAGGCTATCCCGCCCCCCCCAGGAGTTCCCTTGTCTTCTGGGTTGGGTTGAGAATTTCAAGGTTATGAAGTTGATCATTGGTAGTCGTAAATTCAGAATTGGTTTGGCTGTGCAACGCCGCTTATAAAATAAAATAAAATAAATTCAATGAGAATTAATATCTTTTTGATAAGATTTATTTTTCTTGTTTAATTAAAAGTGATGAACCTTCTGGTTAGTCAAGTAAGGATTTAGTAAATATTGGTTCGTAATGTGATTTGATGGATCGATTTTCGCTATGTTGAAGGCTTCAATTGAATCTATTTCCTCATCCCAAAAAGATGCAGTATTAAAAAGCAGCGTAGGGACTCGTAACATCACTTAGTAACTTTGTAACTCATCACTTAGTCATCATCGTCAACTTAGTAACTCATAACATCATGTTCCATTAACATTTTATTGGCTTATAATACTGTTACTATACTTGTAATGGTTTAAAATTTAACATTTATGGTTTTAAACAATTGTTTTTGGTTACTTATTGTCTACTTATTTAATCATGAACACTTAATATTGTTGAGGATGGTACGATTTAGGGAGCAGGTGGTACGAATTTGGCAACTAGTTTTCTAAATCTACTTGCAGACCTTGTGAAAAGAGTTAATTTCCTGTACTTTCTGCATAAATATTATTACCCCAAAAAAATAGTATAAGTCGCTGAATGACTGTATTTTATTATTAAAATATTTCAAATATTGTGATTTGTGATTGATTGTGGCGCTATTGAAGCAACATGATTAATCCCTTACTATAAATGTGAGTTTTTTCTCAGTGGTCTCTGTAAAAATTTTTTCTCAATTAAAATTGAATAAAAAAAAAGAAAGAATTTATACCAATCGCATTTTTCTGTGTAAATTTAGAATCACTGTGCTTTTACTAGCTTTAATTATGTCAAAATTTTTTACATTAAATTTTTCATAAGTTTTTTTTTATTAATGCCTAAATTTGTTAAGTGTTTGTTGGCATTAAATAAAAATTAAGTGCTTGACTTCAAAATAATAATAAAAGCTTTGACAAGCCCTATTGAAAATATTAAAAAATAATTAAACTAACAAAACAATTTACTACAGAACATGTTTTTTCATATTATTTGTTTTAAATATTAAATATCCAATAATCCATAAAACCTTGGGAATTTCTTACAGTTTTTTGCTTAATTTCCTGTCAAAATACCGCAGCAATATTTCTTAATTTGGTACTTAAATATTCAAAACCCAATTTCATTTTTAAAAAGAGATAATGAATAAACTTATATTTTTCTTTCAAATCTTCCAACTTCTCCCGCTTCCATCTGTTCCAGCTTTGTATTGGAAACTAACCAGATCAGTCCGTTCGAGGTCGCTTCCCATTTATTGCTTCTAATCTAAATTTAATGCAAAAATCAATATTTTGGACGAGGTTAAAAATAATAATAAAATAAAAGCCCCTTCCATCTCGTCGACTTTTTTTATTTATTTATTTAATCTTCTTCATTTTTTGATATCATCAGAGCGTATTTCAGAATCTCGAATTTCTTTTTCCTTCCTAAAATCTTTATTTACTTTGAAAAGAATTTTTTTTCTTTTTTAAAAAAAAGTTTAAATTTTCTTTTTTTTATCTTTACTGTAAATTGTATAGATAGGCCCATTTCTTGCTGGGAAAAACTTAATAATGATCTGGAGATATTTTTCTGCTTTCTGTAACCTCCAATGAATATATATCTTCCTCTTTTATTTCTATGATTAATATTCCATTGAAATTGAAACCAGTGAAATATCGCTGACATTAGTGATGCGTTTTATCCCTTTTTCCATTAGTATAGAAGTATCCATTTCTTTCAATTTAGCTTGCATTCTTTTCAAAAGATCTGGTTTTGCCATGCATTTTAAACAGAATTTATTTACTATGTTTAGGAATTCCTAGGATGTTTAATTTTAAAATTTAGAATTATATATATATATATATATATATATATATATATATATATATATATATATATATATATATATAGAAGCAAGTTACTTAGTACCCAATCTAAAAATGTTTCCTTATCCGTAAGAAGTTGCCAGTTTATTTCATATGCAATTTTAGGGGATCTTTATGTTCTAGGAATAATAATTATTAAGAAGCTTATTACTTACCGATTTCTAATATAATCTTGATATCAAAAAGAGCAAATAAAGCTGTTGTCTAAACTTTTTGGCAACACTGCGCTAGAAGGACAAGCTGAGTATGAATGATACAGAATCGTTAAAATTCGAAAATCAATATCAACATGCTCTGCAGTTTGTCAGGCAAAATCAACAAAATCCGAGAAATCTACAAAAAATGGTCGAAATCATTTTAAACTTAAAATAAGTACAATGGTACCTGCAATCGACGCCAGGTAAATCGTGGCATTTGTCGATTCAGAAACTAATCAGGTTCGACACACACGCGTGGCTTCGTCTTCGAGTATCCAATTAAATCTGATTTAAATCACATGGTTAGTCATAATCACTTCATTTCTTCTCGAGTTGGAAGTACCCGATTGCAAAAATTAAATTTAAAAAAAAAAAAAAAGATCTCGACAAAATATTTTTTTTCTTCTTATGACAATTAAGTTTTAATTCCAACATTTGATCAGAAAAAAAAGTTTTATTTTTCTAAACGTTTCATAAAATGATACTTTTTGTTATTTTTACTGTTCATTTCTTGGATCGATGTACCGTATAAATGTTATTTGATTTTAAGTTAACTTTGCATTCAGTTTTTTTTTCTTTATGATTAAAATAAACATTTGAGAATTCAATTTTTACGAAAGTTTGAAAAACATGGGTCGTCTATTAGTACACGTAGTAGATGCTCAAAAAATATTTGGTAGAATTTTAAAGGGGCCTAAGAGGTTTTTATAAGAAGTGCGCCCAGAAATGATACAGAGATGCCAACTTGCTCCGGACAGCAAATATATATTTTAAAGTGGCAGTTTATCAATTGTGATTCTTGGTTTAATAAATTCAATTTAGTAGATTTTTATCCACCACTATTTCTAAATAATTCTTAGGCTTATATAATTCACCACTTTATAGTACTTATGTCATGCTCTGCCTTTTAAAAAGCAAGCAAAAATAGTCAAATATTTGCAAAATTTATTTTGTAGTTATTTACCGTTTTTTTAAAAATTATTTTGGTGTGTCCTGAGCTGTTGGTATCTTTGATGATGCATTTCTGGTGGAGATTATGAGAGTGGATCTCATCTAGGATTAAAGGCGTCATTTCTCTCAATTCAATTAAGAACATCATTCATCAATTTTCAAACTTAGAGCTATCTTTTTATCCGAGAGTCTCCGAGAATCCGATGAAATTGTGTCGATTGTAAGTTTGCCAGCCTATAGGTGGCAAGCTACAGGTATTTTGAAGGCACAAAAGAAGTACATACTAAATTACTTTTTTCACTGATGACATTTAAAAATGCTCGCGAATTCTGAAAAAAGCACGTTTTTGAGTAATATTATGACAGGATGTTAGGCTGATTATAGTAATCTCTCCACTATGGAAGTAAAAGTTGTGGAAGAAATCTTTATAAAATTAAAAAACATCCTCATCATAGTTGGCCAGACAGCCCAATGTGTGCCAATGCCTTCCTCTGAAGATTTCTCCATAACGACTTTCGATTTATTTTTGATCTCCAATTCTTTTCACTAATTGCAAGAAAATCAGACTCAAAAGAATCAGCCCATCACAACTTCCCTTTTTTCTTGTTCCAGTTGGTCTACGTAATAAATCGTAATTTTCAGATCGGCACACTAATAAAAAAAAGTTCAACATCTCTGGTCTAAGGTCTAATCCTCAGCCGTTGTACACTATAAATTTTATATTTGATTTTTAAAATAAGAATATAAGATAAGAGTGCTCTTATTTATATTTTATTCCACTTTCCTTATATTTATATGTTGCCATGCATTTATATAACTTCCTCTAAATAATTAGCTTGAACTTTTTCTAAAACTATGAACATACGCGCTGTCATTGCTGTTAACAGTTGACGGTTACAAAAATATACATGTTTTGCACTAATATTTTTATTCATTTTTTTTTTATTCCTGTTTTATTTGAGTTAGTCTTGAGCAAAATCTGTTGATATATTGAATTGGCTGTTATTATTTTTATGCAGATTTAAAAAAGATCTTATATATTCCATTCAAATATGTGGAAACTAGAAAGGCTTGCTACGCTTCTGCTAGGCAAAGTCAACGAACGAGGCATTGAAAGCAGTATGAATATTTTATGAAGCATTTCCTTAGCTTTCTTATTTCATGCTTGAATATTTAAGCAGCGACAGGTACGCTTTCGTTTTCTGAAACCTTTCTGAATTATGAAGTAGACGCGAAGATTTTTGTGGATATGATGCATAGAGCCGCCCGCATGTTTTCGTTTTGGATAGCCAAGCCTGGTCCAGGCTTTAATCCCCAGTGAGTTTCCCTGCTTCGATAAAACTTAGCAAAGATAATTCTTAAAAGTTTTAAAGAGGGTGGAAATGAGATTGAATATTTTCTCTGTAATCAACAGAAGGTAACTTGTGCTGAACGTTTTCAAAAACTTTGGCTATTTTTCTGAAAATGAGAAAAGTTTGGTTTGAATGTTTTACCCCAGCGGTACGTTAATATTCGATAAGAATGTATTTTGTTGTTAGTTAGTTTCAGGACTATAATATCACAAGACGGTTTCTGACTGGGTTACGTGATCGAAAATTCGAGCATTAAATGCGAGTACAATTAAAATTATAAACAGAATACATTCAGAGTAAATAAAATAAAAAAGGCAGATCGTAGACTCTTTGGCTTTCGAATTTAAATTGCAGAAGTACGAGTACGCCTACGGGTTTGGTGTTAAAAAATTGTTGGTTAGTAAAGGCTAACCACCGATTTTTTGCAGATCTTGTTTCTAAATTCATAATAGTCTCTGTGAGGTCTTAAATTTTTTTTTTGGAGTCAAGACTCCGATTAATTTATATTTTAAGAAAAGCTGTCTTGGATCTTATGTATATTTTTTAGACAACTAATAATAATTATGTGAACAAAAATATTGCTAGTATGAATATTCCGGAAATTATTTATAAGTTAAAGCACATCCTAAAATTAATTTGCTCCTTTTAATATTTTTTTATTATCTATAAAACTTATAATTATTAGTAAAAAGAGCAAAATAAAGTTAACGATATACTTCAATATTTAATAGATCTTGTCAGTGAACTACAGTTAAATATATTTTGGTTATAAAATTTCTATCAATTAAAAAAATAAATAAAATAAAATAATTAATCTAAATGTCTTCAAATCCTGAGCTCTAGGTCACCGTAGCAACAAAAAATTATAGTTGGTGCCAAATGTTTTAATAAAATGTAACATAAAAACAGAAAACTGTTACATTAGCTTTCATTCCATTATATGCTGGTTCCTAAAATTAGGTACTGACTCTTAGAAATTTTGTATAAAACCTATATAATTATTTATATGTATTTATTTATTGCAAATAAAATGCAATTATTTTGGTATTAAAATAAGCATGTGTTTCCCCCCCCCCAAATAATATACAATTAAGAACTTTAATAATTTATCTGTTGTTTCATAAATTCCAAAAACAATAAGGAAGATGCAATGTTAATTAAAAAAATAATGCAAATCAATTTAATGTATCATTTGTAATAGTTTTCCAGCTCATGAATATTCACTAAAGAATTTTTGTGTATTAAGATACTTATGGAAGAATACAAAAGAGTGTATGTATGAGATTTTGATCAAGGTTAGAAAACTATGTCTACTAATATTGGATTTTGGTATCTAGCTTTTTTCCTTTAATGGTTTTGTGCTATTTCAATATTTTGTACAAATATATTTGTTAAAATTTATTTCTTCAATTGTTATGTTTTAGTATGAAATGCAATTTCAATCGAAATTGTATTTAAAAAATAAAAATTTGTGATTTAAAATTGATATTTATTTTGTAACATTTTAATACTTTACTAAAAATTTAATAGGGACATTTTTTTTTCTAAGACGGTGAAAAATTTAATAGATTACAGAGTCATCCATTTCTACTACCGACTTTACAGATCTGAACTTAATTACTTCAATCTGTTATATGAAACCAGAGTATAATCGCTAGTGACTTAGACCAGCTGTTTCTATATGGTGTTCCGCAAATTCGACTAATATCATTAATTTTCAGCTTCTGTATATAAACCAAAAGTTCCGAGACTCTAAATTCAGTTGTTGGACATAAAACCTAATTTAAGATTATCAATGATAAAACGTTGGAAAAGTTTCATACTTCTCAATAAATATTTTCAAAAGTGAGAATTTTATTAGTGGTTAATACGTTTACAATTGTTTTAAATATTTTATTTATAAAATTGGGATTCGAAAGAAAGTTGATCATATAGGGTTCCGTAGTTGGAAAAAAAAGGGATCTGTTGATTTTTTTTTTCTACTACTGGCACTGAAGATTCGTTATTCACCTTGGAAGATGCAGGAAGTGTTGCTCATTTAACGTTACCCGGTGGGCACCTGTGAACCTACGGAGGCAAGCAACATTACCCCACACTGCTACAGTTACCCGTTTATAGGGTGGGCCACATTCTCACATCACACAACAGAGAACAACACACAGAGAAACATCCATGCCCTGAGCGGGATTCGAATCCCACAACCATTGGCTTCACTGTCAGGCACGCTGACCGTTCGGACACCTCGCTGGCTGGATCTGTTGATTTCGATTGATATTTTTATATATTTTTTAGAAACAATTTTTTTTCAACAAAATGACTTAAATTCTTGCTTTTATTTCTACTTTTTCTATAATTTATACTAGGGGAAAGGTGAGTAAAGCCTCATTTCTTTTAACTGTAATTAGGGTGGTCTTAACAGTTTTTTCCCTTTTCATACTTAAATCTTTGCCCAGAAATTCCTATTTAATTTAACCCAACTCTTTTTCCATTCGGTTTTGTTAAATGTTTTGTAGTTAACTCTTTAAATTAGCCAGATTAAAATAGGGTAATCTCAAAGAGTTTAGTTGGAGAGGAATAAGGGATAATTAATTTTGTCAGTAGCTTTTCAGAGTCGCAGTTAAAAATGGACCAGTACTTTTATCCCTCCATTTATTCTCATTTTCGAAAACGCCTATCTCTTTTAGTTTCCCGTATTTTTCCCTCTTTTCTTGCCACCTTTTGAAATCTCTTTTATGAGAAATATCCCTTTTTGTGTAAAATAAAAAGACTCCAGAAAATTTTCACTCGTTAATTTTTACTCTTTACTTCGCTTAGTTTATGCCATGCGTAAGTGTTCGAACTTACTGACTTCGCAATTAAAACTTTTACCTATTAGGCGTTGATAATAGTTTCTTGATGATTATGTTTTTAACGCGCTGGAGTAAATTAAAAAGAATAAATAAAAATTTCCAGGAAAGAGGGATTAAATGTAATACTTAAATAAATAAAAAAAGTAAAGGAAGTTCGTTCGGGAACGAAATGCTAATCAGTTGCCGGATAAAATTTTCTCTTTTTTCTGATTGACTAAAAGAAGAAAGAAACCGCGTCAAACGCAGACGGAGGCAAATGACATTCCATTAAATCCGGAAGTGTAAGGAATTGGAACAAAAAAAAGTCCTGTTTGCTGGGGAAAAAAAGGAAAAAACTGATTTTATCGTGCAGAAAAGCGTGTTCGGAGGGATTTTTCTCCCGATTTCTAAGGTAATCACCATAAATTTGGTTATAATCAGATCCCGTTTCCTCAATTAAGAGCTGCTTGCTTTGTTCTTTTAAAACGAGTATCTTTAACTTCAAGACAAGGAGATGATTCTAGCGTTAGTTTTATGCTGTGATTTGCTTATTAAATCTTGTATATATCCCCCCCTCTCAACTTTTTCTATATTTTTTGAAAAAAAATTACTGCCTGCATAACAGAATAATACGAAAGAAACATCAATTAATTTTTGTTTAGTTAACTCTTTGATTGGAAATTTTGTAAATAAATATGCTTTTGAAATTTTGTTTAAAACTGTTAAAAGAAGAGAAGTAAGTTCCGAAAATTCATTGAACAATTTCTTTCTATGCTATATGTTTCTCCTCAGTGGATTTCTTTTCTTTTTATTTATTAAATGCAGATTCCACGTCTCCGAGCTTTCTTAGTGGTCTTTCATCTTTCTTTCTTCTTTTTTTTTTGTTTTTTTTTGTTTGGTTACTTGTTTTGTATCTGCGTCAGTTGTAGTTTCTAGCTTCATTTGAATTTATGTTCTTATGTTATGTTCTATGTTTAAATGTATACATATGTAAAGTTTTTTATTATTTTTTTTTAAATATTTGCTTTGGTGCAGCCTGACTGAATGACGCAGCATGACAGCTCTCAGCATTGAATTCTTCTTCCTTGGTGCAAATTGTTTCTCGTTTGATTGACATAATCAGTTTTTTTTTTTCAACAAATTTTATTTTATACATTGCTATTACAACTAGAAATAATTAAGTTAACTTACTAATATAAAAGCGTATTCGAATTAATTTGTTTTATCGATTTAAAAAATTTGGTTTTGTTGATTAACAAAAGTAGTCCCAATGTCCCCAGTATCGAAATTAAGATAGGATTTTATGGGTTTTATTTGTTCTTGTGTAGTAAAAGAACGAGACTTTTCAGGTATGAACAGGTGTAAGTGTGCACTTTTAATAATACTTAATTATTATTAATTTTTGAGCATTTCGGAAAATAAAGAATAAAAGTCTCACGAAAATGGTGTCGCTTTTCGTATGTGCAAATACGTAATATAATTTAAAAAAAAAAAAATTCTTTTTATCTTATGTCTTCCCCATTAAGGCCTTCGTTTTCTACTGTTAAATTGAATTCAAACTCTACTTGCACATTTTCTGTAAGAAATCTTGCGAGTGTTTAAATTTTACGCAAGTACGTATATATTTTACGATAGTGTTCAAATGCAGTTTCAGATGCAGATTGAATGATAGATTGTGTGGTGGAGTGGAACTGTAGTTAATTGAAGAACTTTTGAACTGTCATTAAAAACAATATTAATACCAGAATGTGTGATGTAACAGAACAAAACAAGAAAGCCACGCGTGATCAGCGTGACAACAATAACAATCGCATTTGCCACCTATTGTTTATGTGTTAATATTTCACACTATTCTTGAATTCATAATAGATTTCATTATGGTTGAACTGTCGATTGAAAATTCTCCTTTGTATCTTTTGCCGTCTCATGCCAAATGTTACTTTGATTTGATGCAGACCCAACTATTTCATCGGAAAATAAGACTGGTCTTACATTAAATTTTGTTATCAAAACCGCAATAATGCTTATAATGCTTATTGTTTCTTCTTCTAAGAGGTACTTTCATTAAAGAAGGAAATAGGAAAATTTTTTAATAATGATAAACTAGAAATATTAAATTACATCAGGTTTTTCTGGTGTTTGTCCATTATTCGTCATTGACAGTTAGAATTCGAGATGGATAGTGATTCGAATCAGTGATTCGAGTCAGTCAGTGACTCCAATCAGAGAGTTATTCTCAAATCACCCAAGTGAGCTGATTCTATCGATTTGAATAACTTTGATGATCCGTTTTGCTCAACTCTAATTGCAATAGCACAGAATTAGTTTCAGAATTTAATTAGATATTTTTCTGGCTTTTTAAAATATTCTAAATCTGCAGCAAACCTTAAAATCATTATATGAGATCTATAAACTCCCACAATAATTATACGTAAGAACTTAAAGGGTTTGAGGTAATATAGCGACGAAACACATTGTTTAAAAGTGACATTTTTATATTCACTTGTCAGTTTTTATTGTATCCAGTTTTCAGAAAACTTGTTAAGTTTCAATTACTTAAAAATTTTTAAAAAAAAACTAAAGACGGTGTCCTGAACTATTTGAAAATGTGACTTGTTATGTTAGCCCAAACATTTCAATTTATAATTTAAAATTTGATCAAAGATTTAAATGACGTATTCGTAGTCAATTCTAACGACGAAACATTTTAAATGCAAATGCATGTTTATTATCTTCAGTAACATCCTGTTTGAGTTTCCGGGAAAGTTTATATTTTTGAAGGTTGCTCATATCGCTTAAATTCATTTATTCAGCAGTCTAATGATCTAAACTCTAGTTTTAGGAAATCCGACGCTTTTACAAATGAAAGCACTTGGGTAAGAAACTTGTGAACAACCACATTGACTTGTACCTAAATGTCACTCTAAATAAATGTCTAAAGTTATTTACATTTTTGCTAACATTTGACTTGTTTTAATTTTTTTTTATTTATGTCGACACATTATCACACTATACAACAATTGTTATTTAAGCATTCAACGTCTTTTAAAAAACTGTAAGATTCTTAACCCATTAAAGTTTCTAATTATTATTATTATTTTTTTTTTGTATTGGATGTATAGGCTAAATTTGCATTTTAGATGATTTAATTTTCAGTTATTTACTAGAATCGAAATAATCTCTCTGGGAAACAAAAGCTAGTTTTTCTTGTAGAAATCCGAAGGATTATTTAATACTGTGTTACAACGCCCCTGGACTTGATTGAAAGAAGTGGCTTTTTGATATTATTGGGATGTTTCTCTTGGTCTGCTTCCTAAGATAGCACCTTAACTGAACCAGCTTGTTTACTTTGACACGCTGAGTGATTAGGCATTGTTTTCTTGTCAACACTCTTACATTTTGATTGGCCTGTAAAATCACCTGATTTCAATCCCATAGAAAATCTGTGGTACCTGTTGATCGATTTGCGTTATCAAATAGAATAGAATAATGTGGGTGCATGCGAAAGCTTATGGACTCATTTTCTAACCGAATCCATGCGGTTTTTAAGTACATAGGCGGAGTCACTCGGTATTAAATTATACTTTTCATAGTAGCTAATTCTTTGTCTGCGCTAATTTTTTCCATCATTTTGCCACAATATTGAAAACTTATTCTGTTATTGAAAAGAATACTGGAGATTCTTATCAGCGACTTTATTCATTCATCAAATGTAAGTTTCGTTTTTGTCGATGAATCTAACTTTCTTTATTCGGGATTATTTAAGGGGGTAAGGCTTGTATTAGAAGGATTTGCCTTATTAGCGTACCATCTCCCCCATGCAAATGTACAGTGCACAAAAATAAATATATAAATAAACGGACCACCTTGAATAACTTACGATCTAGTGATTGGATCTTCACGTTCTAGGACTCAATCTTAATGGCTCTAGGGGATGACCTCAAATATAGTAATTCATAAACGAGACAATATTTTAAGTGACGAAACCAGACATAAAAAGGTACTTTCTCTGAATAAACTTACCTTTTTTTTTTTTTTTTTTTTTTTTTTTGATGGATTCGGATTTCTGCCCCCCAAAATATTGGTGATAGCCGCAATCTAAGGAATATGGCCTTATAGTTTGGTCAAAATGAGCGCTCAAAGTTTGGACCCCTTAATGTTAATTTTACATTTTGCATAATTCGCTATATCTCGATAAAGTTTTTAACGAATTGATAATTTTTCGCGCACAATTATAAAATTCGTTGATCCAAAAATAATTCCATACAAAAGATAAATTTTAATAAATGCTTGTTATTTTTTATTATTTTATTTAAAAATAGTCGAAGAAATGTTGAATTGTAAGGTATGTAATTTTTTACTTCATTTTAAGGTATGTAAATTAACATAGTAGCAAAATACAAAATTTGAGAAAAATCGATTTAATAGTTCCTTTTAAACATCTGACTTTTTTGAAATTTAATTTCTCCCGCACTATTTAACCGATTTTGCTCAAATTTTGTATTTTGCTATGTAAAATCATGTTAAAATGATGCGAAAAATTCTACACCTTACTATTAAAATTTTTTTGACCATTTTTAAATAAAATAATAAATATGTACTAAAAAGTTATTTTTTTTCTGGAGTTATCTTTGAATAAACAAATTTGACAATTGTGTACACAAATATTTCAATTCGTTTAAAAATTTGTCGAGATATAGCAGCGAATAGTCAGAAAGCCGAATCCGAAAAAAAGGTATGTCATTCAGAGAAAGTACGTTTTTGTGTCTGATTTCGCAACTTAAAAATATGGTCTGCACTTATTAATTAGCATATTTATGGTCGCCCCTTCAGGTCATTAAGATTGAATTTTAGAACGTGAAGATCCAATCATTCGATCAAAAGTTATTCAGGGTGGTCTGTTTTTTTTTCTGTCTGTACGTCTGTATATATGGTCTGAAACTATTACTCAAGCAAGCGCTGGCTATAGATTCTTTAATTACGCTTGCTCAGTTACTTCAAAGCATGGGATGATTCGTGAAAATTTTAACTCTACGCATTCTTCCTGAAAAATCAGATTAAAACTTCTTTTTTGTTTTGGTCCTATTTTAGAATGTAACTTAATAATCAATATTGAAAAAATAAAGATGCAGTTGAAAAATTGACTTCCTGACTAAGATGAAAGTGCTTAAATGTTTCAGAAAATATATTCAGTTGCCGAACCCTCAACAGATTTACATTCATGCTTGTACCACTACAATGATTTTTTAAAAATCAAAAAGAGAATGCTTAGACAGGCATTCTTAGACCTTATTTTATTTATAAAAGACCTTATTTTATTTATAAAGTAAACATGAATAAGTAAAAATAAATTAATGATAACAATAATGACTAGAGCCGGGATTTTGATGACCTTAAAAATCTCAATTAATGCCCTTAAAAAGTGCAAAAAATGCCCTTTAAAAGTGCAAAAAATGCAAAAAATGCCCTTAAAATGCGAAAATTGCGCGAAAAACGCCTTATGACATGACTTAAATAAAGTAAAAATATTGAACTAAAACAATTTTTTACTCTTTAAAATTATTATGAGTCATTTCAAAAAATATAAAGCAATGCAATACTTGTTCTACGTTCATTAAAGTTTGAAAAATATGTTTTATATCCTAAAACAACAAAAAAAAAAGGAAAACATATTGACTCCAAAACATTTTCATTTTGTATAGAAACTTTAATGAATATAACAACTTCCATCTTATAATATTACTAAATATCAGAATTACATTGGATTATTAATTTTTTTTTAATATTTTGAAATGTAAACGAGCGTTTCTTGTCTGAAAGTAAATTTTTATACCTGAAGAAGCTTCTTTCAACGTCTACTGATGTTATTGGTGCGTACTTGAAAAAGACGGTCTCACTTACTGACAATTCTTCTTCAATTTGAAAAGATGTTGCTTCACCTGTTAATATCCTAGAGATTTTCTTCCTTGTTTGGAAGCCAGTGTAATAATGAAAAATGATAAAAAATAATAAAAATTGGAAAAAATTAACAAAAATTTTAAAAAATGCTTTAAAATGCAAAATATGCCCCAAAATTTAAAGAAAAATGCCCTATAAATCTAAAAAAATGCTCTAAAGGACAAAAAATGTCCAAAAATGCAAAAAATGCAAAAAAATGCAAATGTCATCAAAATCCGGGCCTTAATAATGACGAATTTAGAATTCTTTTTATTAGGCCGAGGCAAAGTTTTCTCGTTATAGAAATATATATTCCTAATTTGTTTATCCATATTTCTCAGTTAAAATTAAATTAAATATGTGAAGTAATAATATGAAAGCAAATGTATAATGATAATTTATAACAATAAAGTAATAAATAATGCAAATCTATAATATTATAGTAACTATACTATTAGGATATTAAAATAAATGTACAATATGTAAAAAATAATTAAATGTCTCATATGTCGTAGTTTTTTAAGTCTTATAAATTTTTTATAACTATATCATTAGGCATACTGAATGCGATATTTAAGAGATATTTGGTATAAAGATATTTAGATATAAAGAGATATTTGGAAGAGGGAAAAAAATGTTGGCAATTTTATTGGCAAAACTTTTTGTACTTTATAATGTGCTACTTTTCAGATAAGAATATAAGTTGACAGGTTCGTTCACGTTGATATAAAGACCGGAAGCTCCGAACAGTGTCATTAAAGTGACGTCACTTCCTTCCGTCTGAAAACCGCGGTTAAATTAGCAGGAAGCAGGGACAAAGACAATGAAGTTGTTAATATAATCGACTTCTTTTTAAGGGAGAGAGAAAAATCATTATCTGGAGGGGTGAATGCTGCACACACGAAATACGCTGTTTCTTTTCTTTTTTAATTATTTTCTTTTTGGTTTCTGTTCTTTTGTATGGAAATCGATCTTTGTGCTTTAATGATTTTTTTTAAAAATTTTATTTTTATGAGAGGCTTTTTTTTCCCCTTATTTATACGTAAAAAAATCTCCTGAACTAATTAAAAAAAATGTTCTATTTTGGGATCTTTGCGCAACTGTTTTTGTATTTTACTATTTACACATTTTTAAAAATGTTTATAATTTTTTATCATGATTTAAGAGTTAACTTAAATTGTGTTATTATGAGGATTACTTCTTATGGTGAAACAACTTTTTTATGATCTTCAAACAAAAGACTGTGAACTGAAAAAACTGAAGTCAAAAAAACTATTAAAAATGAAAATCAAACTTTTAAGTTTGCAAGTAGCGCTACTACAACTTTTTTTATTCCTCAAACTGTTTATGTTATTATTTTTTTTACTGTGTCTACAAATGTGTACTTTTTATAGTTCATATAACATTTATATTATGTTAATATTACAAATTTGATTATTTTCATTTTAATTGTGCTTCTATCAGAAGAAAGATTTTGCAAAGAGAGAATTTTTAAATTTTTTGGATTGTAATTAAAAATTTATCGGCAAGGGGGGATGTAACATAAAAAGCTTTTATTAATCTTTTTACGTTAGTTTCTTCGTTAAAAACAACTCCTTATTTATTACTAATTAACTTCAAATCGAAACACTTAATCATACTTTTAAAAAGCCACATCCTGTTTCTAAATCTATTTTTGGCTCAACTATGCATAAATTTTAATAAAGATATTTCTCCCTCTAAGCTTCGTAGGAATCGCGTGATCTATTTAATTAACCAATAGTAATTTCTAAGATTTCCCTCTTTCTCTAAACTGAAACATTTTACGGATTTACTTTGCAAGATTTTCCCTAACATATAACCGAGGAGCGTAACTTTTCGTACTCACTCCCATGACTGCTCCTGTCTTATAATTAATAAATAAATTGTGTACCCTCCTTCCTGGCCTTAGACCTGTTTTAATCCGTCCACTCGGCAACGACGTTATATATATATATATATATAGCACAATAAAAACAAAGAGGAAAACGAAGAAAACTATATTGATACAATATTAGAAAGCACTCCTTCTTGCGGATATAATCGTGTGAGCTGATTAAGAGATTATATCTTTTCTTTATTTTGTTTTCCGGATTTTATAATTTTTTTTAAAAAATTTTTTTTTTTTAGATAGCCAAAAATATATATTTTTTTAAATACTTTTGAAAAATATTTTAATTGTTTTCTTCTCTTGTCATTATTATTTTTTTCCATATTTTCTCAATAATTTTGCTTATATATATATATATATATATATATATATATATATATATATTATATATATATATATATATATATATATATATATATATATATATATATATATATATATATATATATATATATATATATATATATATATATATATATATATATATATCCTTAAACAAAATTTCGTAACAAATGATAATACCCTGAAATGATGGTCCGGGCATTAAAATGTGATGGTATTAGGAAATAAAACCTGTGAAACGAAAACTAATTTAATGCGAAGTGGTCCTAAAAATTTCGATGTTTCGATGTCATATTTTATAAATCTTGTTTAATAGTACAAAATTAAATTTGCGGAAAACCTCTTGCAACAAAATTAACATAAACTACTAAAGAAATTTGCTTGAAACTTTCTGAATTTTCAAAATAATCAAATCGGCCTTTTTTCATAAGTTATCAAATACAATTCAAAACAAAATTATGAACTAAATTTTTTTTAAATGTTTCTTGTGCATGCGTTACAAAAATATTACTTTAAATACTATAATCTTGCGCAATTTTTAACGAATTTGTTTTTAATTTTAAAATGATATTTTTATTATTAATTAAAAATTACTCTAAAAATTTTGCTTAATTTTATTGAATATTTCTGCAGTTATAGTAAAAAAACCTAGGAAAAATATAAGTTTTTTTTAAAAAAATTTATTATTTTTTATAAAAATTTCCATATTTTCATGAATATTTAAGCTAAGTTTACGAAATTTTGTGCAGTCATTTTATATGATAATCAAAACTTAATTCACATGAGCATGAGTTACAAGCTTATCGCTGTATTTTTTAGTATAGGGTGTTCGAAATCCTTTTTTTTTCGTTCCTAATTTTAATCTCGTGACGGGCATTCAAACTTCTAAAAGCTTTTAACTTTGTTGATATGTATGAGTATATATATATATATATATATATATATATATATATATATATATATATATATATATATATATACCCTTCACAAATTTGTTTATCTTCATTATTGTTTTTTTAATCGAATGGACCCTTCCCAGGGGGTGGGGGGAAAGAAAGACAAATGCAAACGAACTAAGTTTTGTCTTCGGCAGAAGCTTCTTCCTTTATTCGTCCGAAATGAATATTCTGCGTTCAGCAGTATAGGCTGATATATAGCAGCAGTATAGGTAATTTAATTTTTTTAATTATAATTTTACAGTATTGAGTATGATCTTGTTTTACAATTTAAAAACTACTTAAAAAAGTATTTTTTTTTTGCAATAACGGACCCTATTTTCACAAATTCACAAAAGCGGACCCTGGTTCAAAGAATGTAACTTAACGTTTATTTTATATTCACAAATTACGGGTAATTTTTTCACAATTTAACAAAAACGGACCTTTCACAAAATGTCTGGACAGATCCCTGATATATATATACTTTTTCCTTTTTTTTATTTCTATCTGAAGGATCACGGATACTGACTGCAGATACGGAGTCCTTTACACGTGTCATTAACTTTTTTCAAGGTTAAGTTACATTTTGTGCCGCTCGTTAAGTTTTCATAAATCAAGATTATGTGCTAACCATCGTGCTTCTAAAAACAAAAATGAAAAAACGCTACTGAAATAAGTTTTAGCATGAGTCACCCTTTTTCTTTTTAAATTCTCTTATTTTTTCTATGATTAAATACCTTTTTCAATAATTTATTCTAAGTTCAGTTGGTACGTAGGCATGATTTCATCTTTTAAAATCAGTTGCTAAGTTTGATAATGACACAAAATACTAGTAGCAAAATCAGGGTTCATATTGAGTTATTTAAGTGACATTACATTTTCAATTTATGAAGCAGAAACTGTAACAAAATCATTACTGTGTGACGAATTGCAATATAAAATGTTTATTGAAAGGGTGATTTAAATGTTTACTTATTATGAAAGTTAAAATAACACTGGTTTTTTGCTATTGTGTTACATTGATTATATTATAATAAAATTTTGCGCTAAATTTGTCACATTTGGCAAAATACAAGATTTTTAACAACAAGAAGTGGTTATTTCGAAAAAATGATAAATAACTGCCAAAAAATCTATTGGATAGTACTACTATAACAATTTGTATTAGTGATTGATTCGTTTTGCAAATTGTTCCTATCTCAGAAGTGGTAATTCAAATTCGAAATTCGTGAGCAGTCGTTTTAAAAATCGCAAGGAAATGGCAAAAAAGATAAATTATTGTCAAAAAATTTATCGAAAATAAAGAAGATTTGCGACACAATTATTGCAAGCTGAGCGTGTAAAGAAAAAATGACTACTCGAATATGAAATTCTCGTATCATATTAAAATACTGAAATTAGAAAGCAATGTAGTAATGGTGGGGAAAACAATAACTACCAAAAAACGATCGGCGCCATTCCTGTAGGCTAAGAACATAAAAGGTTACTAGCAATTTTCGCTACTGTGTTTTTGTCTAACTAGCTTTCGAATTTTTTTTTTTCAATTAGCAATTCGCTGCTTGCTAGTTGACGAAATCACGCTTTCATCAGTTTTACCTTGAACTCGCGATCTGGATACTGAATTAATTGCAACAAGGATAATTAGAGAAATCCAGATGTTTTCAATTATGTGCTTCCAAAGAGAATATGAATGAATGCCCCTGTCTATTAACATTGTTCAGCATCAATTGTCACCTTCCTACAATCCTCACACGTTATACCACCTTCCGTTCTGCCTCTGATCACGTGATCCAGGCACTGTATCTGCATCCTATCAGGAATTCCAGCCGAGAGTCTATGGCGAAAGGGATTGTCCAGGACGTCAAAAGGAGGTTCTCTAATCTCGTCAACGAGGATCTCTTCCGTGCTGCATTCTGAACGCCCTAATCTATCCATCTTCTCCCTTTTCATTCCGCATTCGGAAGATGAGAACTCCTGTTATGCAGATGAGGAGGGAACTACCTCTCCCTCCCGTTTGGGTAGTGGCCCTCCCGGTGCGTGTAGCTTTCTTCCATCCTGATTACACTCGTTTCCATGCATTTAGTTTTAAATTCGATCAGCTTGAGTTTTATTTATATGTTTTTCTTTGCTGGTTGATAAGTTATTCTAAAGAATATTCAACGTTTAATGTTTGCCGCATCGACTAAGCAAGAAATATTTACAAATTTCCATTCCCCTCCTAGCTATTTATTTTTAAGTGGTATTGGAATGTTTTATATTTGCTGCGTTAAGTTCGTCTTTAAAGTATTTGCTCTGCAACGAAGTTTTTCTTTTGATGCAAGAATATAAAGTTTTTTTTTTTCTTTTTAAAACATATTTGGATTTTTAAAGTATTTCAGCTTTTCAGGAATTTTATTTATTTATTTATTTTTGTTGCTTTATTGATAGAAAAAAAAGTTTTTATGTATTTTGAATCAAACGTAACATTTTATTTTGAAAGAGCAAAAGATTCGCTGAGAGTAATAGGAAAAAAAAAATTCGTTTTAAAAATTTTTAAAACGAATCTTGCGTTTTTAATTTCTGCAAGTTTTTTATTTTTTTATTTTTTTAACCTATTTACTTTATGAACAAAATTAAACTTATAGATAGTTATTTCATAGTTTGGGCGAAACATAAATAATAACAGTAGTTAATTGTTTTTTAATGATGATCACTTATTATAATTATAATTATAAAAGTTGTATTTATGTTAGGTTATAATTATTTATAATATGGATGTATGGTTGTAATTATATAAAGTAAGGATGTATAGTTGTAATTATGTATGGTTGTATTTATGTATGGTAAGGGATGTATGGTTTTAATTATTTATGAGATGGATGTATGGTTGTAATTATAAAAAGCGCTCTGGTAGCGCAATTAAGGTGTCGCTCACACCGCTAGTAGAGAGCTGAGGGTCGTGAGTTCGATCTTGACCTTCTATATTCGCAGCAAGATGCTCGTTAAATCTGTTGTGGCTGAAAACCCTCTCGCTAGTTATGGTGTGTTACAAATTTCTGCCTGACCAGAAGAGGGCGTTGTAATCACTCACTCACTATAATTCTGTAATCTTATGTGGCAGGCAATGGATTGGATTGGATGGCTCATTGGAGAGCCCCATTTCGTATCATATATATTTTATTGTTTTTATTATTAAATTGTTGTTTGTTATTAAATATGGTTTTTTTATTAATGCACCCATTCACCACTGAATCACTCTGCAACATGGTGTAGAATTTTGGAGAAAAGGATACGAGCGCAGGCCTGTAAATATCATCTGACCAGGGTCAAAATTACGTGGCACTCCTATCACGGCCGTTAAAAGATACGATTCTTGGAAAACGGGGCTAGGTGTTTGGCCATGGTTGGGTGGTGTTGTAATTAAGATACGTTGTAATTAAGATAAGTTGTAATTATAATTACTTTTAAGGTAGTCGTAGGAAACATGTGTTATAATCGTCGTTCATTGTTTTTTGTCATTTTTGATCGCAATTGTAATAGAAAAATATAACCTAGAACTTTATAAATAATTATAATTGCCTTTAATCGCAATTGCAATTAATTGCTGTTATATTTTTTCCCAACTCCGTCGTATTTTCTATATATAACAGAAAATTCAAAGTAAGAAACTTTCGGAAAAGGGAATGGAATCCCGTAAAATCTAACGAAATATTTTATTCTTACACATAAAATTTTGATTTTTCTCTAACTTTTGAAAAAACACTAATATTGATAAATTCTCACTGCCTATATCCAATTGTATATAGTTTGTAAGTAGACCTATTAATAAGTACTGAAAGACTTATGAAATGTTAGAAGTGTATAAAAATGAAAATCCTTGTATATTGCTTAAATATATAAAAAATGTTTTTTTTTTTTCCCTTCTGAGAAATAGTGTATTACTTCCAAATATATTTATAATTCTCTTGTAGGAAAAAGCAAAACTTTCTCTTACCTTCTTTTTCAATTTAAATAATCTAATTAAAAATATTTAGTTTTTTTAAGATTTTTTACGCCGGAGTTATTTAAACTAAAGATTTTCCGAATTTCAGTAAATTGTTGATATATTTATGTATAATGTATCATATCTAAAGTCTCCGGAAAGGGCATCCATAAGGGAATAAAAGAGAAATTGAGATTATTGCCAATTTGTTTTAATTGTCCCACACATGCATTTTAATTTTTGAGCATTGTTAAGTTGTTTTAAGTAATACTGAGTTTACGATTTTCTTTTGTTTAGTACGCAGAACGAGTATTGATCTAGTTTTAAATCAACAGAGAAATTACGATAAAAAGAGAGAGAGACCTTTTGTTTTTGTCACTAACCATCCTTTAAAAGACAATTTCTTAGAAAAAGGCTTATTTTTTAACATAAAATCGCAAAGAACACTTTGAGACAATAGTAAAAATTTTAAAAAAGGAATTATAAATAATTCATGCAAGTTATGCTGCTGAAAAGCTACTATTGGTGTAAAATGGTTATTTTACATTTTGGTTTAAAGGTTTAAACTTTTTTCTGTCAAATTAATTTTTGTGCAATGATTACGAACCACAATAAATTTGCATGACAATTTTCACGCCCTGCTTAAAATTGTGCCAGAATATCCACTAAATATCAATTTATTTAAAATTTACAGTTATTGAACGTTAAATAAAGATGAAATAACAAAATCATTTACGTTCTTATTCTTATTCACATAATTTAATATATTTCATCGGTGATTCTTGAAAGGAATTTCAAATTGAAGCTTAAAAAGTTTTTGAAGTTCGAAAAATAATGCATCGCTTCTAAAGCTATTTATCATATGCAAATGGGAAAAAATTTAAAAAAAATATTATTTTTTTTCTTCACTTCCTTTTACCGTTCTTTAAATTTAAATCACCCAATTGAGAAGTTTTATGGCTTCTGATTTCTCAGGCAGAGGTTTTTCTGAATAGGACCTTTTCGAATTTCAGTAAATTGTAGATATTTCCTCGGAATTTATAGCTCCCGTCGCTGAGCACATCCTATCATAAAAGTCAGAAATCATTCCTGGTTAGGAAGTTTTTCATTTGCCATTAAAATAAGTTTCATAAATTTGTTGCATAAATTGTATTATGCATTTCTTTATTGGACTCGTAAATTATTCATATGTACTCTTTTATTAAAAAAAATATCAATTAGGAAGAAAATGAGATAGAGTGATAGAATTTCACATGTCCAGATGATGATTTAATGATATAAGTAACAAATTTCTATATTATACCAATTATTCCAATTTGTATAATATTGTATAATTATACTATACCAATTTCTATATTATCTTTTCTTACGTAGATTTAGGATACGAATGATTTTTAACATCTAATCTTATTTAAAATACGCTTGTGTGATTAAAAACATTCGTTGTAGTTGTGTTAAGAGACCTTTTCTCACTTAAAATGCCAAATAACTCTAAACCAGTGGTTCTCAATGGAACTTTTAAATAATTAACTTTCTTTCTATGAAACCCGCTCTTTATAAATAAATATTATAAAGGTAATTGTGAGCGTTATAAGCTATAAAAACTATTTAAAAAATATTTATTAGAGAAATGAAGATTTTTCATTCTATCATTAGTAATCTTAAATTAGATCTTATGCCTGATAGTTAAATTTACAGTGCTATATTTGGTCTAGTTATGAATTTGTCTTGGTTTATATGCAGAAGTTGAAAATAAATAAAATAAACCCAATTATAGTAACTTTTCAACGGAACCCTAGCGTTCCTACTGAACACCAATTTGGTAACCACTGCATTACACAAACACGTTTATTAAGACATAAAAATACTGAAACATAAATTGTATTAAGTATTTACGCCAGAAAAAAAAATTATGAAACAAAAGGAAAGCAGAAAGGGTTCCCTATAGACAAGTGGCACGTTCAAACAAACGTTTTGTGTCCAAGTTTTTATCCAATTGAAGTTATTGATGCCTCGTGCTAAACATAATTTTTATTCAATCATTTGCCGTGTGTTCAATTTTATTTATTTTTAAATCTTTTAATTTTTCATGCATGTATAATTAAATTTTGCAACAATTTTTTTAAAATAAGGCAATCATTAGGCAATAAGGCACAAAATAATTTTACAATTGAAAAATATCTCGAGAATTTTAAATTGCAGAAAATTATAAAAAGAAATAGTTCTGCTATTGCAGAAAAGCATTCTTGGGAACAAATATCTTGAATTAAATATCATAGGACAGAGTGCAGTTGTAGATAAAAATACAAATGTTATTTTAAATAAAGTGTTAAACCCTAAAAGTTTAAAATTAAACATTTAATCATAATGGCTTTTTCGAAATTTTTTAAAAAAATTTAATTAGTAGTAAAATGTTTGAAAAATTAAAGTTTTCCACGTGAATATTTATTATTGAGAGATTTACCTCAGATAATTTTTTCATATATTTCATTCGCATGTCTAATTAAAATGTGACTGCAATTTGGTGGAAGGCCGCAATTATGTTAATTTTCGTAAATAACTGTTTTCTACTAATTATTACAGCAACGTAGTCCTTACAGCAACAAATAATTCTAGTTTGTTTAAGTTTTTATTTTATTTTTAATGATTTGAATAATTTGGATACTCTGAAAAAAAGATGCTAATTAGTATAGCAACTAATTGTAATGGGATAAGTTGTATTGAAACTAGGTATAACAAAACTCGTGTCTTAAACTGATCTCCTAATCTCCTTTCTTGTTTTTCTTTTTAGTCTCACTTTGAGGAAGGAGGGAAGGGTAATATCTTGATAAGACAAATCTAACCTCAATATGACATAAATTTGTCCTAATACTTGTCATTTTAAGTGCACTACACTAAATATCTGCTAAGAGTAAATTGGATGAAACCTCATTGTTTAAATCTATTAAATAAGAATTTTTAGGCAAGATATTTGACAAAAAATAACCTTTGTTTTAAATGTAAATTACAAAATAAATACATCTTTACACATACTCGAATTTACTTAAATTACGAAAAAAAAATTTGACACTTTCAAAGTACTGAACTTATTCTGCGGATAAAGTAAATGTCTCAGTTAACATTGCGAGTAAATTAAGAAAAATTAAATTGAAGTCACATTTACTGTTATACAGTACAATACTAATACTAACACCAAATACTTATTAAGTTACAATATTAATTACCAAAATGGGAGGGTGAAGTTATCCCAAAGTGTCGTTGAAAATGCAATTATCTGATCTTTTTGAAATTACGACGGTTTTTAATTAACGAAGGTTAGAAATTTATCTTACGATTGTTTCTCGAACTCAACATATTATGAACTGAAAATAATTGCATGTTCCACAAAGTCTAATAACTTTTTACGGCTATGTTTGTGGGCGTGCATCACTTAAAAACATTGGTTGTTACTCAAACATTAGTCATAAGCAAAGTTGTTAAAAATTTATAGTTTAATCCTGCGTGCAGACAATGTTCCTATTCATTTTCTTAGATTCGGACTCTCTCTTTTAGTATCCACGGGGATTGATTAAATTAGCGGTTATTTATATAGGGGGTAGCCCCATTTTTATTTTTTACCGACAGATTTGTCCAAGTGTCCATGGAGCAAATTAATTAGGTCAAAAAAACATTTTTTTTTCCTCCCCAAAACAAATGTATTTTAATTCATACTTTATCTATGTCGTAGGCTAATTGTAAAATCCGGCTCTTTGCACTCTGCCGATGTCATTTATTAGACTTATTGCAGTGAATCTTGCTGGCGTATTGCGAAGTGACGTAAGCAATCTCAGATTGCCATATTTTCCAATTAGCCTATGACATATACTTTTATAAATACAGTATGTTTTTATTGAGAAGTAAAGAAGTCTTGCATCTCGAGTTTTGTCATATACTCTGTAGATTAGTGCACAAATTAATGATTTCATCTATGAGGAATTGGATCTTTAGGGCAATATTTATCTTGCGTTTCTTTATGTTGTCGAAGCCATCTTGTTTAAACTACTTTTCAAAATGTTCTCGATTGTGTAATGAAGTTTGATGAATTTCCAATTGAATCAAGCAGTTGCCGACCGGAATGTGTATGGGTCAGGGAACTGGCCTTTCATCTGAAAGGTTCTGGGTTCGAATGCCGGGCATGGATTTTGTTCTTTCATTCTCTGTACAATCTGTCCTTACTGTGGGAGGAGCACGGTGCTCCTGAAAAAGTGGCCAACAAATCTGCCGTTCCGAGGCCTGTATGACGTAGGTCATTCCCCAGACGAGCATTGGAATTTTTTTTTTTTTATCAGTTTATTTTAGATGCTCTGGTTTTAAAAAAAATCAAATAAATTTGTTACTATTGAACAAGAAAGATGGATGAAACAGTGAACTTAGATATAGTTAGTCTGCGTTTTTAGTATTCCTCTTTGCTCATTTAAACTCACGTTATTCTGATGGGCATTTTATTTTCAAAATGATAACGTCATATTTTATATTTATAAACTTTTATATTTATTATATATTTTTATATTTATTTTTTGTCTATATAATTGAATAAGCTAGATTTTAGTTGAGGAAATCATGTTTTTTTTTTTTTAAAGGTCTATGTTATGTATTTATATATTTTTACTTTTCAGGTAAGTTACTGCCATATAAAGACTTCCGAAATGTTTGAAGTGTCGATCTGTTCGTTAGTTTGAATATTGTTTCAGTTCATGGCTTTCTAAAGTAATTATTATTTTTTTCTGATTATCTTTCTTATAATGTTTGTAAAAATGTTTATTCTCCACGTTCAGAGCTTGTACATACCAAGGGATACTTCGGTTATTTTGGTTTGGTTTCGTCATGAATTTATCATTTCTATGTTGAAAATTTTTTTTTACTGAGTTAATTTTAACAAGAAAAGCCCAATCACTAATTTGATGTATAAACTGATTTTCTATTGCAACATTGCTTGAATAAAGAGTTGTTACAAGAGTATCGCAACTATTATATTGTTTAAATATCTTATAAACTCAATAAGTTATAAAAGTGATGGAGAAAAAGACGTTTGTTGTCTTAACCTATCCAGTAATGCAGATTAATTGCATAAATAGTTTACTGATTGGATTGATTTGTTCTCATGTGTCTTGCATGATAATAAAATATCCAATTTCGAAATTAGATTCGACCAATCTGGATTGATTTTAAATTGAATTTATTGCAAAACATAATTATGAAATGTATATATTTATAATTGTTTTCTAAATTGATTGAAATCGCTGCATTTTTTAGCAATCAAAGAATTTAAATATTAAATGTTGATTTAATGTCAATTTACGTTTGGCGCACTATAACTAAAATAATTCTATATAGGATCATTGGAAAAAAATAGCTTATTTTGAAGAAAAAAAAAAAATAATAATTTGCTTCATCCAATTTCTCAGTTACATTAATTCAGAAGCATACAAACTCAGCTGCAATATATGTAAAAAAAAAAAGAGTATTACTCTTTTAAAATCATTAGAAAGTAATTATTATATTTATGAAATATATTTCAATTTTATTTGAAAATGAAAACCAATGAGACATGCCTTTAATTTTCATCTCAAAATTTAAATAACCATACATATTTTATTCTTCCTTAAATTCCACGAATTAAAAGTATTATTTTTTCAATTAATTAATAGTAAGTTCAATAGCAGTGTGCTATAAACTATATTTATTTTTAATAAGATTTCTTATAAAGTATAGATGATGTTTTGCCTATTGCTCGCTTCTTTTGTACTAGTTGTATTAATCTCCACTACTGCGTCGCAAACATTTAAGCATATATTGCAAGTTTCGTAATTTTTCTCATTCATCAAATTCTTTTATTATCTCGTAAATACTTTCGTTAATGCTTCTAATTAATTAAAGACACATTTTTCTTATATGCTTATGAATAATTGATTTCTTCGAAAGATGTCTACAAAACTTTGTACTGCGTCTCTGCGCTCAAAAACTCGTCATTTGGTAAATATTGAGTTAATTAATGACAGGCTGTTCTAGAGTATTTAGGGAATGGGAACATCACTAATACATATTTAAACTCTGTCTAATTAAAATCTTCATTGAATTTATTATTATTTTGTTCTGGAGCTTCGATATTTATGAATAATTACGTACTTATTATTGAAACATTCACGTGACAGGGAAGACATATTTTCAAGGGATTTTATTGATTTATATAGTAAAAGTTTTGAAATCCTTTCATATTTTATAGAATGAATTGATGAGTTTAATATAGTTCGTATCCAATTAGATAATACCCGTATAAAATACTAAATAAATATAGTATTTGCGTTTGTTTTTATATATTGTATGGAATGATATTGATATTTAGCTGATTTTTGCTCATAAGCTAATGTCGAATCTACTACAGTTGAATTAATGCATATTGTTTCGGTACAATGAGTTACACCCACTGAGCAAAAGTGACACAAGTTCAATTTATGCCAATTTTCTACCAAAAAAGTATTATGACATAGAACATCCAAGAATATTTTTGATTAAAAGCCAATGTCGAATCCACTACATTAGATTTAATACATATTGTTTCTGTATAACGCGTTGCATTCGCAGAACGAAAATAAGAGTCACTATATTCCAGTTTTATGTGAAAAAAAAGTCAAATGACAATAAACATTAAGAATATTTCAAAAATAAATTCCGCATTGGCTTTTTGATATCGGAATGTAATATTAACCAGTAGGTGGTAAAGATTACGCAATGTGTGATCAGATTTTGTATAACATTTTTACGACTTCAACAAAAATCAGATTTTAAATTTTATCGTTGTTTTGTTAATAGCAATGTGATTTTCCTTAACCCTATACTGTTGAATCGCGTTGTGCCATAATTCAAATTTGCAGCTATTTGAATATGCTAAATTGAACCCAGTTTTCGCACTTCTTAAACTTGTTTATACGTACTATGGTTCATCTTGAATTGAAACGTGGTTCAATTTAATACCTTATAGAATTTTCAGCAAATTGGTACCGTAGCATGTTTAAAAGTTTCGATATTAAGGTTCAACGTTGAACCGAATTTTCTGAATAGAGTAGGATAGGGCGTCAAATAGATTCCCGACTTTTCCCAGTTTTGCTTAATTAAACATTCTAACATCTTTAACCTTACATTTTATCTCGTATTTATATTTTAATTAAAAATTTCAAGAGTATTTTTCTTAAACTTCGTCAATAGACTCTTTGGTCTTTTTAATCCTTTGACGTAGAATTTTTATTAAACATATTTTTCATTATTTTGTATTAATTTAAGTAAAAATGAATAAAATATATTATGTTTAAAATTTTAATAATTTATGGTTAGGAAATACAGCATGAAACAACGGTGTCTTTTTCTGTGTTAAAAATAAAATCTTTCAAACACGGATCACTTCCAAACCTTTTTTTTAAAATTAGCACTTATTTGCAGTGTTTTAGATCTGAGAGAGACAGTTTATTTATCATTTAAATTTCTTTAATTTTCAAAATTATTTATTGATAAATATAATTCTGATAAAATCTGATTTTTTTAGTAACTATTAGACTGTTTTTAATAATTAAAAACTATCAAAATATACTTTTGCTTATAATTAGAGCGTCAGAAAAATATATATAAAAGGGAAAACTATGTCCCATCTGCTTCAAAAGGTTATACCAAAGTCTAGGAGTCAAATTGTTAGTAACAAATTAACACTGATTTACGTTTTTTCCCGTATTTACACAAAGCTCTGTCAGGTTTCAAAGAATAACAATACTACGCTTTTTTTTTATTGATTCAGAAAGTACTCACGTTCTCATTGATTTCTTATGTTTCAATGCTTCCCCCCCCCCAATCTAGTAGTTTATTTCTAACCTTTCTTTGGAATTCCTAAATATTAGCTTAACTCTTCAAATAACAATAAATTTCTATATTTAATAATGTGAGTGAAATATTGTCTAAAAATGCTAGAGTAAAAATGTAAAAGTAAACTTTCTAGAAGTGTTTTGTGCGAATTTTTCTGAAAGATAATTTGCTATTAAATTTCGTTTCGTGAACTTTCTGAAAATTTGATTGAAATTTTTTGAAAGCAAATTATAATTTGTCGTAATTTTAAATCGCAAAACTTATTGCTAAAGTATAATTTGACTAGTTTCAAATCATGACACATTCGAGTGAAATTTTTTTTTAATAACCAGAGATAAACTTTACAGCATTTTTGAAAGAAGAAAAATGTGCCATTTGTTTTTCTTGTTTGTTATTGATGCAACTTCTGGTATAAATAATCTATTTTATTTACTCGAAACACATTGTATCAAATATGCTAATACCACAATATATCCCTTTTGTAACATTTATACACAAATGCCCACTTTTGTAGAATCAGTTACCAGACGGCTTTTTCTGCATTTTAATTTGAAGAGAAAACGAAGCTTGTTCAAAATTATAATTTTATGAAAGTAGCTTCATTTTTTTCCTAACCGGTATGGCATGTTGTTCGGAATTTTTTTTCTCTCTTCATCCAGTGATGTCTTTTTCTCCGAGATAACAGCTTGTAATTTTCTAAGCCTCGCCCGTTTGATAAATGTACCTCATCTGTGAAGCTAGGCACTTTTTACTTTCAATCTATCTTTATTATTATTATTTTTTTCTCTCTTCGTACTCTGTCGTGGTGTAATATAGTCCGGGCGGAGAAGGCGGTTTCATTCTAGATTGCCTCATTTTAAGAAACGATTTCACATTTTCCCACCTTATGATGTCGGAAACTGAGAAGGGGAAGAAAAAAAAAAGGAAGAGAAAAGTGCTTAAAGTTGCTTTCAAAGGTGTCGGTTGAATATTCTTTACCATTTTTTCCTCGCTCAAGAAAGTACTATTTTTGATAGAGTTTGGAATGGGAAGATTTTAAGAATTTTCTTTATCTTTTGATTCGAGGCATTTTCGTTTGCTTTTAAAAGTCAAGGTGCTGACTGAGTCTTTTAATTTTTTTTTATTTTTATTCTTTACTATTGTGACACGCATCTTAATGCAAATGCGCAGTTAAAAGACTGAATGTTAGACTATTAACTTTTTTAATGACATTTTAGTGAAGACTTCATGCTGACTCCTGGAATAAAACATTTTAAGATTAACTCTTAAGATTAACTTATGTTAAAAAAAATTAGTTGCTAAATTGTAAGGGTTAAAAGGTTTTAAATTGAGTATAAGTTGCCAAAACTATAAAGTTATTATTATTATTTGTAAATTTTTTTTTTATAACCGTCGTTGAACAGCCGGCGCAATTATGGGTTTACGACTACTAATGTTCAATTCCGCAACCCTTGTAATCTTGAACCCGATCCAGAAGACAAGGGAACTCCTGAATCAAGTATTGGGCGAAAATAGCCTTCGTGGAGGACTTTTTGATGGAACTAACTCGCAATTTCGCCACATGGAGAGGAAAACCACGAAAACTTCCCACGGTTAGCCTGACGGCAAGAGGACTCTAACACATGATCCGTCTACCACTGAGGATATTTCACGTCAGTACTGTGGTCGGTGCAGGCCGGATGCGGAATTCATATCGACCAGCCATCGCTGGGATTCGAACCCGACTCACCTCCTTGGAAGGCGCATGCTCTATTCCCTGATCCATCAAGGCTCAAACTATTAAGTTAGTAGCAATCGTTTTATCAGATAATACTTATACCCTACCTGATTCCCGAAAGTGTTATTCGACCATAGCCTTTTTTTTAAAACTTATTCCTCGTTGCACTCTATTTTAGAAAAGGAACTAGTGTAAATTTTCCCTCTTCTCTTAAGAATCGTTTTTCAGCACCGCCTTTTTTGCCGTGTAATTAGAAAGACAACGTAATTGCAAGTCTTCCGTGAAGCACTTATGTTATTATTTCAATTGTTTCGAAGTATTTCTTCTGTAACTCGACCAGGGCCCTATTACGCCGCATACGCAAATATTCATAGCAGGATGCTTATCATTACATATTTTTTTTAATAAGTACATGGTGTTCTGTAATCACTATCGATGTATACCAATTACATAGCCAAATACGTAGGATTTACTAGTAGACCTACTGGATTTTTCCAGTTTCACCAGGTCTACTCTTTTAAAAATTCTCTTGGTTCTTGTATATTTTGGAATATGCTTCGAAATTTAAAAAGTTTCCAAAAAATAATCATTTTTAAAATAGAATTTTTACACTTTTTATTGCTTGCTTGAATATTTTTAAATAAATATTGCTAATACATAATAAACGAAGCCTTATTTATAGTAATCATTTTAAAGCTTTTCTTTTCTTTTTTTTTGTTCTAAAATTTTCATTTTTTAAAAAAAAATTTAGAACTCTTTTTTTAATTAATTAAAAAAATATTTTAGTTATCAATAATAAATTACTGGTCTATTATTACTATTCAAAATTATGAGTTAAAATAATGATCGAAATTCCAAGTTCATTTAATGTCAATCACAAATGTAAAAATTGTGGACCATTTATAGTTATTATTAGTGTAATAAAGTTTTGTATTTTAATGACAGTAAAAATCTCTAAAATTTTTTATATGTGAAATATTTAGCATATTCTGCTACAGGTTTTCATGAAATTTATATTATTCCCTAAAATCTACTGGATTTTTCCTGTCTTATGCTGGCAGTCTGCAATTAATCTTTATTTTATAGCACACTCGTCAATAATAAAGTTAAAAAAGTATACACATCAAGGGTTTCATATGAATGACAAAATAAGCAAATAAAATTAAAAAAAAGTGATTGAAATCTAATGAATCAATAGGATATGGATCAGTAAGAATGGGTCTGGAAAGCATCAAAATTTGTTTGATTGCCGAAGGAAACAAATATAATTTGAAAGGTGATTATTATATACAATTTCAAAGTTTAACATCCCTTCAAAATCGGTTTTCATATTTTTTTCCCCTCCACTTTCTTCACTGGTCACTTAAATATTATTTTCGACCCCTTATCCCTTCTATTGAACTCTTATCCCGACCCTTTACCATTTCTGAATATCTCTGGCTTATAGCAGCCATTTCTTTCTAATTGTTATTCCACGAATGGTTTTCTAAAGGTGTCGAGTGAACATCCCTGTCTTTTTAAAATATTTTATTCTCTTAATGTCGTGCATATTAGTCTTTCAAAAAGTCTGTAAAATCTGGGCCTAGCTCGGAATGCATGTTTACGAATATGGATACGGCATAAACTCAAATTTAACAACTACACGCGCTTACTTATTTAAACACTAGTATACTCAATACGGGGAAAAGTTTCTGATTTAAGGGTGAGGGTGACTATAAGCATATTACAGATGTAATTTTTCAGGCGATGTCATCATAATCAGAACTCTTTATGGTAAAGTGAGTTTTCAAACCCTAAATTTAACTAGAACATAAACTTAATGAATATTTACCTATTATATATTTTTAGCATCCATGACAACCTTGCAAAAACAACTATAGATTTTTAAAGTCTTTTTTATTTTTTTAAATATTTAAAAAAAATTTTTTTTTTTAAAGAAAAAGACTAATTTAGTAAAATGTACTAAATTATTTATTCAAATGGATGATATCATATTGCGAATTTATTTCATTTTCTTAGTTTATTCTTTAAAAAAAATAATAGCACGGAATCGAAAACGGAACCGAATGTTATGTCCACTTTCTTAAATAGTTATGTTCATTTTCGTAAACACGCGTTTTAAGTTTTGTCCGTTTTCGTCTCCGTCAAGCAATGTTCAGATTTAAAAACTCACAGATAAGTTTTTATCAGACTTTGAGCGATATTGTAATAAGAAATATTTTTTCAAACGTGAAAATTTGGGCCGTTGCGACTCAGGGGAGGAATAGAGTGCTCGCCTCCCAATGAGGTGACCTGGCTGGAGGAAACGAATTCCGCACGCGGCTCGCACCGACCAAGTGCTGACGTAAAATATTCTTAATGGTAGACGGATCATGGGTTAGAGTCCCCTTGCCGTCAAGCTAATCGTGGGAGGTTTTCGAGTTTTTCCTCTCCATATAACTCAAATGCAGGTTAGTTCCCTCAAAAAGTCCTCCACGAAAGAAATTTGTCCCAATATTTGATCCAAGAGTTCTCTTGTCTTCGTGATTGGGTTTAAAATTACAACGCTACGAAATTGAACGTTAGTATGCGTAAACTCAGAAATGGATCGGTTGTTCAACGGTAGTTATTAAAAAAACCTGACAGTTTTACACCTAACTTCCTTAGCATAGTTTTTAGTTAGCTATTTTACAAGTTTTCGGAGATTCAACTAGCATAACATTTGTAGACAACAATGAAGTCGTGTTTTTCTCTAAAAACGCTCTTCTGCATAATTTCTGTGACTTTTCATTATACTGACCTTAGCTTTTTATGTACATGGCAACAGCAAATTTTTTATGTTTCAAAAGTTTATCGTAGTCTACGATAGATAGAAGATAATGACCTTTATTGTGCTCAATTTATGAAGCCCTTATGTCTTTTTTAAACAGTGTAATATATCAAACACTATCCTTATCAACATGATTGCTACAACTAAAGCTATTGGCATAAAAGTGATATATTTTTTTAAAAATTTATTTGTATTAGTTACATTTTTAATATATTGCATGGTATTGTTGCAGTAAACCATAACAGAAAATCTAAAAAATACCGTTATCTCAGCTTAAACAAACCTGTATAGACCTCATGACCAATACAGTTCAGCAAATCATTCAAGTTCATTGCCTACGCATTCTGTCAAAACTTTAGAACCAATTTCAAATTGGCAAATTTAGTTAAAAAAGCAGGATATATATATCTTTAAACTGTTACAAGGTATTGAATAACTTCAATCATTCTTGGGAAAAAATTACTTTGGAACTTTCTGTCAAACTTGATTCATCGTATCTTATCGACGCAATATATTCTATCAAACCCCTCTGCGACAAAAAGGGAAAAAAAATCCCTATTTTTTTGTGTTAGGATGACAGGTTGAGTTAAAGCTTTTTCTTTCCAAGTTCCCCTTTCTTTTGTCTTTATTTTCTGCCAATCCTCTTCCTTTTTTGCAGCTGCTCCCGCATTGAAGTAAAAGTTGTCGTTCCACTCCTTTCAGAGTTCTATTTCCACTCTCCAAATCCTGTCATTCTCCCGATATCCGAATTTTTGCATTTGAGAAAAAGATTTGAAAGAAAAAAAAAGAATTGTGTTTGAAGTTCGACTATGGAATGAATAAGGTTTGAGTAAGCTGCTCGTATATTTTACTCGAGCCCTTCTTAGAAGAGGTAAAGCGTTTTTTAAAATGTACGTCTGAAGATAGATTTTTTTATTCTAATTATAGCTCTATCATATGATATCTTTTTAATTCCTAAAAAACATTAGCAATATGGACTTGAACAATTGATAAATTAAGTAATAAACAAACAGGAACCCATTCAGTTGTGGAAATTAGGCGTTTTATTGCTGAGAAATTAAATTATCGGTGATTTCAAGCGAAAAACAACTTGAACAAAGCACAGATGAAAACGGCTTTAAACTCAAATTTGTGCAAAATCTTAGCAATTTGGGAACTGATTTTGGATTAATAAGTTAATACAAAACTATGGAATTGCTAAAGTCCGAATTCAAGAGTTTGGTGGATTACTAGATTAATTTTCCTTAAGTGGAATCATTAATATTCTAAGAAAATTGTGGTTTACAGCAATAGCTTTAAGTTAAAGGAGCTCTTAATTGAGGAGATAACTATTATAATAAATAGATTCGATAGCTGTGAAACTGGAAAAGCATAGACTGCTGTACAATTCCAGTTTTCTTCCTTTCTCCTTTTTATTTTCCTTCTTATTGTTCCTTTTACGGAGTTTAAAGGTGTCGTACCAATCTTATTGTATTGTGTGTCATATATTGCTATATTATTTTATTTGTGTGTGTTATAATCTTTTATAAATCCTGGTAAAGAAGGGAAGAAAAAGAAAAGAAAAAAGTTCTACTACCAGGTACCTGTTTTTGTCCTTTACCAAGTAATTATCCACCCTAAAGATATTACTTTTTTTATAAAATTAAATCTATCATTCTAAACTAAACTCGGTGGCGTGACAGCCCATAGAAGGTCAAGGCCTACTGTGCCCATCTCAGTTTTCTTGACCTTGTGCTCTGGGAAGCAGGAGCTGATGTTCCGGCCAGGTGGTCAGCCGAACGTGGAACACCCAGTGTTAAGTTCTCAAGCATGCTTGGTACTCATTTATCGAAGGGGTGAAACGCTGAAATCTATTATTCACTAGACTGATATTTTTCTCTAATAAGAGTTTTTCTTTAAAAAAAAAAAAAAAAAAAACTATATGAATAATGATAAACGAATTTGGGAAATATTAAATGTTTATTTGTAGCATATAAATTGATAAAACGGGTAACTCGTCTTTGTTGACATTTTTGATTTCTGCAGAACCAAACTTTTTCTGCTAAATGTTTTTAAAGCATTTTTCGCTTTAATTTTCCTTTTTTAAATATTTAATTAAATGAATACCCTATCCCTTTTTTTTAGTGTAATTAAGGTATTTAATAGTGTTAAATAAAGTTCGGATTAGCATTTTATCATTATTTGAATGATATGAATATTACGCTTGTTTTAGTATAGACAATACACGACAGACATCTATATGACTAATATTCCGTTATTAATTTTCCGTATTTTGACTGAAAAATTGCCGATCGACAGTCCGTACTGGAATGACAATTAAAAAAAGATAACCAAAATGCGATATAATTTTTATTCCATCGTAATACTAAGGATTTTGTAAGGCATTGCGTTGCTTTTCATTTTAAAGCGACTTTTTCAATTGCATTTTATACTTTTTACCGTAAGATTTAGTTTTTGCATTTTTAACAGCTGTAAAATAACGTTTACATAGGTTAAGAGGCATTTTCTTTACCGTGACTGTTAAATTTTACGGATTAAATATTTGGTTTTGAAATAGATTTTTTGAACAGTTCTTTAATTTTCATCTTAGTGTTAAGATATAATCAGTGCATTTTAATTAGCTAATAAATACGTGTCTATTAATCAGTTAGATAGGAAGCAATGCTTTTCATGAGGAGTTTCTTTTAAAGCAGTTTTAGAAATAGCAAAAGCCATAATTATGAAATTAAAAAATTTAATTGCGGTTTTAAAATACTTTTTTTTTAAGGAGTGGATCACCTTCGCTTACGGCAAGTATGTTTTATTTTCTGCATCAGAACTTTAAAAACGGTGAAATCATTTTTACAAGGATAAAATTGGATTTACTCGATGTGAAGGGTGAAATCAGTTTTATAGATTTAGGTTTTGATGCGAGTCAATAATAAGTACCGAGAAGTTATCGATAGAATTAAATCAATGATTTTCATGCGACATTAAATTTTTTAAACCTTAGATTCGTTAACTATAAAATTTAAAAGTTTGATCGTGGTTAAGAATTACTTTATTATTAGGTGTAGTTCACGTTTGGTAACTGCATACACGCTTCCCTGCATCGAAACTATTAACACAGTGAAACAACTTTTACAAGGGTAAAATTGGACTCTATCGACGTGAAGGGTAAAATTTGTTAAATACATATGGGTTTTGAAGCGAGTTAATAATTCGTTGTAACTAAAATTGAGGGGAGAAACGTTAGAATAATACGCCTTAACAAAAAGAAGTAACTGCATACATGCATCCCTGCATCAAAACTATTAAGACAGTGAAACAACTTTTACAAGGGTAAAATTAGACTCAATCGATGTGAAGGGTGAAATTTGTTAAATATATTTGGGTTTTGAAGCGAGTTGATAATTCGTTGTAGTTAAAATTGAGGGGAAAAATGTTAGAATAACGCGCCTTAACAAAACGAAGTAACTGCATACATGCTTCCCTGCATCAAAACTATTAACACTGTGAAACAACTTTTACAAGAGTAAAATTGGACTCAATCGACGTGAAGGGTGAAATTTGTTAAATATATTTGGGTTTTGAAGCGAGTTGATAATTCGTTGTAATTAAAATTGAGGGGGAAAATTTTAGAATATAGCGCCTTAACAAAACGAAGTAACTGCATACATGCTTCCCTGTATCAAAACTATTAACACTGTGAAACAACTTTTACAGGGGTAAAACTGGACTCAATCGACGTGAAGGGTGAAATTTGTTAAATATATTTGGGTTTTGATGCGAGTTGATAATTCGTTGTAACTAAAATTGAGGGGGGAAACGTTAGAATAATGCGCCTTAACAAAGAGTTAAATTTGAAAATTAATTCTTTAATTTTTATTTGATACTTCCTGTTAAAATTCTGAAATTGCTTCAGTCATATCTGCGATAATTTAAATAATTACACGATTTTATGTTGAAACCATATTTTTGATCCTAACACAAATAAATAAATAAAAAAATATATATTAATTAGTTAATTAAAAATGAATTCTGTAGAGTTTTTATTTGATAATTGCTGCTAAAATCCTGTAATTTATTCAATGTTTCACGAATATCTGTTCTCGTAAATCTAAAACCTTCGTGATGTTAATGCTCACATAATTTTGTGTTGCCAATATTTTTTCAATCCTATTAATTGACTCATTTATCATTGCTCAATTTATATGAATTTAAAAAAATAAATAAAAATATTTAGTTGGAGGAAAAGGTAAACTTAATTATTTAAGTAAAACTTATTTTCTAGGTACGCGCAAGTTTTTAAAATTTTTTTTTCAAATAAGTATTTTTTTTTTTTTTTTAGTACTTGATGTGTATACATATTTTTAAAAGGCAACAATAGATCCAGGACAGTTAAATGTTGTATTGAATGTTGCCAAGTAAGGCAAATATGTATACAGATTAAAAAAGGCCGATTGATTTTATTCATTTTAGTTTTGTTTTCAGTAATTTTTCTTTCAATAAGTTGTTTGAAGCAAACCTTATTTCAGGTTCTACGTTATACCTTTTTTAAGTAAAGTAAATTAATTTTATATTTTAACTTTTTGGGATTTAAACAGAAACGTATTTTTAATCTTAACTCTTTCTTTTTAGCGGTAAAAAATATCATAATTTAAACTTTAATTGTTATAAACGATATAATCCTTATAGGAAATATACTTTTACAGATCAAAGTCGTGTAAAGAGATTGTGTAATAAGTGCAAGTTAAACTATAGTTGCAACTGAAATTTTAATGTAATTTGAAAACTGAACCGAGGATATTTGAATGAAGCTTCGTTTATGATTGTTACATTATGTTTAACAATTTTTGGCGTAATCCTCTTGAATTACACGCTAATGTTATTCGAAAACTAAACCATTATAGTTACAATTACGTTTTAAATCCTCTTATATGCATATGCAATTGCTTAATATCGAGAAATTTGCTCCGATTAGCTTCGGAAATAATTTCACCTAATTTTCCTTTGCCACTCATCTCCTAAAACTTTACCTTACCTCGAAGCTTAATTACGTAAATCTGGTCCTTTGGGCTGATCTGCCGGCGTACATCTTTCCTAAAAGCATTCCTTATGCTATCATCACGGTTTAGAATTATATATAGTCGTTGGCTAAAGATGCCTTAATTCATGGCCACATAGGAACAGAAATATTCTATTATGGAAACTATATCGCCGCTGCTGTCACTTAGCTCATTAAAGATAATGGGACAGGAGTTCCTGAGCTCATCATTTCATGATCAGGTTTCTTGGCGCTGATGAATCCTTTTAGTTCATTGAATGTCCTCTGAAAAGCCTATCTGTGCATTATCTATGATTATGATGGTTTTCCTGATATAGAATGTTGTTGGAGCGGATATATCGAATTACAGAGTTTGGTCCACTTTATCGGTCTATATATTGAAAATTTATTTTTTATGAAATCACACGGTAATAAATGATCTATTTTATAAAAAAAATCTGCATAATACTACTTACTCTTTTGTGCTCTAAATCTAAATCAATTGATTTTATTATTTTTGTTACTTTACTATCATTACGTAATTATTCTTTGTAAGATATTTTATTTTTATGTGACGTTGTTTCTCATTATAGTGATTTAAATTTGTTTTTATGATTATTATATACGTTTCTTCTAACTGTTGACTGGAAACTCTCTGGAATAGAATTCGGTTGCTTTCCCTGTAATACTAACTAGTTTTTAAATGGGGAAATAATAGTATTTGGCTGAACAATATTTGTACGTATTTGTTTTATATGCTTTATAGTTAAAAGATTTAAGTAAGACAGGAATAATTTTTATAGTATGTATTTCGGCAATGTGTGAAATTAAGTGGTAAAAGTGATGTGCTAGTATAAGTATGAACAGCTTAACTAGCTTACTTTGGCTGGTAAACTGATTTAACTAATGCAGCAGAGAAGGAACTAAGTGCTCCCTCTTTCGAAGGAAACAGTAACGTTTTTGAGTACCCCCTTTTATTCTATACAGCCTATATATAAGCTTAACCCTGACTCTCCCCCACAGGAGTATCCATGGTTACTGATAACCCAACAGAATATTGATCAGTGAACAACTGTTCAAATACAAAAACATGGTGCAAATCAAGAAAAATCTAGCAGGTCTGTAAAAAATGAAAAATTAATGCTAAATACTTTAAAATCAAGAATGATAACAGATGTAAAAAAGTTACTCAACAAAACGGATTTCCAATAAAATAAATAGCAGATGAAAACATGTTCCGTTACGAAAAGAAATTCCAAAGATGATAACAGATGTAAAGAAGTGACACGGATTTCCAACGAAACAAGGAACAGATGAAAAGACGTTCCGTTGCAGAAGGAAATCAAAATTTGGCTCAAATAACAAAATTGGTTTAACTAGTAATGAAAGGTCTTTTCATCAGAGTGAAAAAAAAAACAGTATTAAAACATGAGAAAAATATGGAACATGATGCAAAATTAAATCAAGTCGTTTTGTTTGTACAGATGATAATAGTCATAAATAGCATCTTTTATACAGCCTATAGTCGGACATCTACCCTTTGTAACGCTTTCTGTCTAGTTCATACTTGATTATGTGACCGGATATACTCCGTTCGTAACATTGTATAGGTTAAATAATTTTATGAGAAAATTTATAAAGCAGTTTTGACACTTAGCTATGTGTGTAAGGTAAAGGTAAAGTTTTCATAACTGAGATTTGTTAATTTTGAAGACTTTATTTGAGGCATTGCTTATTTGTTTTGGAAGAAAAAACCTCTAATAATAACTTGCATTCTTTTTTAAAAAACTTAAATATGTTTATTGACAAAATATGTTTATTGACAATTCTGCGTCGAAGGGTTTAAAAAGGCTTTTTATTTATCTATATTGCTAAAATTTTTTAAGAGTATAAGGATCACACTCATATAAATTAAAATGACGCGATGCATTTTGGAATTGACGTACATGTGAATGAAATTGCACAAGTGAATTCAATTTATAATAACTTTTCCACAAAACCTGATTCCATAGCTTCTTCAATATTTATCTGATTAAATAACACATATATTAACATGTAGTTTTCGATGTTCATTAATTATTTATTGCGATTATAGTTTTTGATTTAACTAAATGATGAACATTGATAATTTTCACACAGTCTGAAGCTATTTAATTAAAAGCAATGCAATAAAAAAACCCTATAAGCCGCACAAACAGCAATAATATATAACCATGCTGTTTATTTTTTAATTAAGATGAATTGAAAGTAAGTAAATCCCTGAAATGTATATAATTTTATATAATTTTTTTATTAGTAACATTGAATATCGTTTAAATCACATAGAAAAATATCGAAGTAAATATATATGCTTTTATTTTTAGCTATTACTAAAAGTTTCTTAAAAAAACACGTTCTTTCTTTAGCAATTCCAGTTTTGTTTTTTCTTTATTTATTTAAATTATTTTCTTTAAAAAAAATTTTTTTTCTCATTCAAAATATTGCCTTGCACAATTAAACAAATTTACGCAAATAAATCTGAATAAATAAATTGTTTATTGGAGTTGGTTTACACTCTTTTTATTTTTTATTATTCTGCTTGCAAACTCATCATGAATCTTTTACTTTGGGGAGACCACTA
Organism: Parasteatoda lunata; assembly: GCA_949128135.1. Lineage (NCBI taxonomy): Eukaryota > Metazoa > Arthropoda > Arachnida > Araneae > Theridiidae > Parasteatoda > Parasteatoda lunata. Next base: position 53,056,877 of record OX421973.1, on the reverse strand, counting down.
CCAGAAAATTCGAGAAATATCTGAAAATTCTTTTTGAAATGTTACCGATTCCAAAACTAGAAGAAATAATAAACACAAAACAACATTTTTTGGAACAGCTTGAAAGAATATATCCCTCCTCCTCTTTCGTTCCCAAGAAAATAAATTTGTTCTTTTAAGATAAAACTAAACAACCTTTGGCAACAATTTCGCCAGCGAAATTTTTAATATTTGCATACACTAAAGATCGACTGTGCGTCTCTGTGTCGGCGGCATTTGTAAGAATTTTCGTCTTGTGTGATCTGTTTTCCTTTTGTTATTTGTTGTTTGCGTATCAAAATGTGAAAAAAAAATATAAAGAAGTTGTGTATTCCCTTTAAGTGAAGAAAAAGATATGTGTATGTTGTAGTTAAGAAATGTTCTTTTTCTTTCGTTCTCTCTCTCTTACACTTTTTATTTTTATCATTCCATGTATTCAAATCGTTGTTTGAATTCGGAGAAGTCTTTCTGAAAGAAATAAAAAAAGTGTTTTTTTTTTCGTTTGAAGTCTTTGTGTAACTGAAAATTTCAAAAACCACCTGAGAATGTTTCAAAAATAAGTTTTACGCTTTCTTCAGAAAAATGTGTTAGCATAACGTCTAACTGGAAACTGATTTCCTCTTAAATTATTTTCGAGTTTTTTTTTTACATTATTATGTATTATTAATTATTAAGTTGTTTATCTGGCATTTTTGATTTATTTTATTTGAAAAATAGTAACAATAGCATAAATCGAATTTAATTTAATACGCAGTTAGTCAAATTTAATAGGCAATTTTAAAGCAAACCAATTGTTATTTAGATTTCACCTAATATCATATTTCTAAATATAAAATTAAAATGTGCTTGTAAACAAAGCATGTATATATTTATAGATATGTGTATATATACATACAAAAAAAAACCTTTGTTGTTCTAAATCTTAATAATAATGCAGAAAAGAGAAATGAAATCAAGTTTAAGGCAAAGAGAAATTAATCGTTCAGTGGTTAATGGTTGTTAATGGTTTAACGGTTGAGACATCATTATTCTTTATTTAATAATAATTTTTTTTATCAATATTTGGAATATCTCTATCTGAAAATTAAACTACAATAAAATGTTCAAATCTTGAAGAATATACAATAGAATTCAACATTTCTACAAACTTAGGGAACATTCCGATTGCATGTGATTTGATCGTTTTACTTAACTTATGCACTAATCAAATTGTATGTATATTTTATCTAAATGTGTCTTATCTAAATGTAAATATTATAGGAATTTTTATTTTAATAAAAGAGTGGCAAAAAATATTGTCGGTACTGTGTTGGAAAATCTTTTGTATTAAAATGAAAAGTTTGTTTTCAAAACATTTGAATTCTATTCAAAATCGTTTATTTATAACAAAAAGAGAAGGACGGAACATCTCTACTCTTCTCCTAAGATGGGCACCGATTAAACCTTTCAGTTTGTTTTCGAACGATATCGTCTGAACAATTTGGAGTGAGTTCCAAGAGCTCCGTGTTGGGAAACTGACCCATAGTTTCGAATTTTACAATTTTTCATCGAGAATCAATCAATGGGATGGAGAGGACGGCTGTTTTGTAACTGTTATTTGTATCACATGTTTTCTAAAAAATGTAAGGTTTAATTTTGTATTTTGACAAACTTAATAAAGTAATTTATTTTATTAGCATATTATATGCTTGGAAATATAATAATTGTGATTTTTAACTGCGACATTCATTGTTAATTTTAATATTTTTCTTATACTATTTAGTTGTAAGAATCTTAGTCAAGTTTAACCCAAAAAATGATGCTTGTTTTATGGAACTTTCTAATATATTTTTTTTGTCTCTTTAGTTTTCCCAAAAGAATCCTGTTTAAATGTGATTGATGCTTATTTGATAATCAATATTTCCACAATGAAGCTGTACAGTTATTAAATTCATAAAGAATACTATTTTAAAATTAAATGTTGGTGGTTTCGTTGCCATTTGTGGTAAAACTTAAATCAATTACAAAAAATGCGTTGTCACGTGGTTTTATCATTATTTTATTTAGTTTTCGTTTTACAATTATGAAACGGTTAATAAGTTATATTTACTTTTGTAATAAATTTTATATAAATTTGTGTTCAATCAATGAATGAAATTAAAATAATATGAAACAATTTTTTAAAATTCCAAAGAAATATTAATGAAATGACTTTGCTTCATGCTATTTCTAAATAATCTCTTTAGAAAAGAAAAAAAAAAAAATTACCAAACTTTTATAGCAGGGTTGGGGTTTTTGACGTCCTAAACTGGTTTTGGACAGGACACATGGGTTTTACTGTCCTAAACTGGGTAAAACTGTCCTAAACTGGGTAAAACTGTCTCAAAGTGTTCGAAACCTTGAACTTGGGTGAAAGATAAAAATTCTATAGGTGTAACCATTGGACACATAATAATTACATGTATCAATAAATATTTGATATTTTTTATACAATTTACTTTAACTTATTAAAGGAAAATAATACAATATAATAGGAAAAGGTTTATAATTTTTGAAGCTCTACAATTCATTGAACAACAAAAGTGAACACCTAATCCTTTAAATATAAATATGCTTTTAATACTGATAAATAATGTTTTTGCATAAGGATAAATAATGCAATTTTAAAAAATAATAATAATGATTTAAAAAAATACTAAATTTTTTAAAAATTAACCTTTTATTTTTCACAATATTTTTTTTAAAAAAATGTTATAATTTCTGCATAATAAAAAAGACATCTATTTAAAAAAAAATTGTTTTAAATATAAATATATTAGTTTAAATTGGAAATACAAAATAACTGATAAATGTATTAACAGTTTTGAAGGGCATAACATCAGTTTCAGTTACGGACACTGGTGATGTATCACTACTACGCTAAAAGAATTGAACACGAATGAAATAAAAGTATTCTTGAATAGTACTATAGATAAATAAGCCTGTTTATGACTAACCAAACACTTAGTTCCTAATAGCTTAACCTGTATGGCAAGGTCAAACTTCATTTATGTACTATTGAATGAGAGGATCAATTGAACTTGATTACTGATTAATCTTCCTTTGTTTAATGTTTAAATTGAAGAGCCAAACAATATTAATAAAACATTATACTTTTAAAAACAAATATTTTCTAGTAGATTTAATTATTTATATGTTATTAGTTCTATGTTTATTTTACCTTTTAAATATTGTTCAGATAAAATTGTGACATAATTTGAGTAAAAGGGTTCTGGACAGTTTAAGACAGTTTTGGACAAAGGGGTTTTGGACAGGACGGTTTAAACCAGGGTTTAAACCGTGGATTAATCCATTCTGTCCTAAACCTTGCCAACCCTGTTTTATAGTAACAAAAAATTAATAATGAATTTAGAACACAAGTTAGGGAATGGAATTGCAATGATAACCGAATAAAAGGATTAGTTTTAAAATTTATTCCAATAAAATTGGAAACGAATTCCGCGGAAACAATGTTGTGTTAACACAATAGAACATTTTGAGAAATTTTCAATTGAATAAATTACAGTTTTGATGTAACAATCTGTTTATCAAAATAATAATAATAATAAATAAATAAAAATGATTTTGCAGCAATAATTTGATAAGCAAAGTTTCATTACATTTATAGGTTAAGTTACAACTTGTGTCAGATATTTGTAGAATAATTTATTCAAAGGATGATATATTATAGGATATGCTACATCCTATCAGGTTGGATTTTTTGACAACTTTAAATTATTCGTGTATACAGTGAACGTAGAGTATTCAGGGGTCTGTCCAGACATTTTGTGAAAGTCCGTTTTTTGTAAAATTGTGAAAAAATTATCCGTAATTTGTGAATATAAAATAAACGTTGTTAAGTTACACATTTTGAACCAGGGTCCGCTTTTGTGAATTTGTGAAAATAGGGTCCGTTATTGCAAAAAAAAAAAAAGAAGTTTTTTTCTGAGGAGTTTTTCTATTGTAAAAGACATACAAGATTATACTCAACACTGTAAAATTATGATTAAAAAAATTGCATTTTAAAAGATAAACAGCAAATGCAGCTACTAAATTAGCGATGCAACAAATATTTGGTATTTAGCCTATACTGCTGAACGCAGAATATTCATTTCGGACGAATAAAGGAAGAAGCTTCTGCCGAAGACAAAACTTAGCTCGTTTGCATTTGTCTTTCTTTCCCCCCACCCCCTGGGAAGGGTTTATTTGATTAACAAAACAATAATGAATATAAACAAATTTGTGAAGGGTCCGATTAAAGGATAAATTATTTTGTGAAGGGTCCGTTTTTAAGTTAAAATATTTTGTGAAGGGTCCGTTTTTATGAAAAGATATTTTGTGAAGGGTCCGTTAACGGACCCAAATTTCTTCTAAACAGACCCCTGCTATTCATTTAATTTTGTCGGAGAAATTCAGATTCTATGAAAAAAATAGTACATATATTCAAGGGTAGCGCTCTCTTGTTGATTTAATTTATTCAAATAATTAGCTTTAACTAATAAGCATATTTTAGTTGCAGATCTTCTAACCATGAATATTATTTTTATGAAAATCTAATCATTACATATAAAGTTATACTATACGTTTTTTTAATATGATGTCTATTGAGAGCATTCAATTTAAGATAAATTTTTTAAAAATCCTTTTATGAATTTGATTTTCGAATGGTGTACTTTAATTTTTTTCAATTTATGCGCGACAATCTAATAATACAAATCTGTAGTGTAATGCTAATTAGAGCCTGTATCCATTTTTTATAAAAGATTCTGTAATCGGCTGTAAAAAATTCCTGTTTTTTAGATGTAAAAACAGCGTGATTTTTAAAGAAATGGGTAGAATATAACTTTGATCCTGAAATATATTGTCCGAAACATTAAAATACTATTTCGTTCTATTTTTTAAAAATAATTTTTGAAGTTATTTTTAACTATTTAAAAATTTTGACTTCCGTTCTTGTTTCAGAGAGCAACAGATATTTGTATTAATTGTATTAAATATTTCACAAAAAAGTTGAGTGGTTGAGATTTTAATGGAATGTTAAAATGGTTTACTGATGTTTGAAGAGTCTCATTTTTGCATTATAAATTATCATTTTATTAATTCATTTGGTTGTTTCGTTAATTTAATGTTATTTCGTTCATTTCGATCAAAATTTTAAACGATACATTAAGTGTAGTTAAACACTTATGAGTTCGATCATATGATATTGGCTTCATTTCGCCTGTTCTGAAACTTACAAATAAATTTCTGAACATAACAATACGTTTTAAAACTTATTTTTCAACACTTCAAATTTTTATTTCACCACAGATATTTGTCTATATCAGAATAATGAATTCATAAAAATATAGTGTGGTTGAAATTTGAATAAAATGTTGCAATGGTTTTATGAAATTTGTAGAGTTTTATTTTTGATAGCATAAATTATTATTTTGTTTAATTCATTAATTACAGTTTTGCATTTTGATCGAATCGTATACTTTTATTGAGTAGTATATTTCATATATTCGATAGTATATTTCATATATTATATAGTATAATTTATATAGGTTGATCAAATAGTATATTTCACAGATTTAATCATTATTTCGATCGAATCATGTATTTCGATTCTACGTATTTCGTTTATTACTTTCAAAAATTTTTATTCATATGTTATGTAATACTTTAATGCTACCAACTTTCATCTTGATATTGGTTTATTTTGTTTATTCGAAATTTACATATTTTATCATCTTTATGTAAATATTTTATCTAGAAATGCCATTTATATCCACCCACCTTACATTATGTTTCTTCGTCATTGTTCTTGGTTTCGTTCCTTTAATACAAGAATTTTCAATTTTGTGTCTGGAATTTATGTAAGAACAATTAACAATCGCACATTACTATTTTTGAGACGATATCCCAGACTATTCAAACGTGCCGAGAATAAATCAAAGAAACTTAGGCTGCTCGTTCATGTGCAACTTCATTTTCAGTTTGTACGCCGGAACTCAATAGTTGAATTAGAATTTGCATTATTAAAATTCTACTCAGAAACTTTATGTGGTCTCTTTTTTTTATTATTATAGTATGTTTATAATATTTTTACTTAAATTTATTTCATTAAAGTAAAAAAGAAATTCTGTGTAAAAATGTTATAATCGAAAGTAAGGAATCATTTTTAGAAAGGAATGGTATAAGTTAAAATAAAGAATGCGAACACATAAATTCCTTGTGAAAATAGATAGTAAACTAATTATATATCCGTTCAGATTATTTTAGAAACGGTTTACGTCAGATGGAATGGTAGTTTCGGTGAAATATAGATAAAATGCTTAACTAATCTATCGTTTCTGATTGTTTTAGATGGTTCTAATTAGAAAAAGGGTAGTTTCAGCGAAAACATAGACTGTGTACTAAATATATCGCTCTCAACTGCCGTAGGAAAGAGTCAAATAGTGTCAGTGAGAAAATTGAATGAATACTAAACTAATATATCGATATTGATTAATTTAGAGATTTTGCTAATAAGGAGAACGGTAAATAGTTTTAGGTGAAAGATAGACTGGGTATTAAATATATCGCTCTGAAAATGGTTTCTTAAAATGAAGACGATAAAATGTTGCAGTGGTTGAGGTTTCAAAGAAAAATAATGAATACTAAACCGATGTATCGCTCCCGATTATTTCAGAAATGGTTCTAATAAGGAAAAAGGTAGATAGTTTCAACAGAAAGATAGACTGGATACTAAATATATATTACTCTAAAAATGGTTCTTCAAAAGCAAGAGGGTAAATATTCTTAATGAAGAAATATAATGAACACTATAGTAATATATCGTTTAGGATTACTAACTATATATCGTTATTAATATATCGTCACTAATATATAGTTAGGAGTTGGTTCTGGTTCCAAGAAAGGGGTAAATATTTTTAGTGAAAGGATGGATAGGATAATCAACTAATATATCGCTCCAAATCTCTTTAAAAATGCTTCTTTAAAGTAAAAAAAAAGTAAGTAATTCCAAAGTTAGACTGGATTCTGATCTAATGTGTTCAAAGTTCTCCCTAGGAATAAAAAAGGGCAGGGTGCTTCGTCACTGAAAAGGGCACTTTGAGTTTTGAAAGGGCACTCACATTACACCGTAAATATTTAGCAAAATGTGTAATATCATGTAATAACTGAATTTGACTCTCAACAATTTCTCAGTTACTTTCTTATACTATTTTATGCGTATATTTCAAAAAGTAATTTTCACTCATTATCAAAATGAGAGAAAAATTAGTCGTTTATAAATAGTAATTAAAGGCATGCTAAGAGATAATCTCTGTGCATATATTTTTTTTTTCAAAAAAAAAAACGAACTAAAATTTTTTTTTTTTTTTTTTGATAGACAGCTTGAAAGATTTTTTCCATAATTAATACTGAAAATTATTAGAAAATAAAGATTTAAAAGTGCATTTTTTTAAACAAATTTATTTATTTAAAGAATAATTTTAAAATCACTTGAAAATTTATTAACATACTCCTTTGAAAAAAAGAGAAAGTTATAAAAATTTAACCAGTTGAGAATAATCCTCACAAAGTAAATATTTGTAATAGTAATCATAATTAGATCTGCAAACACAGATAATTTTTGTGTGTTACTATTTTAACAGTTAATTATTTAAAAAAAAAATGGAATGGGAATAAAAAGGTAGGTTTTTTTTAAAGGAATGGCGGCTTTTTTTTTTACAAAAATCGCCTAGAGGGCGCATTTATAGAGATCAAATGGCAGGCAGAGCGGGCCGCCCTTCTAAAAACGCTTAGGGAGAACACTTCATAAGACCCCTCTAATAATGGTTAAAACGATTCCTTTCAATCCTCCACGATTCCCTTCAATCCTCCACGATTCCCTTAAAAAGAAAGAAGGTAAATAATTTGCGTCTAAGGAAATACTGGCTACTAAGTAAATATATTGATTTCTGACTATTAAAATATGGTTTAAAATAAAATGGGTGCATTTTTTGAAATAGAGAAATAACAATACTAAAATTTTAGGATTAAAACTCTGGCTTATGAAGGTTGGACTACAAATAGCAAATTAACTTTTTAGAGAGCGTTTCAATAACCAATATTATAGTCATAGTAAATATGTTGATCAAGCTTTTTTTGTAATTTTATTTCTTCTTGAAATGAAGGTATATTTATCATATCCTTCAGAAAATGGAATGCATGTTAAAATCATTGCAGTTTAAATGCATGTTAAAATCATGGTTAGAAAACACAATTTTTTTTTTACTTCTTACTGATTTAGTTTGCATAATCTAAAAGTTATTTACGTTAAACCTATCGTGATTCTCCATATTGTGGGAATTTGGTTTAAGATTTTTTTTTAAACATTCTCTGAGAAAATTCATTTATGAGGTCTTTAAAACTAAAAATACTGTGGTCTTATATCATTATTCAATTTCATCAAAGTTACCGGCTAAACTCCATTTTAACCTTAGCAATTGCCAAACTTTTGTGCACTTCCAACGTAGCTTTAGGCTAACTTTTATTTCATCTTGGAAAAATGTCTTTCCTTTTTCTCCCTTGACGTTTTTAAACAAGAACCCAACGGGGCTGTCTCAATTTGAGCAGCGCCCCCTTTGCGCCTTGTCTAATGGACCAACCATCTGTTCCTTCTAGGTAATAGAATACAGTCAGCCCTCTCCTTAAAAAAAATAAAGAAAAGCATAAAACGAGGGGGCGTTTGAAGAGAATGTCTTGAGAGAGAACAAAAGAAACTGCTGACGATAATGGCCACCCCTATCAGTAAACCATCAGGGAATGCAAATTAAGGCGAAAACCCCCTTTTACCCTGAAGGTCTGCTTGATTGAAGAATCATGTCGGGCGAGAAACGCAGACTAAACGGTTCGTTTGGAATAGCGTCAGTTGATTAACTTTCTCGTAATCCTTTTGATTGAGTCTGTAGAGATCGCTCTTCATGTCGAAATGGCGTCGAGTGGATATAATCGACTTCGACATCGACACCTGGGGATTGTTTTTAACTGATATATAGGAATTCGTTTGGACGACGGAAACGGGAGGTATTGTCTGACGAATGCTCATAAGTGCAATTAACTTTTTCTTCTTTGGAATTTATCGTAATTGCAAAATTTAGAAAAGCTGCTTCTGAATTTTTGAAAAGTGGAATAGAATTGTTTTAGTATTACATCTCTTTCTTAACACAAGCGATTCATCGTTGTGACCAGTCGAATTGAATCTACACACTTGATGGAATTTATCAATTGAAGAAAACTTAGCTTTAAATGCTTTATTTAATTGCTTTTCTTAGAATAAGTTATTTTTTCTAGACTTCTGGTTTTGATTCATAGACATCAGATACTAAGAAATTTAAAATAAATAAGATGTTCTGTAGTTTTCGCCCTTAAACATTTTTTATCTTACAATTGAAAGGCGAAAGAGGCATAATTGTTGTTTTTAAAAATTTTCAAGTTCTGCAAAATCCACAAATTGTGATACTTTCTGTAGCTTTTAAATATAAATTGTGAAAGATTTAAAAAAAAGTTTAAAAAAAGGTTTGGAAACGGTCAGATATCTAGAAAATTATACATCGGATTGAAAAGTGAAACTACGTACATATAATATTTTTTAAGAACTATCCAAAGATTCCAAGCTCGATCTTCACCTCCACACTCCGGGAGTGGTGTGGGGGTCAGCTTTGAAATCTTAAATAGGATCCTCTATTTTTTATTATTATTGCAGATTCGGATTCTTCAGAAAAAAGTTATCTGATTTGAGCTGTAAACTTATGCATTTTGCTACAACAAGTTCATCAAATACTTATTAACATATTAACATTAACATAATAATATGTTAATTTAAATATGTTAATGACTATACTTAGCAGAAAGCTATAAATATTCTTTAATTGTCAACCACAGCATGCTCTGAACCCCCAATTAAAAGCTTTATTTTTAATATATCACTTAATATTATTTTTAATAAAGCATACAACTTCGAAGATCACAACAACAAATTAAATGATTAAACAACAACGATTTTAATAAAGCATGCAAAATTACTTACTGCCAAATCAGCGAATCTAATACAACTGATTTCATAGTATGCCGCTGCTACAAGGTTATACGCCTGCTAGGATAGAATTAAATTTGCACGATATCATGGTTTAACCATTGAGCCTTTTCTTTTACTTCATGGGTTAAACATGTTCCATTATTTTAAGTGTAGTACTATTACCCTTCAAGATATTTCATTATATTCCTACCCTTTATTTATAATTTATTTTCTTATGCATTTTGGCAATTATTATCTGCTTTTTATATTCTACACTTTGTTTTGAAAAGTATTAGGGAATCATTTGTAATAAAATTATATAGTATGAAAATAATATAGTAATTATAAACTGTAAAGATTTAGTTAGGAAAAATTATTTATTTTACAATACTTTTTTAATTCAGAATACGATGCTGTTTTTTTATGAAGTCAAAAAACACATTTCAGTTTCCGTCTGTGAAGTTAATTTCAGCTTCATAATTGTGTTTTTCTAAAATTTCAATCTCTAAGTGAATGGAGGGGAAGGAAAAAAAGATTGTTTTTCTTTTCCTCTTTCACTTTAGTATCTCTAGAAAAACATCAAAAATAATATCCTCCGCATTCCATTCCCGAGAGTGTATCCTTTAATTACTTTTTAAGAAGAAAAATAACGTTTTCATTTGGGGCCGGAACGAACGAAATTTCAAGAAAGTTGACGGAAACTTTTGAAATCTTCATTGAAAAAAAATTTTTTTTTTTTTGAAGTAGTTTTCGGAATGAAAATAAAGAAAAGGGAAGAGAAAACGATGGCTTATAGGTAATAGAAGCTTTTTCAAAACGTTTTTTTCTTCCTAAGCATTACTTTAAAAAAAAAAAACAAAAAACAAAAAAAAAGTACATTTTGGATTAAAGTTTCCTGCAATTTTTAGAATGACCAAAACATGGATTTCTCATGATTCTATAATTGTTTATATATGTTTTTTTTTGTCACTATGCGAATGAATAAATATTATCTCTTATTTTCATTTTATTTTATGTATTTTGCGCGAAGAATAAATAAAAGATGATCTATAAACACCACCCTTAATATATATTTTAAGGAAAGATGAAGCTAAGGTTTTAACATTATGGATTTCAAATCTATATTTAAGCAAGCTAGGAAAAAAGAACGCCATCAAAATATGATGCATCACTATTGAAGATGGTAGGGTTAAAACACATCAATACCTGATTGAGGATCACGGGAAGAAATAGAGAAGAGTTAAAACTCTTTCAAGATTTTCTAGATTTCTTCAATAGTAATTCAACTAAAGGATTGGATTATCTAGTTTGGAAGTATAGGGAAAAAAAGGTAAAAAAGGAGTCCGATGCGAAAATGGAAGAGGAAATAAAACTATTCAAGGTATAAACAGGCAGAAAATTCGTATAAGATTGGTATGGAGAAAAAATTCTGCCGAAGAATTAAGAATTAAAATTATTTTTAATTGATTAAAAAAAGGTGAAGAATTTTTTTTTTTTTTTTTGCATTTTTTTTTTGCAAAGTGTTTAAATATTTCTGGAGTTAATCCTTGAACCTGAATTTTAAGGAGAAAAAAATTGCAGTTAGTGCTTAAAAGAAAAGAAAAAGTATCTATGAAAGGTTGACAAGCGTAAAGCTATAAGCATAGTTGGCACTAGAGATTAAAGAATTCGTTCTGAGACTTCTGGGTTACTATTTCTAATATATATTTACACGCCTAAACATGAAAAAGCGCGCTATCCAATATTAATATGCTTGTAGTGATTGCAATATAACGCGTTCTTTCAATTTAAATTTCATCGAAACAAATAAGAAAAAGATTCGTAACTCTCCACAAGCATGCTATGATGTTACTTAAAAAATAACAGACGGTGATATTTTACACAAATGTAGCCAAATAACACTCAAAATATGGCAAATCTTACACTTCATTTATGTTGTGATGTTAATTTTTCATTTTTTTTTTTTTTTATGATTCTCGACCTTTTAGAATTTGTAAATTACAGAAAACTCTTATAAATGGTAAAATTACACGTAAATTTGAACACAAATCACAATAATAAAACTTCATAGAATATAAACCCTGTTCACACATTCGTAAACATAAAATACGCGGAGGAATACATCAGAAATTTTCGATATTTCTTTCGGTTTTAGGAAGCTTGTTGTTCATAAGGGGGGGGGGGGGGATAAGTAAATGAAAAGATAATTGTAAAGGTTTAAAGTAGATTTTCACTGAACTAAGTCATTTTCAAAAACTAAATTTAAGATATGTATTAGAGGATTTTTTTCTTTATTTTGTTGGTTTTTATATACTTTTCTATGAATAAGAATGAGAGTTTTAGTAGATTATTTTTTAAACTCATAAATGAATGCTGATAAACGTTTTAAGAAGATATCCTCTTTATTTTGAATGAATCTTTTTAGCATTTTTTTTTTATTGTTTCGAAAAATTTCCTTCCGTGGTTAATTTGTTATTTTAATTGAGTTTTTAGCGTATAAAATTTTAATTTATAGGATATTGAGTTATTAAAATTAGATTTAGCAAGGCTGGCAAAAGCAAGATAAATAGTGGAAAACATGCATCGCCAATATCAAAAACGTGGAATATGAATCTTTTTTAAGCACAGAGTGAGCTTGGCTTTTGTTTTTGAAAGCTGAAATTTTTTTTGTAAGTATTTTAAATGCGGTTTAATGAATGAATATGTTTTTTTTAATAAGGTATGTTTTATCAATACAATTAGTCACATATTTAATTGAATCATTAGAAATTCGGTTCGTTTAGACCCAGACCGCATGGCTATTTGCTGACAGACATTACGATGTTAAGAAATCCGTATTTCGCCTACTGCTGATGGTATTTTATATCAACATTTATTGTAGTCAGCGTAGATAAAGAGCAGCGTATGAAACCAGAAAATATCGAGGATTCGGATTGTAATATATATTTTTTTTATTTTTAAGTTTACTGAATTCGAAGCAATCTTAATTATTGAATACCTATTTTATTTTAAAACATTTGGGTACTTGCGTGGCGTAACCACCACTACAATTATTAAACATCGATTAACCAGTATATAAGACATGTGAACTAGAATCAATCTAGAGGTGTCTTTTGATAGATAACGGTTGACATGGTTGAAAACTCTGTCCCCACATTGGTGACCTGCTGCCGTGATACGAACTGGCTTACATCAAAAGTAACGCCCACTTCGATGGATGGTTTACATTGAACAGTTGATTTGTTATTTGTGACTGTATCATCGTGTCCTCCTCGCGCTCAGTCTCATTTACTCGCAACGGAATCCTGCACACACTCGACTGCTAATAGCACACAGGAGAGACCACTTGCACAACCGTGAACTTAATGTACTCACGATAAACGCTCAAAACTCGGTGAACTTAATACAGCTCTCACCACAAGCGTTCAAAATCTGGTGAACTTAACACAGCTCTCCCGCTCTTTCTGAAATACGGCAACTAGTAGTATCCGTTTTTCGAATTCCATCCCTGATAAAATTCTGATGGGGGAGTATTGTGGCGTCACTACCACTACAATTATTAAAAATCGATTCACTAGTATGTAAGACATGCTAACTCGAGTTAATCTAGATCAGTGTTTCCCAAACTTATGACCTTTGTGTACCCTTTCTAAATTTTTCGTAACGTTGTGTACCACTAATAAAAAAAATTACTTTTTAAAAACTATGTTTATTTTTCTTTTTTGGTACAAAGTTTTGTTAGGAAGTTTATTTACGTGAGTGAGAAGGATGATATTGTTTTTGCTGTGATAACAGTTATAGGGATAAAAATTATATTTTATAAAAATGATCAAAATAAGTAGAATTTATTACAAACTTTCACTATAAAAATTGCAAAAATCTTTAAAAATCACAACTGGCTGTTGACACCACTAATTATTAACTCTGCAAAAAATAGCCAACAGAAAAATACGTAATCATAAATTTTCATGACTGGCTTTGTTTTTAAATAAAATTGTTTGAAATTTTCGTTTGTGGCAAGATATTTTGCATAAGAACGCGTACCCCCGCTAAACTGTTCCCGTACCCCTGGGGGTACGCGTACCACACTTTGGGAAACACTGATCTAGATGAAGGTTGTCATTCGCGGTGTCTACTTTCCCCTCACTTGCAACTCGAGAAGAAGAAGTGATTATACCTAACCATGCAATTTAAATCAGATTTAATAGGATACCCGTATGTGACGTCACGCGTGTGTGTCAAAGCTGATTGGCTTATGAATCAACAAATGCCACGATTTACCAACGATGACGTCACTTGTAGGTATCCAATTCATTAAATTGGTTGTGCTTTTGTAACAAAAAAGTGAATTAAGTAATATTATGTCTATTTTAAGAGTAATCTTAAGTCAAGTTATTAATAAGTTCGTCGGAACGAAATAATATGTTTAAGTGAATCATGCAGGGTTATATTATGGAAAAAAAACTATTTTCTTTAAAAAATTTTGACGTTCTGTATTTTCTTTATAAAGTGAAACACTCACAATATTTCATATAAGACGATGATCGCAAAGAAGAATTTATATTAAATTCTTTAGTCAACGTTTTTCTTTCTTTCTTTACTGTTTTTTTTACCTTATAATTAATTGCAAATATTCTGTACGTTACTTTTAAAAGGCTCAGGCTTGCCTGAAACTTCAACATTTATTTAAAAGCAACATCTGAAACATTTTTTTAATAATTATGTTTACCTACGTTTCGCTGCCTTTGGGTACATTTTTGAAAATTTTTTTGCGTGAACTCTTTTGCTGACGTCTTAGTTTTTACTCGAAAGAATTTTCTTAAGCCTAAAGCAGCCTTTGTTTTTGCTGAATCAAATTTTTTTCTACTGTCTAATGATTATAGCTTTAAGATTCAGAGTTTTATTTTTTTATTTTTTTATTTATTTATTATATATTGATGACATGTTAATTTTTAACCAAAAAATTGTATTTTAATCTATAATTTCATTATTTTTTTCTAATTTGTGTAATGCAATGTACAGTGCGCAAAAAAAAGAAAGAAAGAAAGAAAATGGACCACCCTGAATAACTTTTGATCTAATGTTCAGATCTTCGCTTTCTAGGACTCAATCTTAATGGTTCGAGAGTGTGACGTCAAATATGTCAATTAATTAGTACAAACGATATTAACGATTTACAAAATCTGACACAGAAACGTACTTTCTCTGAATAGACTTACCTTTTTTTCGCCGGACTCAGATTTCTAAACCCCAAAATATAGGGGGTAGCCGCAATCTCAGAAGTATGGTTCTAATAGTTTGGTCAGGATAGTTTTCCTAAGTTCGGACTCCTAAATGTTAATTTTACTTCTTGCATATCTCGAACACTTTTGAGGCGAATTGAAAAATATTTCGCATACACTAATAAAATTTGTTTATCCAAAGATAATTCCAAGTAAGAAATAACTTATAGTAAATATTTTTTTTTATCATTTTAATAATTTGTAAAAAATTTGAATTGTAAGGTATACATGTTTTTATAATTTTAAAGTATCTAATTTTACACGACAAAATGCAAAATTTGAGCAATATCGGTTGCATAGTTCCTGAAAAATCGTATTTTAAAAAAGTCATATGTTTAAAATTTGATTTCGCAGGAACTATTCAACCGATTTCGTTAAATTTTTTTATTTTGCCATTTCAAATTAGATACTTTGAAATGATTGATGCTTTGATTTAGATACTTTGAAATGATGTAAAAAATTGTAATTCTCTCAATTCAAAATTTTTTTTGACCATCATTAAATAAAATAGTAAAAAATAATTTATTTTTTTTGCATGGATTTATCATTGGATAAATGAATTTTATAATTATGTGCAAAATGTAAAATTAGCATTAAGGGGTCAAAACTGAGACCGTTATTCTGACCGATCTATTCGGACCATATTTCCCAGTTACCCCTTACGGTTACCCCTTATATTTTGGGGGTTAGAAATCGGAATCCGTTGAAAAAAAAAGAAGGTATTTTTACTCATGGAAAGTACGTTCTTGTGCCTGATTTCGTAACTTAATATATTGTCTAAACTAATTAATTAGCATATTTGAGGTCACCGCCACGAATCATTAAAATGGAGTCCTAGAACGTGAAGATCTAATCATTAGATCAAAAGTCTTTCAAAGTATTTTTTTTTTTTTTTTTTGTGTGTGTGTGTGTGTGCTTTGTACATGATATGTATTTATCAGTTCAGTTCAGTCTATTATTAAAATTTTATAAATGTAGATACATATGACAAAGCTATATAGTTATATATTTGTGAAGAACAAATTATCGTAGCGATTAAAAAATTGATTTCAAAATATTTAGGGGTTGGGTAAACGTTTTTATTATTTATTTATGATATTCTTCTATATACAGAAGTTATGGCTTTTAAAATCGTCAGTATTTTAAACATGAATTTTATCGTTTAGTTAAACTAAAATGTGTACGTGTTTCTCACATTTAAAAAAAATATTGTTATTTTAAATTATTTATTTTAAATGAAAAAAACCACCTGAAAGATCTGGTAGATGCACATTTTTTTCTCATTTTTGTCCTATATCAAATAAGACATCCTTGCAAATTAAAAGATTGCTTTTAATCTACATATTTGTCAAATATTTAATTATAATTAATGAATCGTTTATCATCGTGTTGGAAAAAATAACTGGTTCTTCCTTAATTCAGTGGTAAACAATATATATATATATATATATATATATATATATATATATATATATATATATATATATATCAGGGGTCTGTTTAGAAGAAATTTGGGTCCGTTAACGGACCCTTCACAAATTTGTTTATCTTCATTATTGTTTAGTTAATTGAATAAACCTTTCCCAGGGCAAAAAACAAGAAAGACGGATGTAAACGAATTAAGTTTTGTCTTCGGCAGACGATTCTTCCATCATTCGTCCGAAATTATTATTCTGCGTTCAACAGTATAGGCTAAATACCAAATATTTGTATGTTGCATCGCTAATTTAGTAGCTGCATTTGCTGTTTATCTTTTAAGATTTAAATTTTTTAATTATAAGTTTACAGTGTTGAGCATAATCTTGTATGTCTTTACAATTTAAAAACTCCTTGAAAAAGTTTTTTTGCAGTAACGGACCCTATTTTCACAAATTCTCAAAAGCGGACCCTGGTTGAAAGAATGTGACTTAACGTTTATTTTATATTCACAAATTACGAGTAATTTTTTCACAATTTTACAGAAACGGACCTTTCACAAAATGTCTGGACAGACCCCTGTATATATATATTGCTTGGCGATAAATTCATTTAAACGAATTCCTACTGCTACAATAGACAAGCTTAAGCTTGAATGTTAGTGCATTCAATTTATCGGCATTGCCTAAACTGCCTGCTATAATTCAATTCTGTTACATTGTTCCAGACTGCCTTTTTATAGATCTTTCATTTAACCTTTGATTCAAAGACTAGGTAACTATTTTTTATTTGCTTTTTATATCGTCCTTTAAATGTCTTCCTGGCTGACAAAAGTATCATAGCTTCTCTTGGATTACATTTTGTGGTTTAATCAAATCTAAGTGCCTTTTCTCTAAATTGCCGAGCAACAACTATTTCTTAAATCAAAAGCGAATTCATTAAGTCTGAAACCAATGTCATTATTCCTTTTCCTTTGTTATTATTCCCTGACGCGCCATGAGCATCAGCTATCAGAGTTACAATTTTTTTTCTCCCTCTCTTCTCTCCATTACACCGGCTGCAAGGAAACAAAAATCAATCGAGGTCTATTATCAATAATGCCGCTTCAATTCACCCTCGAAGAAACACGCTGTCCAATAACGATAATTGACATCCGAGCAAGAAGAAGAGATAAGAGATGGAAACCCAATCCAGATGCAAAAGAAACATTCTTACGATTCCTCTCTCCCTTTGTTTCAAACGAGATTCCCAAACCTCCCCACTACTCCTTTTTTTTTTTCCTGGAGAGAGATTACGAGGGGACGAACAACGGGAAAAGAGCCTTTTCCAGGAGAAAAGGAAACGAATCACGTAATCTGAGTTGTCTTCACAGCGCCTTTAAGGGTCCTTGTGGGAGTTGGAGAAGCAATTTCGGGCAGTCTCTTTTTCGCGTTTCTGCCTCATGCCATGACTTCTATCACTCCATGACTTTTGTTCTTGTGGCATCACGTGGGCCGGCCTTTTCGTCTCTGCCACTAAAGTGAAGGGTCAGTATTCTTGGACGTGGAGAATCCGATTGCTGAGCTCTCCTATAGCTCGTTAACTCTGCCTTCCAGGTGGCATGGTGCTCTGAATGCCATTTCCTCTTCCAGAAATGGTTGTGGGACTGTTCTTGGAGAGCGTTTCTGTCTTAAATTATCGAACGTTTGGCGTAGGTGGGAGACTTGCTGTATCTTCCTATTTCTTTCCAGGTCTTCTGAAAATAGTAACCGTTGCTGCATTCAATTTTTCATTCTTTTTTTTGAATTTATTATTTTATTGCTTATTTAAATATTTGAACAGCTTAAATAAATCCTAAGTTTTTTCCCATCTTTGTTTCGAAAAAAGAAATTTGAGCTTTTATCTCTGTTACATTTAGGACAATATCATTTTCTTGAATTGATAAAATTGCTTTGATGTAATATTCTCATTGGATTTTTAATAATAAGTTAAAAACGCTAATTGCATGAACTATTACAGTTTGTGAAATAAACCACATCCACTAAGTGTCAGTAATTACTTCATTTCGTTGAATCACGCATCAGCTTATATATATATATATATATATATATATATATATATATATATATATATATATATATATATATATATATATATATATATATATATATACATTTTTATCATTAAACGATTTGAAAAAAAAAAAAAAAAAGATTTAAAAAAGTCATTGGTTATTTATTTAATTTAAGTCGCCAGTTTTATTTATTTATTTATTTTTTTATTTTATTTGTTGACTTGCCACTTGGCGATATTTAATTTGATCCGGAATTCCGTAAAATGTGTAAATAGCTATATATATATAAAAAATATATAAATTTTTGTTCCAGCTGCTCTAAAAAATAAGGAGTTAGAGATTGAGCTGTTGGACATTGCCGGGAGTGATAGTTTTTTATTTTATTTGATGGAAGTAACTATTGCCTTTTTATTTCTCGGAAGACTTTTCTTATTTCATATTTTCCTCTTTGTCGCATTTTACTAGTGTCTTTAGATATTTATTTTTGTTATTTGTGTGTCCATTGATTCGGTGGATACGAAACTGTAGAAATAAATAAATGAAAATGCATTTTATATTACTCAGCCAACATATGTTTCTCTTTATAGCCGCGTTTAGACTTTTTCTTTTAAGCGTTTCTTGCGAAAATTGCAACAGCTGTTAAACATTTTAACTATAAAACTATCAAGTTTTAACTAGTTTATAGTTTAAAAAAATAGTATAAGAAAGGTTATTCGAACAAACTGTTTTAATATAAGGGTTTGAGATTTTTTTTTCTGTTGTAACATGTTTTTTTTTTTAAAAATATATATATATAGCTATTTCTCAAATGATTTAAATAAAGACTAAATCTCTCTAATGGTATGCCTACGAGTGCCGAAGTGTGGGTGTCTCAATCCTGATTGGTTGTTGGAGCGTGACATTTTTTTACGTTAGCATCTGTTCTTTCCATTTTATTTCGAGTAAGCCAAGCCCGCTAGCATCAATAACGAAAGTTTTAATAACGAAAAGTTCGTAAATTTGTACAACTGAGGACCGCTTTTGCTGTTGAAATTTTTCACATGACCATATTTTTATATATTTTGTGTTTAATATAAATGAAAACTATAGAAATTAAAATGATAAATTCCTTTTTTTTTATAACTAAATATAAAAGTTGAATGATGGCGTCGCAGGATCCAATGAAATAGTTTACAATACGAAAGTCTTACGCTTCAAAGGCATCAACCAGCCCATCAGAAATGGGAATTTTTTTTTGTACATTACTTTAAGAAAACAATTTTAACTTTGGTAGAAAAAGCTATTTTATGTCTAGAAACAACAGTTCTTGCGAAACAATTGCGAGCGGTAGCGAGCAGGATGCTTAACCCCCTAGTATATTTTATTTTATAACCGTCGTTGAACAGCCGACCCAATTTTGGGTTTACGACTACTAATGTTTGACTCTGTAACCTTGTAATTTTGAACCCAATCCAGAATACAAGGGAACTTCTGGATCAAGTGTTGGGAGAAATTTGTCTTGGTGGATAATTTTTTGATGGAACTAACCCACGTTTGCGTTACAAGGAGAGAAAAACCATGAATGCCTCCCACTTTTAGCCTGACAGAAAGGAAACTCTAACCACTGAGGACATTTTACGTCAGCACTGTGGTCGGTGCGGAATTCGTACCGTCCAGCCATTGCTGGGATTCGAACACGGTTCACCTCACCCGAGAAACGTTCTATCTCCCGAGCCACCACGGCTTAGCCCCCTAGTATAGAAAAAAAAAAATGTACAGATTAGTTTGTGACTGATGACTATTACAAAAACTTTGGGCCGGTGATTATTGTTGACATTTTAAAAATTTCAACGCCAATTTAAAAAGATTTCCAATTTTTTTAAAATTCAATCAATAAAGTATTTTTGAAAAACAAATTTTATTTTAAGTGTCTCTTTTTCGACTGATACTGTGTTAGCTCAAAATTGAGACCATTTTTGATGAAGGTTTTAAATACATACAGGGTGTTAAAAGTCCATATTCTCCATCTTTATCTTTCTAACGGCTAAAGTTATATATAAAAGTGGTATAAGTAGATATAAATAAAGTAGCTGCGTACTAGAGATGAGTTCGGGCTCGGTTTTGGAGATCCTAGTCCGAAGAATTGTTATCCGAGCCCACTCGAGCCCGAGTTCCCTTGAGCCCTAGATACACGTCGGGTAAGGGCAAAATTTTTCGGTCTCGCTTCTCTGCCTTTCATGCCGAAACAAGGAAATTAGTTATTAAAATCTTTTTATCACACTTAATTAATAAATGTTATATTTTTTATACTTAATAACTTTTTATACTTAAAGTTAATGAAATTTTTCTCGTGGGTCTGAGTTTGCCCGAAGCCGTTTTTCAGTAAACTTGGCCGAGCCTGCATCGGATCTGGGCTCGAATTTCTCGTGCCGCTCTTATCTCTCTCTATATATAACTACAAGATGAATCCGCTTACAGTGCAAATTGTTGGCAAACTGGGAAGTTTTAGTGATAGGGAAAAAAAAAAAAAAGTTATAAAGCATCATATTTATTAAGTGTATTTAGACTTCTTGTGGATATAAATGCTAAGCAATGAAAGTTTAAAATGTGCATTATTTCGTGACTCTACGCGTTGCAAAACAATTTTAGAAATTATTATTATTATTTTTTAAAAAAAACTAGTTATCTCTAGATACCTTTATTTTCAATATACGTTTAAACATCCTTACTTAAGAGACATTTTAAACATCGAAAATAAAGGTAACTTGGTATGTAAGGTAACTATAGTTGTTTTTTATTTTTTAAATCCTTTCGTCATGTCTCTGTGGGAAATCCCGAACAGACAAATACGCGTTATACGCCTTCCTTCTTTGTACTAAATCGATAATGCTCTACAGCTTAGTAATTTATTTTTACCCTTGTTATTGTATCGTTTTCAAAATACGAATGCTAACTTAACATTAAATTATCTGAAATGTAATACGATAATTTTTATGTAGATAACCATTAAATGTTTCTTTTTATTTTCATTTCAGGTAAGTTGTTTATTGTAATCTACGCAGGAAAACTGGATTTCATAGTGTTTTGTAATTATTAGTCAAACAGGTATATAGTATTTTTTTTTATGTTTGATATGTTACTATTTTTCTGAATTTTTGAAGAAAAAAAAAAAACTAAACATTTCATTGAGATGGTCTGGATGTATTTTTGAGCTAAAGTCATAAAATATAAATTGATTTTATAATTTTCAAAACAAGATCAACAGCTTCTTCGAAACATTTTATTTTGAGCAGAATTTTTTTTTTTTTTTTTTTTTTTTTTTTTTTTTTTTTTGTATGAGGAATTTCATTTTTGGAAGTCTTATTTTAGACGTCATTAAATAAAAATGACTGAAATTTCCTGCAAAAAAAAAAAAAAAAAAAAAAAAAAAATTTATAAATAAATAAAAAAAAAAAAGAATGAAAAAAAATTTAAATCTTAGTACGTGAAACCTTGATATTAAGATTTTAACAATGAAAAAAAAAATGATATTTTTGGCCTTCATTTCATCTCATGAGTAAAGTATATAACATTAAAACAAAGGACAAAATTTTCTATTATGAGTGATAAAAATTCGAACTCCAACTAAAAGAAATCTTGATAACTCACCATAATAACTGAAGAGTTCAGTGACGAACAGTGACATTTCAGCGAGTTAAGGAACATCTAACTTAAGAATATATAGCAGGAAACTTTTAACAAAATGTATCCCCTCCTTGAAATCAGTCTTTCAATAGCTTTGTTAATGGTTTCTTTATACATAGCATTTGTCAACTTTAAATTAAAGTTATGAACTTTCTCAGAATGACACCTTCGTTCACTAAGCTCTTCAAGTGTGATTGATTGATCGTCAATTATAGTAGCAAATTTTTCAGTGGACAAATGCTAAAACTATTCCAACATTTATACATTTGATTTTATTTTATTTTTAAATAACCTCAAAAATATGGAGAAATTTTTGTTTCTTGTACATCTTTTAACCCTTTATAATGCCGCGGGAAGTCTACTTCCCACTAAATTAATATTTTAAATTGTTATGGGAAGCTTTTTTCCCTCCTATGGTTTGTGTCGTCGTTTGCAACATTTTATTTACATAAATGTGAGTAACAGTTGCAAAAAAAAAGTACTTTGTTTACATAAATGTGGGTAACAGTTACAAAAAAGTTTTTCGTATGCATAAATGTGGGTAACAGTGAAGTGTGTGATCAAGAAGAGCGGCCAACTTAGGATATATTTTCTCTTGTGCGTTCCGTCTTCGTTTATTTGATAATTTCTCGGCGGATTTACTTGTAGTTATTAACACATAATTATAAATGCTGTTCCTTAGAAGCACAGGATTTCAAGTTTATGGCTAATTTTTTAAAGTAGATAAAATTTTGAAAATCTCACTCTCCTTGCCACTAAAAATTATGGTCTTATAAATCAAATTAATTTTAATCAATAATCTAAATGAATTTCTTGTTATAAATCAATCTAAATCCCTAAAATATTTCAACATAACATTAAACACTTCACCGCGGAATTTTAAGCCACTAAAAAAGAAGCCATAAGCCACTATAAAGAAAGGCCGGCCAGGTGGCCGAGTGGTTAGCGTGTCTGACTGCGAAGCTAATGGCCGCGGGTTCGAATCCTGCTCTGGGCATGGATGTTTCTCTCTCTCTGTGTTGTCTTCTGATGTGTGAATGTGGCCCACCCTATGAACAAGTTTGTGGCAGTGTGGCGTGGGTAACGTTGCTCGCCTCCGTGACTTTGGTTCACAGGTGCCCACTGGGTAACGATAAATGAGCAACACTTCCGGCATCTTCTATGGCGAAGAACGAAAGTTCAGTGCCTGCCGTTATTATAAAAAAATATATATATAAAGAAAGATTTTTATCATTCAGCTTAAGTTTTTAACAAAATTAATTGTTAAATAAAAATTAAAAAAAAAAAAAAAAAAAAACTCGTTACAAAAAATAAATTCTATACTTATTTATTCATTTAATCTTATTTAAACTTTTAGGGATTAACATGATAGATACTGAATTATAAAATTTATTGAAAATTTATAAAAAAAATTATAAAATTTAATGAAAACTGCAAAATTGGCTTTAAAAAAAAAGATTTTATATATATATATATAAAAAAAAAAAGAAAACAGCGGAGTACACCGTTTTCTTAATAATCCATTCTATTTCAACCCTGGTCGCTAATTAACCAAGAACGATTCATTGCCTAAATATGAACGGCATAGCCGTTTAATTAGAACGTGCAATGCCGCATAAATTGGGGCAAAAATATTCTTATTATTTTTATCACTCTTATGGCTGTAATATTTACAATCTATTTAATAGCCGTGAGGATGAAGGGTTAGGGTTCAGGGATAGCGCGGGGCTTCAGGGATCAGGGTATTGAGCCATGGCTCCTCAGGGGATAGACCTCCCAATGATGTGACCCAGGTTCAAATCCCAGCGATGACTGGTCGATACGAATTACGCTCCCAGCTTGCTCCACCCACAGTGCTGACGTAATATATCCTCAGTGGTACTTTGATTATCGGTTAGAATTTCCTTGCCGTCAGGCTAACCGTGGGAGGTTTTCGTGATTTTCTTCTCCATGTAACCCAAATGCGAGTTAGTTCCATCAAAAAGTCCTTCACGATTTTTCTCCTAATACTCGATATTGTCTTCTGGATTGAGTTCAAAATTACAATGCTTCGGAGTTGAACAACATTGGTAGTCGTAAACTCAAAATAGGATCGGCTGTACAACGACGGTTATAAAGTAAAATTTATCTAATAAACTAATTACATTATTCTAACTAGTGTTATTGTAATTATACCCGTTGGGAGATAAAAATAAAATGACTTCGAACCGTTAAAGGTTAACATAGAAAATGAGAAATCGATATTTTTTTTTTAAGTCTTCTTATCGTTTAAGTAATATGTGAAGCACCAGAGAAAGGAACAATGAATGCTGAGTAAAGAATCCTTAAATAATCACGTTACTCCAACTGACTTTTACATCTCTATAATATTAAATACTTAGTAGGCTATAAATTTTTCCTTTTTCTCAATATCGATAATGTATCCGATTAGTATCGTTACTGGAAGCCTTCATTTAATCTCGTTCTAAAGCAAGTAGTGGAAAAGTTATTGTCCACTATTCGGCCCATTATTCGAAATCCATTCTTCTTTCGGAATGTGCTCGAAGCCTTTAGGCACCTCCCTTTTAAATTCGACGTGACGTCACTCCTACCCACCCTCTCCACAAATTGATTTTTTTTTCTTCAGAAGGTTTGTAAGGGAGGGCTGGCTATTTTTTTTTCGTTTATTTTCGCCTGGAAGGAAATGCGTTCTGAAGAATTTTTGCCGATCTCGCTTCGTACACCCCCAATCGAAATCGGAAATCTCGATACCATACTATTCGATTCGATCTATTTCTGAAGAACATTTCCTTTTGAAAAGGGTAGAATGCCTGCTTTTTTATGTTTTTATTTTCTTTGGAAAAAAAAAGCAACTTATAAAATAAGAATCGAAGTTCTTTGATTTTTATAGATGAATGATTTGGATGAATGGCTTAGTCGATTTTTGATGTGGCCATCTCCCTCCACCTTTCTTTTTCTTTACTTCTAGTCAACATCGAATAGCTTTATGGTTTTCTTGTGTATATTTTTAGAATTAATTTATCGTGAAATTGAAATTTTTGCCTTTTTTTGATTTATTTTAAAATTGAAACAAATGGTGATGTATAGGTTAGATGATTTTTAAGACGTTTGATATTTCTACATCTTACTTTTTAATTTTTACTATATTTATATTTTATGAGTTTTTGAGGATCTGAAGTCATAAATTTAGCTTCTTGATGATCAGATTTTCTTTGAGATCTTCTGAATACACAATTTCTTTCAAATCAGCCTGTGAATAAAATCATTGTTAAAATATTTACGAAATATCTTTTCCCGAAGATCAAGCTCTTTTTCTCAGTATTATTCTTTAAGTAATAAATTAAATTAAATGATAAATATATAACAAATCTAAAACAAAACTATAATAAATATAAAGAATATGTATTAAATGATAAATATAAAAATATAATAAAATATAAAAATATAATATATTAAATGATAAATTTAAAAAATTGCATACTGCAAATACAGTTTTTGCTAAATTGAAAATAAAATTATTTTGCTAAAAAACGTCACAATAGCTAAAAAAAAACTAATGGTTGCTTCTGTAACATTTTCATATTCATTTAACATGTCTCTAAAAATGTGCATAGTTTAATTTTTTAGTCTATTATTATTGGGTTTTTTTCCCCACAAGAGTAAGAATTATACGCAGTGAAAATTTTGCTACAGAGCTGCGTGACATCTGTAGCTTTATTTATTTTTAAATGAACTTTTGTTTTTGTCATAGCGATTATTATTTTAAATCATAAATGTTTTGTTATTTTAGAATAATTAAGCATACAAATCTTTTTTGTTTTAAAAAATTTCTGTTTAACAATTTAAATTAAATTAAAATTGAATATAAATTTCAACTGCGATAAAAGTAGTTGATATATACTCTTTTGCCTATTCACTATTTGTTCACTCTATCTGGCTTTACATTATGTATTTTATGTAATTAAATTATCAGCTTGAATTGAATACAAATAATACAAAAAAAAATCATCCTTGATTATATTTTTATTTTCCGTCACAATGATTGTTATTTAAAATTATAAAAATCCACTATTTAAGTGCATTGAACTCACAAATCTTTTCTGTTTAAAGAAAATTAAACTTAAATTATTCTACTAATTGGGATTTAGATTGATATTTCGTTTTGTCTATTCATTATTTATCTATGCATATGCCTTTGCTATTTATCTTAAAGGCAAGTTAGTATTCTTGAGGGCAGAAAAGAAATCCATTGTATTGTCCCTAGTTTAGATCAGTTTTCTTTTGTTCTGTCATTTTGTTTTTCTTTTTTTTTAATTAATTAATTATTCACAAAAATATATAAAGTGTTTCTTTTTTTTGTTGCTTTGTTAGTGTTTCAAATGGGATTTAATGGAACAAAACAAAAATCGTGAATAATTCTTACCACATTTTTTTTCTTTAAATTTTGAAGAAAAAAAAATTATTTGAGTACAATAATGCTTTTTATTATATTTATTCAATAATTTTCATTAGCGTGCAAGCTTGCAATTGCTTTTACATATAAAAATAAAAATGGAATTGTCTTTGTCATTAACCAAAGCTTAAAAAAATGTAAGGATTCGTTTATTTGCTTTTGAAGTGGGACATAATTATAAAAGAATTTTTTTTAATGCAGCACTTTGCTTTATTGAAGTTTTATTTTTTGCTTAACGATTGTATTATATTCAGAAATAAAATAACTTAGCATTTTTTTATCTGTTATATTTCTACTGCATTGGATCTTTTTTTTTTATCATTTAGGAAAATATTTATTTTAAACTATAAAAAAAATATTTTTATCTACATTTATATTCATTTATCCCAACATATCAGTTGTTTCTATGCAAAATACCCATTGTAAAAGATTCGATTTATAAATAATCCTGATATCCAAAATCAAAAAAGGGTCAGAATGTAGCTTTACTACTAGATCTGCCGTATAATGAAACTTAAAGTTTAATTGACGAAATAAAATTTTAAACAAGGTAAAAACATACTTTTTTCATCTCTCAATTTCCCATTTTTATGTTCTGTCAAATGCAGCATAGAATGCTAAAATATGTTACTGAACAACTGCTACTATCAAATACTCACTAGTTCTGCAATTAACTTATTTATCTGCACAACTATTTATTTAACATTAACGTTATTCTTTAAATGAATAGTTTGTAACTGAACTTTTGTTTTTGTTTGTACTTCATATTTCAGAGGAAATTTAATTTTATGCAGTATTTTTGTATGCTTATCAATATGGCGGCATTGTGCAGCACGCAAAATAAAAAAAACGGACTACCCTGAATGATCTAATGGTCGGATTTTCAAGTGCTAGGACTCATTCTTAATGGTTTGCGGGGATGACCTCAAATATGCTTAATTAATTATTGCCGACGATATTCTAAATTACGAAATCAGACACAAAAACGTTTTCTTTTGTCGACGAATTCGGATTCCTGATCCCCACAATATAAGGGTTAGCCGCTATCTGGAAAATCTGTTCCCAATCGTTTGTTTTCCCAATTGTTTTAGAAATAGTTAAAAAAATTTTGGATTGTAAGATATGCAGTTTTTTACTTCATTTTAAGGAGTGTAATCTTACATGGCAAAATACAAAATTTGAGCGAAATCGATCAATCAGTTCCTGAGAAATCGAATTTTAAAAAATTCGTATGTATGTATAACACACGAACTTTTAAAAAGTGGTACTTTCAGAATTTGATTTCTCAGAAATTATTCGACCGATTTCGCTCAAATTTTGCCATGAAATAATTATATTCTTTAAAATGACGTAAAAAATTGCCTGTCTTACTATTCAAAAATTTTTTGATTATTCCAAAATAAAATAATAAATATTTATTAAAAGCTATTTTTTTTTGCGTGAAATTATATTTGAATTAACGAATTTTATAATTGTGTGGAAAAATTTTTCAGTTCGCTTAAAAAGTTCTCGGGATTTGGCGAATAAAAATAATTAACATTAAGGGGTCCAAACTTATCGGACTGCTCACCTCTATTGGAACCATATTTCTCAGATTGCAGCTACCCTCAATCTGGGAAATATGGTCTTATATATAAAGTATGCAGCTGGCTAAAAATATACTTTAGAGACCAAATAATTTATTATTTAATAGATAAACCTTAAGTAAGTTACGCGCCATTAAAAAGTTTGTCACAAAGAAGGAGGAAGTTGTCAAATAAAGAAAGTTGTTAAATAAATAACAAAAAATAATAAAATTTAAACAAGATCATATAAATTTTTGTATCATTAACTTTATTTTTTTCACGAACGGTGTTTTTGTATTTTAATTTTCTGTAATTATGCACAGAAAAAATTTTGGAACTGCGTTGATAAATTAAGATTTTGTGACTGTTTTTGATAAAGTGAATTTTCTCAATTTTTCCAGAAGTTCAGATACTTTTTATTTTAAATCCAAATTTTAAGAATATTTATTCAACTATATTTGTTTCGTCTCACAGTTCACTGCATAAAATTTGATGTCTCCTTACTTTAAAAAAGAAAAAAAAACTACATAAACAAGTTATAGCTTTCTTCGGGATTGCTTTTTAATTAAACCATTTTGCTTGTTTTTAAGTTTCACTACATAACTCTGCACTTTATTAAATGCTAAGCGATGTCAATATCCCATGTTTTCTACTTTTTTAGTCACGTGACATAACCATGTAACCTGTGTATCGATCCCTTTCAACAGTTGAAACAACTCTCTACTATGTTATCCTTTTTCTTTTTTTCTTTCTTCTCTTTTTTTTGGCGTTTCTTTTTAATATTCTTTCGCTAACCTGCTTTTTTTTTTTTTTTTCATTTTGTCCGCGTAAATGCGAAAAAGAGTTAGTTGACATTTGTCATTTCTTTTCTTTATCCAATATAATTTTTCACCTCTTTACGAGTGAAAGAGCTAATTTGATTTCGGAATTGTTGCATTTCCATTTCAAGCTTATATAGTAGTTAAATGTTTTGATTAAATTAAAACTTTTTAGTTCACAATTTTGTTTAAAAATTCTCATTTCTAATACATTTTCTTTTTCACTAGGCAACCGACGACTTTAATGCATTTGCATTTCAAGCTTAAATAGTTAAATATTTAGATAGAATTGAAACTTTTTAACTTACATTCTTACTTAAAAGTACCTTCTCATTTTTTTTACAATTTTTTTCCTTTCTATGCCCTAAGTAGCTTGCAAAGTTATTGTGTTTGCATTTCAAACTTAGATTGTTCAATGTTTTGCTTAAATTAAAACTTTGTTTATATTCTTGACCTGTTTCTTATGCATTTTTTCCTCCTTGGAAACTGGCGAAGTTAATGCATTTTCAGTTCAAGTTTAGATAGTTAAGTGTTTTGATTAAATTAAAACTTCCCAGTCCACGCTCTTACACGAAAAAATTTCTTTTTCGCTTCATGTGTTTTTTATTTTTTGACTTAGGTTTTTCCTGTGTTAAATAATTTCTTCTCGATATTAATTTTAGATTTTGAGTTCAAAGACTTATATCACTAAAAAACCTTTTAAGTGAAATCCAATTTATTCAATGAAATGGAGATCGGTATTTTATAAAAATTTGTTCAATAGCCTCTTGAGAAAAATTGAAATAACAATGTCATTTCAAGCAATAACGATGCTATGTTATTTTCATTTTTGTGATTTCGAATGAGTTCAACCACTTTTGCTGTATAGTTATAACGATTTTTTCTTCATTTATCTGCCTTGTATAGCCTTTATTTATTCGTATGTACAAATTTAACACTAGATTGCCCAAGAAATTAATTTTGACTGCTTTTTAATTTCAATTAGAAAAACAGTGATGTATAGAATGACGCGATTTTTTGGAAGTTTGTGACTTTTTGTACAACATATAATTTTTTTTATTGTTAATGTATGCTAATAACTTGCTATAAAACTGTAAATAATATAAAAAATTGATTTTAAACAAACTTCTTTACACACTAGTTATTTTTTCACATGTCATTTCGACTGCTTTTGGGCAATATAGATATATACTAAGTTTCAGTCTTTCTAGTGTTAACCATCTATGGATAGAATTTTTTAATGTTTATTGTATGCTCTTAATTTGAAATAAAATTTAAAACTAGGCGAAATTCTTTCAAGAAAAGATAGAGAGTTGCAATTTTTATATCGGTAAAAATTGAATTATGCTTGTATTAGTTAAAATTTTTATTGTGCAAATTAACTTTGCTATTAATGTTATTTTTCTACTCAAATTTGCTTCCTTTTTAATTTTTATTTTCATCCATTTACTTTTTTTTCTTCTTGAAATCGTTTATTAAATAAATCGATAAAATGTTAATAATTCTAGTGAATTGCTGCTATATATTTACTTCAAAACAATACATTTTTGTTTGAAATTGTTCTAAACATATTTCTTGTTCTCATCCTTCCTAGCTGCTTTCGATTGGTTTACATGAATTATTTTTTTCAAAATTGTGCTAAATCTATAATTTAGGCATTTTCTATAAAACTGTACGTGATTTGTTCAAAATAATTAATATATTTTATTTGAAAAGGAAGGATTGGAAATTATAGTTAGTTTTAAGCCTTAGTTAGTTTATGCCTTAAGCTGCATTAAAAATTGATTTCCTATTGTGCAAAGTTTCCTAACATACAATCCCGTGAATGTTGTAATGAACAGATTTTTTTTTAATCCCTTTTAAATTATTACAGTGCAAGCCGCGGTCGGAATTCGTATCGACCAGCCATCGTTGGGATTTGAACCGGGTTCACCTCATAGGAAGCCGAATGCTCTATCCTCTGAACCACCACAGCTCTGTCATTTAATTTTGTCATCTTCTAACTATGTCACGTTGTTGTTGCATAATGTGGTTATTTTGATAACTTCGTTTTGAATTTTTTTCAGTTAGCAACGCCATCTGTTGTCGAATTCGGTGACAAAATTTGAAATTTGGTAAGAATAAATTATCTGGTTTCATATACTGTACACAGCCTCGCACTTGTTTCAAATGATTGGTCATTTTTTAAGGATCCGGTATTTAATACGTGTTGCGTAAAACATGTCTAATAATCTTTAGGAGGCGAAAATTTAATTGTAAAATCTTATATTGTTAAACTTGCTAGTAATTAGTTAAAAAGCATTATAGTCTAATAACCTTTTTGATTTTCGCCGGTCTTTTCAATGGAACGGAAAAAATAGTTATTCCATCAACCTCTTTCTATTGTTATCTAAGTGACTCTCCAAACGGGAACAGAATGAAATATATTGTCGTCAACCATCATAAATATGATTGTGTCACATGGTTGGGTGCAATTATTTTTCTTTTACAAATCACCGGCTGAAAAGCTTTGCATTATCTAATTTATGGGGCTCTAGCAACCATAAAAAGATGTTCTGTTATCAATAGCTTAATTTTACGAGGTCTTCTGTTCTTAAAAACAAGTTTGAAAGGAATATATTGTGTGACTAAATTACAAACATTTTAAAAAATTCTGACATATTTTCTCTTATGCATTGACTGCATGAAGTTGTGGTAGACTGTTAACGATGTTAAGTCGTGATAAATTCTATACTTAATAAACTTGATTGTTATTTTTATTTAAAATTTGTTAGTTAGAATTTAATTTTAATGCAGAACAAATAAGGTGTTTTGTAAGAAATTCGCGGTCAGATACAGTACGCAAAATAAAATATATATCATTTTAAATAACTTTAGTTCTAATGATCGTATTTTTACGAATTATGTGCCAATCGCAATGGTTCAAAAGGATGAACTAAAACTCGAGAATATCTCCGGAACTTCTTAACCAAATCGGAAATTTTTTGCATTCATCTTTAGAATTCGTTTATGCGAAAATAATTTCATGTAAAAATAATTTTAATAATTATTATTTTATTTTTAATTATTTTATTTCATAAGTGCCGAACAAATTGAGAATTGTAAGATATACAAATTTTTACACCATTTTTATTATTGCAATTTTAAATGGCAAAATACAAAATTTGAGAGAAATCGAACAAATAATTTTGGAGTTAAAAATTTCAAAAAAGCTTAATTCTAGAACCTCCATTGCATATGAACTATTCAACCGCTGTCATTCAAAATTTGTACTTAGTCGTTTAAAATTATACTATTTAAAATGAAATAAAACTTTGATCTTAGAATTCGAACCTTTTTTCGACTCTTATTGAATAAAATAATAAGAAATTGAAATTAAATATTAAAATCTACTTTTTGCGTAGAATTTTATAAAGGTAAATAAATTCAATAATTCCGGTCAAAAATGTTTCAGTTCGTTTAAAAACTTCTCGAGATTTGGCGAAATATGTATAATACTCTCGCCTGCAGATTTATCAAAGCATCTGCAGATTATTTTTCATCTAAAATTTTTAAAAAATATCACAGCACCAGAAAATTATTTTTTATCTCAGATTTCTAAAACAAGCTTAAAATATTGCCAAGAGTGAGAATAGAAAAATAATTTCTAAATCCTTAACGCTGTTTTTCGAAGCTCTGTCGCCAAAGGAAATAAAAAAGCCATAGTTTTAAGTGCCTTTCACTTGGAGCAATGCGATTATTTTAAACTATTCATATATAATCTTGTTGTGAAGAATTATATGAGCTTTAGAACACACAAATAGCTTAAATATTTCAAACGTTATTAAACTTTTTAAAAATCGCCAATTTTTGGCGACATTTCGCTTAGTGAAATTTTGTTTATTGTTAAATGTTATTCGTGACATATTTTATATCAAAAAGTAAGTTTCCTTGATTACAGAATAAAAATATATTTCTGTTGAAATATTGCCATGTAAAGCAAAACTGTAATCTGGAATTTTGTTGAAATTTACCTGGAAAAGTTGCAAAAATATATTTCTGAATATGCCTCTCAAATGGATAAAATAAATACATTTTTTCCATTAATTAGCTTTTATTCACAGCAATCAATTGGTTATTATTTTCTAACTGATTGAATTTAAATTTAATCTTCTGATAAGTACAGTGCACAAAAATCAATAAATAAATGGACAACCCTAAATAACTTTTGATCTAATGATCACGTTCTTGGACTCAATCTTAGTGGTTCATATGGCTGACCTTAAAAATTCGCACAGACGATATTTTAAGTTACGAAAACGGACGATAAAACATACTTTCTCTAAATAAACATACATTTTATTTAACGGATCCAGATATCTGACCTTCAAAATATAGAGGGTAGTCGCGATTCGAGCAATATGGTCAAAATAGTTAGGTCTGAAGAGCGGTTCAAAGTTTGGACCCCTGAATGTAAATTTTACTTTTTCCCTATTTCGCTATATCTCGAGAATTTTTTAAGCGAATTGAAAAATTTTGGCACACAATTATAAAATTCGTTTATCTAAAGATAATTCCATGCAGAAAATAACTTTTAATAAATATTTATTGTTTTATTATTTCATTCAATAAAAGTCGAAAAAATTTTGAATTGTGAAGTACGTATTATTTTTTACATAATTTTACATGGTAAAATACAAAATTTGAGTGAAATCGGTCGAACAGTTCCTGGATTTTAAAAATGTCGTATTAAAACGTGAAGATCTGATCAGTAGATTAAAAGTTATTCAGGGTGGTCCGTTTATTTTTAACTCATTTTACAACTATTAGATTAAGACTAATTTTTACAATAATATTCTCTGTCTAACTGTGTTATAGGGTTACAGACAAGTTTTAATTTATGAATACTGTGCTGCTGACTATAAATTTTGTTACTGGATTGTAATTCATAATTTTTCTTAATTTCTTGATTAATTTGAGATTTGGAATAGCTTTTAATTATCTTTATTTTTAAAAATATGCGTATGCGATCTCCAACCACGGTGTATGACGCATAGTTATAAATAGCATCAAATGTATGTGAAAATATATATTCACTACATTCTTTAAAAAAAAAAAAGCGTAGAAATTAAGCGATTTTTTTTTATAAATAAAAATGATAATACGTGCATATAAAATATTTTCCCCAACGTAATACAAATGAGGTTTTCTCCTGTGGAAAAACGGGAAAAAGGAAAGCTTCATTTCTGGAAATTCGAAAGCAATCTCTGTCTCCGGTGACAGAGTAAGTACTGAACATTATAAAATACCGATAACGGCTGACTGGTTATTTAAAGCCCCCTTTCCGCAAATTTCTCTTAGAGATAATCACATTCCGGAATCCCGTTTCCTTTTGGGGGGTATGAAAAGTTCTTTTCCCCAGAGATAGAAACCCGTTTATAATGCACAATCATCAGTCTTCAGCTTCGAAACGAAGTTGGACTTCATTTTTCATATCTTTTCTCCGGGAGTCGTTTACCGTAACGTTGAAGGCGTCATCGTGCCGGGGCGCGGCATTAGCCCTTCCTCCGACACGAGAGATAAGCCCCTCTTTTCCATTCCGGACAGTTTTGGGTCGCATGGATGTTAAGAGTATTACGAAATGGATTTGTAATATTTAGGAACATCGAGTTTGGAGTTTAGTCTGGAAAATTCATCCCGCTAATTGGTGGGATTTCCCGTTTCTAATGAACATCGGTATCTCTTATTAGTAGAAACCACAGGGGGAGGAAATATTTGTTATAAGTTTTTCTGATTCCTTAATATGAAATATTTATTACCACGTCTTATTTTCATTAATAAATCTTAAGACAAGATATTATTTATCTGTAATATAAGAGAATTCATGTGATTAATGATAGTTCAGTTGTTATGGAGAAAAAAATTCTTGCGACCTCGACTTTTTATTTTGAGTTTTTTATATTTTTTTTATGCAGCTTATACATTTTTGAATTCTATAATCTGGATGCATTATGTTACGAAATGTTTTTAAATGACTGAATGAAAAAAAGATGAATGAAAGAATTTGTTTAAGTGTATGAATGAAAGAAAAATGAAAGTAAGAAAACAATAAAGGAAGATAAAAACAGATAGCAAGGAATAAGTCAGAAGAAGAAGAAAAAAAAAGGAGGGAATAAGTAAATAAAAGAGAAATAGAAAATAAAAATATTTTGTTCATGGTCGAATGTGTTCACAATATTCTTTGTTATATTTGACTCATTGTTGTTAGCATTGCTAATTTCGATAATTTTTTTTCTTATACCATCCAGCAAGATCTATGCAATAATTTAAAGAAATGTGGCATAAATTTAAAAAGCTGGAAAAATTATTACAATAAATTAGCTGAAACAAGAATTTCATTTACTAGAAAGTAAAGAATATATTTTTTTCGTCCTTTTTATGGCCATATTGATGTTTCATAGGTCACCCTGATGTCCGGATTAAGGATTTGATTCTAAGCTGCATAGATTCAATATATTTTTATTAATACGCATTTTATATTTATCCAGAAAATTGCTATGAGGAAAGCTCCTCAATCATTTACTTTCCAGAATATATTATTTTCCAGAATAGTTATGCTTCATAAACCATATTAGGTACATTACTATCGACTTAATTAGATATTTTGTCTAAATCTTATATGTTATAAAATTCTGAAAACTCTTAACACATTTATAGCGGTACAGTGTTCAAATACCGTTATAAAGTTTGGAAGCATATATTCTAGATCTGTTATTACATATAGGGGAGAGTCGGGTAGCCCCGCCCACTTAAGGAATATTGCTTATATTTCTGTATAATATTGAGTAATAATCAATATTTTTGTATGTTTCTATTGTTTTATCATCTAATTAAATAATGTAAAAAGAATAAACCAAAAAAAGAATAGTTTAACTTAAAAAAATAGAAATTTAAAAAATTTGACTACTGTATTCGACATATTTTCAAAACTATTGTTTACCATGTTACCAGCTGCATAAATACTTGAAACTTTGAAAATAATCTTTTTTTAATATAAAAATTAATTTCCGATGGCCCATTGACTTGAAAAAATATTCTATACATATGAAATTGACAGTGGGCGGGGGTACCCGACACTCCCCTACCTATTCTTTATTATTTTCTAGAAAATGTCGTGACAAACTCGAAATTAGAAGAGGGGGGGTCATTTTATAATAATAGCGGACTTAGTATAATAGGATAATTTGTCGCAGGTGTAAGTAGCAGTGATAACTTATAATAACGTCAATAATTTTTTTTAAAAAAAATGAGAGCGTATTGATGGAAGATAATATATATTAGCTTTTGTAACACTGGCATAATCACAGTAAAGGCTCAGTTCGTAAATAATCTTGAGGCTATAAACTCTATTAATGATGAGTTAATCCTGGGGGAAATTGTGGTTGCGACAAATGAAAATAGAGCCCTCGATGTGTTTTTCCCATGCTGAATTTTGTGTCCGGAATTTACTTGTACTGATTGGTCCACAACGGATTGTTGCGAAAAATGCTTTGCTTTGTCTCAACACAGGTTTAAAATCGAATTAGTATACTTCCATCGTTTCTAACTAAAAAGACAATAGTTATAAATTCTTTATGTTCTGTAATCACCTCCCTTAAAATATATTTTAGAATCTTTACTGAAAACTTAGCCAAAAAGTTTTCGTATTAGGGTTAACTCATAAATTTTTAACTGAAGAGAAAATAAAAGCAGTATCGGAATCTGTTAGAATAATTACTAACGAGACACTAAAACCAGTTTGAAACCTTTCAATTCTCTCTGTTTTTTCTGGCCATCAAGTATGTTTTGAAGTTTTCATTCTCTTTTCTTCAGTAGTGCTTCTTTAGATTTTAGAAGTGTTCTGGTTTTTTTATTCGTTTAAATATTAATTTGCAGAAAAAATCTGCAATAATTTTTTAAATTTAAAATTTGGTAACTGTATTAATTAAGGGTGGTGGTTATGGAACATCCTATATAAGCAATACCTATTTATGAGCTTGAAACAACACCTATTAAACATTTTAGATTATTCTGTAACGAATGTGAATGGTCTATTATTATCACTATATTCTTTTTTGATATTCATTTTTTTTAAATATTTCATTTTAAATTCAAAGAAGATAAATGCTTATTGCATTATTTAGTCTTTAAATAATATTTGAAGCTTGGTTCAATTTTACTCCAAAAGCTTTTCAACTAAATTTTTAATTCTTACGATGGCAGGTTAAAACCTTGCAATAATTTTAAATCTTTAGTTTTGTTGTTTTTATTTTTGTTTTAATGTAATGAATGCAAAACAATGGTTAACAACGAAACCATTTTACATTCGTGTCTAAAAAAGTAATTTTTTTTTTAATCTAAATTTATTTTTGCTATCTGCTTTAAAAGTTTTTGCTTAAGCAACATTTTAAGAATTTTGTTTCATGAGTTCTGTTTTTTTTTTATAAGAATTCGTTTAATTTTTTTAATTTAAAATAGAAGCGTTTAACATATTCCGTTCTTTTAATTAGCTTTCCCCAAAAGAAGAAAAGAAAAAATATGTATTCTTTTGTATTTTTAGAATTTTTTTTTACATTTTTAAATTGAAAAATGCTTATTTGACGTTCTTAAGTCGATTAATTTTTTTTTAATAACAGACTTCCATAAACTTTTAAATGTTTATTATTTAAATCTTTATTTTTTATTTTTACTTATTGCAATCTTTTCAAACATTTAACATATATTAAAGAATTAAAATTTATATTATTAATTTATATTATTAATTATATTATTAAGTATGAATAAATTATTAATTTACGAAATTAATCGTTCAGTTAAAATGCCGAAACTTAATTAGATAACTTAATTGTAATACAAGTCTGGACGTGGTTAGGTGAAAACTCCTTTAAATAGTGCGATGTTTATGCTTTTAACATCATTTGATATGGACAGAAATTGAGAATGTTTAAGTTTTAATATTAATCTGAAATTTAAGTCTGCAATTATGATTGATCTTGAAATTTTACTTAGAACGAAATTTTAATCTTGTATTTTTAATTACTACACTCAAAATAATTTTTAGTGAAACTGTCTGAAATTATAAGTTTAAGTGATCTTAGTATTGAAATAATTATAAATATTCATATTAACTAACTCCTAATTTGTATCGATTAATCTAAATAAAATGAATTTAAAAATAGAGCACTTAAAAAAATTAAAAATGAAGAATAAATAACGTGGCTAAGGTTGAATAATATGGATTTTAGTTACTTCATAGGGGAGGGAGGGTATAAAAAATTACAATACTCTGTATGTTTCCTATTTGTTTCTTAGAACTTAAACCAGTTTGGTTGAACTATTAATGTGATTAGAAATACTAATTCTTTATGAAGCAAACTTATGAAACTTCCAATTTCGTGTAAAAGTATGAATTCGTTTTTATCGAAACTATATAATTATCTACAAACTAATAAATTAAAAATAAATTCTTGTGTCAGAAAGACTAAATTTTTTCGAATTTTGCATTTTTTAATGCGTCATCACTATCACAATATCATCAGTATTAATAAAATTAAAGTTGGCAAAAACATACTTTTTTTTTTCATTTAACAACTAAAGCAACTAATAAGAACTACACGAACTGCATATTTAATAAGTTTTAAAAGCACTGAATTTAAATAAGTATAAGTGGGTACGATTAAAAAAATGTTGTCTGCCTGCAAATTGTTTTACATACATTTAATTGAAAAGTTTCATGAAACTCTTATCCGCGTTTAGTCTCCTTTCTTTATATTTTTAGACTATTTTTAAAAAAAATAAAAATTTAAATTTATATTCCTTTTATTATTTTTTAGCAAGAAAACTTCATTATGAATTTAAGTTTTTAAAAAATCACATCCTAAATAATGTATTTTTTTATTATACTGTATAAAAATATTTTTTAGTTAAATAGAAACAAATTTTTTTTAAAAAAATAGTTTATTTCAATCAATGCTTTCCTTTAATGAAATAATGAAAAGGATGTGTATGTAAATAAAATAATTTACATGTATATCTCTTTCATTATTTCTTAAAGAAAAATGAAAACCTTCGATATCATTGAAGTCAACCAAACTGTACCGACAGAGAGCCTTGCATTCCTGTTTTTGATTCCAATGACACTTGAATAAAGCCTTTGGCCTTGCGCATTAAGCCAAGAATGTGTGCCTTCTGTTTAGCAAGAGAGCACCGCAAGGGTAAAAGTACGTATTTGCTCAGAACCCCACGTAAACACCGTTCATTTGTGTGGCCACTTCTTCACTTTAGACATAGATCTGAAGAAAAAGGACAATTTCTCCTGATCCCTGTGTCCATGGTACTGCTCAGCGATCGACCACAAAACTTTCAATTCCATATTTTTACGAGCACGTATATTCCATGAACTTACGAGTCTTAGCGGAGTTGATGATTGAACCCCAACCCTTCCGAACTGGAGTCCGATTTTTTAAACACTGGACTACCACGGTCGGCCCCTTGCATTATTTACTATTATATAAATTTCGAAAAATAACTAGAATAATTTATTACGGCAATTTGATCGTCGCTTAACCAAACATAACAAATTGTACTAAATGCAATGATTTTCTGAATTTTTAAATCGAACGAAAGCTTTTTTATTTCCAACTTATAGCAACCATTTCTTATTTTTTATAAAGCTAATCCATTACCACCAATGAAAAAGTTTGAATATAAACGAAATTCTTCCTGCTTCTGTCTGATGAATCTCTTTATTTTGGAGAAAAAAGATATTCCCCTCCGAAAATTTTCTCATCGTGAAGAATCGAACTACAACACCAATCCATTTCAAGTCCATTCATGTTTCTAAATCGAATCACTCGTTTCGTTTCTGAAGCACATTCTTTATTTCTTTCGAATACAAAAAAGTGGAAGAAGAATTCTCTTGAGGGGGGAAACAAAAGGGAAAAGTGATAGAGTTGGTCAAGGGAAGTCCCTATCCATGGATGTGACAGGAATCAAGAGTGCCGGAAGCCAGCTCTCTTTTCTGGAGTCCACATCACGGAAATGAGTGTGTCTTCTGGACGATAGAAATGTGTATAGAAATAAAAGCAAAATGTATATTTATTCCAATTTCACAGAAAAGAAAGGAGTGTTTTGAGAAAACAATAAAAATATTCTTTCTTTTCAAGTTTACAGTAGATTCCCCCCCCCCTGGAGTTAGGTTTTTTTTTTTCCTTATGTGGAAGATACATTTTAAAGTTAAATTTATTTTTCGTAGAAGATGCACAACAAGAATTTTCTTCAAAGATATACAAATTAGTGTTGGATTTAAAGTAGGCTACACCTTAAAAATGAAAAGTATCGTTCACCTTGTATGCATCACAAAATTTTATAGTTGATGAATGTAAAAAGATTCTGAAAATGATAGAGAAATCGATGAAGAAATGTTATGTAGTATGCTTACGTATTTGTAAACTTTTTATCAGTTTCAGAGCAATAATGAGGATCATAGCAAACAATTGTTTTAATTAAAAAATTTTTTTTTTTGTTGATTGTTACCTTTTTCAAAAAAGTTTACGTAAGGGTTATTTACATGCTACTAGATCATTGGACACAAAATGCATGATTAAATATATTTGCTATTAGCCACTATCCAGGGTTGTTATGATTTCACACATTTCATTATAATATATATATATATATATATATATATATATATATATATATATATATATATATATATATATATATATGTATATATATATATATATATATATATATATATATGTATATATATATATATATATATATATATATATATATATATATATATATATTATAATATTTAAAGTTAGCAAACTTTGTCCAGATCATTTTAAGATATTTATCTGATAAAAGATATCTTATTTATCATTGTTATTATAAAAAGAAACTAAGCTTTTACATTTTCTCACACTCATTATGGCTTGTACTAAATTTGCATTAGAATAAATGACATAATTTATGAATAGCGCTTTTATTTTTCAATGTACATGATAACAACAGTTAGACGTTATTTCTCCTGCGAGTAACAACATATCTTCGTGTAGAGTTTGAGGTTATTAAACTATTTCATGTCATCTGTGTTGACGTAACGCATGTGACATGACTGTTTTAAGGCAGGTATTCGTCACATTTTATGGTTTTCCTCTCTTGCGTTATTACCCTTTGTTACTCTAATTTTAGTCTCAAATGCTTTTAATGTTCTTGTTCGTTTCTACACAGTAACAAATTTATCTTCTGGTATTTGAATTGAGAATTTCTTAATGAGTAGAATATTTAAAGTTTATATGGATTCATTTGAATTGTTTCGATTAATATTTACCTAAGACAAGTATGATATGTCGCAGTTTGGACGTTGGAAGAAACTTAATGCTTGTATATTTGTTATTTTACTTGATTTATTATTTTGTCAATGCTGTAAGAACCTTGTATAAAAATTGAAAATACTTGCGTCATTTTTTTTTACAAAATACTACCAGGGGTCTGTCCAGACATTTTGTGAAAGGTACGTTTTTGTAAAATTGTGAAAAAATTACTCGTAATTTGTGAATATAAAATAAACGTTAAGTCACATTCTTTCAACCAGGGTCGGCTGTTGTGAATTTGTGCAAATAGGGTCCGTTATCGCAAAAAAACTTTTTCAAAGAGTTTTTAAATTGGAAAGACATACAAGATTATACTTAACACTATAAAATTATAATTAAAAAAAATTATCAGCAATTGCAGCTACTAAATGAGCGATGTAACATACAAATATTTGGTATTTAGTCTATACTGCTGAACGCAGAATGTTAATTTCGGACGAATAATGGAAGAAGCGTCTGCCGAAGACAAAATTTATTTCGTTTACATGTCTTTCTCCCCCCCCCTTCCTGGGAGGGGTTTATAAGATTGACAAAACAATAATAAAGATAAACAAATTTGTGAAGGGTCCTTTTTTAAGTTAAAATATTTTGTGAAGGGTCCGTTTTTAAGTTAAAATATTTTGTGAAGGGTCCGTTTTTAAGTTAAAATATTTTGTGAAGGGTCCGTTTTTAAGTTAAAATATTTTGTGAAGGGTCCGTTTTTAAGTTAAAATATTTTGTGAAGGGTTTGTTTTTATGAAAAGATATTTTCTGAAGGCTCCGTTAACGGACCTAAATTTCTTCTAAAAAGACCCCTGACTACTAATATATAAAATAGTTTTTCTTTTTAAGAAGTTATGAAGAATTAAATATGACTTTATCTTCTTAACATTTTACCGTGAGTGTATTAAATAAAACTTGATATGTGCGATAATTGTTTTATAAATATTGAAATAATATATATTTTCCAGGAGTTTCTTTTCTTTGCATTTATTATAAAGGTTAATTATTTTCATACAAATTATCAGTTTTTCTTGTTTTTCAATTTTATTGCAAATTATATTCTAATTAACTATTCACTAATTTCTCTAACTCCCTATAGCCTACTTCAAATTTTACTCTATGTGTTACAAATGACATTCGATATTTGTTGTAAATGCATTAAAGCGATTATTTCTATCTATTCTATTCTATTTATTCTAGATTGAATAATAAGGACTGATTTGTATAAATTCGTTTTATTTGCATTAATAAGCATGTTGTTTGAATCCATAAATGCTGAAATTTCTTTCATTCATATTAGTTTCTAAAATGTTTGCTTTCCTTTCAAAACAACTTTATTTTCTACAACTATTATAATTTAATACAAAAACTCTGAAATCAATACAGCGGAAATAATGAATGTAATTCCCGTTTCAAAAGAACATATTATTGGGAATGAAAAGGTGCCGTTAAAATATTCTGTACTTTTTTAGAATAAAATTTATTCATCACAAAATGGGCATTATTTCTCGATCAGACAAAATACCCTTTTATGTCGCATTCCCCCCTTTTTTTTTCTTCCCCAATCCAAACATCCTTTTCAAAAAATTTCTAAAATTTGTTAGTTTTAAAATTTAATGAAAGCTAATTGATAGTTTACTTCCGTTTGAAGTTTGTTTAAACGTCTACGTGAATGAAGAGTTCTCTTTATAATCTTAATTAAGTAAATGTTTCTTTTTTATAAATGAGAAAGAAAACAAAAACAATACTATTTATTTCATTAAAATGTCACCGATTTTTCGGATGACTCGAATTTTAATAGAACGTTTCCTCTCTAAATTTTTTTTTAAAAAGAAAAATCGCTTTTTATCTATTTAAATAAGCTTATTCGTTTTCCTTTCATTTACTTAGTATTATTTTAAATATTTTTTAACAAATGTATACAGATTGAAAACGTAAATCATTGCCTTTAAAAAGTGAACTTATGCGCATTTATAATTTATGTGAAAAGTACACAATTTGTACAAAATACTAAAACCATCAAATAGTTTCTTAATTACAATTTTTTCTTAAAAAAAGATGCATTTTGAATTGTTTATTTCTCAAGAACTATTCGTCCGATTTAGTTCAAATTTTGTAATTTAAAATTACTAAGTGCAAAATGATGTAAAAATTTGCCGCCAAGGCTATCTTTCTGTAAAAGAGTTTCATAAGTGTGTGTAATAATGTATCGTAGTCAATAATAGTATAGTGATATAGCCAAAAACGTAAAGAATAAAACTAGCATTGAGGATCTAAAACTTTCAACCGTACTCCCGACTCAACTATTAGGATCATATTTTCCAGATTGCGGCCACGTTAGTTAAAAATCCAAATCCCGCAACAAAAAAATTTATGTTTGCTCATTCAAAGAAAGTGCGTTTTTGTGTCTGGTTATATAACTTAAAATATCGTTTGCAGTAATTAATTGGCATATTTGAGGTCAACCCTGTTAATCATGAAGATGAGTTTTGGTTGGTGATTTTGGGAATCCGATCATTAGAGCAAAAGTCATTCTGGGTGATTTTTTTTTTTTTTTTTTTTTTTTTGTTGCTTCGCTATTAATACAACTGATTTTATAAGCATTTTATAAACGTTAAAAAACCGTGAATTACCTTGTGAAAATTGCATTTAATAAAAAAACCAGTTTATCAAATTCAGAAAGAATAACTTTTTACTTCAGTACATACTTTCTAAAATTTAAAGATTTTCTTCGAAAACTCCTAAAAATTAGTTAATAAAATTAACGTAATTATTTTTAAATATTACATTATATTCATATTTTTTATAATTGCTAAAATATTAATTGATATTTGGGATGCTCTATGTTAAGAATAATCATAATACTTTAGAGTAAAAAAAAAAAAAAGTGAAAATCGTACCGTGTCTCTAAGTTTATGCATACAATATTCAATTTATCATTGAAGTTTAATCTGTTCTGATATTCTAAAAAAATGTTTCAGTCCTGTCTTTAGAATGTTTCGTTTTACGCGTAGCTCGGAAGAACCCCGAATGTTTCTGTAAAT
The DNA here is from genome assembly GCA_949128135.1 of Parasteatoda lunata. Classification (NCBI taxonomy): domain Eukaryota; kingdom Metazoa; phylum Arthropoda; class Arachnida; order Araneae; family Theridiidae; genus Parasteatoda; species Parasteatoda lunata. The sequence continues at coordinate 53,012,116 of OX421973.1, read as the reverse complement.
GTGTTTTCTGTACACGGCTACTCTATATGTAGAGAAGTTGACTTGCAGCAACATAATGTTAGTTGTATTTATCTTCCTTCTATTTTGAGTTGGTTGGTTTTACTTGTACCGAAATATAGAAATACGTTTGTTGAGAGTGAATTGGTTGCATATGGATTGTTTATAAATATACGAACGAAAGCTATTGATGTGTTTTCAACTTGTTAGTGAAATCTGGGATTTAAATTTTGGGGGGAATCAGGGATTTGCGAAAAAATAGTGCAAATCTTGCAACAAACCTGGAAAAGTCTAAATTCACGTTAACAATAAGCCAGTAGGTTACAAAGTAAATTTTTCTTGTAAAACTTCTGCGGCAATATGACAGAGATGGGTATTTGTTATTCAGAATAATGAATAAAGAATGATGAATAATTATTCAAACTCTGAATAATGAATAAAGATTTATTCATTAGTCAGAAATATTTTGAAAAAAGAATAAATCATTCATTATTCTTTATTCAGTATCCTTTATTCATTAGTCAAGAATAACTGAATAATTTCACTGGTCAACAAAAATGGGTACGGAATACTCTGACTACGATTATGACAACTACAAATAAAGCGTTAATCCTTTTCAAGTATATTTATATAATAGTTGAGGAAATTTACTTTTGTCTAACATAATGCATACTTTTGAGAAATGGTTACATAGCAAAAAAGCGTTTAATTTTTAAAGTTAAAATTTTATTTAAAAATTTAAAATAAGATTATCGTTTGCTTTCAAAAACTATAAGAAATTGTGTTTTGTAGATTTTAGAACAAAATTTTAAAATGAACTTAAGTAACTAAACTGTTATAAACCTACTTTTTAGCACAACTAAGTATGTTACGATGGAGTAAGTTAAAATAACATAAAAATAAATATTCATACTTGTCTTAGTTTTATAGTTAAATTCCTAAAATAAGACGTTTAAGAGCAAACGATGTTTTACATCTCGTTATAGACAAAGACATATCGATTGCATTTTTCGCTGGTTATTCAAAATTTTATTCAGAAAAATTAGTCATGACTAATGAGTTTATTCATCAATCATTATTCAAAATTTTTTTTATACATTTGCACAATGAATGATGAATAATGACTAAATTTTCATATGAATAATCATTCAGAATAAATTTATTCTGAATAAATTTAGTCATGAATAAAATTTTCGTGAATGATGCCCATCACTGCAATATGATTAGATTTATTCAATTTAGTTTGCTCTTGGTTTAACAATATTCTTTATAATAATTTGTTTAACTTTTTTAATACACTATGTTTAACAATATTTTGCTCAAAAATTTTTCGACATATCTGCAATCCAATAAATTTTATGTATTTGAAAATTAAAGCTTTCCATAAAAATTAACTATCATTCTTCATCTTATGAGAGGTATATGATGGATAAATATGACTATTAATAAATTTCCCCCGATCAACATATTACTTTTTTCTATTAATTAGGAAATAGAATTACCTGCTATTTGTTTTTGTATATTATAAAAATCTTTGTGTTAAAACTTTTTGTGAAATTTTTGTTTTTGTTAAATGTTATTTATGACATCTTTTTCTTTCAAAAACTGAGTTTGATTGCAGAATAAGAATACATTTCTGTTGAAATATTGACATGTAACGCAAAACTGTAATCTGGAATTTTGTTGAAATTTTCCTTGAAAAGTCGTAATAACATATTTCTAAATGTGCTTCTCAAATGGACAAAATACATACATTTTTTTCCCCTTTATTTAGCTTTTATTCACAGCAATCAGTTTTTTAATTGATTGAATTTAAATTTAATCATCTGATAAGTATAGTATTCAAAATAAATAAATAAACGGACAGCCTTAAATAATTTTAATCTAATGAGCGGGTCTTCACGATCTGACTCAATCTTAATGGTTCATGGGGGTGACTAATTAATTAGTGCAGACGATATTTTAAGTTACGGCAATTAGACACAAAAACGTACTTTCTATGAATAAACATACCTTTTTTTTTCGATGGAAACGAATTTCTGTTCCCGAAAATATAGGGCGTAGCTGCAATCTGGGAAATAGGGTCCGAATAGTTTGGTCAGGAAAGCTGTCGCGTGCTATATCCCAAAGAAATTGTTTTCCAATGCATTTAATAAATATTTTATAATATGAGTGATTTTCTAACTTGCAGCTCTAAGCAACCAAAAATGAGTTTTATCACTTTGTATATATGATTTACAGTACCGCTCAAAAGTATCAGTACACCTAGAAACTTATAAAAAAATGGCGAAATTCAAAGTGTCATAACTTCTTTAAAAATGATCAAAAATGCTTCTGCTTTAGCTCATTTTGAAGCTTAAAATCTCTACTTTTATGTACTCTAGTTGTTTTTAATTAATATATTTTGCAACTATGTACAATTACACTCTAAACAATCATAGAAAATTGTATTAATTTTTTGTGAAGTTTGACGCGATGTACGGGCACAAAGGGGTTAGATATTGTTAATTTTTATTATACCTTTGAAAAATTTGGACTTTTAGCTTTCATTTAAAAAGAAAATTCCAAAAAAACATGTTTTTTGACGAAGTTATTGTCAAATAAAAAAAAAAGGTTTTTTTTCAGAATTTAGTGATTTTTCAGCAATTATAATGAATTTTAGTGTAATTATAATATGATATGAAAATTTTTTAATTAAAATAAATTAAAATTTAATATTTCTCGATAATATTATTTCGTAATTTATTATAACAATTTTAACTTTTTTTTTGGAAAATATAATAATGAAATATAATAATATAATATAATAATATGAATATAATAATATAAAAGCGCGGGGAGGATATTTTGAAGAAAACAAAATATGATGTAAAATATTTTTTCATTATTACATTTTCGTTTTCAAATTTTTTCTGAGAAAAATACGAAAAAATAAATTTCAAAATATTAAATTGTAAACGTTGATTCTTATTTCATTATTATATTTTCCAAAAAAAAAGTTAAAATTGTTATAATAAATTATGAAATAATATTATCGAGAAATATTAAATTTTAATTTATTTTAATTAAAAAATTTTCAGATCATATTATAATTACACTAAAATTCATTATAATTGCTGAAAAATCATTAAATTCTGAAAAAAAACCTTTTCTTTTTTTGACAATAACTTCGTCAAAAAACATGTTTTTTTGGAATTTTTTTATTTTTAAATGAAAGCTAAAAGTCCAAATTTTTTAATGGTATAATAAAAATTAACAATATCTAACCCCTTTGTGCCCGTACATCGCGTCAAACTTCACAAATAAATAATACAATTTTCTATGATTGTTTAGAGTGTAATTGTACATAGTTCCAAAATATATTAATTAAAAACAATTAGAGTACATAAAAGTAGAGATTTTAAGCTTCAAAATGAGCTAAAGCAGAAGCATTTTTTGATCATTTTTAAAGAAGTTATGACACTTTGAATTTTGCCATTTTTTTTATAAGTTTCTAGGTGTACTGATACTTTTGAGCGGTACTGTATGTTTGGTTATTTAAAAATGAAATCGACGTTAATAATTTCGCAACTTGTGGTGATGCCATTAGAATTCGTATTTTAAAAAGTATCTGAAACCACGTGTTTCTTCTATTAAAACTAATGCTTTTAAAGTGTGTTTTCCATGAACTAAATTAATGAAAAGTCAACTAGAAATAATGAACTAAAATTGTAGTATGTATTAAGCCATGGAAAAATTGTGGCAAAAATCTGAATATCACATTTTAAAATTTACTATATGTACAGTGCGTCAAAAAAGGAATACTTTGAATAACTTTTGATCTCATTCACGTTTCAGGACTCAATCTTAATGGCTCGAGGGGATGACCTCAAATATGCTAAATAATAAGTGCAGACGATATTTTAAGTTACGAAATCAGACAGAAAAACGTACTTTCTCTGAATAAACATGCATTTTCTTTAACGAATCCGGATTTCTTACCCTATGTTATACGGATTAGCCGCAATCTGCGAAATATGGTCAATATATAGTTTGGTCAAGAGTTTGGACTCCTTAATGTTAATTTTACTTTTTGCGTATCTCGAGAACTTTTTAAGCGTATTGAAAAATTTTTGCCAACAATTATAAAACTCGTTTATAAAAATATAATTCCATGGAAAATATAACTTTTAGCAAATATTTATTATATTTTGTTATTTTATTTAGTAATAGTTGAAAAAATTTGTAGATATGCAAATAGGAAATTTTGAAGAATTCAATTTGAAATGGCAAAATACAAAGATTTGAGCGAAATAGTTCCTGAGAAATCTAATTTTAAAAATACGTAATTTTCAAAATTATATCCTTACTTTACCTGTATATCTCTGTTCTAATTCACTATAATGGATTTATAAACATTAACAATAACATAATGTGCATGCATATTTTTACTATCAAAATCATTATATTTATTTATTTTTAGGGAGATTATTCTCCATGAAAATATTATTAAACCTTAGGTAAAAAATAGTTTAAATAACAATACCTAATCGTTCTCTTGACATTTTCGTGTTTTGCATATTCTAGAACAGCTGCTCAATTTTTAAATTTTTAATGAAACACGGTTGCTTTTAATATTTATTTTTCTTATCAATCGTTTTTTTATTTTTATTTTACGCAAGCGTTACTTTTAAAAAATTTGCGCGTGACGATAATTTATTGAATTCTATTTATAAGCTAAAGATATTTTAATTGTGAGCTTAGTTTCATTTTATTCAATTTTTTTACCTACGCCCCTATAATTCTTGAACAACAGTGTACCTCATAAATATTTATTAAGATTCTCGAATACATAATTAAATTTTCTCACTCTTAAATTCTTGAATGTGATGAAGAATTTTTAATGAAGGTTTCTTTTGTTTTTATTTTAACTCTATGGATTAGTAATTTTTATAGGCTAATGTTTGTAAATGTTGCCATAGATTTTCACCACAAAGCTTTTTTTTTTATTAACATACTAATTGCTGTATAAATTATTTATTTTGAAACGCTTTATTTTGAAATCACCATATTAATTGGCTTGCAAATTGTTTATTTTGTAGTACTTTATTTTTCAATTACGATTATTAAAATTGCTGTTAGTGAAATTTATTTTGTAAAATAATTTTTGCAGCAACAAGCAAACAGTTAATAATTTCTTTTGAATTCATAATTTTATAATTTCATTTTTGAGAAAAATGAAATGAAATTTTTAAAACCATAGCTATGCGTTTGTTTTTTCTTCTGGTTATAGTTTCACGGACTTGATTGCTTAAATATTAATCAAGTTTTATCCTCCAGGTATTAGAATTGAAATAAAAAAAGCTATTCATAAAATATTTGTATTTTTATATGATTAAATATTGAAAGATTGGGAACTGTTTTGGATGGGAAATTATTGGATGGGGGAGTATTTTAAATTTTTAGTACGTGATTAAATATGAAAGAGCCCTTTTCTCCTATTAAAACTGTGTAGAAAAAGTTAAAATCATTTAAATATATTTATGAGATAATTATTAAAATTATAAAAATTATAATTATTATTTTTACAAATTTTATTCGGATTTTAAATTTTGCAGTTGCTATCTTTATGTAGAACTAAACAAAAGTAGAAGGTAGCATGGAAAAAGTACTCATACACATGATTTAAACCAGCGGTTCCCAATTTGTTTCGGTTAGGGAATCCTAAATTATCGATCTTTTTGATTTTTGTGTGATTTTTATTATTGTTTAATTAATTAAAGATTTAAAATTAAGTTTTATCTTAGATAATTGAATTCATAAGTCTAGAGTTTCGTCTGCATTAGTTTGTTCCGCATAAGCTTGAAATGAACAGAATTAGCTGAGTTATGGTTAAAAAAAAAAAATTAAATTAAAAAAAAAAAAAAAAAAAAAAAAAAAACTGTTTATTAATGTTGAAACAATTATTAGAAAAACATTTTTAATATTGAATTAGTTTTTTTATTGAAAAGCTCGATGAGAAATGCTGAGGGATTTTTTTCTTATATAAATGGACGTTAGATTATTGAAATATTTTTTTTAAACTTTTGTTATTTATTTTTCCTTTGGCATTTAACTTAAATAATTTCATAAAAATAACTGAAATATTAACTATATTATGGATTATTGGTTGAATATAAATACAATTAAATATTAAAAAATCATTACCGTTCAAAAAATGTCCTTACAGTCGGAACTCCTATATTCCTTTCACGGTACCCTAGGGTTCAGAAAAACCACATTAAACGCTATCAAGCACGAAATTTTGTGTAATTTATATGCAACGATATTATTATTTATTTTTCTATCCAACTTTATATTCAAGAACCTTATTATCGCTTCGTATACTCAAACATTTTAGGTTCTTGCAAATATTTTTTCCAGTTGAACTAAAGCAGAAATTTTTAAAACAAGAATTTTCCTTTAACTTTTATTAGAATTATAAGCGCGAATATTTGTCTTAAGATTTTTTTATATGCTGGCTTAAAATTGTTTAAATGTAATGTTGGACGAACTAATTTTGATTCTAATTTATTAAAATATTATTACATAACCTTTGATACCTCTAGGAAATATATTTTCTAAAAATATCTAGTATTGGTGGACAAAAAGCTTGCAAAAATAGAGCCGTTTCTGCGCTCAATAGTTGAGGATGCACCAAAATTACTCTTGTTTTAAATTATCAGAAATGTACGATTTTTATTTCTTCTTCTAATGTACTGCAGCCTACTACAGGCCTGTTGTCAATAGCTTCTTTCAATGGATTTTATCTGATACTATGGTTCATTACTGATTGACTTTAAATGTCATAAGTTCTGCAATCCAACCATCTTGCGCTAGGTCTACTTTTCCTGGTAGTGTGTATTTTTGCAATAACAAGATTCAAGTTGTCACATCTAAAAATATGCCCAAGCAATCTGATATAAGATTTGATGACTTTGGCAATATTAAGTTGTATTACTCTTGATTTCATGATTAAGCAACATTCTCCATCTATTATTTTCTCTTATTGGACCTTTTTCGAAGAATTTTTTCTTTCAAATATTAAAAGTGTTAAAAAAAATTTTTTTTGTTAAAAAGTTTTATAACAAAGGACACAAAATGCTTTTATTTCAAAACATTTGCATTTAAAATTAGACATTTTTAAATTTGTTTCATATAACATTTGTTCTATTTTTTATTTATATTTAAAAATTTTAATGCAACTTGTTAAATGAGGTATTTTACTTATATACAGATAACTCAATCTAGCATTCTTCAATGATATTCTCTATTCTTTAATGAATAATGCTAATTAACTATTAATTAAAGCTGCATTTTTGCTTAAATTTCACTTAAAGAAATAGTGATTATGACTTTCTTTATGGATTAAATTGTTGAATGTAAGCTTACAATGCGTTTTACAATTTAAAATTTACATTTAAAAGTGGATTGTTCATGCATAATGGCAAAAAAAAAAGTTGTTGGATTCTGTGATAAGTTTTGGAATTAAATAAGAGAAAATAAGTAAAACCATCATTCAAGTTGTCTTCACAGCTGCAGGAATGTTTGTAGAATAATACTAAAATGGGGGGGAGGGGGTTGCACTCATTATGTATTCATATTATGTATTTATTATGTAATTACACATCAACATGTGAACCTTTCATGTATGGATAAAGAATTTTTTTTAACTAGAATGAGAAAAGAACATATCTGGACTTATGGTGTGGAAAATAGTTATGAATGTCCGAGTTGGAGTTGACCGAAATGAGGGGAAATAATTATTTGGAATTACTAATTCTAAAAGGGTTCAAGAATGAAATAAAGAGAAGATAAAATAGAGTACATTAGTCTGTGCATCCTTCATATACATTAGTGATAACTTTTAGGTGCCTGGCTAAAGTTTTTAATCATAAATATCATTAACCTTTTCATAGGAAAACACCACTGGGATATACGAGTCCCGTCTAAAAACCGAATGGGTCACATATGTCCTAGTCCCCCAGCCTTTAATTGCCCTAATAGTTGATTTTTTATTTTATTTTGGCAGAATATTGTTATTTTTACCTTATTTGATCTATTATAATCGTAATGTGTCTTTTTATTGGAAAAGAAAAAGCTGGTCTTGAAAGAGTTAACCCTTTGACGCAGAATTTTAATTAAACATTTTTTTTGTTGCTTTTTTTAATGCTGTAACAGCATCCCTTTTTGCGTCAAAGGTAAAATTTTCCATGCACTAATTTTTCAAATTTGTTTTTATTTGCAGTTATATAGATCTAAGAAAAAAAGCAGTAATTTACGATTAAAATTTCTTTATTTTACCAAATATTCATAAATTTTTGAATATGAATGAAAAAATCGTTTTTATACTTCTTTTGGATTTTATATTTTAGAACAAATATTATTCCTAGAATCTAACAGAGTTTTTTTAAATAATTATTAGGTTTTTTTCAATTATGAAATACTAAAATATATTTTGCTTGTTATTTGAGCATCCGAAAAAACATTTATAAAAAGGACACCGGTACCCATCTCGTCCGAACCGGTGTCCCGTCTGCGCCAAAGGGTTAGGGGGGGGGAATTATTGCATAGTAAAGTTTAAATGGCATATTACCATATGAATCATTGGGGTATAAATCGATAACAATTTTCAGAAAAATGGTAAATCGAGAGAAATAATCATGAAGTTGAGGGGAAAAAAAAAAAAATTCTATTGTAGAGTTTAGATTGCATACTAACAATGATTCTCTTCTTTTTACCAAATATTCATAAATTTTTGAATATGAATGAAAAAATCGTTTTTATACTTCTTTTGGATTTTATATTTTAGAACAAATATTATTCCTAGAATCTAACAGAGTTTTTTAAAATAATTATTAGGTTTTTTTCAATTATAAAATACTGAAATATATTTTGCTTGTTATTTGAGCATCCGAAAAAACATTTATAAAAAGGACACCGGTACCCATCTCGTCCGAACCGGTGTCCCGTCTGCGCCAAAGGGTTAGGGGGGGGCATTATTGCATAGTAAAGTTTAAATGGCATATTACCATATGAATCATTGGGGTATAAATCGATAACAATTTTCAGAAAAATGGTAAATCGAGAGAAATAATCATGAAGTGGAGGAAAAAAAAAAAAAAAACATTCTATTGTAGAGTTTAGATTGCATACTAACAATGATTCTCTCCTTTTCATCAAAATTGATTTTCAGAAAAAAGTAGAAGAAAAAAAATAATAATCCTAATCTTCAATCTTATCTGCTTTCTCACTGCTATAAAACTCCGCCTGAAAATCTAACCACAACTTAAAGTGATGACTCTGAGTCGGCCCAATCGACAGAATCGAGCAACTGTCGAAAATCGAGTCATCTCAAAATTGGAAGTTTCGCTGCAAGAGTCTTGCAGTGGTGTTTCTCTTGAAAAGTTTCCAATTGTCACCCCAAGAGAGAAAGTCTTTCTTATTGTGTTCGCCGATCAAATTGATTGATCGCAGGGCGCACTCTTTTTCTTGCAGCTGGGGCGCTACCTATTTCGGAAGTGACTTTCTAGGATAGGAAAGAATAGTTTATTTTACTTGCATTCCCTGATCTGTTGCCTTTTCCGATATATATATATATACCAGTTTCTAGTTCTATTTTTTTCTTTCTTCTGTTTTAGGAAATTTTTAACATAGGATGAAATCAATGATTGTCTTGTTGTAATCCATCCAATCGTCCCAATTTCGTGATAAACTTGAAAACAGTTAGAAAGATTATTTTTCTTTCACTTTTTTTCTGTTCAATATTTAAAAAATGATTACGTTAGTTTTTATTCTATTAACAGATTGTTCAGTATTGATCAGTATTGTTACTTTCAGGTTCATTTGACTTCTAAAAAATTTATTATAGTTCAAAATCGGGAAAAAACATGAAAAACATGATTTATTAAAAAAACTACAATGCGTCTAATAATTTGGCCAAGGACTCTATATATTAGCTATAAGTAATAATGAATAAAATAAGACAAATTATGGTATATTTCGAAATGAAAGCTTAAAAGGACTGCTATAAACTTTGAAAGAGGTTATTAGAGAAACATATTTCTTTATTAAAGAAATAAGCTAATTTATATTTATTTGAAAAGCGCGATAAGAAATACTAATGCAATATTTTATAAATGTTTGTTTCCCTAATTTTTGCAAAATATTGCTAAAAGAAATATTATAAGTAATATTTTTAAAAAAATGCCATTTCTATTTCATTGCCATTTTTCTCGTAATAATTTCATAAAGGCAGCCGAAAGATTGAATTTATGAATTGTAGGTAGGATCTAAATATTATTAAAGGTTTCAAAACTCATCACTGGAACCCTTGGGTTCCACGGAACACCATTTGGGAACCGCTGCCATTAGTTACAACAAAAAACCCAAATATTGTGTTCCTTTTAAAATTTCATACTACAACTCTATTTTTTTTTTTTTTTTTTTTTTTTTTTTTTTTTTTTAGTTTAAATAAATTACATTATATTTAATCATTAAATAGTGATGATTATAAATATTGCTGCTTTAGTCTTCATTTCTTTATAAGATCATTAAAATATGTATGCAAACAAACGGAAACACAATCTAACTATCGACCCAATCGTCATATATATATATACATATATATATATATATATATATATATATATATATATATATATATATATATATATTTCTCGTCTATTCACTTTTCTTTATAAATCATCTTGCACAAAACCAGTTTGTGTTGCAGGAAAAGATGTAGGTTCTACTTTGAGTTCAGTTTAGCGTTGACATGTTCTGTATAGTTAAACATAAAAATAGTTTAATGAGAAAACACTTGTAATTTGCATATTGATTTCTTTACTAAAATACACTTTAGGGATGTACCAATTGATAAATTTTTTTTATGACGCCATTTTTTTATTTTATTGATAAATAATTTTTACGTTTTATCCTGATTATCATCTTACCGAGATAAACATTCTCTCTCCCAACTAAAAGCAAAACCACTCATTAGCACGAATCAATCTGTTTTTAACGAGAAAAAATAAAGTATATCTTCCATTAAAAATTTTCAAATGTTTATTGCATATTTTGTTTTTATTTATTTTAATATTTATTTTTATTTTTATTTTTTTTTTTTTTTTTTTTTGTTAAATGGTGGCACACGAGTTCTGCATTATAAGCCCATTCTTAAATGAAGCATTCTAAAAATAACATACTTTTACGATAGATTTTTTTAATATAAAATATGTCATATTTCATTTTTTATAGCCGGCGTTGAACAGCCGACCCAATTACGAGTTTACGACTATCTATGTTCAACTCCGTAGCCTTGAAATTTAAAACCCAACCCAGAAGACAAGGGGATTCCCGGATCAAGCATTGGGACAAACTACTCTTTGTGGAGGACTTTTTTGATGGAACTAATCCGCTTTTGCATTACTTGACGAGGAAAACCACGAGAATATCCCACAGTTTGCCCGACGCCAAGGGGATTCTATCCCACGATCTGTTTACTACTGAGGATATTTTACGTCAAAATTCAACCAAACACCGCTGGGATTCGAACCCACGTCACTTCGGAGGGAAGCGAACACTTTATCCGCTGAACCATTGCGGCTCAAAATATGTGATTTAAAAATAACGTATGCATATTTTATGCTTATTCTATGATTTCCTTTAGATTTTTACACCAGATAATCTAAAACATTTCATACCATAGCCTTTAACTTTTTTTTTACCAAACATAGTTTTTTATATTTTCAATATTATTTTTTAAAATTCTTTATTATTATTCAAAATACCATATTTTTTTTTTTACTCATACTCAAATGCCTGAATGAGAGCTGGTTTTAGCATCTTCTTTAAAAATTTTTTATATGTTTTGCTGCTTTTAAAACGAAAGGCTTCCCTAAACCTTATATTTGATGAAAGTAAATATGGTACATATTCATCTGTTTAATAAAAAAGGAGCTGTGAATTATGTTATATAGCGGTCCTCACTTTTTTTTTAAAAAATATTTTTCTATTTATAATCTAGACGCATAGTACAGAATTGCTTACTTTGTATGCAGCTTTATAAATTCGATGTCTCCCTATCAATTTTGTGTTGTCAAAAAATTTACTATTATTTTTATTTTATTTTTATAAAATGCGTGCCTCAAGCTCTGTTTGCTCAATTGAACCTGTAAATCTTTCCATTCTGAGTCGTTCAGCTAACAGTGTCATATTCTTGAAATATATATAAATCACTGAACATCGTGTGTGCGCAAGATGAAACTAGGTGGTAGCGAAGTTTTTACGTCAATACATTTCTGAAGACAGGATGATAAATTACTCCCTTTAGACGGCAGCTGCGATAACAGTTACGTATTTACTTTTATGAACATAAGAATGCAAAACGTTAAAAAAAAAAAAAAGAACATTGCATTGAAGAATGTATTTAGGTAAAATAATGATAAAAATAAATTACATTAGTTGAGTTTGCAATGATGGAAAAAATATTGGAAAATTTTATTTTATGACCGTCGTTGAACAGCCGACCCAATTTTTGGGTTTACGCCTACTATTGTACAGCTGCGTAGCATTCTAATTTTGAACCCAATCCAGAAGACAAAGAAACTCCTGGATCAAATATTGGAAGAAATTTGCCTTCGTGGAGGACTCTTTGATAGAACCGACCCTCATCTTCGTTACCTCCGTAAGCCTCTCGTAACGGAGAGAATATTTTGCGTCAGCACTGTGTTCGGGGCAAGTCGTAGGCGGAATTCGTATTGATCAGCCATCGCTGGGCATCGAACCCGGTTCACCTCATTGGAAGGCGAACGCTCTATCCCCTGAGCCATCACGGCTCATATTGGAAGATTATTTTTTTTTTTTTATGAATTAAAATCTTATACTTTCTTTTGCCCTCGATTAATTTTTCGTGCATGTCTCGTCGTGTTTTGCTATCATGCCTGTGAATTGCTCGATTAAATGATTTTTAAATCATATTATTTTTCCTACCTAAATTATAAATTTAATTAGTTGTTAGGCGTATTTAGCTTGCCATTCTATTCAATTACAACTATCTTTTTTATCTTTTGCATTGAAACTTTTTTTATGAGAATTATATTGAAAAGGTGAAGTTATGACAGGGATGAAGGGCTTATATATATATATATATATATATATATATATATATATATATATATATATATATATATATATATATATATATATATATATATATATATATATATATATATATATATATATATATATATATTATTCCATAACCGATATATGTTGTTTTCACCAATAACGCTCTTGTGAAAAATTTGGAAACGTGGCTATAATTAATTATATTGCCCCAAGCCTTCAAACATATCCTGAATCCTGAATGATTTCTTTATTGTGGTCTTGATAAATCATTGGATCTTAAAGATTTCAAGGTTGTATTTTGCCAGTGATTCGGGCGTTTTAAATATATATCAAGGATCATATTTTATATTTTATAGCATGGTATTTGGACATTTAAAATATATCAAATATCGTATTTTATAGTATAGGATTCGGATATTTAAAATAAATCAAGGATCTTATTTTGTAATATATAATTTAAAGATAATTTAAAAAAGTAAAATCAACTTATTGGTATAGCTGGAAGAAATGGAGTTTGAATTTTTTCTAATTTTTTTTTTCAAAAATAAATTTAGTTAAAATTATTCCATAACAAAATCTAGATTTACCCTTCAATCAAACTGCTTTATTACCTAAAACTTAATTGTTTTATAAACTGATGCACAAAGCACAAATTCATTTTTTTGTAGATCTCATTTAAGACCACAAGTTCTTTTTCCTATTTTCTTATAAAAAATAATTGCTCTTTGAGTAAAACTGAGTTAGCTTACATTTAATTTTGTAAATTACAACTAAAAATATTAATAGTTACTACGTGCCTCAAATGAGCGTCAAATTATAATTAATAGGATAGAAATACTTCTATCCCGTCATTTTCTTAGTTGGAATTCGATTGGTTTTTATTAAATAAATATTATTATGAGCCATGATGGCTCAGGGGTTTAAGCGTTCGCCTTCTAATGATGTGAACTGGGCTCGAATCCCAGCGACTGCTGGTCGATACGAATTCCACTCCCGGCTTGCACCGAACGCAGTGCTGAAGTAAAATATCCTCAGTGGTAGACGTATCATGGGTTGGAGCAACACCTCCTAGAAAAAGTAGGCCTCAGCACGGGTTACCATAAATCCTTTAGTACCCCGAACGTAATGACATCTTTCTTATTTTTAATCAACTGCAGTTAACTTTGTCACATCGGACTACTAAATTGATCCGTGCTGAGGCCTTCCTTCTTCTAGGAGGTGCTGGTTGGAGGCCCCTTGCCGCCAGGCTAACCGTGGGAGGTTTACGTGGTTTACCTCTCTTATGTAACGCAGATGTTTGCTAGTTCCATCAAAAAGTTCTCCACGAAGGCACATTTCTCCTAATATTTGGTTTCCTTGTCTTGTGGATTGGGTTCAAAATTACAAGGCTACGGAGTTGAACATTAGTAGTCGTAAACCCAAAAATTGGGTCGGCTTTTCAACGACAGTTATAAAATAAATATTATGGAATAAATGGTTAACGAATAAAAATGTGAAGGAATTACATAAGAACTCTGAAGTAAAGTTTCTCCTTCCGTTTCGTCTTTGTAAAGATATCTTGTAATGACATTGTGTCACGAAGCTACAAAAGAGAGAAAGACAAAAACAAAAAGTAAATAGAACTATAAATAAAACAGGTTTTTTTTCTTAAAAAAAAAAAAAAAATAAGGTAAGAAAGAATGAAATCCTAAAAATAATAAAATAAGGACAATATAAAAAATAAAAAAAAACCTTCCCTCTATTTCGCTTGGAAATTTCACTTGAACAACTTTTTTTAGAAATTCGAAAACAAGACGTTCTATTGAAAAAGAAATTTGAAAGAAGAAAGGGGGGAAAAGTGATCTAACATAATAGGAAGAAGTGAAAACTTTTGAAGCCTTTCACTAAAAACTTACTTAGCTGAATCTTCAGCCTAAGCATTAGGAAAAAGAGAAATAATAATGAAAAAAAAAAAAAAAATGGCGAAAGAATACTCAAGCTATTGTAACAAGTAAAGACTAAAAAGAAATATCTATTTCTATTGCGGGTATCTTGCTTATGGGCAAACGGAAGGGCTTTGTTACCGTTTCCCTTTTTACCTCTTTATTTTTAGTTATTATTTATGTGCGTTCTACAACGGGGGAAAAAAAAGGAAGAACCATTCTAAAAATGAGAGGCCACAGCGAAAATAAATCGTTGAGCAACAAAACAAAATGGCTAAGTGAAACGAGAAGCTATTGTACCGAACGGATAAGAGAACAAGTACTTCTTACAAAAACAAGCACTCGCTCTGCAATGAAATAATCCGGGAAATGTGTTTGTTCAACAGTACTTAGTTATCTCTGTTGCTGTTCTTTAAGTACTAGTGGAGCATTTAAGTATGGAGAAGATCCTGGCGGTGAATGAGAAGGGAAAAAATATCTTAACTAATCCCTCCTAACGGAAATGAGTGGGGAAAATGTTTTCATCAAGGAGGCATACCCTTTAAGAAATGCTCGCTGTAACTTGTTTTACGCTCCAACGATTGCTTTTTCGGTGAGGTTAAGTATAAAAGCTCGAATTTGTTTCTTATTTAATGAGAATACTTAGTTGCCTATTCCATCTCTTCTTTCGAAAACAAATTTGAAATTGCTTATTCAAACGCGCTCTTACTGTTTGTTGTTGGTAGCAATTTTATCGAAATGTAAATGTTGTCTTTTCAATCCCTTTTCTGAATGATTTATAGATGTTATTTGGGAAGAAATTAAGTATTTTTATTTTAACTGGGTAGCCCCGCCTCCTGTTAGCTCCGGTAACCAACCCCAATAAATGCTTCTCATTCATCATTGTTTTTTCCATTAAAATCTATAAAAAATAATTTGTTTATAAAATACACAATTAGACTTTATTACTTTTGTTAATCTTAACAATATGAAAGGATTGAGTTTTAAAAATGTCTGAATTTTAAAAATATACAACTCTATTTGGAAGAAAAAAAATTAAACTTACGAAAACAGAATGCGTGACACAATAAATGGTAATGAATGAGAAATAATTTTACTAGTTAACAACATGTAACTATAACCTTATATATATAGCAGTTTTTATCTATCCTGAGCCTTTTATATTATTCAAAATTTCATTTCAAATGTTAAGATTTATGTCTGGAAGCATCTTATTTTTTTACTTTTATTTATTTATTTTTTTTAACCAAAATATAACATTAAGTTGGACTCCTAAATCAGGGCGGTTGCTCTTACGAATCTTTTTAATATCGAGAGAATATCTATTGATTTTTTAGATGTAAATCTTTTTAAAAATGTGTATTTATAATAAAAATTGGTTGACTTAGGGGATAGAACACTCGTCTCCCGATGAGGTGATCCGGATTCGAATTCCAACGATGACTGATCGATTCGAATTCAGCACCCGGCTCTCTCCGACTGCAGTGCTGGCGTAAAATATACTCAGTGGTAGACGGATCATGGTTTAGAGCAGTGATTTCCAAAGTGGTCTATATCGACCCCCAGGGATCGATGACAACCTGCAAGGGATCCATGAAGGGAAAATGAGGGTCAACGATTGTGGAACTCATAAGCAGGTCGTCAAGATTTTTTTTTTTTTTTTAATTTTATTACCGGCGTTAACCCAAGCGTATAACTCAATTATAAATTTATGACTATCAATGTTCAACTCCGTAGCTTTGTAATTTTAAACCCAGCCCAGAGGACGGAAGCTCCTAAATCTCCCGTATTAAACTAGCCTGCGTGGAGGATTTTTTGATGAGACTAATCCTTGTTTGTGTTACATGGAGAGGAAAATTGCGAAAATCTCCCACGGTTAGCCTTACGGCAAGGGGATTCTAACTTATCCGTCTAGTTTACCACTGAGAATATTTTATGTCAGCACTAAGGTTGATGCGAGTCGGGAGCAGAATTCGCATTAACCAGCATCTGCTGGAATTCAAACCTGGTTCACCATATTGGGAGGCGAACGCTCTATCTCTTAATCTCTTAGCCACTGCCTCTCCAAAAAAGATAGCTAACGCCAAGACGCGAACAGCTTAAAAGTAAGGTATTTATAAATTTCGCTGAATAGCAGTTTATGATTAAGGGGGGGGGGGAAGGAGCTATAATCTTTATTTCTTCGCACATTTTTTTAAAGCCGTATTTTTAAAATGATTTTTCTTTTCCACACATGGGATGTAAATCATAATTCATCGAAACGCTGCATGTTTATTCATTTATATATTTTTTTTTTATATTAAAAACGTTTTTGTTTGATATTTTATATTAAAGGTAAACATAATTGAGATATATTAGTGTTTGCCTTACTATATATTGTTCACACGTAGTGAATCGAAAATCTGATCTTTTTATTGAAAATTATTCAGGAATTTTTATTTTGCCCAACGTAATTGTCAGAATTACACGACACTTTCCTCGTTTAAATAGTGAAGTTCAACGTTACGTAAATAGAAGTAGTCACTGCATCGACACAAATCATCAAAAATCCCCCCTCATTAAAGAATTAAAATTCAAAATTTTGTGTGCTATATCTTCAAATATATAACCATAAGTAAAGAGATTCAGTGAAGTGACAAAAAGAGAAATGTTTAAACTTTGAAGGATGTAAGTTACTCAAATGTTGCTTGGAACCTTCGCCAGCTGCTCTTCAATTATTTTCCAAAAAAAATGTCTTGCAGGAAAAAAAATATTATAAACATTTCGCTTGTTTATTGAAGCAGTTATTGTTATTATGAAATAATTACGAATGTGTTACAAAATGACATTATTAAAGCAACTGTTGAATTGTGCGATTAGATAAGCCTACAAAAAATATAGTTTCCTTTTTTTTTTTGTTTTTTGAAAACTTCATAATCTAATCTTATTGCCAGGTTTCGATTTCTTTTTAAAGAAAAATTCTTTAAAACCAGCTGAATCAAGTTTTGTGCTATATATATATATATATATATATATACACGTGGGTTTTTTCTTTCTGTTTCTATTAACTCACTATCCTAAAAGAAAGCTATGGGAAGTCTTGCTGTCCTCCGTCGACGTCATAGCAGAACATCAGTATTTTTTTTTCTCCAATCTTTCCTCGTTTATGCATTGCTCTATTGAATTCGGCATGAAGGGGTTTTTCAGATAACAAATTATTGCTTCGACGTATAGTGCACTCAAAGCAGAACAACAGCTGCCATTTGCAAGCGAATTTTTCGCCAGCAAAAATAAATAATTATTTTAAAAAAGTAGGTCAAAAGATGATGTAAGGAAAAAAAAAAATTACAAGCGAATTTTCTACCGGAAGCTGAAACAACTTCTGCAAATACTGCCTCCTTCCGTTGAGAACTCGGAACATTGTCGAGAATTAAGTCAATATTGATATCTGGCTGGGATAGCCTGGTCGGTAAAGCGATGGGCCCATGTCCAAGAGGTCGTGGGTTCGATCCTCGCCGACCGAAGACTCCCCGTGTAGTAAATGGTGGCTGATGCACGTTAAATCTGTCGAGTCTCAAAGTCCTCCATGTTCCCATAACAAATCAATATCTCTGAGGGTACTGATTCAGGAGCTTCCTTGTCTTCTGGATTGGTTCAAAATTACAATGCTACGGAGTTGAACATCAGTAGTCGTAAACCCATGAAATTGGGTCGGCTGTTCAACGACGGTTATAAAATATAAAATAGTGATATCTTAGACCTGTGGTGGCCGTTTGCCTTCCTATGGGGTGAAACGGGTTCGAATCCCAGCAATGGATGGTCGATACGAATTCCGCATCCGTCTCGCACTGATCACAGTACTGAAGTTAAAAAATATCCTCAGTGGTAGACGGATCATGGGTTAGGGTTCCCTTGTCGTCGGGCTGACCGTGGGAGTTTTCCTATCCATGAAACGCAAATGAGGGTTAGTTCCTTCACCATGGCAAATTTCTCCCAATACTTGATCCAGGAGTTCTCTTGTTTTATAAATCGGGTTCAAAATTACAAGACTACGGAGTTGAACATTTTTAGTTGTAAACTCTAAAAATTGGGTCGGGTGGTTCAACGACTATTATAAAATAAAATGTTGACATCTTATAATTAGTGTAAATGGCGTTGACTTAAGATGGGCAAAACTCAACATAACATTGATGTTTAACTGTTACAAACTTATAATTTTTTTTAAAGTAATATATTATTTGGTTAAATGGTTTTGTTTCTTTTTAATTTCACAAATATATTTCTTCTGTAGAGTAATTTTTTTTTAATACATCAAAAGTAACTGAAATCAAAATAATCGATATTTATGAATCTCCATCTTGACAAAGTGACACAGCCAGGAAAAATATTCCCTTTACTACATAGTACATTACATTTGGCACTGTTGGCGATAAAAGCTTAGCTTATTTTATCACCTACTCCCAAATGAATGGACGTTCAAGACATAGAAAAGAGAGAAACATCACATTCTCTGACAATTTATTTCAGCCTTTGACCCTGCATCTTTTTTTCCCCGCTTTTTCTTTTTTTCTTCTTTTTTTTTCTTTTCCTTTTTCCAACAACCGATCCAATACTTTTGTGTCAATGGGCCGCATCGCTTTTCTTTTTATTCTTTTCCTTTCTTTTTTCGTCATCTTTCGTATGTCCATCTGTGTTAGTGCATCTTTTTTTTATGTCTCAAAGAAAGAGGTCCCCAACAGCCTTCGGACATCCAACATTATCGGGAATTTTTTTCTCTCTTTTTTTTTCTGAGACAAAAATAATAGATTTAGACGAAGAAAGAAAGTTCCCAATTCCTCCATTGCTTGTTTTATTCCTCTGTTTTTTTGTTTTTTTTTTCTTCCCTTACAACTGCATTCTGTGTGTTAGTGCACCTTAGCGAGCTAACTGAATTCACGTAGCACAACAAACATGAATGACTTGACTCTTGTTCGCCTCCCGATTCCCGTTTTTTACTGTTTCCTGAAGTGTTTATTGTCCTGAAGAATTCATTTTTGTTTATATTCAATTTTCCCAGAGTTGTTGCAGCATTTGGGCAACATATTGAAGGATGGTCGTGTCAAAATGAGTAGTGCCCTAAGCCCCAGCTTCTGAATTGGTTTCGATTTCGTGTTATTTTTATCCATTCTGTGGAGAGTTTTTATTGTTGTGCTTCTAAAAAACCATTTAATTTGTGAATAAAACGTAAAAATTGTAGACTTACAAATCTGTTCATGTTACCATGCTTTTTAGATCTTTTTACTTAGCCTGACATATTTAATAATTAAAATAAATTTATAAATAAATAAATAAATTATATGGAATGTTTTGTTAATATTCTAATTAATAGAACTAATCGAAAATTTAGGAAAGGGGAACTATTTAAATCTGTGATATCGGAATTTACTCTATTATTACTAGTGCGCCAAAAAAAAAAAAAAAATAAGAAAATAAAAGGATTACACTGAATAACTTTTAATCTAATGCTCGGTTAATGCTAATACGTTAATTCAAATATGCTAATTCATAAGTGCACACGATATTTTAAGTTACGAAATCAGGCACAAAAACGTACTTTCTTTGAGTAAACATACCTTTTTTCTGACAGACTCGAATTTCTGACCCTCAAAATTAAGGGGGTAGCCGCAATCTGGGAAATATAGTCCCAATAGTTTGGTCGGGAGAGTGTTCCAACGTTTAGACGCTTTAATGTTAATTTTACTTTTTGCGTATTCCGCTGTATCTCGTTCAAGCAAATTGAAGAAAAAAATTTCACACAATCATGAAATTCGTTTATCCAAAAATAACTTCATGCAAAAAATAAATTTTAAAATTGAATTGTAAGGTATACAAATTTTCACATAATTTTAAAGAATATAATTTTACAACGCAAAATACAAAATTTTGAGCAAATTCGGTACTTGTTCAGGTACAAGTTCCTGAAATACTGAATTTTAAATATCTGACTTTTTTGAAATTCAATACTGAATTGTAACTATCTGACTTTTTTGAAGTTCAATTTTTCAGGAACTATTCAACCGATTTTGCTCAAAATTTGCATTTTGCATTGTTAAATTATATTCTTTAAAATGATGTAAAAAATTTTATAATTTACGATTCAATTTTTTTTCCATTCTTAAATAAAATAATAAAAATGTTTACTAAACGGTATTTTTTGCATGGAATTGTCTTTGGCTTAACGAATTTTAAAATTGAGTGTAAATTTTTTTTAATTCGCTTAAAGGGTTCTCGAGATGTACGCAAAAAGTAAAATTAACATTACGGGGTCAAAACTTTGGAGAGCTCTTTTGACCAAACTATTGGGACCATATTTCTGAGATTGCGGCTACCTCCTATGTTTTTGGGGTCAGAAAAAGTACGTTTTGGGGCCTGCTTTCGTAACTTAAAATATCGTCTGCACTTATTAATTAGCATATTTGAGATCACCCCATCGATCCATTAAGATTGAGTTTTTGAATGTGAAGATCCGATCATCATTAGATCAAAAGTTATTCAGGGTGGTCCGTTTTTCTCCCCCACTGTACATGGTTTAAAATTGCAAATTTATCAAAACAATTATAGATTTAAGATCCAAAAGCCATTTAACTATTTTAATTCTTGTTTCTCGTTTTCTGTCTTTAAATAATACTAAAGTTTTTTTTTTTTTTTTTTTAAATTGGCAACATTTTTGTAAATTGGTAACCTCAAATAAGAACTATAAAGTAAAGATGAGTTAGAAAACGATTTTGTTTCATACATCTCACCTATATTACCGGCAAAGTTGGAAATTATGTAAAATGCCCGGCGTCTCTAGAAAAAGTATGAAATATGAGATCATAGGAGACATAGTTCGAGGCAGATATCTAGACATTGACTATTATAACAAATGTTCCTTAGGCAAAGCATGATAGTATGGTATTATGCACCGTTCAAATACGATTATTCTATATTATATTGTAACGTATTGTAAAGTGATGGTATATTTTAGTGTTAACACAACGCGCTAGTATGGTTTGCTACTAAACTAAACTCAGCGGCGCGACAGACCAAAGAGGGCCAAGGCCTACTGTGCCCATCTCAGTTTTCTTGACCTTGGGCTCTGGGGTGCAGGAGCAGATGTTCCGATCAGGTGGTCAGCCGAACGCGGAACCCCCAGTGTTTAGTTCCCAAGTATGCTTGGTACTCATTTATCGACCCACTGAAGGGATGAAAGGCTGAGTCGACCTTGCCCGGCCCGAGGATCGAACCAGGGACCTGTTGCACGACAGCGCGAAGCGCTACCGCTCAGCCACCGGGCGTCTAGTATGGTTTGCTACTATGTTGTAAATGCCAAGGAAAGAAACAGCGTACTATTCTTCGTCATCTCTGTTTTTTAAAAGTATTACTGAGTTGAAGACATATAAAATGAAATGTAACTAAATACTGTAAAATGGTCTTAGTAACTAAATAATTAAATTTCAGAAGTGCACTTTTTTTAAAAATTGTTATTGCGGTTGATCGCTTTGCACTATTCTTGTAATTTTTCGCCTTTTGGTACACTAAAAATGTTTTATATAGTGTGTTAAATATTAAGCTATTGCAACGTGGCATATAAGAATACTCTTTGTAAGTGCTTAGAGTTAAAATTTTTATGAATTTTCTATTAGGTCCCGTCACGTGCTTTCACTGTATCGGAAAGTGATGGTAGTCGTATTGGTCCTGCATTCTGACGTCATTAGCCGAGATAGGAAAACTTTGTTTTATGTGGCGTGGCTAATTGAGCGATGTTATATATTAATTTCAAAATAACTACTAAACCCGTTGAACTGAAATTGGTGTCTATAGTCATAAAATGGCTTGAAGTTTCGTTTTTAAAAAATAAATACAAAATGTTACGCAGGTTCTCATTTTTGAATTTGAAAATGACCATAGAATCAGGCTCTTTTCTTCGAAAATCTTGATTTTGAGAATGTGGTAAAATTAGGTCCTGTTTATGTGAAGAACTCGATAAACCTGCCTTTCAATGAGTTGCAGTTTTAAATACTTCATCGATTCCGTTTTTCAAAAGAATTTTTTGAAAGCTTCAATTTTAAGATGAAAAATATTGTGAAAAGCCTGATTTTTTAATTTAAAATATTTTGTGAAGGGTTCATTTTTACAATAAAATAATTTGTGGAAGGTCCGTTTTCCTGGTTGCTTCGATCTATTTCAAAGCTTGAGTTTTTAAAAACAGAACCACTCCATTAATTCTTTGGTAAACTAAGTATTCTTATTGAATTTATTTAATAAGTTGTACTATTAATTCCAAGTTGTATTATTTTCATTTCGTCATATACACTGTATTCTATGTTCATTTTCTGCATACCATACTGAAAAGTGGGCTTACATCGATCGCCCCTCCCCCCTGCAATTCCTAGAATGTAATGACGTCACTAGTTTGAATACCATTATGCAACCAACCTTAAAGTCAGATGTTCTCTGTCGTTTAATTAAAGCTCCATTCACGGTATCTTCATCAGATAACCGTAATTTCAGCTCAAATCTAATGTTCTCCACTGACACAAGTTGTTTGTAGTTTGCGACGTTAGATACGTTATTTTCCACCAACTTTGTGTTCGCGTAATTGCTCTTAAATGAGCTGCTCTTCTCTGGATACATAATATTTTATGAACTATGAAATTTCGAACTCTATTTCTTTCGAGGTTGGTTGAGTTTATGAGCTTTTGTTGAAAATTTCTGTTGGTTAATAAACGAGCTTACTTTTATCAGAGAAGTGTTTACTTTGTCTTTTAAATCGTAAAACCTTGTGTTATTGCGTATAATAATACACATGAAGGTTTATTTTTTCTAGTTTTACACAAAAGTTTCATTAGTAAGTTTTAATTCATGGTGACTCGAATAAAACGTTTAGTTTCAGAAATTAAACAGAAAAAATCTATCTCATCAAAGCGTCTGAATTTGAATAAAAATATTTTGGTAATTTTAAAAAGGACCTACAATTATGCGAGATAACTTTAACCGTCAAAAAATGAATTTTATGAAAATTCTATGCCATTAATAATTGTCATGTTGTAAAAAATAAATGAAGCTAAAATAAATTGCTTAGTATGGTAAAAATTTGAGATTACAGAAAGAAAGAAATGTAACTTTAAATGTAACTTTAAATTCAGTTCAACTTTAAATGTAAAAAATTAAGATCAATATTAATTTTATGACTAATATTTTTTTATGAATTAAAGGTACTATTTTAATCTGGCATAAGTCTTCATGTTTCTTATGTAAATTTTACAGCATTTTTCGATAAATGTATGTATTTACTCTTGCTTCGGACGGTATATATTTAGCAAATATTCGACGTATTAGAGATTAAGTTGCTTTACAATTTATTTTTTATTTTCATAAATTTGGTTTCAAATTATAATAATGCAATAGGTATGAAAAACTTGGCCATTTTGGAGGGAGGCTAAAACATCATATGCTAGTAACTCTGAGTACGCAAAAATAGAGCTTATTTTAATTACTCGGACAATACTTTCACATTTTATAAAAATACCAACAATCTATTTTCATTAAAGAATGTATTGTGGATTTTCTTTGATTGCTCTTGATATCTCTCTAAATTTCAATTACTTACTGATTTAAATTACTTAAGTGTTAATTACTAATAATTAACACTTTCGGAATTCGTTTCAAGTTATATGTTTATAAATTATCCACATTATATGTACATATTTTTTTTTTTTTTATATATTTAAAAATCAGTAATTTTTAACCTGTCAAATCCTAGTACAGCATTACTTTTTCTTTATCCGTCATTCTAGTTTTTCGAATAAAAGAAACATACTACATCTATTTGTTACATATAACGTCGTGTGTTTTATGTATTTAGACCATTCTAACGGCAGAGTGATCTTCTTGTTGCAATTTTTTTTTAAACATAAGGAGAGAAAGGGCGGGTATTTTTAGGACGTTTAATAAATTCGTTTTCTGGCCCTACGGGAATTCTTTGGGGCCAATCTCTGCGAAAACTCTTGCAGCCATATATCTTGGTGATATTTATTGTTATGGTCTTGTTGGAATGGGATTTGAGGACTTTAGATGCTTCTTATTTCCGTCTCGCTTCATCTGAAATATTTCTCTTTAGAGGTTGGGCATATGAACTCAATGTGGAATGTGTTCTTTGTCTCATAAATAGTTTTAAAAAATTATATTGGTAAAGAAGTGAAAGATTCGTATTAAATATGCTTGTAGGGATGCTGGAATCACAGAATTTTGAAAAATTTAGAAATCAACCACAAAATGACTTTGATGCTTTTCATTTCAATATTCTTTTTTTTTCTTTTTTTTTTCTTTTTTTTTCTTCTTTCTTTTTCCATCATGCGAGCATAAGAATCATGTTGATTGAGAGTTGCAACTTAAAAAAAAAAAAAAAAAAAAAAAAACATCAAGTAACATTATATGTTTGTATTATGTTACGGTGAATGTGAATAGTCATTTATTATTCATACTATCATTTATTATTCAAATTAGCCGGTTAAAGTGAATGATTTAAGCGAATTTATCACATTAACCGGTTATTATTACTAATAACCAATGAAGTTCGGTCGATGTCATTCTTTCGCATTTTTATTGGGGATATTTCCGTATCGTGATCTGCCACGCCAACTACAATCGCCAAGGCGCCAAATTGATTTTAAACTGTAAATTCTTTTTATATTTTTTTTTAAACAGTTGTTTGCTAAGGGGTGGCTACGAGTTAAACCCTTCGACTTGGTCCCTTTCTGTGTTAGTCTCTGGCGGGCCGCTGCCCGGAAGTTGCCAAGACTTCACGATACGGCTTCAAGTTGCGATACGAAGACTTCAAGTTGCACAGTTCACGATACGGAAATCTCCTTTTTTTATTTCTCACTTTGACCTAAATAAGGTTTCCTGATGTGTTGTTGAAAAGTGGTATTTGTTTTCGTTAGCAACTGTTCTTTCCATTCTATTTTGAGTAAACCAAGCCCTTCAAGTATCAATTCTCTTAAAATACACATTCTATATTCTTTCATAAAGACATAAATTCTTTCACTATATATTTCTTATTTAACACAAAGACAGGCATGAAGCTATGCTGGACATAAACAAACTTATTATGCCTCAAAGCTGCCAGGTACACAAAACAAAAACATGTCGCGGTTACAGTAAAAGACACAAACGAATAAAAAATCTAAGTTAAGTAAAGGACGTAAACGAGAAAGAATTATATTTTAACCAATTCGATGTGCTATACGGCGCTGTATTTAATAAACTTCCCTCCCTTTAATTAACATTCTAATTTATGCGGAGAAACTTAGCTCGACTTTAACAAGCTATTTTGCTTATAAACGATCAGCTTACGTTGAAGTCATAGGTTATATGTATGGGTATCCGTGATCTTCTTGAAGTGCAAGTACCCAACTGAGTAATAGGTAAATTAAAAGAGGTAAAAAATGTGTGATGAACTAATCACAATGCTGCTGATTAACATGAGTGCCGTTGCTGCTTATTGTCTATTATATTAGTCTATCGTCTTTAAAGTTTTGAATGTGTTCTTTGTCTCATTAAGAGCTTTAAAAAAATTATATTTGGAAAATCCTGATAGATTCTTCATAAATTTGTTCATTAACATTGATGTTATAGTTACCTAATGTTTATTATAAGCCTAATCAACTGACAAATACTTTTTAGACCTTAAGAGTATATTCTGTGTGATACAAAAAAAGTTATTTTTGTAAACAAAATATAATGGACAAACAACAAGAATGGCCAGCAAAACAAAACGGTCAAACAACAAGAAACATGACCAAAGTTAATTGCTATGTTCCAATTTTAGCCTTGACTTGAGTTATAAAAAGAACATGTTCTTAAGATTTCATATTTATTCTATAAAGCGTAGTATGGATTATGCATGTTTAATTTTTTTTCCTCATTTGAAAGTCATATGTTTAAGTTTTACTTATTGTTTATAGTGATACAATATGTGCATAAAACTGCTTTTTTACTATATGCATTGCTATTTCTATGATAATTGTAAAACTTTTCTATGTTTCCATTAAGTCAAATTGAGAAAAAAAAAAATCCTTCCAATATGGGGAAAATAATATGCTGTGGTAGAACTAAATGAGTATAATAATTTTTATTTTTTACGGAAATCAATCAAGAATGAAATAATTTTACTTGAAAATATTTTGAGAGTTTTAAGCGTTCTAGTTTGGTAATTAATTGTTATTTATATAATTTAAAAAAAAAAAAAAAACGAAAAAAAAAAAAAACGTTTGACATAATAACTATAAGGTTTCTTTCATTTCATCCTACGACCTATTGCCATCACGCAGTCATGTGTAATTCTTTACTCTCAATTAAAATATAACGAGATGAATGACAAGGTCCTTCTTACTTGTTCCGAACACCCTTTCTCAATTTCTCTTACATGTCAGAAGACCACTTTCTGTAAGCATTTCGCAAAAACACGGCCCTGTACTCAATTCGATACGTGTCTTGTGTCAAGGTGATCTCTTCTATTTTTTTTTTTAAAGAATCTTTTCCTCTTTGATCTGCAAGACTAATCCATTTTTCTAAAGGACAGGTCAGTTTGCTGACCAAAAGCAGTCTGGACCCAATCTTGTGCGTAACTTAACTGATTTTATTCCAACCACGCCTTGAAGGTCATGAAGACAGCACTTCGCTGATTTTTGACGTTCGTAATTAAGTTGTTCTACTGTTATTCGGGCGAGGTTATTGATATTCCACTCCTATGTCTTGACGTAAAGTAATTAATAGTTAAGTAGAATCGCTACATTTGGGAATTATATCGATGAAGAGCTCGTTGTTTTAATAGTTAAGACGTTTTGTTTTAAATTTTCAAAAATCTTGTGAGTATGACGTTCGTTTATAGTTTAACTACTTGTACTTGATGAAAGTAGTTTAAATTTTAAGTGGAGTTATTACCCATTTGTCTTAACAATATTTCTTTTCTTTCCATATGTTTTATTTTCACCTATGGTTATTGTTTTGGATTACGAATTTGAGTATAAATTCAGAATATTGATACCTAGTATTATCATCAATAATGTATAATAATGAAGACTCGACTTTGGAAAAAAATAACAATAAAAATTAAATTGGAATAAATTCTCTTAGGTTTTCTTTTCCCCAAAGATAAAGCCTAAAAGATTTCTCATGGTTAGCTTTTTAATTAATTAGGAGACTGCGCCCCCTGTTCGCTCTGCTCACCAGCCCTCGTGATTGCTGCTCATTCATCATTTTTTTTTCCTCCTTAAAAGTCGATAAATAAAGATCATTTTGCTTATAAAATATGAAATTATTATAATTTTATGTCAGCACAATTTATTAAATTATCAATCGAAATGAAATGGAAGCATACCTGAATTTGGCAAACAATCGACTGTACTTGGAAAAACATTTTAACTTAGAAATACACCTAAAATACTTATATGAGAAGTAATTTTACTTTCCCCCACATAAATGTAGATAAATAAAAATAATTTTGTTTATAAAAGATATAATTATTATAATTTTATGTAAACACATTTTATTAATATGTTAATCATAGGAATTTAAAAAAACTATCAACTTTACTTGGAAAAAAAAAAATTTCTTGAGAACACAGAATCAGAAAAAGAAGTCATATAAATGAGAAATAATTTTACTTGTTAACAATATCGAACTATAACCTTGTATCATATAATAGTTCGCATTAAAAAAATATTTAATCTTCCTTCAGTATCGACATTTTTAAAAAATATCGATGTAAATGTTAAGATTTGTATGTGGCAACATCTAATCTCTCTCTTATTTTTCATTTAAATTCCTGTTTGTTTTTTTTTTGTCACTTTTGACATCAATTCAAGGGCGAGCTTATATAATATAATCTATGGGTAAGCAATTGTTATTTGAAGAAAAAAATTGCAAAAAAGCAATAAAATTTCCAAAAACTTCCGAAGGAATTGGAATTTCGAAGAAAAATAAAACTCATTAATTTTATTATTTGAAGTGGTCCTGTCAGCATGCCATATTTCAACTCTGTAGTGACATTTCTGCAATCGGTCAAAAATTTTTTTTTTTTTTTTTTTCTCTAAACGTTAATAATTCTAGAACTAATATCGTTATCGTAAAAATTTTTATTTCAACGAACTCATTTTGTACATTTTTTCACACACCTTCGTAATTTCAAGTTTCTAAATCTTAATAGTTTTTTTTTTTAAATTTATTTATTTAATTTTTTTTGCAGCAAAACAAAACGCAACGTAAAGCAACAATAAGAAAAAAAGCTTAAAAAAGCACTTAAAATTGCAATAACGTTTGAACAAATCTGAATTTCCATAAAAAAAGCCCTCTCAAATAACCCTTTCAACTTTTTATAATACCTTTGGCCTGTTGAGCGGCTTGCGTGGCAGTTTTTTTTATCAATTTTATTAGTTCATAATTCCTAAACTAATTATCTAAGGCTTTTTATTCCATCGTAATCTCTGCACATTTTTCTACTCATCTTAGTAGTATCTAGTTTCTTAGTGTAATAGTTTTTATATAGCAAATCCAATGCAACGTTAAGTTAAACACTCAAAACAAGCGGCGGCCCTTACGATTTTTTATTATAGAGATACTAATATATGTTGTACTATTTATAATTCCATTTTGGATGAGAATACACAAATTTCACTTTTTAACAAATTATTAGAATTTTAACAACAAATCATATAAGGTATTTTTCAACCTTACAATGTGACCATTATTAGTGATGGTTTTACTTTATTGGCTGACACGATAGCATCAGTTGAGAGTGTCTAAAACATCAAACTAATAAAATTTTTTAATCCAAATCATTGGAATTATCGGAAGATAAAAAATATATGTAAAAATGAAAAAATAGTAACTTAGGGTAAAAAAGAAATATGCGCTTTTGTTTCTAAAATAATTACATGTATTTTAAAATCTAAATGAATAGTAGCTAACTTTTTTTATTAAACAGTTCTATTGTTAATAAAAAAAAATGTTTACGTGTTTAAAGATCCTAGTAGGTTACCACATAGTTACGTCTACTACTGTTTCCTTAGATATGTAACATTTGTAAACTGTGATTTCGGGGCTTATGTTTTAAGTTCTAAGGAAGAATCATTCTCCTTATTTTTTTCATTTAATTCGACAGTATATAGTGCTCAAATTGTCAAAAACGTTTAACAGTATAATTTTTAATTTTTACTACTTTGAAATTGGAGGGAAACATCTGTGCAAATTTTTCTGAAAGTCTTTCACTTGGCGGAATCTTTAAATAAATTATTTTCACATTTTATCTTATAAATATACACCCCTCAGAGTAGGCGGGTAGATACAGATTCCACAACCCCCCCCCCCTCCCGATGCGTCCTGCTGAATGATAC
Organism: Parasteatoda lunata; assembly: GCA_949128135.1. Taxonomy (NCBI): domain Eukaryota; kingdom Metazoa; phylum Arthropoda; class Arachnida; order Araneae; family Theridiidae; genus Parasteatoda; species Parasteatoda lunata. Next base: position 52,981,653 of record OX421973.1, on the reverse strand, counting down.
TACATCCTCTTATTACATTTACTTACTCATATTTTTTCCATATTGTTTTTTTGTGCCAGACTATGTTTATAACGCCTTTATTTCTGAGTACCGTTCAGGCTTAATACAACTCTTGTGCCATTAAAATCTACTTTCATTCTCATCAGTAAAATGAATATTCAAATTAATGTAATTAATATTCAATAAAAAATTTTTTTAATTCTTCATTTTTTTGACTTAATAAACTGATAGAGATTGATACGGATATAAAAAATAATTTCCTACAGCCTATTTATTCTATAAATTATCTGCTCGCTTCGCTATTATTCACAACGATAAAATTCTGAACACTTATAGCAGATACAGATTGTCAGAAAATGATGGAAATAAATATGACTCGAATGAATTCATCAAATGGAAGAAGAAGAAAAAATTCACCTCCAATGTGATAAATACAGCACGAATTCCCCTAAAAAGTAAAAAAAAAGTGTATAAATAAATGTCCACGCCCTAGGTGCACTCTATCCCTGCCCATCCATTTTGGAATGATTGATACGCCCTGATCGAACATCCGCCCCACATCGAGCAAATACACTACCGAAACTATCTGAGCAAAAAATTATATGGGAATCACGCAACCATGGGGATGTGTCCAATATGGGGTGGACTGGGATAACTGTGGTCAATTTGAGGGAAGAGTTGAGTTTAGAGGTTTTCTATCTGAAAAATGATGGAAGAGGTATTTGTAGCAGACGACATCTGAGATGTGTTTTATGAAGCTTTTAAAAAGTAAGTGAAGGCGATAAAAATGAATGTTTTAATATACAATTCGATTTTGATAGCCAAGTATGAGCCCGAAAAATTAATTACTTCTTGCCGCGATGTTATATATTTTTTATACGTAATTGTGTACTTTCTATAGAATTTATCATTCTATCAAATAAAATGCTTCTTATGCATGAGGAATGAATGCATTTTGATTTAAAACAAACACTACTCTTTTTCGAAATTTTCAAGGGCTCCCAATTTTTTTCAGTTAGCAGGTGTAAATAAACAAACGAAAAAAACTTCAAATTAATTCAGAAACTATAATGTGAATGAATTTTTCATTGTTTTATCAATAAATATTAAAATTGGGTTTTATGTTAGGCAGTTGAATTCACAAGTCTGCATGCAGAGCTACCTTTTTGCTGTATAAGTTAAGTCTAGTAGTTTTTGCCGCTTAAGTTGAAATGAATGAAATTAGCTGTATTATAATTTTTGAAAAAGTACCGCCATCTATTATTTTTACACGTTATGTCAATATATATATATATATATATATATATATATATATATATATATATATATATATATATATATATATATATATATATATTCTAAAAAGAAAAAAATTTATTGATCATTAGTTCCAGAAAAAATTATTTGATTATTTAAATTTTTGTTTGTACTGTTTGTTCAATGTCCCTCAAGATGTTTACCTTTCCCAAGACACCTCAGTTATCTTTGTCTTATTTTCTCCGTCAAAGCTAGTTTATTACACCATTTCTGTAGGTGCGTATCATCGTTTGATCTTGTAGCATTATAGCCTATTCTGTAGTTCTTAGTCTATCAGAAACTGCATTCAATCCAAAATTAACATTTAACCTTTCTTCTTATTTATCTTTTTTTTCTTCTAAATTTAGCCTTATATTTAAATAATATAAGACTGGAACGCGTTTATGTTTGCTATAATTAAATTGAATCTTCTACCATACTTTTTATTTAACTTTAACTGTAGTGATAAAACTTAAGGAGTTAAAAAGAAAAATGGTATTTTAAATATTGCACAATAAGTAGCTAAAACATCCACATTGCAGCAGAATCATAATTTAATTTTTTTGCGTGAGCTGCATTTAATGTACTATTTAAATATAATTTTCATTGTTCTAAATTGTTATAAGGAAGTTTTGTAAATCACCACTTCACAGCAGTTTAACTTTTTGTAAGCATTTTGTTTAATATTTTTTTTTTTTTTTTTTTTTTGTTAGGCAATATTATGTTTTTAGTTTCTAATTTTCTCCCAGGCATTTGTTTCTTTCTTAAGAATATTATATAATATTTTCCTGCTCTCAGTAGGTTTTCGATGAAATTACTTTATCGATAATGGACTTAATCTGTACATGTTTTTTTTTTTTTTTTTTTACTTTTTTTATAATTCGCCGATTTGATGTAAGAAAATTGACTTGGCTTTTCTTTTATATATAATTAGAATTTTTACCTACTGTCACATTATCTCTTTGTTTCCCTCTAAAAATACTAGCTTTTTTTCTCTTTTTTTTTTTGCTTTTCACTGTATTCTTTGTTATTTTGTGTAATAAAATTAATTTTTATGAACTTGATCTCTTAACAGGAAACTTTTAATTAATGATTTCTCTTTGGATATTTTTAGTTTTTGAGATTTTTTTTTTTTAAAGGGAAACAATTGTTCAAAACGTAAAAAAAATTCCATCTGGAATGTCATCAAGGAACGAAATTTTAGAATTTAAGAAATAGTAGTTTCAGTAATATAATATATAATATAATGCGATGAAATACGAGAGGCCGTACAAATGAACAGAATATCAATTGATATGACGCTACGTGTGATTTTTCATATTCAATGTTTCATTTTGAATGTTCAAAAGGTTAATATTCAATGCTAGCCATTTTTGTTTCTTCCTTTTTTTTCTCATGACATTCGCTTTTTTCTTTTCAGGTGCAACACGTCCATTTGGAACCACATCATATAGTTCGTAAAAGAAGTATTTCACAACCCCTTAGAATAAAAAAATTTTATGATAAAAGTGTTTACAGGTATAACTTTTTATTTATTTGTCTCTAATTAATTTAATGAATATGTTTTTTTTTTACATCTTTTATATTACGAATATAGACTGCAGTTTCACAATTTAGTTAGACCTGAAAATAACCGCTAGCTACTTGGCGTGTAAAAAAAAAAAAAAAAAAAAAAAAAAAAAAAAAAGTGGTGACTTGAATTATATAAACTACGAGTTACTTTTTCGTATTATTTTTTTTTTCTTCCAAAAGTCGTTTAATGATGAAATTTCATCAATGCAGAAAGAATGAGCCGTGATGGCTCGGGGGGTAGAGCGTTCGCCTTCGGGTTCGCCTTCGAATCCCAGCGATGGCTGGTCGATACGAATTCCGCATCCGGCTTGCGCAAACCACAGTGTTGACGTGAAATATTCTCAGTGATTGACGGATCATGTGTTAAGAGTTCCTTTGCCGTTAGGCTAACTGTGGGTGGTTTTCGTAGTTTACCTCTCCATGTAACGCAAATACGGCTTAGTTCCATCAAAAAAGTCCTTTACGAAGGCAAATTTCCCCCAATACTTGGATCCAGGAGTTTCCCTGTCTTTTGGATGGAGTTTAAAATTACAAGGCTACGGAGTTGAACATTTGTAGTCGTAAACAAAATTTGGTCGGCTGTCCAGTGACGGTTACAAAATAAAATAAAATAATAAAAAAAAAAAAGAAAGAATCTCGAAAACAGAATTTTCATTCAAGTGCTCAATGTCTCTATTCAAAATTTTGATCCTTCACAATCCATTAGTTTGTGATGGAACGATTCATGTAGAAGTAGAGTTCTAATTCACAGTTCAAAGCTATATTATATATATTTCTCCTCGAACATTTTAAATAAAGTTCTTTAAAGTCAGAATATATAACTAAATTTTATCACATATTTATATTATTTTTACTATTAACTTTTTATATCCGTAAATTATTTATTTCTAATATGAATTTTTGTTAAAAAATATGATTTCATTTCAGCAAAAAAAAAATAAAAATAAATAAATAAAAATAAAAAATAAAAAAATAATAATAATTGCTAAAAGTGGCTACCGGCGCCACTCGCTTCTAACTGAAAATTAAAATTTTTTGTTTCATTTTTTGTATGAACAACAATCATGTAACTCTTATGACGATGTCAAAATAATTATTTTTCTAATTCGTTTGGACATTTTCAAATTCTCAATATATTTCTTTTCTTAATTTTGCTTGAAACGAATTCTTTGAAATCCACATAGCAAATAATTCTATTTCCTTTGCACTATTTACAATTTTACAAATTATTCTTTGCGGCTGATTTTCAAGTAACAGTAATTATTATTTCAAAAAACTAAAGTAATGAACTGTATAACAAGTTGCAGTCACAGTAGAAGACATATTTTGTTAGAGACAGAAAAAACAATTCCATTTCGTTTAACAGCGACGCGTCATTAGCAGAAACGAGCTATAAGCTTGACTGAGGTGACGAGAATTTATTGTTCCCTTGTTGAAAATGGAATAAAAATGCCAAAAAAAGATGAATAATCCTTTTGGTACCAAAGACTGCAATTTCCACCAAAAACTATTTTTCTTCAAAGGCAATTAAACTTCGAAACTGTCAGCAACAGATCTCCAAATAAATTAGTGGTCAGCTATTTTTTTTCGTCGTTCTAGTAGCTTTTTGCTCATTTGTTTCATTTCGCTGTTGGACTATTTTTGAGGGAGATCTTATTTTGTTTTGACAAACAAAATATAGTGGGAAGAAACTGAGGCTTTCTTAAATGGGTTTTCCTGAAATTATTTTGTTTCTTCTTCTTCTAAAGAAAAAGTTGCGTTTTCTAAGTTATATTTTCGTTTTGATCTTATATGATATCTCAGCTTTTGTTGGCATTTTGCTTGTAACATAATTAAAATATGGCTATTTTTTCTTAGATTTATTTTTTCAATTACAAGACTTGTTTTCTCTTGAGATTGTCTATTGAGACATTTTCGCTATTACAAGAGTTGTTAAGGAACGATTTTTGATGTGCCATTCTTACTCATCTTCAGTGGCGTGCAGAGAGTGGGACGAGGGGGCAACAGCCCAGTTATCTAATGAAAAAATGACTAAGCACTAAAACTTTTAATATATGTATTATTATTTATTTTTTATCATGAGATGTTTTTTAACGACTGAATATTTGGCACATTTTATGATGAATATATATGTTATTTGAATAAATTCAATAATAAGATTAAGAGCATTAGTACTGAAGAGAAAGATTCAAAGAAAATCACATATAAAGTGTACGCGTTCTTTACATTTAAGAAAAACCAAAATTGAGGAGATTTCGTTAGAAATAATGAATTTTTCACTAACAATTTCTGCTGACATAAACACAAAAAATTAACTTTAAAATATCGAGTTAGATTTACATAATAAATCTTTCTTTATTATTTTTTTTAATTAAATGGGGAGGGTCGTCACTACCAGAGATTAAACTTCTCTTTTTTTAAAGGGCATCTAATCTAGGAATTTCTGCTCTGTATCTTAATTTGTGTTGAATTAGGTTTCTGAGGTGAAACTTTTTATACGGTGCTGCAATGGCTAAAATAAATAGCATGCTTCTTCCTTTGAACTTTTCTTTAAAAAGTTAAGACGAAAAGATAGAAACATTAGATTGCGTTTTTAAATCGACATAGAGGCAAAAACTTTATCAAATGGCCTTCTGTTAAAATTATATAAACGTTGAAATAAAAACTATGACAATTAACTGGTCTCAAAAACGGCAATAAAAACATCAAAACCTGTTTGAGGATACAGCGAGAAACAAAAGGCGATTATGAGAAACACCTTCAAGTTTTCTCAGACAATAAATCTGGTATTGAAGCTATCTATCCTGTCATCATCTCTTGTGAAGTGTCTGGACAGATCTTGATAGCGCTTTTGCTTTTTTTCGTATCTATATTATTTTCGACTTTGTACAATGTGTGTATTTTTTTACTTAATTTTTTTACAAGGATTCTAAAAATACCTATTAAAGGCGGTGATTACGGGACACACTTTATATAGTAACCTTGAAGCATATGTTATTTTTAAACCTTCAGTTTGGGGCCTGGCAAGATTTTATTTTTTAGGTGTGGGGATCCACCCATTATTAAAATCACACTATATCTGCATTTAATAAGACATTTTGATTTAAAATAATATTGCTTGTACAAATACAACGGTAAATATAATTTGAGTGATAGCAAGCTATGATCGTGTGAATATAATTATTACTCATTACAGTAAAAATTACTGTTATTGCTGATAACCTTGTATAATTTTTAAAAAATGTCTGATATGTTTGAATATCTTCAGTCGATTTTAGTTTTACATTAGAAGAATACGATTCTTGAATGTCAAAAACAGAATTTATGTAAGAAAAAACTACTAAATAAAATAATATAATTATATTAAATAGAAATTATAGTTCTGTGCAAAATAAAAGGTCCTCTTTATATTCATATTTAATTTTTGTTTTTATTTTAGTTTCATATTTTATTTTACGTATTTAATTTTACGTCTCTGATCTTCTTTATGAATTTTAAATAAACTCAATGAAATCAAAAATATAATGGAATCTTTATTCTATTTTGCTTGTTAATAAAATGAATTTTTTTAAAATTTTATTAATTTATCTATTACATTTGCGTTAAGTTCGAATTATAGCATTTAGATTAATAGGAGTAATTAAGATTAATTTACAAACAGTGTAATCTAACAGTGTAAAAAATAGAATAAAATCTAATATAAAAAAATAGAGAGGATTCTAATGAAACGTAAATTTCTCATGACCTTATCTTTTTATAAAAAGGATTGATGACATAAATAGAAGAATGTTTATATTGCCACTTATGAGAATTCTCTACTTTAAAACGACTTTACAAGTCTGTTTCGAGCTACCATCACATCTTTTGTTCGCGAAAAGTGATCCATGTATAAAGTTTATTCATGTAACAAAAATATATTTCTCCAGGCATTTGCTTTTCGGCATTTATACTTTAAATCGTCTGAGAAAAATAGTATTCAATGCTTGACTTTGAACACAAATCTTAGAAATATTTGTGCATAAATGTTATTAAGGTTTTAGTCGCTAAAACTTACCAGTCTTAAAGCTATTTATGTTTTATTAATTCTTTCAAAAACATTAACTATTCTCTTCATAAAATATTATTTTAAATCAGTTTCAAACTAAACATGAATTTGGTTCGATTACTATTATTAATCGATTACTATTTAATACTTTCTAATATCTTTAAAAATCGTGAGCTGGTTATTTAGCATCCCATTTGGAAATAGTTTCGCTTAAAATGATTTTTTTCTCCTCTACATCTCAAATTTATAGAGTTAGAATGAAATAATTTTATTTGTATTTTGTTTCAGATTATCATATAAAAAAATGGCGCTTAGCTATGTGTAGGGAGAGAAAATATTGTTCACACACAATCGAAGAAAACATAAAATCCCTTGTCTTTTCGAGATTAACGGAACCGTATTAAAAATTAATAATTCTCGGCTTCGAAAAAGACTATAGGTACTTTAAGTTGGTATAAATGGTTGACAAATGTAACGATAATTCAAAATATTGATACTTCTATTGAAAACATGATTGCTTTTTATGACTCGATACTGCTTTTTAAATTTTACTTAAATTTCAGAGTTTATACTTTTTCTGTAGCTTTTAATGTGAAATTTTTCTCTTCCATTTGTAGGTTACCACCAGAAAAATTTGAAGTGATAAATGTGAGTAATATTTCAATTTCTTACTTTCTGTAATGTTTTTAACCTCTAATTATAGTGTAATAACTTCTTTTCATTATCATTTTTTTTTTTTAAATTTAAGATATACACATTTTTAATCCTTTTGAACTGTCTAATTTTAAATGAAAAAATCCAAAATTTAGTACGGAATCGTTTGAATAGTTTTAAAGAAATAAAAACTTAAAATTACTTTTTTTTAAAAAAAATTTTTTACTGCTTAGAAACTATTTGATCTCTGCCCATCAAATTTTAAATTCTGTTATTTTAAAGTACATAGTTTAAAGTATTGTGAAACTTTGTATATTTCACTGTACAGAGATAGTTTGAGAATTGTTTAGTTAAACAATGCATTATAACAAAAATAAAAATGATATGAATAAATTTACCTTTTATTAAACGAATTTAATAATTGAGTGCAAAAATTAAATTTAAGGTACTCAAATTTTCATCTGTCTTTTCAACAAAGTATTGGAACCTTATTTGCAGTTCTAGATTGTAGCTACCGAGTTACCTCATATTTTGAGGGTCAAAACTAAAATGTATACTGTAAAAACGTTTATATGTATAACGTAATATACCTATAAAAACATATAAACGAAGAAAGCACGATTTATGTCAAATTTCGTAACATAAAATATCGCCTGCAATAATGAAGTAGTACACGGGCATTTATGGTGTACCCCTTTAACCATATCTCTTGGTCTAATCATCTTATTTAGTCATATCATATGATTTCTGGTGTATTAACATGCAACTAAGATTAGACAAAAAAAAGTTGTTCAGGAATTTTTTTATTTTACGTGCAATACTTAAAATTAATTTCTTGGAAAAATACTCAGTTAAATCTAAACAAATAAAAATTTAAGAAAAAAAGCCACATTGTTTTGAAACAGCCAATTTACTGTCCATACGAACTGAGCTAGTTATTATTTAAATAAATCGTGAGAAAGATGCTTTTTTAATCTTTTGGTAGAAAAATGTTGCTTTGTGTGTGACAAGCTTTTTTTCTTTTTGTAGTCAACAATCCTGCCACAAGCTTTAGAATATTGGCAGAAAACTTTATTAGTAAGACCTATGAATGTTCCAATTAGATTAAACAGGTAAGGGTTACTTTTTATTATAATTGTTGTTTCCTTTTTTTTGTGACAACTACTCTTGCAGTTTTAAATTAACAAATAAACTCAAACTATATGAAGGTAAATTTTCAATTCAATTATGGTTTGTAAGTTTGCATGTACAGGGGTCTGTCCAGGCTGAATTTACTACTGTTACCTTCACAAATTCAATTTTAGGAAAAATGGTAGTTTCTCAAAATACCTTTTCTTAAAATTTTATTTTTGTATCTCTTAAGAAACGATAAATCCATATTTTTACCATTTTTGTGTTGATTTTTAAATATAATTTTTAATTTTTCACAAATTATGTCTACATTTTCACAAAATAGGTACTTTTCAGAAAAACCTAGACAGACCCCTGATATAACATTGTAAGACAATGATATCTCAGAACAGTAATGCCGATGCATAATGCTGATAATGCCGATTCACTCATTGTATTCTATAAAATAGTCATTTTATTTGAAAAAATTACTTGATATTTTTTAACATGAAATTGTTGAAATCACCAATCTGATAATATGCAACTCATTTTAAGTATGTAAGAACTTCTAATTCCTAGTTGCATTAAGCCATAGAAAGTCATAAAAAAATCTTTTGTTAAAATACAAAACTTAAACAAAACTTTTATATATAATGAAAACTTCATTATTTTTTCTAGGTGGATGTATATATGTTTATTGTGATGTATCATAAAATACATTTTTTAAGAGCAATATAGTAACAAAATGTTTTATTTCTCTTTCAGAAAGTGTCCTAATAACCATGCTTTTTTTTCTGAAGATATTTCTATTCAACATTGTAAAGAACGTTGTGAAAATATTACCACTTGTGGGGAAGTTATAGTCCCTGAAGAACATTTAGAGGTAAACACACTGAAGCACTTTTCTTTACTTTCTCATTTCAATTATTAATTTTTTCCAAGTTAGTTTAAAACAACCTTTATTTCTAAGCGTTTCATGGCATAAGATTCATTCTGAAGTTTGGTGAACTTCTTTTTGTACATTTCCAATCAACTAAGTTATTCAAATATAAGAGTGAGGGCAATCAAGTGGTAATTTCTGATGTAGTTTTTAGTACACATACACATTTATACAACATTTATTAACATGCACGCTTTAAGATATGCATATTAACTTCTTAAACTACAAAGGGTCCTCTTTGCTTGATCAAGTAAGAAATTTTTTTTCTCCACTCGCTGGTCAAGTTTCATGTACAGTCATTAAAAAATTAAAGTGTTTATTTAATCATCGCAAAATAAGAATAAGTTTTAAATGTTTGAATATTTTAAACAGTCTTCATCCAACAGAGTAAAAGGAATAAGTTTTTTGTCAAGAATATGTCAATTAGGGATGTAACGAAACATTATTTGGCCGAATACCGAATATTCGACCAAAATAAATAAATTAATCGGCCGGATAGCAACATTAAAAAAAAATTTTAGAAATACTAATTTTTGTATAGAAATAAGTTTAGTCATTATTGAAAAATAATCAAAACGTAACTGTATTATTGGTATAAGGTAAAGAGATAAAAAAAACTTTAATTGACATGTTTGGGATAATAAAGATAATGCTTGAATATTTAGGATATAAAATAACTGACTTACAGCTTTTAGAAAAAAAACTAAAGTTATAATTTTGAAGGGGGGAGAAAAAGAAATAGAAAAAAATATCTTCTTGATTCTTAAAATAAAACTTAATGCTAAAAATAATATTTTCTGGAAAAAAAATTACTTAAAAAAAAGTATAAATGTTTCCATTGTAAAATGTGAACATCCAAAATTTTTTTTTACATGCGATATAAAAAAATAAACAATTTCAAGTTTTCAGAGTCTTTCTAATTAATAAGAATTTAATATGTGTTAAAAAGAAAAATTAAGAAACCTATAACAATTTTGTTTTCTATAAATAAGAGTTGATTTGAACTAATCTGCCATTTTTTTATAAAATATAGTATATGTTTCAAACTATGTTTGATACTTTATTTTGGACATGAATATATATTTGATTAGTATACTTATAAAACAATTATTGTTATATTGTTAGCCTTGTTGTGTGTACAGTGCAACAGGACCCTTTTGTAAATCTTCATCTCCTGGAAATAATTCTGGAATCAAAGATGCAGATTTTGTATTTTATGTATCTGCTATGCAGACTGACCGTTGCCATAAGGGACAAACTGTAGCATATGCTGCTCATTGTCAACAAGAAACAGCATTAGATAGGTATGTAAATTATTTTTATTATATTATGTAATATAAGTTAATTAAAAATTAACAGTGTTGTATTTTAGATGAGGAATGTTTGAATACATTAAACGAATAAATTAAGTAGAAAATTAACTGTTTTCTAATTTTTTTAAAAATATTCTAATATTTTTAAAGCTGCTTTTTTTTTTTAAATTTCCCATTATGTATCATTTGAATTTATGTTTTTTCCTCTTTTCTTAATATGATTTTTAATCATGGGAAATAGAAGTAAATTTTAAATGCACATATGTTAGTAACTTAAAAATTGCATGCATTTGTGCAAGTAGTTATCAGTAGAATTTAATCAAATTGAGATTATTCATTAGAAGGTAACAAAAATATAATCCATAAAAATGTATAGAGGATTGAAATTGAAGTAAATTTTAAATACATTTATGTTAAAGACTTAAAAAAATTTCATGCATTTTCGCAAGCAGATATCAGAAGAATTTAATCAAATTGAGGTTATTCATAGAAGGTAACAAATAAACAATGTATGATTGATAAAAATGTATAAATAAAGACTCAGAACTATTCCTCAAAAATATACATGTAGGTCAGAAATATGATAACAAGAAAGAATCATAGAGGAATGTATGGTTGCATATGCAAAGCAGATACACTACTTGTGCTCAAGTTAGAGACTGAAAAATGCTAGGCATGTCAAAAATGATAATTTAATATCCAAAAATAACTGAACGCAGCGCTTTTCTTTTTAAAAAAGTTTTGAAGTCTGTGTTCAAAATTGCAGCTGTAATGCATGCCTCATAATGACAACACATTGACTGACAAAGGCTTATAAGAATGCAAGTTTCAATGAATGATTTGTGGTTTTATAGCCTGTCTGCATTCTGTTAACAACTACATATTCTTTTATGGTTATTCTCTATTATCATTTTCCTGGCCTACATGTTAATTTTGAAACGATAATTTTGAATCACTTTGCATACAGTTAATTGGAATATGATAGGTCCGACTAAACACTTTGTCCTATAGGTTGTTAAAATTAGCATTAGTTTTGATTTTTTACTTTAAATTCTAATTATAATAGTCTGGTATTTAATTAATGCATATAATTTATAGATCTTTTCAACTTCTAAACTGGAATCATTGAAGAATATATGATTCATATTCCACTTTGGAAGATCTTCTATCTTTTTGTCCATTGGTTCACAGAGTCATATCTTCTACTAATATTTTCAATAACATATCTCTTAATATCATCAAAATTGTATTGGAAGGCTTTCCATATTTCCCCAAATCTTTCTTTTTTTGTCATTGGATTTCTATACCACTTAGGTGTCTCAATAAGATTAGTTTTATCTTCACAAGTATAGGAGTTTTTAACTTCTGTAGTTCTGGAGTTTTTAACTTAATTTTCCGATAAATATTTCTTTAACACAAACTTTAACAGTAAATGTTAAGTTTAAAGTTTATTCAGAACTTCATTGGTTCAAAATTAATAGAAAAGCTTGAATACATACATTTTAATTGAATCCTTTCATTTCTGAACTCCAGTGCAATTCAGTGCAATATTGATGTTGACAATATAAATAGTAGGAGTAAAAGAAAAGGAATCAGAACATTCATTCTCCCATGGGTGTTGTATCTTTCTCTCAAACTGACTCAGCTTGTTCTGAATGGCTCTGCTTTTTGAGCACAGATTGCTAGCAGTAGAGCAAAAACTGTTTCTTCCTTAGTTGCAGTTAATTTTTTTCTTGTTTATGCTTTATTCAGTTCCAAAAGATCAATAGTAAAAGAATCAAGTTAAATTGATTATCAATAATTCGATAAAAATCGATTTATTGCAAATAATTAACGTGTCATTTCTGAATTCCAATACAATTCAGTGCAATATTGATGTTGATAATGTAAATAATATGGGTAAAAGAAAAAGAATCAGAACATTCATTCCCCATGGGTGTTATATCTTTCTCTTAAACTGACTCAGCTTGTTCTGAGTGGTTTTGTTTATTGAACATATGCTAGCAGTGGAGCAAAAATTGTTTCTTCCTTACTTGTGGTTAATTTTTTTCTTGTTTATGTTATGTTCAGTTTTAAAAGATTAAATGATCAATTGTAAAAGAATCGAGTTAAATTTAGTAAAAATTAGGTAACTAGTTTTTTTACTTGTAACTAGTTCTAGTAATGTAAAATTAGGTAACTAGTTTTTGCTTAATATATTTTAATATTCTCAAATACAAACTCTTATTGGTTTGAAGAGTTGTTTATTCTTTGACTCAATCTAAATGTTTTTCATTTCAGACCGATTGCTGGCCATGCAAACTTATGCCCAAACTCTATATCTACAAAGCCTCAAGATTTAGATACTCTTTTATCTACTGTAAAACATGAAATTCTTCATGCTTTGGTGAGTATATCTGTTTTACTTATCTTTTGATGTTAAGTGTTCAGAACATTTTCAGCTTTATTTGTTGCTTGCTAAATAAGTTACAAATTTGTTATAAAAATTAGATAATAGGAAAAAGCAAACTGAAAATTTTTTTAATTACAGAACTTATTACAGCATGAATCTCATTAAATGATGTTATAACAATTGAAATAAAAAATTTGTTTCATGCCTCATAATAATTTTTATCCTTGTTTCATGCCTCATAATAATTTTTATCCTTGTTTCAAATATTTTCAGTAATCGTTAAAAAGTATTTGGTAATTATTCTCCACTTCTCTTTGAAATAGTCTTTTTAAATTTTAAAAGTCAAATATTTTTTCATTTATTTTAGTTTAACTGAAATCTTTACTACTTCTTTTAAGTAATTCTCCTTGGCTGCCTTGAATTAATACTCATTAAAAAATAATAATAATAATAATAATAAAAAATAAATAAATAAAAAAAAACAGAAAGATTGAACCAGGCTGTTTTTACAATATAACCTGAAATATAAAAGTTTAACCAAAAAAAAAAAAAAAAAAAGATGACTTGTTTTTAAATCATTCTCTTAAAAATTGATGTAGCAGAGCTTAGCTAGTATAAAAACCCATCTTTCTAGTTGCATGTTATTTTCTAATAAGGAAAAATTTTTTTGAACCACGAATGAACTCATTGAAGTTCTTATTTACTTTTTATCCCATCCCCCTCAGGCAAAAATCTAAATTTACTTCTTCATAAGGTTTTCACTCATTTTTATTGCAATTTATAGATAGGGGATTTTCACATTGTAAGAATCTTTATTTTTTATTAAAAAAACTGGTTGATTAAAAAAATTTATTCCGTTCTAGTAATGCTTTAATCTTCTTTAAAACTCTGAAGCTACATTATGAGTCCTTCATTAAATTAGGAATTCAGCCCAGTTTCTGACAAAAATATATTGTAACTCATTAAATTTATAAACTTTTCGAGTTTATTATTTAACCAAATACCTTATTTTGATTTTATACTTATCTGCTTCTTATAAGTGTGTGTATATATATATATATAAATATATATATATATATATATATATATATATATATATATATATATATATATATATATATATATATAGTGAAACCTCCTGTTATAGACACTCCTGCAAAACGGACACCTCTCAATACGAAAATATTTTTAATTCCCCAGGAATTTTCTATTAATAAACCGTTATGTACATTCTCCGCAAAGCGGACACTCCCGTAATCCGACGAACAGTCATTTTTGCCCTGAACCATTATTTTTTATCTCCAAACCTGACAATACTTTTTCTAAATTTGAAGAAGAAAAATATATTTCTGCTTTAAATTGCAAGAAAACTTTTCGAAATTTTTAAAGCATGTAAATTTGTTTCCTTATCAATAACTGAAAATAGTGTTAAGCTATTTCACTACTAAAGAATCAATTTTTCTCCTGTCCCCTTGCCTTATTTTTGCAAAGAAAAGAGAGAAAATGATACTGCTCTTGTGAAATAATTGGGACAGTGGCATCTTTTGATCTTTTCATCTGGTTGACACAGGTTATGAGACCCCTCAAGTTGAAATGACGTCTTAAATGCTCTCAATGCTTCTTCACTGAAAATTTTTTTCATTTTATTATCAATTTAAAGACTGTATTTAACACAACTGGGATAAAAAAAAAAGAGACCAGAAATATAATCTTTGAAGTGTTCATATAAATTAAATATAGTAATACCTCGAGATACAAGTTTAATTCGTTCCGTAACCTTGCTCGTAGGTCAATTTGCTCGTATCTCAAAGCAATTTTCCCCATTGAAATTAATTGATATGCCATTAATCCGTTCCAGCCCCAAAAATGCTACCTCCAATTGTTTCTGTTACGTGTTTTTGAATAAGAAAAATGTATTTATAAATGACAAATATTGTATAAAAGCATAATAAAAGAGAATGTAAAGCAAAAAAAAAAAAAACTGATTTTATAAAGTGTACATACATATTTGTATTTTGGTCACTTAAATGCAACTTACACACAACTTAAATGCTACTGTATGCTTAATTTTAGTCACAGCTTTTCTCTTCACTGGTCTTTGCTTTTTTAGCCGGATTAAAAAAAAACTGTCCAAGGAGGTTTGTTACTTCCTCTTTTTCAGAATTCTGCAGAAATGAGTTAGGCAATTGTCATTAAATGGCTCCGATGTACGACCAGTTGCAACTTTTTTGGGGTGTTTCTTTTCCACAAACTGTGAAATTCTCTCCCACATTCCCAAGAACTCTTTTATCTCACTTGTAGAGATAACCTCCTCCACCTCTTGCTCTTCCTTGAAACCAATTTCTTGCAGAACCCCTGAATGCTGCTGCGACTGTAACTCTTGCAATTCTTTGGTCGTCAGTTCCTGAGAGTGCTCCTCGGCGAGCTCGTTCACGTCTCTCTCACCCATCACCAGGTCCGTGGATTTTCCCAGAGACACTGTCTCCTCCTCCACTGGCACTTTGGGTTCGAATCCTTCGAAGTTCGAAGCTACAGACTCAGGCGACAGCACAATTTTCAGCTACAGACTCACTCAGGCCACAGCTTCTTCCATGCAGAGATCAAGGTCCTCATTGTTACACTCAGCCAGACCTGATCAATAATTCTGAGGCATATCTCGATGTTAAAGTGGTTCTTCTAGTACTCTCGAAGGGTGAGGTTTGTGTTCTCTGTCACTTCAAAGTAGCGCCGGAACAGGTGCTTAGTATACAGCTTTTTAAAATTAGAAATCACCTGCTGATCCATGGGCTGCAGGATAGGAGTGGTGTTAGATGGTAGATAGAGAACCTTTATAAACTTGAACTCTTCGAGGATGTCATGTTGGAGGTTCGATGGGTGAGCAGGAGCATTGTCGAGGACAAGAAGGGCTTGCATGGCCGTTCCTCGTATCTCAAATGTTGCTCGTATCTCAAAACAAAACTTTGCTCGCTTGACAGCTTTTATCTCAAATAACTCGTATGTTAGGGCACTCGTATCTCGAGGTACCACTGTATTTATTCAGACACTTGATAGATGATCAATTGTGAATGATCAACTCCATAGGTCCTCATGACTTACAGGAATGCATTGCTTTATTTCCTGTGAATCGTGGGAGGTTTACTTTCAAGTAAGTATTAACCATGTTTCCTATCAAGTGATAGGTAGGTGTTAGGAGATGTAAACCTAATAATTGAAACCGACTGAGGATTGAAAGCTCTTATTCGATATCATATGTCTAACTTTAATATCTGTGCTAATAGGAAAATTATATTCATTTATCTGCTGCTACATCTAGAATTATGTATTATATCAAGCTTTTAAATATATTCTTTTTCATCGAAAAAATATTTTTTACAGTTTAAATAAATATTCTTGTAGATATTGTAAATTATTTAATAATTTATATATCTTTGAAAATATTATAAAAACAATTTAGAGTGTTAAACTTCGTTATTTGAGTACCCTTTCCGTAAACGGACAATTTTTTCGATCCCAAGAATGTCCGCTTAACTGAGGTTTCACTGTATATAGGATTCATTATTTTTTTTTCTTGCTTGATTATATTTTTGTTACAAATTGCTTATTATTTTTAATGTTCGTAACATTTTATTGCTCCTAGGGTTTTTCTGTTAGCTTATATGCTTATTTTAGAGACAAAGATGGGAGACCTTTGACACGGCGGGGCAGCAATGGAAAACCTATGGTGAACAAAGTGTAAGTATAAATTGTTTGAATGTTCCCATACAATGCACTTTATATGATGCAGGAAACAAAATCTTTATTATTATAAATTTTTATTTTTTTCCAAGTAGAAAAATATGATTAAAAATTTACCATTAATGAAATTCAAACCATTGACAAACTGTTACAATTCAAAAACTTTCGGAATTTTTAGGGAGGGGGACAAAACTTCAATATAACTCCATTTATCTACTACACACAGGGCTAGGGATATATCAGAAAATAAAGTTGTTCATAATATGTGTATTTAATTGAGTACATGTTCAAATATTAAACTATGAGTAGAACTGTTAAAAATAGGTAACTAATATTATAATATTAGTACTATTACTATACATGACTTATAAACTTATATATCTGCTCTTAGACATTTGCACTGCTAATGTTGTATTTTATCCGGATACTCTTTAGTTTTTAATTCAGAGCATCCAAATCATAACTCTTTTTTTTTTTTAAATTGGAAAAAAAATTAAGTGTTAAAAATAAGTGTAAAAAAGAAAAAAAAAGCTTAATTTTTTCTTCACAAGCTATTTAACAAGTACCTATTACATTTCATGAGGATACCATGCTCTTAGTATAAGATGCTCAACCTTTGCAAATTTGAAAAATTAATCTTTAAATTGCTTATTGTAATGTTAAACATGTAACCATATTTTCATAAACATACTTCGAGTCTGGACAGCCTATGTTCTGGAAAAAATTTTTTTAGCTCCACTTACTGTAAAGTGCCATATTACAAACTAAATTTGCAGAAATTAACTATTTCCAAAAAATATATGCTTTATTTTGCAAATTTGTAAAATTAATTCTTACTAGCTCTTAATTCTCAATATGTCCTATTTTAAAATATACAGTCGAACTGAACTGTCAACCTAGTGGTAGCAAATTTTATTTTTAATTAATGATTGTTTATTTACTAAATTTTATTTATAGTTATTTTCCACATCACTACATATTAATGGCTCAAAATTTAATTTAAAAAGCTACTAGTTTATTTTGTGAAACTTTTAAAATGCTGGCTAAATTAACCAAAATTCTTGGAGCTTATGTTTCAGATTGTCTACCACACCATGAAATATTTTGCAAAAAGCATAGTAGTCGGCAGCCCTGTATTATCGATTAGATTTTTAAATATGTACTTGTTAGTTTATATTATACAAATCATGTTTATAAATTATACTTATTTCTGGTGTAATTATCTAAAAAATTTCTTAGTGTGAATGTTGAAGTTTCTTTATTATATCTTAGTATAGTTATTTGGTCTAATTAGCAATTTAATTCCGAAAAATAGAAATCTCCCTCCTTCCAAACATAAAAGCTCAGAACACCTCTACTTACACTGCAATTTATATTTATGGCGCTACAGAATTTAAAATTTATTGTTATTTAAATTTATTGTATATATGAAAAATTGTAACTTATTCCAGAATTCAAGCCCATCAATGGAGTGATAGAGTTATTCGAGAAGTGGAAAGAAGAGATTGGAAAGTCAGAGGAAACTTGACAAAAAAAACTGTCAAGATCGTAGTGACACCTCGTGTCCAGGTATTATTTTTGGTCCCATCAAATATGTTTAAATAAATTTTTATTTTCTTGTTTTAGATACTTTATTATCATCTCTATTGATAAGTTCTTTTTAAAAGTCAATTTATGAAAAATTAATGTGTACATAATTTCTTCTTAATTTTGTTTTAAATAAACCTACATTCTATTTTAATCAAACTTGTCTATTTTTAATTTTCCATTATGATGAATATTTTATTTCTTTTGTAAATGCTAAGTTTCTAAAAATGCTTTTTATTTACAATTTTTTCATATCTACAAAGATAATTCAAATATTAATAATTTTTAAATGTTTATTGATTAATATTGTACACAAATGAAACTTTAAGTTTTTTTTTTTCTGCGTAGCCACCATCACATTTAATCCACTTTTGCTAATAATTAATTTTTAAAAAAATACTTTAGTTATTTTTCATTAAAAACAATTGAGGATATGTGTGGACATAGGTACTCCTTAACTTTGGCATTGCTTTCAAATCATAATCAGTTTCTTTTTGGTACACAAAAATCATACAGAGGTATAAATCTAAACTTTTGGAAGAGTATTGGGAGGTTTCTAATTTCAGTTCCAAAGATTTGTCTCTGAATCCCAAAGCAAAATTAAGATATGAAGCCTAGTGTTATCATGGAGATATAAGAAATTTCTGATAGACATTCCTCAAATTTGAAATTTCCCTTAACTAATGTATTCAAAGCTATCATATTATGAAATACTCTAACACAGAATCATCAACTTTTAACACACATTTTATTGTTAATGTTGTATTTCTAGTCTTTTTAATTGCATTGTTGGCACTTTTAAATTGTGTACAAGTGATTGATTTTTATGCTTTTTAAACTTTTTTAATTTAAAAGAGGCAGTAAAATTATTTCAAACTTTCGACGAAGATTAGGCTATTATTGGGAAATCATGTCATTCTTTAAATTTTCATATTCCTTCTTTCTAGCTTAATCACGGCATGACATCATTTTTGGATTACTAAAACTTGTGCTTGGTTGTCTAATCATTTGCTCATGCAACAACTCTTCTGTATTGCTTGGTTTTTATAGGTACTGAGAAAATCAGAGCAAACAGATTGAAAATCAATACTCATTTCAAACAACAATGTCATTTGAGTTGCATTTGTTTTTTACAAAAATACTGCACTGATCACTTTTGGGTTTAAGAAAACATCCTAAAATATACTAAAATATTGGATACCAGCTTCTATTTTTTAGGGGTAATAGTAACCAGGATTTTGTGGCTCCCGAATGAAACCTAACTGTAGAAAAGAAAATATATATAAATCACGTGATAACTTTCCTCGTTGGAGACTGGTTTTGAAATTGACTGGGTAGGACTTCATCATTTTTATTCGCTTTTTTATTTCAGAATCGAATGATGGACCCATGTCTCCTCCCATGTGATAGTATGCATTAAAACTTCTTCTTTTAGTTCAGAAGTCTCTCGCAGATATCTAATCTGAAATGTTTTTTACTTTTTGAAGTGTTATGTTTTTTAATTTTTTAAAGCTAAGATGTTAGCTAATATGGTGTCAGATTCTGACAAGTATTTGTTTACCTAAACAGTAACCGTATTTTTAAAAATAAAAAGATAACATGCATGCCTTAATTACATATGATTTTTATAATAAATTAATATGCTTAAATGGTATATCTTTTTCTTTTCAGGAAGAAGTAAGACGACACTTTAACTGTGATTATTTAGAAGGAGCTGAACTAGAAGATCAAGGTGAAGATGGAACTGTACTAACACATTGGGAAAAACGTCTTTTTGAGGTGAGTTGCATAATTTGGCACTTCTGTGCGATAAACTTAATTGCAGTCCTTATTTTTACTCCTTTCTTAAGAATTGAGCAAATGTTTTTAAGATTTTAAATATTTGAACTTGGTAATTAGCACAACATTTCTGTATCTCTTGGTTTGTTTATATACTTAGTTGGTTTGTTTATGTATATGGAGGGGAGATGGGGTTAAGATCCAGTACCTCGATTGTGTCAAAATTAGTCTGTTTTTTAGCAGGCAAATTAAAAGTTACACTTTACTAATCAGCCGACCAGGTGGCTGAGTGGTTAGCGTGCCTGACTGTGGAGCCGATGGTTACGGGTTCGAATCCCGCTCAAGGCATGGATGTTTCTTTCTCTCTCTGTTCTATGTCCTTTTTTCTGTGTGATTGTGTGTGAATGTAAGCCGTCCTATAAACGGGTTTGTGGTTGTGTGACATGGGCGACGCTGCTCCACCACCGTGGCTTAGCCATAATTGCCCACTGGGTAATGAGAAGAGAGTAGCAATTGTGGCATTTCTGTCATCTTTCCATTAAAAAAAAAAAAAAAAAACTTTACTAGTCAAGAAGAAGGATCTACCATGCTGGCGTGTTGTTGATTAATTCACAGCATCTGTGTAGATAAGTTTTTTATAAGTTTGTTTGTTTGTTCCGCAAAAACTGAAGTGCATGGTAGGAAAAAGATAAAAAATTTAATCAGCTCTTAAAATAAAAATGTCTTGATCAAATGCGTCAATCATCTATCTTTTAAATTCTAGTTACTACTCTTGTTTTTATCCCAAATAAAAGAACATCTGTTATATACATTTAATTTTCTACATTTCAGTTTTGAATGCAATATGTATAATTTAATTTTTCAAACGTTTATCGAACACTTATAAAGTGAGATTAAAAAATCTTATTTTACTGTGATAATAAAATAATTTTACTAATGTATGATTCCTTGGCAAGAATACCAATTGAGAGAACAGAATATAGTTTTGTGTAATGAGTCACTACTACTAAGAACTATGTTAAAAAGGATTTTCCAACTATTTAACACCTACCTTTTGTGGCATCAGGCACAGATGTATAAAGTGTAATGTTATAAGTTTTTGAGACATCAACAATTGCTCTACTAAATGTGTTCTGTAGACAAAGGAAGTTGGGCAAAACATAGAGATTTGTATGTTGCACCTTGCTCTCTCAATCTCTGATTAGATTCGCCACTATTTGTTTTGAAAATTTGGTTCTAGTTTCATTTTAGTTTTATAATGTGAGAATCACACATTGATGAGATTAGTAGTTGTTACCTTTAGATATTCTGTCACTGTAATCATAACCATAAAAACTGGATAATTAATTTTAACACTAGTCTTAAACATGCACCTTATAATACTTATATGCAAAATTTTATTCTGAGTCTCTCAAACCGTATACTTGCCAAGGGGTCTTACATAGGGGTTTTATAATCACCCTCATGGGCGTAGCAGGGGCACAATATTTGAGGTGGACAAAATTAAATTTCACAATTTCAGTAGTTCTCTAAATTTCGTAATAGAGATTTTTTTTTCTTAAATGGGGCAAATCCCTGCAAAAAGATTAGTAATTTCTATCTCTTGTTTTTAACTGTAAAGAATTTAAACCAATGATAATTCATGAAAATTTTCTTTATTTGTCCGAAATATTGACGACTTAAAGATTTCTGATTATTGAAGATGACATATACTCATAGTTCCACCTGCCTACAATGTCTAAGTTCACCCTCTACATTTTATTAATAAAAAAAAATGTTTTTCTTGATTTAATCTTTTACTCATATTTAATTTTCTTTATTTAGATGTTACGTATCTTATCTATGATCTCGTGTCTCTTTTCATTAGATTAATAATTAAAGTAAGAGAGCCAATTTCCTCATAAACCCTGAAAGTGACACAGGCACTTTATAATTGATATTTTATTAAAAAAATATATTTTATATAGATGCCTAATATATCTTTTGTCTAGATATGAATGCATTAAAATAGCTTTATCATATTCATAAGACACCTCAAACTGTGTGACTAATTATAATTTTTAATTGTGCTGTATGTGACATGGATTTTTTTATTACCATATATAAAGCAAACTTTTGTAGAAATATATTCAATAATAATCACAATAAAAATGTGTTTTTAGAATGAAGCAATGACTGGGACGCATACACAAAACCCTGTGTATTCCAGAATAACATTAGCTCTAATGGAAGACACAGGGTATGTCACAACAATTAATTGTTTTTTAAATATTAAACATTTTTAAAGTATTTTTTAATTTTTGTTACTGTTATTAACAAACAAAACATATGCTTATTGCAACTTTGTGCTTATAGTTTGCATTTGATTGTTTTAATAAGACTAGTAATAGAAATTATTCAGCAAAACGAATTGCAGTACTGATTATTTTGATAATCTGCAAATAATTCAAAGAAAAAAAAATTTAATTAGGAAAATAAAATAAAAATGTGTTTGTAACTGAAATTGTTTCACTTTGAGTATACAAGTTGATTTCAAGTAATGTGATTTCCTAGTCTAATGTAAACATGAATTTTGTTCTAGGTTTTCTAAATGATACTTAACAAAAACTACTTAGAACTCTAGATATTTTTTGGTATCTCTGATAAGCATTTCTTGTATCAAATAGTAAACATAAATTTTGTTTCATGGATTATCTATAATACCAAACCAAAGTGCCCCTCTTATATAGAGTATTTTTGTTTCCTTTTTTTTTAATCCTTTTTCTTTGTCTGTCCAGTCTGATTTGATTAACAACCATAAATAAAATAAAATATTTGAAATTTAGTTCGTAAAGTTAATTAAGTTCAAAATTTCACACAATTTAATGGTCAATATTTAATGTTTTTAACTTAACTAATATGCTTTTTTTTTTAAAAAAAAACTTCATTTTTTTCTGAAGTCTTTTTTATTTATTAAGATTTTTTTTTTAAAAATTTAGTTTTTTAATGATGTATAAAGAAATAAATCAATTATCGTATTAACATTTATAAAAGTTTATTATTAATAATGTATTATTGCCATCAAAATGGAGCTAATCTCTTTAGTAATCATTACCTCCCAGTTATGGTTTAGGTGGTACATCTGTTTAACAACATTGCCATTGATTTTTTGATGCTTAGTAATTATAAGATTAGTGCAAAAATAACTTAAAACTTTTATGAGTACAATAACTAATGTATAAAAAAAAATGTTTCAAAAAATGGTATTGCTAGACTTCCTTTGTTTGTATGTTTCATAAATTCATGATTTTTAAAATAAGATTTGTTGCATTATTTCTGACTAACTAGTTTTAAAATGTGTTTGACTTTTTAATTTAGTGAATCTGCATATAGTTAATAATACCATATAGTTAATAATGCCATTTCATTATTAATTATTCAACCTTGAACTTTTCCGAATTATTGTGGTCTTATAAATTTCTAAACTGTATTATTGCAGTTCATTAACTGCATTTTTCCTTAGCTTCAGTATTTTTATGATAGTGTAAGAGTTTGCTTATTTACAGAACGTTTTTATGACACAGCATCTTTATAACTACAATATCAACGTATTAAATGCGTAATATAGTAACACTTTTATACTTCTGTCTGTGATTAATTTCTTCTGTATTTTCAGTAGATTTTGTACATTTCTTTTTTCTATCTAGTTGGTATGTGCCTAATTACGCAATGGCTCAAGAACTAAAATGGGGAAAGGGATTAGGATGTGAATTTGCCTTTAAAAGTTGTAAAGATTGGATAGATACAAGAAGAGCCAGGTATTTGTTATTTTTAAATTGTCCCATTAAAGTATAATGTCTAATAACTTAATAATCAAACATATTATAACTATGAAAATGGATCAAATTAATACTTTTGCTCTGAAAAGGAATTTATTTATTTATTTTACAAGCAAAGAATGCTTGTTAAATGGTTTTTTTTTTTAAATTTGATTTTGTATTATTAGCAAAAATGGTTTACTTTTTTTTTGTTAATATTGATTCACTTTCAATTGAATGAGAGAATTTTAATTGGGTTGTCCTGGCAAAAAAACCAATGACATTTGTTTTTTTTTTTTTTTTTTTTAATAAAAAGGAAAATAACATGTGTAAGTCTTTTTTTACCTCAGATTTAATTTCAGCACATTATTTTTTTAACTCTCATTTGTTTATTATTTTAATCTACAAGAAAATTGTAGTTGAGAAGAAAATTGTAGAGCATATCAACTACAGGAAAATTGTAGTTGATATACTCTATTGCCTTATGTTTTGTTATTTCATTTCCCTCATTTTGTTTGTTTTGCATTTGCAGCAATTAGCAGGTTTTGCACTTGAAAGACTTATTTTTTATGGTTGATTTTGGTTTATTATTACTTAATAGGATTATTTATAAAAATTAAAAGCTAGAAGATTTATATGATAAAAATTGGCAAAGTTCACTATTGTGCTTCTAAAATTTTGGAATACTTTTCTAAGTTTTCAATGATGTTGTTTACATCACTTCTGAAAGAAATTTTTTTCCTGTCATTAAGAAGCTCTAAATTATTTCTCATTGCAAAGAATTCCGTATTAGACATTTAGCAAGCAAAAAAATAATAATAATAATAATAATAATCTTATTGGTTTTAACTTTTTGGTGTATTGGTGTAACTTCCTTTTTAACAAAATTGTTGATATTTTCTTTTAATTTGTCCTATTTATTTATCTGCATTAATTAATTAATTATATATATATATATATATATATATATATATATATATATATATATATATATATATATATATATATATATACATATATATATATACATATACATATACATATACATATACATATATATATATATATATATATATATATATATATATATATATATATATACATATACATATATACATATACATATACATACATATATATATATATATATATATATATATATATATATATATATATATATATATATATTATGTATGTGGAAGTAACCATTTTTCTGTGAATTTTCAGAGGAGAAAGCATTCATCCATACTGTGATAAAGTAAAGAAAGATCCCCTTGAAACAGAATGTACGGACAGCAGAGATTCGGTTGCTTTATGTAATCTCATTGAGTATACTAGAGACTTACCATCTATTTTTCAAGTGAGTTTATACATTTTGAAAAGGTTATAACCTCAAGAAATGTCAAAATTATGTTTTTTAATGGTGAAATGTCTGATGTTTTAGAATTTTGATCAAATACCTGGAATATCCGACCACGACATAGGCAGATTTGGAGGTTCTGTGAGTCTGGCTGATTATTGTCCATATATTCAAGTGAGAACTTATATACTTCATTGTTTATCAAGATAATTATCAGTTTGCAATCACATATCATATTGATAGTTAAAAAAAAGTCCATGATCTTAATGCAAAGTATACTTTTAACCCTTTTCAGTTTATACACAGTTATCATGCTGGTTGGAATAACATAATATGCAAAATACTAAAAGAAAAGCGCTATTACAATATAACACATTTAGTGAGATATTGTGAATTTCGTATAGGTCCAAAGTTAATATAGTTTTAACTTCTAAGTTATAGTTTTAACTAAGATATCAGTATGGCTCTTTTGCTGAGTTGGCTGGTAGCAGACATGCAACAGAAGTGGTCAAAAAAGCTTTGGAGTTGAAAGTAGACATGTGACCGCATAGGGTTAAATCACAAAATGTGTGTATATAGAAAGTAATAGACGAATAGAAAACATGCAAAAGAATCTTGACATAATACCTTTTACCTTCGATACACGTAAACATCTCTTTCAATATAGCCTTCAATAGTTCAATTCTAATCTTCCAATAGTTTGATGTATTAATTTTGTCTATAAACAAAAGAGGGTTCTATCTGCTTGAGAGTTACATGTTTATTATGAGCAAGTCATGAGCGCCAATACTTAGAATCAATGTCTTGCACTGATCTTACTTTTAGTATTAAGTTTTGTGCCTCTGAATTATTTTAAGCCCTGTTCGTTAACTCCTTTTCTGCACTAAATGGAAAACATCTCCATACGTTATAGTATACACAGCTGGTTATTTCTAATGCTGGTCAATATAAGAATTTCAATATCATTATATATCGTCAGAAATTGAAATATCACTATACTTTTCAACTTATCTAGTTGTATTATTTTTATATTCTTCAATGTATTCATTGATACACATTGATACAAATGAAATTAATCAACACTCATGTTACTGTTATCGTTGATAATTATCATTTTTTATTGCATTTGATAATTATTATTAGCGATAGTATTGGTTAAATCATTGTATTCTGTATTTGTCATTATCAACAACAATCTCGGTATTATCATTTGCGTCATTTTCATATTAGAATTCTATGTTATTGTACATTTGTTATTTAGAGTAAAACATGAATATTTATGATACAGTGAGAGAATACTTTTTAAAATATCATTATCAAGATTAATACTTAATGCATTTACTATTAAGTATACTTAATACTTTTTAAAATACAGTAAAACCTCTTTTTGTACGGTCCTTTTTTATGCAATTTTGTTTTTGTGCAATTGGTTTAGTGCGATTTTTTTAAATGCGGTATATGAATCTTTGCGGCGTTAGCACGAGTTTATGTTTACTGTCAATGTACATATGCATGTTGTGGACGAACTCTGATTATGTGGCCTCCTTGGCAACGATGTATCTGGAATTCGCGCTGCTCTGTTCATTTATTCGTAACAATCTCCTGACAAGGCAGAGTCAGTTACGTACATATTGTCGCTCAACGCGAGAACAGTATACGCTTCGTATTCAGAGTTTTATACACGATTCACGTGATTAAGGATTCATTTTATAGTGAGATTAAAGATAAATAAATTACTTACTTGTGTTTCTATTTATATGTAGTTTTAATGATTTTTATTTTATCTTTAGACATAAGTACTCCCTTAAAATGAATAATTATAGCCAAAAGAAAGTAAAAAGGCAGACAATTCCACTATTTAATGTATAATTTGAAAACTTCTCCAGGTATATGTACAATGAAGAATTAAATATTTTTACAATTTCTTTAGGTCTAATTTAACTATTTCATTCAATTGAAAGCATTCTCTCATCTATTTCATAAATCATTGATGTATTTTCTAAGTCCGACTTTTTTTATGCGGTCCCTATCAACCGCATAAAAAAAGTTTTAGGTGGTATATCGTACAAACTTATTTATTACATGTAAGAATTTATAAAATTTTCAAATTTTTTTTTGTGCGATTTCTTTTATGTGGTCCCTATCCACCGCACAAAAAAAGGTTTTACTGTATCATTATCAAACATTTTAAAATACTGTAAAAACACCATAAGTTTTTGAAATCATTCTAAATATTTTTAAGTTATTCAAAAAATTTATTTGAAATAAATTTTATTGGAAATTGTTTTTTATAAACAAATACCATTGTATTTCAGATATATTCTACTTATATTTAGTTTAAAAAGTCTGCAATCAACTCTAAGTTAGAAGATGTACTCAATATTCTTCCAATTCAAAAATGCTTAAAATTGATGTTGCATTTTTTTAGGGAAAGGAGAGCAATAGATTAATTTTTTTTAATATTTTCAGTTTAATTAAGAACTGCATTGTTACATATATGTTTTGAAAAAATGCATTTAAAAAATCAGTATATCATTTCGAATATTTGTAACAAGAGTTCATTTCTAATTTATTTATGAAAGAGTGCAAGTTCTTAATGTTTGTTCATATAAAAGTTAAATTTAGCAATTACAGGATTTTCATATTGTATGCATCTATTATTTTATAAACTTTATTGCTTTTGATTGGTGTTTTTTTTTTTTTTTTTTTTTTTGTACTATGCAGGAGTTTTTTATTTTTTATTAATAATTATACGATTTGAATTTATATTGTAAAAATTTTTCAATACAATTATTTTTCATATTACCTATATTATATTTAGTTTCTTTACTTAGTAGTTTTTAAACATAATTCATTTAGTTGTTTGTTGCAGTTATTTCAACATTTTAAATAATAAATTACATAAATAGACAAATGAATAAACAAAATATTACTTTATTAATTTTTGGTATAATTCTAGGAATTCACATGGAAATCCAACAACATTGTTGTTCGTGGCTCCCAGTGCCAATTTTCAGAGAATATGCCACGTAAGTTAGATTATAAATACAATCAGTAATTAATGTTATTTTTATAGAATATACTACATGCTTGCATATTCCTGTTATAACAACAATTCTAATTCTTGTGCCTTAAAGTTCTCTACTTGGTTCAATCAATCTCCCATACTTTTTTGTTTATTTATATATTAAGTTCTAATGATGATATTTGTGGTTCTTTACAAAATTCTGTTTGTGCCTTTAAAAGAAGGTAAAACATTTGTTTGTTATAAAGATAATATTTTTTTTTTTTGTAAATTTTAATCCTGGTTTTAAAATTATATGTTTAAAATGCTCTTTTTACCTTAGAACCAGAAAAAAATTTTGCTCTTGAGTATTATGGTCCAGGATCAAAATGTTTCAACCACAACAAGGAAATGTGGGAAGAGAGAACATGCCATCAAGTTCGGCAGTGGCAACATTGGGGAAGTGGTTGCTATAAAGTAAATAAAAGATTTATTTATCTGCACTGTTTTTGTTCCTAAACGGGTACATATAAAAAAGTAGGATTTTGATGTTATAATTTTTTTTCATTTGTAACAATTCATGGATCAAATGTTACAAATTTCTTATGTCATTATCTAAATTCATATCTTTGTTTACATTTGTTAACTCCTTGCTTTCTATTGTTTACACTTATTTTGATGTTTAGAGTTTTTAACCAAGCTGTAGAGTCATTGATTGCAACTTCATAGATTTAGATTTAGATTATAAATAACTTGTGGCAGCGATTAAATTATATTTGGATATAAATATTTTAGTCACACTTTAATTGCATTTTGCATTGATAATTTTTTTTTTCATTAATCATCATACTTAGTTTATAAGTTGTTTGTTTAATGTCTCACCAGTTATTATTTCACCATAGTTATATCCGTAATGTAAGCATATTCTTCTTATATTCAATTTTATTCAATTCAGTAATTGAACCTCACAATTCTTCTCCCTGTCAGAGTTCTTATTTAAGTGCATGCAGTAAAGCATTAAAAGGGAGTGGCGAGACTAACTTATATCCTCACAGGTATATCACATATTCAAACCATAAAAGAGTATTCAAATACAATAAAAAGCTGATCTTGAAAACATTAGTTACCTTAAGAGGAAAAAGGACTCATGAACAACAAGAGAGCTAAATTTATAGTTTATTAAAGAATTAAACTTGTTATTTCATCAATATTGTTCATGGCTATGCAAAGTTATGCCTTGAATTTATTTTTATTCCTATTCTTGTTGATGGCCAGAATCTTCCACCAAGTAATTTAAATTGTATTTCTTTTTGTATTAAAGGAACTGTGTAAATGAACTATATTTTCCTTTATGTTTTTAGTATGAATGTGTTTCTGGTCGTCTCCATGTGATTGTGGCCAATCATACTTACACGTGCTTCCAAACTGGCCAACAACTGAAGATACAGATATTTTTTCAAGGTTGGCTTCATATAGGTACCATAGTATGTCCCCCCTGTCACGAAATATGTGGAGTAAGTATATATTTTTTATTGTTTCTGAAATTTAGAATGACAATTTATTACTTATTTTGTACAATTGTTACATGTTTGATTGTGGATTAGTTTTTTGTTACATGTTTGATTGTGGATTAGTTTTTTTTTTTTGACGTTCTCTTAGTTCTGCAGAAGAAGTCAACTTTTTGTTTAAAAAAAAAGTTATTTATTCTTATGCATCATAAGACTCTTATAGATCATAACTCTTGCTTACCGGGATCTTACTAAGTTTCATATCAGTATGATTTTTTTCTTGTCTCTTATACTCCACTCTAAATTCTAGTTACTTAAATATGTTTTTTCGAAATGAATATTTTGTAGAATGAATTTATCATATCTATTACCCGACCAATATCAGCCTTACCTAAAATTTATAAACTCTAACAGTATACTTTTTTTTGGTTAAAATGCATCATTATGGAGAATTATTTAAAAAAATTTCAACTTTCATGTAAAATATACTTTTTTTCATGTAAATATACATTTTCGTTAAATCAGGATGCTCATTTAGCCAGAGCTGGCCAAAATTATTGAAAATAAAAGTAGCTGGGAAATGCTTAAAAATGAGTTATCTAATATATGAAATAAAAATGATTTTCATGACATTCAGACTAACAACTTATTTTTTATTTCACGGGAAAACGATATCAACTGTTTCCTAATAACATCGGAACAGTAAACAAAAATAAATCAAACTTTCTGTAACTGAATATTTTCCTGCATTGCCTGCAAAAAAAAAAAAAAATAGTTTCTTTCAGTTACAGACTTGCTTATTTTTTATTTCACATGAAACAATATTAATTGTCAAGCAATAACGTCAAAACTGTAAACAAAAATAAAATCACACTTTCTGCAACTTAACATTTTCACGCTGTTATCTAATTTTCATTAAAATTTCAATCGAGTTAATCTAGTTTTTTATTTCACAGGAAAACGATATCAACTGTCAGCCTGATTCTAGCAAATCTTACTATGTTTTACCAGATAAAAAGTACTATTATGACGAGCTACCCTGTAGCAGTATGTGCCTCACTTCAAGCAAAATATTAATACTTCTCTATACAATTTTTTTCTGGTATTTGGCAAGGTGAAATTAAATTTCAATTCTTATAAACTCTACCCATGGTGCTTTCTCTGAAATGGCTTTCTTGGCAGCCAAACGATGGACTCGTGAAATAGTTCCAGCCCAGTAAATCGTGCAAAGGAGAAGAAATAAAAATTTATGTGCATGAAAAAGTAGCAATTATGCACTGATTGAAAAATGTATGCATGTACTTAGGAGAAATGCGTGAGTTGAGCTCAGAAAACAACTAAATGATGTTGTTAATAAAGTAATATATTTTCTGTAAATTAACTTTTCCTCTGTAAATCGACTCTGGACTTTCAGTTTGTACCAGTATTTGAATAAACTCTTTTGATATGCATACAAACTATCTTGGAAATTTGCAGAAGTTGATTTTTTTCATGCATTTTGCATGTTTTATGTTTCATATATGTCTTCCCTGCAATACAACAGCTCTTTTGAATAATTGAAATGCTACTAAATGACCGTATAAATTCTACAGTATGCAGTAATTGTAGAAATTATAAACTTCTTTTGCAATAAGGACTACTTGTAATCAAAATCTTTTTGAGTTAAACACTAAATGACATTGAAATATTATTAATGTTCATTAATGATTATTTGTCTGTTAATGAAACAAGTCATGTTATGAATATGATTGAATTTTGATACGATGCTAGATGTAAATGATAAATTCTTAGTAATTCAATGGTAATGGTAATTCCTGGAATGCAAATAGTTTTTTCATATCTTATGTCTGAAATTTTTTTTTAGTTCTTTCATTCATTAATTAAAAATAATTTTTTTCTTTATATAGTTTAATGAAAATTTTTGAATTGAAATCTTTTGCAAATAATTTATATATTTTTGTGGAAAAAAATCAGTTGTAAGAAGAAAAAAAAAGTTTAAACCCTTTTTTTTAAAATAAAAAATATTTGTTAGCAATTGGTTGTTGTATAAGCTGTTCCAAGTGCACTGAGAATTCGATATTTAATCGGCAAATTAAAAAAATAAATATTGTATTCAGTGTTTCATTTAATAGCTGATCAATTAGTCGTTATTTAACCAAAATAATTTATAAATACTTCACTAAAATTATAATATCCTTATTGTTAAATGTATCGTCCCTTCAAACTCGTTAGTTCATTACTAATTTGCTTCCATTTGTCTTCTGGCGAAAATCACTGCTCATTGCATCTACTTAAATTAATATCTATGTTGTTAATAGTATTATTTACTTTTGGTCTTGTCTGTAATTGTTTATTTACAAAGACAGTTACATTTTCTTGTAAAAAGGTATTGAAAAGGATCAAACCTAGTAATAATAAACAAATTTAAAGTTTTATTTTGACTGTTTATGAAATATATTTTAAAATATTTATTATATTCGACTCCTGTTTATTGAAAATTGTTATAAGCTCCAGTTTTATCAATTTAATTTTGTATTTTATATGTTTACTGCCAATTATAAATAAGCTTGTGGTTGCCATGTGAGTTCCATGATATAGCTGAGTTATGGTATTCATCTTATAAATTCTACAAGCTAGCTACAACATAACTCATATTCACTTTGAAGTACAAAATTATTTTGCTTACCAGAGCAAACTAGTACTTTGCTGGAAATGTGTTAAAGTTGAATAAATAGAATATGTTTTAATTTCTTTATTAAATTTTTATATATATATATTTGTTTCTATTTTTTCCCATTCTACATGAATGTCAAACGTTGCAATTTGTTATTCATTTGTAAATGCTGGTGCACAAAATATTTTTTTTATTCATTTATTTGCTTTTAATTCTCATATAAAGTAATAAGTATAAATATAAGTATAAATATAAGTTATTTAATACTGATTTTCAGCACTATGCTACGATGAATCATTTACTAGTTATCACTTATCAAAATAAAGGACTAGAAATTTCAGAAGAAAAAAAATTAAAAGAAATTAACGAGTAGCGAAATTAACTGAAATCCTGAAAACTTTCAGCTTTTTTTACTATTCAGTAAAAAGTTTGTCTTGAATGCAACGATGTTAGTTTTATAATACTTTAATAAATAAATGCATTTAATTTATACAGTTTTTCTTCGACTCAAAATGAGATTTTTGTGATTTTATTTTATTATATTTTTGCAACTCTTATGCTGCCCTTCATACTGAAGTTTTTTTTTTTTTTTAATTTCTATTTTCTTATATATACAGATATGAACAAAAATTATGTTCTGTTAGCATTTGCATTACAGGTAATTGAGCTTATCTTAATTTTTAATTTTGTCGTTTATATTTGTTTCATGCGTTAAGCATTTTATAAATGTATCAATTTTTTATTTTTCTGGTGATGAGATTATAAAGATCAAAAATGTCTGTATCTATTGATGCAAAAAATTTGTTTTGAAGTGTTCTTTTATTTTTGTTCATTTATAATCTTACAAATTTTAATATCCTAATTTGTAATCTGAAAACTTTATTTCTAAATAACTTGAATTCTTGTTTTTACTTATACAATAAATTTTTTAAATAATCATGAGACAAAAAAATTAAATATTAGAAGTGAATTTACATGAATAAAATGTTTTTATTTTATAATTATTAATAATCAAATACTTTGATCCTTAAAAAATAATTGGAAATTTATGAATTTTCATCAGTTTTATGAAATGTGGGAAGTCTTATCTGTTATTTAAGACAAGTGAAATTGCCCATAATATACATGACTTTTGTTTCAATGTGCTTAAGAAAAAAATGGACATAGCTTGATATGCACATTTGAAAAATTAGAAAGACTTGTTATTTAACATTAAAAGAATGTATTTTATACTAAGTTTAGTATCATTAATACACTTGCTATAACCCTTTTTTTTTTTTTTTTTTCATAACGTACATTTCAAGTACAATGTCCATTTTTTTAAAATTCACATTTTGAACCACGGACATAAAAAAACTCAAGACAATGTTTTAATGTCATAAGTATTTAAAATCCTGATATTGTTCTTTTAAGACACAGATTTTTATTGAATCAACAAAAGTTTTTAAGCAATTTGTCTATTCAGATGAATTAAATAGTTTATTATTATAAATTTTGACTGTAAACAGGAAAATATATATATATTACTAAAAAAAAGGTTCAGGCTATGTCAATATTGTTTTATGAACATAATGTATTATGTCAATTATTTCAAAAATTTTTTACTGTTTATTAGTTTAAAAATCCATGAACTAGTTCTGTGTCTCAGTTTTCTTTTGCATCATTCAAATCATAACTGAAAATGTCATTTGATAAATTTAATTTAAATGATGCTATTAAAAGAATGTATGTGATATTTTCACCTCTGCCTAATAGTTTTTAGATCATGTTTAACAATACTACAAAATTATGCATTATATTATACTTCAACAAATCTACTTATATTATTTAAAAAGCTTAAATCAAATTTTTTGTAAATATACCTGTAAGATAAATTGAACTATTATAAAATAAATCGAATATTTTGAAAAATAATATCATTTTAAGTGTCAAGTTTAATTCACTTATAATATTATTTTTCCAAGTTATTAATTTAGTGTCAAGTTTTAATGCTTTTTACATTTTTAAAAAAATATTTATTTTAATTTATTAATTTTTTTTAACTTAAAAAAGAATAATGTATTCTATGCCATATTGATACTTTTACTTAAACTAATTTTAACTAAATGAATTTAAATATGAATGAAATTCAATTAAGTGCTTTGAATTTGACTGCCTGTCATAAATAATTCTTTTACTAAAACTCGAATTATTTCTGCATGATTAAGTTTACAAAAATAAAAAAATTAGAAAAAGTTTAAATAGTATGGTCAACAATAAATAATGAATGTTAAATACAGAATATTTAACTGTTGGACTCTGCTTCTCATTGAAATATAAATATTGAAAAAAAACTAGCTTAAAATTTGGAAGAAGCTGAGATATTTAAGGCAAGATTTTAATTTATTGAAAAAAATTATATATGTTATTGTAATTATTTTAAGATATAAAAACTATATTACTGTTCATTATTTATTTTCAAGCACAGCATCAGTTATGCCCTTGAAGCAAGATATTTAATAAATAAAATTTAATAATTTTACCAAGTAATATCCTAGGAAATGTTTTTTTCAAAATTTTAAGGATTATGTAACTATCATTAATCACTTCCTAGTTTAATGAATAACTTTCAATGCAACTCTCTGTTTCATAGCTGTTACTTATATATTTGTTTTCTTTACTATTTTTAATTCAGCACTCATTGTATACTTGTATATATTTCTTGAAATGTTTTAAAATTTTACATTTTTAAAAATGTTTCTAAAAAGAAGTGGGGGAAAAAAACAGTATTCTTCTTGAACACGTTAGTTTATACTTCATTACCCGTTTATGTGTGCGTAGTTTTTAAATTATATATATATTATTTATTTTATTGTGAAAAGTTACATTTACTGCCTCCTAGGAAAAATTATAATAAAAATTGTTGAACTTTTTTTTCAGCTTGTCTTTTTTATTGGAAAAACATTTCTTTTTTTAAAATTTACGATCTCTCTTAATTTACAAAAGAAGTTTTACTGTCATTAATTGATAAATCATACCAACTTAAGGTGCTTCCCTATTATGAACTTTCTGTTTTTGCACCTTAGAACTAATACTGTCATGCTTTTAAATTAACGTACGAGTTTTACGAAATGGTTGGCGATCTATTTAAGTTAGTCACCAAAATAATTAAATGATTATAAAACAGCTATTTGAGAAAAAAAGGGAGGGTCCATTTTATCTATGATTAACATGAAATCTCTAGTCTTAAATTTTTAATAACTCATTTCCTCCTCATAGCTTAATAATTAACTAACTATTGGCATAAAACACCCTCATATTGCAAATTTGTTTCTTTATTTTCATTTTTTTAAAAAGTAAACACTGTTTTAATATAACTGTTTCTATTTTAATTAAAAATCTATCATTCATTAAAAAATATTATACAGCTAAAGTTTCAAAAAATTTATAGCTATAAAATTTAAAAACATTTTTAAAATGGAAATTCACTTTACTATTTCAAAATTACAGGCTGCAACACAAACATGACTCAATTACAATACCTTTCATACACCTATGAATCATTTATTAACTTAACAAAAAAATTACAACACCAAGATAAAATATCAATGGCATGTCACTATTTTGGTGATTAGTGTATCAAATTCCCTTACTTTTCTAGGTATTGGACATAAAACGACCGGACATTTTATTGTTAATTTTGGATTCTTCTTCTTTTCCAGAGTTAAATGTAAAAATTCAAGAGATTAATGTACAAGGGTTAAAAGAAATTCTCACTGAGCCAAAGAAATTTCGTTTTTTATTCATCTTGTACAAATTATACAATAACTGTTGAGACAAATCCTGGCAGTTTAACAAGTCACAACCTATAACTAATCACTTAAAACAGATAACCAACCAGATTAAGTGAGAAGAGCCATTTCCTGGTTTAGTTGAGAGGTACAGTGGAGGTTATAATTCATCGTCAAGACACTGTCTGGTGCAGAAATTTGTCTCTGATTTCTCTTTATTTATTTATATTAAAGGTGTAAAGACTTACCCAAGTTTGATTTTTTTTTCTTCTTCTTCATCATGGTGACAAACAGTTAATACACGAGGTACTTTATACATGGACTTAGATAATATAAAACGGCTTACTTTTAAAAACTAACTGGCTTTTAGCCATTCATGTACAATACTAAACAGGCAGACGTAGAAAGCCACAACGAATTGAACTCACTAGGTGAGTGCACAAAAAATGCAATTATTGCATGTCACATAAAACACAGAAGTATCTTTAAGTTTATCTATTATCCTGAAAAAGACTCTGAATTAGTGAATTAAATTCTCAACAGTAAAACAGGAAAAATATGATTGACAAATAAACTATTTGTAAAAGAAAATAATAATACATGACAGTGGCTGTTTCAGTTGCAGCGACTAAAATACATTTTATAGTTGCAAAATACAAAATGAAAGACCATTTTTAAATCAAGTAAATAATCTCATGGTCTGCTAAACAGTGTGTAACAAATTAATTTACTGACACTAATATTTCAAGACACAGTTCAAAAATAGAAGCGCAGAAAATGTTTTGGCAGTATTAAAAAATAGAAAGGGACAACAAAAACTAAAAAATGCAGCACCTCATAAATTTAAAGTACAAATAACAATTAATACAGCAAGGGTGCCTTTAAAACAATAGGTAGATATTAAAACTTTTTTTCCTGAGTTACTCGTGCATTTTCCAAAAAAACATTTATATACACAACATAAAGCCAAGATAAGCCCCTGCAGAAATATGAGCTAATAAGAAAGAAATGATAGTTTTTTTCCCAGACCAGTACAACTTATAAGCATGGCTTAGGTTTTCAAGCTACAAATTGCTTCCGAAACTAGATTATTCTTATGAGTTATTGACTTTTTAAAATTTAAAAAGGTATTTCCACAATAAAAGAAAGACTATAACAGTCCTTAAAGTGAGAATGTTTTATGATAATAATTTAAAGTCATAGTTTTAAATAAGATACTAAAATCTATACTCCATTTTTTCTTCTTAGATGAAAAACATTGAATGAAGAAAGAAGTCAAATTACACTCGTAAAATTTTAATGTTGCAAAATGGAAATAATTAAAAAAATATTGAAATTAATAAGTCAAATTACAATGATTGTTTTGCTTTTGAGTCATGTTTAAAAATGTTGATTCCAAATTAATTTTTTTTATAGGCCCATCTGAAATTTATCTTATAATTCTTTTAGATCTGTTATGATATTGATGTTTAAGTACACCTTTCTAAGACTATGAATACAAGAATCGCAAAAATCTTGTTTTAATAAACAAATTTTAAAATTTTCATCACGTTTTATTAACTAGAAATGTAATTCATTGTATGATAATCATAAATTTTCAAACACCAAATAATCCAGTTTCAGGGAACAAATTTTATATTTTACAGCAAGTTGTAAGAACTAGCTATAACAACTTTCATTTTGTAAAGCAAATTAAAAATGTTTTCAAATGCCTGGAACATCATACAAAGTTTAATCATTGATTAAAGTCACCGGGGAATCATTTTTACAATTTTTTAAAATAATTCGTCAATTATCTATATTTGAAAACAGAACTGCACGGGTATCGTACAAATATCCCTCTATATATATGTATATATATATATAATATTTATATATTCCAATTGCTTTAGTCTTAAGCAATTGCACGTGTTAATGTACATAGAAGTAATAGCCGAAGCATGCATAAAATAATAGAGATAACACCTCACCACTTTACACCAGTTTTTTTTGTGAGGTTGGTAAAGCAGAATATCGACACATCTGCATTTAGGAGAGTGTAGTTTGTGTATTTTGAGGCATTGACTTAAAACCATCTGAAATTCTGAGAGGTCATAATTGTATGCAAAGATTTTTAAAACGCTATTTAATCCCTGAACATCACATCATGAAGAACAATTGGACAGATAAGATAATGTTTGAAAAAATTAAATCACACTAAATGTGAATGATAGATAAAGCAAACTATTTTTGATTCACAGGGGGTAGGGAAAACGATAAAATAATTTTTGAGCAATGTGGTTATGAAATTATAAATATTCCTTCAACATTTATATGAAATATTTACAACAATGATAATTTTTTTTCTCGTTTTTTTTTCCTATGACTAAAAAATAAGTAAATATAACAATTTTACAAAAAAATGTGAAAAAATAGATACAATTGTTCTAAAAAAACACAACAATTAGACAATATAACACATCATGTGGGGGGAAAGGAAAGACACAGATCATTTTTAAATAAGCATAAATTAAGTGATGATTATATGATTTGATGACATCAACAGTTGAACAATACGAATGCAGTCCAGCGTTCTTTTTTGTGCGACTTGATATAAAAAATGAAAGTATAATGAGTTTACAGATGTGCAACCACCTGCAAAGTTCTCTACAGGCACTTGGACATGGTCACAGCCGACGACTTCCTTTTTTTCAGCTGGCATACCTGATCACTCTTTCTTTATAAAGTTGAAATATTAGTGTAGGCAAGGTTATCATGTGCTGCTTAGTTCAGACCATTTAGTTTCGAAAAATGCCCTCATTGAGTGACCAGCTTGCCCTACAGGAGAGTCATCTTCATTAAAAGTTTCACAATTGTCAAAGATTAAGCGTGCGTCATTGGCAAACTCTTCCCTATTTTTATATCTATTGAAAGAAAATATTATATTAAATGAGGAAAATAAATAAATGTATGATAATTTAAAGTACACTTCATGTTATTCATATTAAATAAATCACTACATCCTTTTTTTAATTTAAGTTTGATCAATCTCGTTCTCCATTCGGTTAACTTCCTTCATCCTTGGTTAACTGGTTTGTAGTCTCATCTTATTAAGGTCATGACAGAAATTTATCTGGTAACCATTGGCTACTGGAGGTAAATTTATTGGTGGCGACTTTTTGCGTTAAATATACTTCAATAACGATATTGCTTCTTAACTGTTACAAAAAGATATTTATTTTTATTGGTTTAAAATAATGTTATTTGGAAATATTACTTTTAGAGGTTTATTTACTATTTTTGTCATTTCTTTACTGCTTCAATGTCATTTGTACAGGTGCAGCAAGGGCGAAATACTGCATTAGTCTTTTTATTCTCGTTTCATCTTTCAGCTAATAAACAAAATTTAACATCAGGAGTTTCTTTTGGTCGATAATTAAATCTACTCTACAGCATCAATAAAAAAACGAAGTTAGCCACAACTGAAAAAAATTTTGAAACAAACATATTCTGAGTGTTGATAAAAAGGGGCAGATAGTCATTAAAGAATATCATATTAGACTATAATGAAGAAATAAAATCCTTTCATTTAAATAGATTGCAAAAAAGTTAGGATTGAATTTTATTGTGCTTAAATTTAGCCTTTTTAAAGATTCCCAATAGGAAATTCATTACAACACAACTTGTCAAACATTCAATTTAAAAATATAAAAAAATTATAAACTTTTTTATGCAATTGCATTTCCAAGAACTAAGGAGGAGTATCATTTGACAAAAAGAGATGGGGGCTTATGATTGTAATTATTTTGGTGTTCACTTTAAATTTAATTTGTCACCACCTGGCGACTGCTATTCTCGCCCTTTATCTGTGCTACGACACAGAAAAGTTGCATCATGATAGAATGAAAAATTATTAACATGTTTTTGTGCTTTTTATATCAGTTCCTGTGGTATAAAAAAAGCACATTATCAAACTGTATTTTGTCTTCTTTTTTTTAAACATATACATAATTTAATTATTTACCCATACTTTTATTGGAAGTTGCAAGCATCTAAGATATTAGCATATGATAATCAAAAATAATTTTTTATTATTAAAAAATAAATTTTAAAAAAAAAACTAATATTAGTGAAATAAAAGAAAGAACTTACTGTCCAGAATCCAATCTACCACGCATTGTTTGAATATCCATGGGCTTTTTAATTACTTTACGATAGGTAGGAAATTGTTTAGTATTAACAGGAGTTAAAAAGGGCCAGGCATCTTCATGTTGCTGCATTTCATCTAAGATGGAGCTGTAAGAAAATTATTAAAAATATTTTAAAGGAAAACTAATTGCAAAACTAAAAAAGAAAAATACCATTATTAAGACATTCTAAAAAGAAAAATATTTAGACATTAAAAAAGAATAGAAATTATTAAACATTATAGGGAGTTAAAAATAGATTAGACGTCATTACGAATCTAAAACAGAACTTTAAAATTTTAAATACTTAGAAACGTTCTAAAGACAAACCAATTATGAAAGAAAACCTTAATATTTTGGCATTTGAAAAAGAAATGTATAATATTTAGACACAAAAAATAGAAAAATATAATATTATATACATTAAAAATAGTTTAGTATTAAACATGAGATGAAACAAATCAAACACCCATCCATTTGTAAGAATTTTCAATACATCCGGAAAAAAAAAGAACTAAAATTATAAATACTCAAATTATAAAGTTTCGAAAAGAAGCAACTTAACAAATAGAAAAATAGTCATAATATTTAGATGTTAGCACTAGAAAAAGTGAATAGTGTCGATGTCTACCTGAGTCATTAAAATGAGTGGAAACAAATCAAATGCCCCTCATGAATTTGCAATTCATTCAAAAACATAACTCATATTGAAAATGCTTAAAAAGTTTTTTTTTTTTTTTTCTTAAAAACTACTTAACTGGTAGAAAAAAAAAATTTATAATCTTAAGACATTGGCTGTAGAAATAGTGAATAGTGCTGATGTCTAAATATTATGATTTGTTTAGTATTAAGATAAGTGATAAATGTATATATAGAGAGAGAGAAAGAAAAAAGTGATGTTTTTTGTAAGTGAATGCAAAAATTGAGATGGAAATTCGATCTGCATAACCATGTGCGATTATTATATCAATCATAGTTACTAATGATGAATATACCCGCAAGGTGCTAGGTCTTTATTTCCAGGAGGTGGTGTTTTCTCTTTTTCTTTCTCTTTTTCCTTTTCTTTCTTTTTCTTTTCAGAACTTTTAGACTTAGGAGTTTGATCTTTCTCGGCTTTTTTAGGTTTTTCGGGTTTCTCTGGTTTTTCTGTTTCTTTTGTCTCCTTGGGTGCTTCCTTTTCTTTATTAGAGTTACTCTTCTTTGATTTTTTCGGCTGCAGAATTGAAAGAAAATTTGTAAAAAAAGTAAGAATTAAAAGAAAATTATTTAAGAAAGTGCTTACAATAATGAAATACTTACTCTAGTTAAGCTGCAACCAGAACAGTACCATTTTCCTTTAGGCATTCTAGGAAAATAATTACATCATCAGTAAGAAAAGAAGAAAAAATATCTTTCTAAAATTTATACTTTACATAAAAACAGTATAAACACTATACTACCAAATTTTAACCCTAAAAAACACACATGCACATACAAAATTTACAGGATGCCCAGTAACGACCTCCTTAACACATATGGATGGCTCCCTACCATATTATGAATGGCACAATGAAAACAGTGTGCATAGCCAGATTTTTCAACAAAAAATAAGCACTTTTTATGTACTTTTAAAGCACTCAAAATTATTTTTATTCACTTTCAAAAAAAAAAAATTATCATAGTTAGAATCTGTTCAATAGTAAAAAAAAACTTCTATTGTTTTAAGTTCTTAATGTATAAACATAAAATCAATAAAGTTCAAAAACATTTTCAAAGACTTTACATAACCATGATAAAATAACAAGTTTCTGATAAATATTGCAGAGAAAATAGTGAAAATCATGCATTTTTTGTAATTAAGAACGACAATCGATACGGCAAAGAAAAATCTCTTATTAAAAGATAAAAATTTATGCACTATTTACAATCCCTGAATAGAAAAAGCACCTTTAAGGGCTTTTAAAAAATACTACACAACCCTGTACAACATCAAAACCAGTTTTATTATGTGATGAAACTTAATAGTTCTTTTCTAATAATTATATTTCAACTCCCCCTTGTTTTCTCAGGTAATCAAATAGATTTTGATGCCTACACTCAGCTTTCTTTAGTAATGAGTTGCAAGATTAAGATAACAAGATTTTTTTATTGCTTATTAGTGAAATATAATGTGTATTTTTTTATACTTCGTTTTTGACATGGGTTCTAAATATATGAATATTATTGTTTTGAAAAAATCGGTGTAAATAAGTATATAACTTACTTTGCAAGAGGTGGTTCCAAACAATTAAGATGAAAGGTCTTCGGACATGTTTCACATTTTATTAGTTTACCCTTAGTTCCACAAATCACACAGACATTATCTCCAGTAGCCTACAAAATTTTAAATCATTAAAATTTACACAATAATCTTAATAATTAAAAAAACATATAATTTTGAAGATATTTAAACACCAAATTAATGTTTTTTTCTCTATTTATATATATATATATATATATATGGGTGATTCTCACGAAATATGACAATTCGGACCAAAAAATTTCTTAGTCGTCAAAATATAAGAAAAAAATTACTTATTAAAAAATTTAAAGTCTTATATTTCTTTAGTTACACTTATTGATAACTTACAAACAGCAGTGTAGTTTATTGACATTTGCTCATGAAAAAAATAATAAAATAGAAATTCACCAAATCTTGAATGCCAGGAAAATGACATATTAGCTTAGAAGTTTAAAAAACAGTCATTTTAAGTTAGTAGTAAGTAACTCAACTTAAGCCTTTGTTAGATGAACCATAAATTGCTTAAATTAATTCTTTTTATCAACAGTAGAAAGAATTAAAAAAAAATTTTGTTGCTGATATGTACAGAATAAAATTGTGGATAATAATCAATCATTAAATAAATAAATAACTTTGATTACATCCAAGTATATTACAATCATACATAAACTTGGTATTGGGTTAATATTTGCTTTCACTCCATACAGTATTAGCAGTTAAAAAAAATTTCTGGTCAACACTTCAATGTCCTGGCATTCATAAGCCAGGATAATGACAAATTCGCCATTTTATAGCATATAACTTTACCTTAATTAAATATTTTGGCCTAAGACGTTTATATTCTGTAGAAAACAACAGGATTTTTTAAAATAACTCAGAAAAATTTATGTAGTTTATGTTATTAATGGTTTCCAGAAGGCAGGAAAATGACAACACAAAAACCTACTGACCTTG
Organism: Parasteatoda lunata; assembly: GCA_949128135.1. NCBI lineage: Eukaryota > Metazoa > Arthropoda > Arachnida > Araneae > Theridiidae > Parasteatoda > Parasteatoda lunata. Next base: position 52,937,737 of record OX421973.1, on the reverse strand, counting down.
AAATTTTTTTTTTAAATAGATTTTTAAGCAGAAAATTGGTTCTTTATTCATGCAATATTCATATAGGAGGGTATCTAATCAATCTATTAACATAAGATATTGATTGCTGGCTCTATCTATTTTGGTTATAAACCACTAAATAAAAATGACAGATTTCCTTGGGACAAACAAATTATTGACAGAAAAAATTAATTTAAACCAAGTTTTTGTAAATAATACCCTCTGTGTATATTCTAGAAATGCTTACACCGGTTGAGATAAAAAAATTTAGATATTGAAAAATTTATAGGAAGTTTTGAAGCTAGTTATTACTGGAAACATTGTTTGGGACATGCCAGGAAAATGACACTTTGAAGTTATATTAAATTTTTTAACTATACAGAAGCTATACAGAGAGCTGTTGCTATACCTTACTTAACTTTACACTCTCACTTAATGAAGTTAAAAAATCCAGCAAAAGTAACACATATGAGAACTCTTTCTTATATTCCAGCAGAACATGAGAATGAGCTGCTTGCTTGCCTAAAATATATGGCACAATGCAAAGAGTATTGAAAAATTTGAAGTGTTAATCTTTATTGTTGCTTTTAAACAAATTGTTTTATTAGCTGCTAAAACATATCTTTTTGGTTTATTTGTTTGATCTTGATGTCTTATTTGTTAATTACCATTGTATAATTATTTGTAAACAGCCCCTTTACTATAAAAACTGGTGATCAGTAATTACCCCAGAAGTGATCAAAAATTACCCCAGAAATGATCAAGAGAAGGGGTAATTCCTGATCACTAAAAATTTAAAATCTTTTAAATTCTAATTAGATTTTCAAACAAAAGAAGGTAGCATTGGACTCATCTCACATAGCCTGAAACTTCCAGTAAATATTAAAATTCTATCTTGAATAGTTTTTTCACAAAATAGATGTTTGTATTTTTTTATCAGGATTTACCCCAGGTCACCCTACTTAACTTTTAAAACACTAATGTAGTTGTTAGAGAATTTGCCATGAAATGTTTCTACTCCTATTTAGCATCGTTTGGCATTGTGTATCAAAGCATATGTTATACAAAACTTGAACTTATTTTACAAGTAGAGACCAAGAATATGATGCTAAGTGTGGAAATATTTTCAAACTAATTTTTCGTGACAAAAAAACTAGGGCCCTACTATAATATCAAAAAGTTCATTATCTCGTTTTTATATTCTATGATAAAATGAAAAAAAAATAATAAAAATTATATGATATTTTACCAGGAAATATACAAACCTTATTTAGACATTCAAAACAATACCAATCTCCTTCTGGTATAGTCTCCATTGCAGGCTAAAAAACATAATACAAATTAATTACAGTCTCTAAGTTCTAATTCAAAGAATGAGGTAAACATTTGCATTTAATTTGATTAAACAAATCTGGAGCAAAATTATTAAAACATGCCTTTAGTGAATGAAATATTATTTGAAAAACCACACCCTCTTTTTTAAAAAAAATTCATATTTTACAATTTTTTATAAGTTTAGATTCAATTTTTTAATATAAATGCCCTTTTTTTGTTATTTCAAAATTAACTACAGAAAATATGTGGAAGATTGACATAGTCGATAAAACAAATCCCTTCAAGGGCATATAAGTAAGTGTTTATTCTCTTTTTGTATCACAAATTCTGCATGTAAAGAAAGTTTAGCTAACAGTGAAAGATGATGAGATTTAAGACAAACAGTATTCTCTTTTCATAAATAGCAATGATTATTTAAAACAGTCTTCACCGAAATTATTTTACAATTACCAGCAAAATTTCATTATATTACATTATGTAACAAATCACTTACTAATGCATACTTTAAATAGTTTTAGCTTTAAATAAAATAAAAACTATAGTTTAGATATTAAATGGGATAAAAAATAACAAAATTGGATATTGAATGATGAACCAGCCTGCATCAGTGTTACAATGACACATTTCTTTTAGAAACTTAATCATTATAACTTATGTATATGTATTTTTATCTTCTTGTTTAAAATGTTTGGGAAACTTAAAGATCCTTTATCAGATAGTTATTAATTTAACTTTCTCATAATTACAATTATATTTTACTTAATAAATGAGATTGATGTAAAATACTGCTAAAAATATGGAATATAACTGCAAAAGAAAAAAAACATGGCAAAATGCTTACTTTGAAACAATAAGTATGATAACCTTTATCACAGCCATCACATAATAATAGTTTCTCCTCATTGTCGCCACTGTGGCAAAATTGACAACTCTGAAAAAAGATATACCATCAATATAAATAATCAATATTAAAAAAAATCAAGAAGAAAAACACTGCAGCAATAAAAATTAAAAATATAACAAATGAATACTACTTTTATGTTATGCATAACATTTACTAGCAACAGTTGTTAAAACAAATGATGGTCTATGAAATAATGAAATATTTTATGACAGCATTAAGACTGACATTAATAAGATGTTCTAGGGATAAAAATTTTAAAAGATATTGTAAAATTCTTGTTAGGAATTTTCTCAGTTCACAATATCTATAACAATCTGAAATTCAAACCTAAAATCCCCTATCTGTAAATAAAATCATGGCTTCAAACAAAAATTTAGGAATAAGCTTTTTGATCCTTCTAAACAAAATACTTCAATTTAGCTTTTTAACTGAAAATTTTTCTATTGATTTAGAGTAATAGTGGATCGTTTTCCTATTTAGCAGGCCAGTTACTCCATTTAAAAACCAGATAAAACCTTTATGCTTCAACATTAAAAAAATACTCCACAAAGAAATTAATATACTTTGAGAAAATTAAATTTTTAGCATATCTATGATATAGATTTGTGTTTTTCACAAAAAAGAATATATATGATTCAAGCAGATAATCCCAGATGATCACAATAAAATAAGAGATGTGTTTTTAAAATGAGACTGTTTATCTGAAAAAATGGGTGACAAGTCAAAATTTTCATTTTGTGACATAAGTAAGTTGACTGAGCTTAAAACTAAAACATAAATAATTTCTTCTTAAAAAGATCATATCTTTGTTCCAAATATAATCAAAAATAAGTTTTGAAGACGGCTAAAAGGTCTTACCTTTCTCAAACATAAGACAAAGCAGAGCTAGTTACGTAACAAAACCGGTGGAACCTCTTTCCTTACTTATGAGGCAAACATAAAACAGTTCAGAGGTTCGAGCATGTTGCAAATTCAACTATTATCCCATAAAATAAAACTGTATATCTTCCAATAAAACAACTATTCTTTTAACACTTGTTAGTGCTTAAACACTTAAGTGTAACACTTAAAGTGTTAAACACTAGTTTAACACTTTAAGTGAAATGAAAATTGGTAATGAATGAAGCATGCTGCAACAAGTTAGTTCATTCTTTTACTTCTTGAAACATCTACTTTATAAAATTAGGATGCACTGTTCAACTAGTACAAAAAATAATGAAAAAGGTTGCAATAACTCTAACTACGAAGTTAAAAGTTTGATAATAGAGTAGGAATGGCAAACACAGGATACAAACAGAACTTACAGCTCTCATAATGGATTTATCCCAAGCAGTGAAATTTTCTAAATAGTTAACACACATGGCGAGCTGAGCAGCAGTTTTGCACATTTCCACAGCATTTCTCCATTTTAATAATCCAGCAGGAATAAGTTCTTCATCTGTACCATCCACATTTGAAGTTGTGTTGTTACTAGAAGAGCTTGCAGAAAGGGCGGCTGATCTATTTAACTCATTGACACTAGAGAAAAAAAATTTCATTAATCTATAATTTAAATTATTTTAATATGCAAACACAGTAGCAGTAAACCTCCAGCACGGTAGCCGCTGCAACAAATTATTAAAACACTTGCGCATTATTCTTCGAAGTTTATTTTTATTTAAAAAATAAAAAAAAACAGAGGGAAAATTGCAGAGACTTTTTTTCGAAACACCCCTAAACTTGTTTATAATAAAAATTTAAAAGCAGAAACAAGAAAACATTGCAAAACACAAAAATTTATAATTTTTTTTTCTGTTACATGATTTTAGGCTTAAATGTGTAGGAATTTATTGCATGTTATTAGCATCATTAAATAAAATTCAACTTAAATTTAAGAAATTAAGTTTTTATGTATGAGGACCTCACATTTGCAATTTTTTTTAAATGTATGTTAGATTAAGCTGAATTTTGTTCAATAATAACCTTTGCCTGAGGTTTACAGACAAATTTGCATTTATGAAGATAATACTACTACAGGTTATGCAAAAAATCATATACATTCTATCACAAATTGTGTTTTGCAATATTTAGGGTTATATTACACAATTTTTTATGCGTGAGCAAAGAAACTAGAATGAAATATTTTCCCAAGTTGGAACAATGATATCTGAATAAGTTAACCAACTATTGGACAAAAATTAATAGTCAACTTATAAAAGAGGGAATTTAACTATTTATGCCAGTATGGTACTTGATCATTAGCATTAACTTAGACACATGACCAATTTAACAGATTTAATTATATTATTAAACTCATTATTACAATTTACTGGATAGAAAGTAAAAAGAAAATAAGTCTATTTTTAAACTAGCAGGAACTGCTTACATTTTCAGCCTTATTATATGCAGCAAGTGACTTAGGAATGAAAAAAAGTTTATAGGTTTAAAGTAAGCATATACTTCACAAAAAACTTGATTATTGGTAACATTAATCTCTTAGATAATTATATTAATTAAATGAAAATGCCTTATAATTTTATTTTGAATTACACTGAAACAATATATACAATTAAAGTAGAACTTTTTCCTAAATTAAAATACAAAATCAAATTTTAAATTCTTACAGCTGTATGAAACCATTATGTACCTTTAAGATGGTTTAAAAATGCTCTACTTATAGTATATACTTTTTTTGTTAGCAAATAAATTATAAAAAAGTTGAATTACAAATAATAAATCATTATAGCTGTTTCATTTGCTATAAATTATTTCTAAATATTTAAATTTCAATTTATGACAAAAAAATATTAAAAGCATTGTAATTTTTTTGGCTACGTATAACATTTTAAAATTCATAAGACACCATAACTCATGAACAACCAGTCATCTTTTCAATTTGTGATGTGCAAAGTTGATTTCCAACTGAGCTTGAGACCAAAAAGTAAATATTTGCCACAACTTTGTTCCAAATTGAAACAAATAAGAGTTTTGAAAAGCATTTCCCTTCACATACAAAAAAACCAGTAGAGCTTGTTGTGTAACAGAACTGGTTGAACCTTTTTCTTGGCTCCTAATATCTACAATTGTTGAGGCAAAGAACCATGGTGGTTCTTGGGATAGCGTGATCACCTCTGAATGAGGTGACCAGTAGACCAATGTTCGAATACCAGCGATGGCTGGTCCATACGAATTCCGCAGCCAGCTTGCACCGACCACAAAGACGATGTAAAATATCCTCAGTGGTAGACGGAATTATGGGTTAGAATGCCCTTGGAATGGGATCAACTGTAAGTTATTTTGGTGGTTTTCCTCTCCATGCAACGTAAATGTGAGTTAGTTCCATCAAAAAGCCCTCTACAAAGGTTAATTTCTCCCAATACTCGATTCAGGAGTTCTTATGTCTTCTAGATTGGGTTAAAAATTAAAAGGCTACAGAGTTAAATATTGGTAGCCATAAGGGCACATTGGATCAGCTGTTCAACAACGGTTGTATAAAAAAATAAAATTGTTGTGACAATTATTTATAAAGGAAAAAGTTAAAAGCTTACTCCCAACATCTGTCGTCCGCCACGAGATTTCAATAAATTAAACCAAATTTACTAGCAAACAACCATGTAAATATAGATATATTTTGATATACTTTTTGAATTGATGAAATTTTAATTACCTAATGCCCAAAGGAGGCCTTAAGTACCGCCTCTCAATAGCAGTTTCTACTTTCAAGAGACGCCTCTTAGCTTCGTCAACTGGATTCAGCTTACCAGATGGTAGAGGTATAAATTCACTCTCCGTCCTATGGCCTTCTTCAATTAAAGGCTTCTCAGGTTCTTCAGCAATGGGTTCAGCTATTTCACTTGTCTCCGTATCGTTTAGTGAAGGTTCAACAGCATCATCCTCCGCTTTCTTTTCTGGATCTTCTTCTAAGGGCAAAGGCTCAAGTTCTTTCTTCACAGGTTTCTTCTTGCGCGAAGAACTCTTCTTAGACCCTTTCCGCATCTGTCTTTCTTTGATAGCATTGTAGATCTCATCAGATGTTAGTGAAGTCCATTGTTCACATGCTGGGACGAATTTTGTAAGAGGATCTGTGGAGAGTTTTGGAGGAGGTTTCCAGAACTGAAAAATAATAAGAATAAATATTTACAATCCAAAAAAAGGTAAATGAGACTTCTGAGAAAGCTACAAGAATAAAGATAATTTTAACTTCATAAACTTAATGCACTGCACTAAATGAGATCTATTTAAAAGCATCCAACTTTAATGTGTAAAATCAACCTTTGTTGAAATATTACTATACAGTAGGACCATCGAACAATGGCCCCTTGCAGACCATTGCGACCGGTGTTAAGAGGTGGCCATAATCAGGAGTTATCAATGAATTAATTTCTCAAAAAATTACGAAAATCACTAACTATAGATTTAGTGCATTAAAATATTGATCTAATAACTACCATTTCTTTTTATTTTAAGTGTCATTAATTTGTGTTTTTTCATAGTCAAGTGGTAATGATGATTGTGTTGTTTCATAGTGCCCTTTTTTCTGTTCTCCATAACTTTGACTTTTTGTTTCAATTTAAGGAAGTTTTGCTTGTAATGATCACTCATATTTTAATTGTTCATTTATTAAAGTTATCTTTAATACATGTTTATCAATCTCTAAAATGTAACGAAACGAATAATTAAATCAGTCAAAAAATATTAGTTTAAGGTATGGACAAGTTACTTCTTTCATGCATGAGAGAGTAAATTTTCCAAATTGCATGAAATAGAAGGCAATGATGACACATTAGGCAACCAAACAAAACTTTAAAAAAAAAAACTTTTTTTCCCAACCCTATATTATATATTCATGAATTAATTGTTTTATGGCAATCTGAATGATTTTTATGTCTAAGTTAATTCATTTAGAATAACTTAGTTGAAAAAATTTATTAATCGTTATTTTAAGCTTGAATGAAGTGGTCATGGAAAAACTTAGAATTTTAAAACAAAAGAATTTTTATATAATTTGTGTAATTGAATTAAATTTAATTCAAAATCAAATTTAAATATCCCTTTCATACCTTTATCTGCATACTAGATCCATCAACTTTTTCTTCCAGGTTTTCAACTTGCTCGAGAATACCCATATCAACACGAAGAGCAATATCTGGGTACCAGAAATCAGCAGGTTCTTGTGCAGGAGCATTACCCACCATCTTGGACACTTCCTGGTCTTGATCAGTAATGTCCAATTCAGTGTCTGTAAAAATATTAAATGCAACAACGCACTGTTTTATATACTTATATTGCTTAATGAATTTTTACGGTATTGTTTAGTTTTTAATAAAATCTAGAATTAAAAGGTTAAATAAATTCTAGAATTAAAAAAAATAATAAAATTTTATATTTGACAAAATTTTAATTTTTAGAATTTTTTTTATTAGTGGAAAATGCTACATGTTTTAATTTAAACATTACTTACATGTATTAGTCACATGCGGAATTGCCCATTTATGAGATATTGAATAAAGAATTTAAAGGCATCAGTGTCAAAATCGACTATACAGCACGAAATTAAATATATATTATGTGCTAAAGGCAACTAAACTTAAAGGTGTTACAGACTAAATCTGGCTTAAAAAAGGCAAACAACCATTGGACATTTTCTCATATGCATGCAGATTTTATTTGTATTTAAACAAAATATAATTTTCAATAAATATTTATAAAATATCTAAGATATATGATGGAGTACTAATTACATACCTTTATTCTGTCCTTGAGAACAGGATGTGCAGGCGAATGTGAAGTGCTTCTGTAACTGTTTTTGGAACATTTTTTCCCTGATGCCACGATGATGAAGAGCACTGATAACTAATTTCAGCTGATGAGGATCAGTGATTCGCCACCAACCTTTTTGCAATTCTGTGGGTTAGATTTTACAGAATGAAATAAGTTTGTTGTGAAAAAATATTAGACTTCAGAATAACAAAAAATTAAGCAAAATTCAAATATTCTTCCTTCAATTGAATTGAATGATAATTATATCATTTAAATACTTAGAATATCATTGTATTTTAAATGTTTGTGTATGTGGAAGCAGTGATCAGTTTTTAGTGGATAGTTTAGGTAGCATCATTGTAGTATTGAGCATATTTTTGGCCGGGAGAGATACACTTCAATTTGGAATATCAAGTAGGGATATTTATCTCAGAGAAATGAGTAAAATTCATTTTTAGGAAAAATTACTTTATTAAGTAAATATTAAGTAGAATATGGCCACATTAAAAAATTATAAAAATAAAGAAAAGTTCCTTAAAGGGATCAAGAAAATCATTCATTCATTCTCTTAACATCGAGAATTTATGCTAAGATTCAATGGTTGGGACTGAGAGGCCCAGTCCAATCGCCAAAAAATTGGAAATTGAAAGTAAATAAATTGAGCCCAACGGACAATTAGGAGCATGGGAAGAGATCCATGGTTAGAGATTTATTGAAAGATAACTTGGCCAAAAATAAAGCCAACCCTCCATAATTAATTTTAAATTTGAAAATAATTTGACGAAAGCGAATCGCAAAAAAGACTGAGAGAATTAGTATAACCATGTAACTGAAACGTTTTTGTGGTAAGAAATAAAGATTAAAGAGGTAAAAACAGATTTTTGTTTTCGATTTAGTCGCGACATTGAATCAACGAGTCTTACATTTGTATTGAAATAAAAGTTAGCCGTAACATTAATTGTTAAGAAAAGAATAAAATATTTAATATTTGTTTTTTATAAAATTTTATAAAAATTAAATAATTTGTTTTATTTAATTAAAATTCGATTAAAAATAATTAAATAAAAATAAGTTAAAGAAATTAAATATAGGTTCAAGTAATCAAACAATTATTTTAAGGACAAACAAAGAAAAGTATTTTAATAACTGATATAAACTTAGAGTAAAATTTTTGTATGTCAAGAAAAAAAATTGGATACTGGGAAAAATTGGATATATTTTTATTAATTTTAAAAGGAAATACATCCCATAAATAAAAAAGGGATAGTAACTTGAAATAACTTGGTTACATAAAATATAAAATTTTGTAAACCGCACACAAAGAAATATCTCAGCAAACTCTTGGAATGTATGAACTCACAAGCTATAAAATGACTATTTCATATATACTAACAAGCAAATGAAAAATAAATTAATTTTTTCACAAAAATTTATCATGACATAAAACACAAGTCTCGAATAAAGAAAAGAAATCTAAAATTTTTTGTCTGCATATATTTAGAAATTATTATTTATTTTTTTTAATTGCCTGTTGTAAGTACCAAAAAATACTATTTCAGCCTGTTAAAATTTTTAAAAATATTTTAGAAAGATTACATTTTAGTTCCCACAATTATAAATCTCATTACAAGCCAGGTACATTTTATTGTGTTACACCTCAATAATTTAAAAAATAAAAAAAGCAGCAATTTCATTCAGGCTTTACAGAGCGTCAAATATGCAGAAAATCATAGAGCATAGCAAAAAAAAATTCCTAAGTGCTCCTCAGAATGAGTAACTCACCATTATTAAAAAAAATAGTGCAGTTGAATCATTATTATTGAATTAATTACTTATCATATTTTTTCACAAATATAATATACCTATTTTTTATGTATTTTTTAAAGTAGAGTTTAATTAAGAGCCTGCTTTAATTAAAAAAATTTAAAGTCTTGAGCCTAAAGATCTTTTTTCAAAATCTAGCAGGATCACTGAATCAATAATCACATTAAATCACAAATTTTATAACTTCATTTAAACCATTGTAACAATGATGGGAATGACATTTCAGAACCATTTCACTCCTCAGCATCCATAAAAAAGAATTTAAAAAACCAACAGGAATAGCATTATTTCCCCCCTTTTTTACAAGTATAAAGTCTAAAAATATCAAAAAAATATTTGGCTAAAATAAAGCATAAATAAATAAAAACACCATATAACGAGATAAATTAAAAATAAAAGCAGGAGACAATTCATAGAACAATAGAGAGTTGCTGATTTTTGATGAGAATAGTTTTTGTTTTGAATTTAAGCTTCATACTAACAGGTTTTCTCATTTATTTTGCAATGTTATTACTAACCCATTACAAGTATTTTAATTTAATTTTCTTTAATTTATATGTGGTTGCCAAATAAATATGTTTTTATAAAAAAGAACCGTTTCTTTAATGCAGCTACATTTAATTGGTGGCAGAAGTGGGATAAATGGCTTTCTTGGGACGAGCAAAGAAAAGTGTGATTTAGTCGAATTATGTGAGGAGTTGAGAGAAACTGTCATTGACAATGTTACTTTGTGTGATTTGATAAATCTAATTAAAAACTCTAAAAATTATGAAGTGGATCTGGTTAAAGAAATGTTAGAAGTAATTAAAGAAAATCGTATCGAAGAGAAAGAAAAAAAACTGCCAAGTTGGACTAGAAGAGAAAAAAAAACTGCAAACGGAAAAGACAGGAAGAAAGAGAAGAGAAAGAAAAAAACGCCAAGAAGGAGAGGAGAAAAAGGGTCAAGAACGGCAAAACAAGAAGAACGCCAATTTAAACGCCAAGTGGTACTTCAAATTGAAATAATTGGTACTACTCAGCAGAATACGTTGGATATCCACAAATACAAAATTTTTATCCTCAAGAAGATGAAATTAGTCTCCATTTAGTAATTTTTGAGTCTCAAGCAAAACGGGCAGAAATCCCAATAGAAGAGTGGGTTATTCATCTATTATCTTTTCTTTCACCTAATATAGCAAAAGAATCTGAAAAACAAACTTACAACTAAGACCATGTTAAAGAAATTTTAATGAGACGGTTTAAGCTTAGTCCAGAAAAATTTAGGAATAATCTTATTTAGGAATAAACTTAGTCCTGAGAAATTCACAAAGTGGCAGAAAATGTGAATTTTTAAACTGCTCACAGATGGTAGTTTTGATTTCGATATTTTGTTGCTTAAGTGATCTTTTTCAAAGAAAAAAATCTTATAATCAATAAAAAGAAATAATAAGTACATTAACAAATAAGTATTGAATTTTATTTTAAGTTTTATCTGTTTTGTTCTTATTTTAGGCTTTTATTTATAACTTATAAATTTTCTTTAATTGAAATATTTAATTTCAATTTATATTATTTTTGTATTGTGTGATATGATAAAAACATTTCTTTTCGCCAATGTTTATTTATTTATTTTGATAAATCTATTCTTAATATGATAAAAATGGAAACTTTTTTTTTAAGTATTAGTTTTTTTTATTTTTGAATGAATTCTAATAATTGAACGCCTTTAATTTTCTACAAATATATTATTAAGTTTATTAATAAAAAAATTAGAACACTAATGTTTAACTTAATTACTGCATGTGCCGTTAGCATGACTAAATACATGTGAGGCCCGTTGTTAGTCAACCTGCTGTGCAAGTCGCCTTTAACTCAAAAAGACATATGAAAAAAGGGTTTTTTGACATGACGTGTAAAACTATGGTTAAAACCAGATAAAACTGTCAATTGTCAAAAACTTGCCATACCTACTTTAAATACACATCTTTTGAGTTAGGCATTTGAAAACTTACCCACTGGAATGGGCAAAGGATGATCATATTCCTGAGCAGCTTTTTCCATCATCAGGCGTTTAGCAAAACAAGGTGATGGTGAATCTCTTGAGGTAGGTGTAACACAACCTTGGTTAGTAGGTCCAGGTGTGGCACTTGGGGTTGGTATAGAATTCGGCGTAGATGTCTGAGGTGGCCTATTGAAATTTAGATTAAAATCAGGCATGGGTGATGAGTGTGAAATTGTAGAAGTAAAGGATGAGTGATGTGATGAACAGGTAGATGATGGTGGAGCTTGGTAAGTAGGTCCAAACTGAGGTGGCAAAAAGGGATGAAGAAAGAACCCTGGTGGCACAACACCATTCATCAACTCCATTTGCAAGTTTGACAAGGCAGCAGCAGCAGCTTGCCCAGTTGGAACTTGGTTAGACGACGGAGAAGAGTGCATGCTTCGAGAAGAATTTCTCATTTCTGGTGAACAAATGTTAGCAGGAGAGTGGATACCGGAATTTCTGCTCGGTTGAGGTGAGCTAAGTATGCTCTCATCACAGGGCATTCGAGGCAGTATACTGAACCAGGGCTTCTGGTTGTTCGACTTGTCGCTAAGAGATTTAAACAGCTGCTCATTTAACATGCCAGACTGCAAACCAAGAAAAGGACCAAATGGATTATTTGAGTCATTTTTGGGGAGATTGAAGTAAGTACCATTCATGTCTCTTGGGGACATAAGTGTATTACTAAAAAGCATATTCCCTATGTTTCCTGCTATAAAGGAAGCAAAGAGTGGAGAGTGCATAAGCCAGCTTTGTTCTGGTGGTATGGACGGGTTAGGAGTGTGCCCTCGTTCAGAACTGTTGTGAAGTTTAGGAGTGCCAAGGTCTAAATTAATACTAGTATCACATAAATTTGGCATAAATATGTTAACATTTGGCTTTTTATCCTCTTTAATGTCCACCATTTTATCAATGTATTTGCTTTCTCCCTCTCTATGTTTACTTTCTTTCTTTTCATCTCTCCTATTTTTATGCTCCTTCTTCAAATTAGGAAAAGGATCACAATCATTGTGGAATTTGATGTCCATAGGAAAGCTTTTCTTAGGTGGAGTACTTACTGAAGAGTGTGTTTTCGGATCTTTTTCACACTTAATCGGTGAGAATATTTTATGTTCTTCATTTGTCAAATTTAAAGGAGGTTCTTTAACTTTGGACTCTTTATCAGGTGTAACAACTTTCGCTTCTTCTTTATTGTCTATGGACATTTCTTCCACTTCCACCTTGCTAATTTTATCTTTAGAATCATTTTCGACGAGATCAGTTATCACAGCAGGTTTTACTTCAGGAATTTTAATTTCACTGACATCTTCAGCATCAATTTTGGAAACATCTTTAGAATCTATTTCCATATTGCATTCCTCTTCTTTAATATCACAATTAATCTTCTCTTCATCTGCTTTATCTGGGGTGGTGCTGCTTACAGTTTCTTCAGAATCTGCAGATTTATTCTCAGTATTTTCACATATTTCCATTTCTTCTTTTACCACAGGCTTCACATCTTCGACTTCTGTTTTTTCATCAACATCAGTTCTTATTGGTTCTGGTTTTATTTCGTTACTTTTATCATTTTTTTCAGGGGATTCTGCTTCATCTTTTACTTCACTTTTGATTGCCGTTTCCTCCTTTTCTGGTACTTTTTCTTCTTCTGTTTCATTCTTTTCTTCTACTTCTTCTGTCATCTTAGGGGCTGGCCTAGCAGAAGATATAACTTTCTCTCTTTCCTCAGGTTTCAAAGAGGATTCCATGGATTCCACAAACACGCCACCAGATTTTGGAAGCACCCAATAACGTCGATGATACCTATCCATTCCAAAGGTAGCACCACGGATGGTATAGAAAGCTTTTGTTAATTTATTGGAACACATAGTTAGTTGCTGAAAAAAAAGTAACAGTTTTTAAGTCAATTAATGAAAAATGTAGAGAATAGACTATAGTTTCTAACAGTCATAATACTTACTTTAGAGAGTTTATCAATTTTCTTATTAATTTCATCATTAGATAAATGCAAATCATCTTCCTGCAAAAAATAATAATACTTGATTAACTATAATTTAGTTAACTGTGATTAAGGACAAAATTTTATCAAAAATGGTATCAATGTCTTAGAATGTAAACACTGTAAACGAAAAGAGAATATATCATTTTTAGAGTTATATGCAGTTTCAATACAGTTTAATGTTCAATAATTCTGAACACTAAATTAGAATGATATTGCATTAAATAAAATCGCAGTACAATTTCTAAATTAATCGAAACAGCGTGCTTGAAATTAAAAGACATCACTCAATCATGGCTAAGCCCATAGCTTTATTTTTTAAAGTTCTTTCTTTTAAGAATAATGGTTGGAATGTCATGTTATTTTGAGCTAGGTAAAGCAGACAGCACCTTAGCTGCTGTCACTCATTGTTTGGAAAATTTTATCTTTAACACAGAAAAAGACAACAATGTTTCCTGCTATATTTCATATCCATAAATTATTAAAATGCTAAATATAATATTTTTCACCTAAATTAATACAAAAGAATGAAAAATATGTTTCATAAAAATTCTGTGTGAAAGGGTTAATGAAGAGCCACTTGCAATTAAGGTATAATATATTGTATTTTTATCAAAGTGCCTATGCATATAAGTATTATAAACCATTTTAGAAAAGTCAAATTGGGTGGGACAATGTAAGTTTTTTAAAATTTAGTTACAAATTACAATTTAGAGCAAATATTTAAAAAAATTAAAAGTACAGTATTTTCTTTTAAAATATCATCAATAAAATAGGTTTTGCTTACAGCTTAACAAAGAAGTTTTAGAAAGATTAAAATTTTATAACAAAATAATAAAAGTTTGAGAAAGATATTAATATCAATAGCTTACTTCGCCTTCAGACATATGAGCGGGGGCTTGTGTGTCGTCACTTTCATTTCCACTCTCATTGTCAAGTTCCTTTTCCATATCCTCTAACTTTTCTTTATCTGTTTTCTCTTTCAAATCTGATTCGTCTGCATGCGACTGATTTTCTTTAGGTTCGGTCAAACTGAAATCTGGAATATCAGCTGATAACATATTTGCACAGTTAGGATTATCACGATTTTCTTCCATTGCACTCAACCTTGCTTTCAAGGCTCGGCGTTGTTGAATGGATCGATACCTAAAAATAATATTTTATGTATTACAGAATTGAATATGGTAAAACTTGTAACCCTACAATACCATCTATAATGTTAAAACTATTTAAAAAGATATTTCTTTAAGGTCCTGGTGAAATTCTTATTTAATCAGTGTTTCTGAACCTGAGTAACCCTTTTTAGAAAGCTGATGGCACTTATATTCATTTCTATTCTTGAAAAATGACTCTCCATTGAGCTGAATGATGTGAGACGATAAATGTTTACCTCCGTGTATAGATTATCTTTCTTTTGTTATTTCTGTGGAAAAAAGATTCTTTTTGGAAAGGGAATAAAGTGTGCATTATTTTTTTCTATCACTGTACAGGAAGACTTGCTCAGAAAGGTGTCCCACATTTCTTGCATGGTTATTGGTTTTCATTTTCAGTTTTCAGGCTTGGGCAAAAATACGGCATTGTTAATGTTTTTTTTTTTTTTTCTTCTCAAAGTGGTCACTTTCAAATTTTCTCATTCGTAGGTTAATTCTTACTGACTTTGAACCATTTGCCCCGCAATTCAGTTATTTCTTCTTACTGAGTGAAATGGAGGCTCAACGTAAAGCATTATCATTTGAGGAAGATTTAAAAAACTATTTCGGAGACTGATCAAGAATAGAAGCAAGTTGATGTTGCTAAAAATTATGGAATTTTCCAATCAGTGTTAGCTATTAATTTGAAGAAAAGAAAAAAATATTGAAGATGCTATGGAAGGATCTAAAATTGACAGCAAAAGAAAAAGATTTAAAGGTGCAGTGAATGATGATGTTTGACAAAGCTACCCTAAGATGGCTCCACCTATTGAGGCAGCCAAATGAGCCAATTAGTGGTCCGATGATTGTAGAAAAAGCAAGAACTATTTTATCTTTGTTGGTGGGCAACAATAACTTTAAAGACAGTGATTGCTGGACAACCTAATATCATGAACTTCATGGAATTGATTTTGAAAACATCTCAGCTGAAGAGAAGTCAACTCAACTCAATGATGTTGCATCATGGAAACAATGTGATAATAAGCAGATTGAATAAATGCTTTATCCTGATCAGGAGTACAATGTGGATGAAACTGGCTCATTTTATCAACTTATGCCAAGCAAAACAATTGCATTTAAAGGAGTTGACAGTCCTGCTTTGTGCAAACAGTACTGGAACCGATAAGTTGAAGCCATTAGCTAATGGAAAATACGCTAAACCTAGATGTTTTAGACCTAGAACTTTTGTTTCGGCTTTACCAAAAATATTTTATGTGCATTTGAACTCATTGTGTGAAATATATGTATGTGTATGTAAATGTCAATTGTTACCAAAAAAGAGGCAAACAAAATTAACTGATTATTGTCTTAAATGATTTATTTTTTGTTCACATTTATTTATTATCTCTCTTTTATGTATATTTTAATATTGTTTCATAATTGCAATAAGTTTATATTTTCATTATAAATTTAAATCATTATAGTTCAAACTAACTTTAAACGACAATCTGTCTATAACAATATTGTGTCTAGATCTTTACAGTATTGTTACAGACAGGTTTTACAGTATAACACAGGATAAAAGTGAAAGTTTTACAAAAATAAGTGTGTACCTGCGTAGTTCTCCTTCAACAAGCCACTTGTCTTTTCTAAGAACATTAACATTTTCAATATTATTGTCTATTTGCCTGATAAGAAAATAGGAATTTGTTAGAAATGAGATTAACAATATACTATGGACAAAAATATGTGAATTTAAAATAACTCAG
Source organism: Parasteatoda lunata (assembly GCA_949128135.1). Classification (NCBI taxonomy): domain Eukaryota; kingdom Metazoa; phylum Arthropoda; class Arachnida; order Araneae; family Theridiidae; genus Parasteatoda; species Parasteatoda lunata. The sequence continues at coordinate 52,921,017 of OX421973.1, read as the reverse complement.
CATAAATATAGAAATTGAACAGGTAAAAAAAAAACCACATATAAATTCTGCATTTATTCTTATATATTTATTCTTAAATTCTGTATTTATTCTTATTCAGCTGCAACATTTTATTTTAAAGATTAACAATGTTATTGTAATAATATATCTCTAGAAGCATATATTTTATTATTTCATAGTTTTACAACAATAATTCTCCATACAATCACTCTCAAATACATTATGATTATTTAAATTTCGAAAATTAGGAAGCTTAATGAAAATTTTACATGGAGTTCTACTTAAGATAACACAAATTGAAAAATACCAAAATATCTTGTAATTATTTTAAATAATATTCACTTTTGCAAAATTCTAAAATATTTTGGAAATCAAATCAGCTGCAACATTTTATTATAGAAAATCAAATTTAAAAATTACTTACAATATTTAACTCATAAAAAATTCATGAATAACTTTTTCATTAATACGATTTCATTTTACAAAAATTAAATAATATCTTATCGATAAAATAATATTTCTTATTTGCTTAATCTAAAAACTCAAATGCTTTAATGTAAGAATAATTCATTTGAGTTACCTACAAAATTGATTTAATAAATAAAAATAATTTTGGACCAATGAGAAATTTGAACCAATATAAAATAACTTTAAAATAATCATAATTTGGAAAGGTGTAAAAACTTTTTACAATAAAAAAAAATCATTACATAAAAAGACACATTATAAGTTTTAAATAACCTCTTTCATGCTGCCAAAAAATAGGTTTTAATTAAATTTGTTATAAACTAAAATAGGTTTCCTATTCATTTTACCTTGTGAGTAATCTACTTGTTAACAGTTCATCACATAAATATGCTATTGTTTCAGCTTTTTGTGAAGCATTTAAAGACAAGAAAGGTTTTGCTTGCAACCAAGAAAGCATCTAAAAAATATTGAATTTTATTATTTAGGTATGCAAAAACAGGAAAAAAGTCATAATTATTCTTAATATACAATACAAATCAATTTCTGAAATAAGGATTACTTAATAAAAATTAACCCTGTTTCTGACCTTTATCGAAATTTAAGCTGCAATCTTTTCTATATCAAAAAATCAATTTTCTTTGTGTTTTCAATGGAAAGTTAATTACAAAGCAAGCAAATTTCAATTTTCCCCAGGAGTTAAAAGCTTAGAGAATAAAAGGGGAAAAAAATTATTCAATGAATATCTAATTAATAACAAGTTTTCAAAGCAAACTAATTTTAACATAAAACCATTTTAAAAAAATTTTTTAACAAACCCTTTGATGGTTTCTAGAATGGACCCAATTAGGAGAATATTTCTCATCTAACACTGTTTCTTTCACTAATTAAATGTAAAGACCTGATTTTCAATACTGAGGAAAAAGCAATTTTCTGCCTGATACACGTGATTGGTCAATCATAAAAAAAGCTGACATTTTATTAATATTTCCTTTTCATTCAGGGAGAAAATACATACTCGAAATACCTGTGTTTAGGTCTAAAATTAGGAGAATAGATATTCAGTTGTGAGATTAATAAATTGTGTAACCATGATGCATAATTCACAAATATAATACAAATATAAACCATGATGCATAATTCACAAAACAAAAATACAATATACAAGGCACAAATCGAGTAAGTACCCAAAATCAGTGATGTACAAATTGTTTAATGAGAAATGCAATGCAATATAAATCAATTGAAAAAGATTTTATGTATGCAATTTATAAAGCAGGTTAAGATAAATGTGCAATTTGTAAGTTGCAGTAATCGGTGTGTGATTTGTAAGTTGCATGAATAATAATGGTGAGGTGTGATTCATAAATTACATCAAAACAAATCACAAACAGAGACTCATAATTTGCAACAAAAAAAAAAAAAAAAAAAAAAAAACACATTTCCATGAATCGATAGAACATTGAAAGAATATTGCCTGTTTGCAGAAAATTCATATGCATACAACCTCCTAGATTATCAGAAAGTTTGTCAAAATTATTATTTAAAAATATATATATATCCAGAACAATTTTTTTCTTTTATAACTGTTACAGTTAAAAAAGAAAAAACTGTGAATTTGATAAAAATTATTAATTCCAAACTTTTAAAAAGAAGATATAACAAAGGTGCTGTATTTATTCCAAATAATTAATGATGTTTAAATAAATTGTTTAAAACATATTTATAACTCAGAGATCCATTTATTGAAGGGTATCTGATTTTACTGAAAACTGATCATAGTTGCTAACATAATCTGGTTTCTCCAAAGCATTTTAACAAAATAATTAAAATAATAATAAAATAAAAATTATAATTAGTAGAACTTTTTTTTTCTCATTTAGAGAAAAAACATTTTTAGTACATATTTGAACTTACTGGTAATCTCTTATCTTGAGCAATAAAATATAATCTCAAAACTTCAGATACATTATTGTTTGTGATGTCAGCATCTTTTAAATTTTGTCCAAGAACAGTAGCTGACTGCAAAGAAAAAAAGAATGTCATAAATTTTATTTTCATAATTTTCATTCAATGTGTCATTGAAAGTTAATATATAATAAAACAGAGCTGATTGACAGGCTTTTGAATATTCTATAATGTTATGACGCAGGAAATTCCTAAAAACATTTAACATCTATTACATTTTTATTTAAAACAGGAATGACAAAACTTCAAGGCTAAGTTAGAAAAGGAAATTTAGAGAAAACTCCCCCCCCCCCTTCCGAGAACAGTTCCTGATTCATTATTTATTTTCTTCCTACCTCAAATTTAGATATGAAAATTAATTAGATATAAAATTATTAATTAGATGTAAACAAAATAATTTTCAAGTCAAATTACTTAAACCATAAATAGCCCACAAACTACTTAGAATTAACTACGTACCTCTAGCCCGTAAACTACATAGAATTAACTACAAATGAGTTAGACTTCTTTATTCTGTGTTCCTAATTCCTTTATTTTATGTTCCTAACTATTTTAATTCTTCAAAGGAATAAGCTTTATTCTTAATATTTCCACACTTATTACATTTTTATACACATACAATTTGACAAATCTAATTGCTTGCTAAATTTGGTAAAAATTCTTTTGAAAATAAAGAAATACTTAAGGTCACCGCACTTACTAAAGGGGCATTCAAATATTACGCCTAAAAAGGGCAAAAGTCACCAAAGTCAGCTAAAATATGCTTACATAACTTTTAAGTGGTTTCAAACATGAACATATTTTTTCAGGATTATTTTAATAAAATAGTGGATATTTATTTAAAACATTTCTTAAAGTGCATTAGCTGAAAATTCTGAAAATCAAGTAATGAATAATAAAAAGTTGCAAAAAAAATATATGGTGGAAAGTCCAACATTCGGAATCATAGGGACTTCAGCAAGTCCAGAAAATAGATTTTTCATCAATGCATCCTTATTCAATAAAAAAAAAAATAGATGATAATTAACATCAATTTCAATAAAAAAAGCATAAATCTATGTTGTTTTCGTGATTGCAGCATTTCTGCAGCTTTTGTTACAGATTTCCAACCAGTTTTTAAATTTGATATTTTAATATCTTATCATAACATACTGCAAATTCTGAACCACGCATTTCAGTTAGTAATCATTTTTAGAACCATTCGATTAGCAACGATTACACAGTGAACCCACATGATTTTGTCAATCGCTTTGTCAGTAGTTATTTAAACAGATTTTCACTTGGTTTTTAAAATCTCTAAGTTTCAACGTGATATTATTTCATTCGGCAAACTTCGAAACGTGCATTTTACACTAAATTATTGACGATTCATATGCAACCCAACCTTGATTTACAATTGCATTTTTTATTAGTTATTGCTACGGATTTTCATGTTTTTCTAATGCTAGATTATCACACATATGAAATTTTGAATTACGCATTTGTAGAATTTCTTTTTGATGCACTCGATTTGTGACGATTTAACTATCCATTTTCAACAGTTTGGGATTTCAATTAAGCCTTAAAAATTTCATTTTTAATATAATATTATAATGATCCATAAATTCCGAATAATTTTTTTTGAATAATCACTTTATAACCCACTTCAGGCAGGACAATTTCATCTAAAATCTGCAATTTATTCAAAATGTGAAATTTTTGAGCACTCGAAATTAAGTGTGTGATTTTTGGAGGTAATAATCCTTTTATGCGAGTCATGAGAAAAATACAAGATTTTCTTTCGTGCTGTAATGAAATGCCAGATCTGGTTTTTCTGATATCCAATTTTTTTTCATATAACAGCCGAAATCAGATTAAAATCAAACAAGTATCGGAAGTCACGAAAAGATCATAAGGAAGCAGAAAAACGGAGGATTCTAATCCTCGATTACTTTTAATAGGCCGCAACTGAAAGAAAAACATTTTTTTGAAGAGGGAAAAGTGTTGTTTATTTTTATTGTTAAAAAGTGTCTGGAAAAAAAGACCCTTTAGGCTATGAGTAACGGCTGTACTGTAGTAACTTTCACAACAAAAAATAAATTCAAACCAAAAGAGAAATATACTGATAGTTTAAATAAATTTATGCACATATAATAGCAATTAGAATGTGATCAACAAACCTCTGAGCTGTGTTGCACCCCAGGATCATCGATTGCACAGACAAGCAGATGATGGACAACAGACAACAATTCTTCTTCGCATTTTTCATCCAGGTTCAAAAGAGCAGATTGCAAGGTGTTTAAAGTTGGTAAACTATCCACATCTAAAACAATAACAAAGTTAAAAAATAAAAACCAATTGCAATATTTTATGGTTTTGACAAAGTTATATTGCCAGTTATTAAAAAAAAAATTAAGAACACGAAATTGATAAAAACTAACTTACCAAAGCCCAGTGTTTCTCCAAAATTATGAAGGAATTCAAATACCATCAGTATATCAGCAAAAGCTTTGCCAGCTAACTTCACACCTGGTATTCGGTTCAATGTAGGCAATGGCTAAAAGAAAAGAAGGGAAATTCTTATGTTAAATCATATACATGTAATATACCATTATTAACATCTTGATTTTTAATTACGTTAAATTGCTTTTCTGGAACAAGGAATAAAGTTGTTTTTTTATTATTTTTAGTTATTATTTGCTTACATATAGTTTATCTGGATCTCATGGGAAAGAAAAATGCATCTTATCAGCTGCAATACCAGTGCCACCTCAATTTCTATTTCTTTCACTGGCAAATAGTAAATGAAATTTGTTCATCATTGCATTATGCAATACTTAAACATATAGGGAAAAAAAATAAAAAATTTTTTTAAATACCTGCAGTCGGATGTAGTTAAATTTTCCACTAGATTAGAAATTAAGTTACTTTAACATTAAACCATTATTGAAAGAAATGTTAACAAAACTTAATCAACTTTAAAAAGTTTGGAGTTATTAATATATGATTGGTATAAGGAAAAAAAATGATTAAATTAAGATTTAAAAATGAATTCTTTCATACTCATGGAAATTCCTCAAAAGATCAATCCGAAGATTTTGCAATATTTTGTAGCATAAAACAAATATGCGAATAAATTGTGCCTTCATTATCCAGTTTGCCCACATTTTAAAATTTGAATATTTAATAAAAATAAAACACTAGTAATTCAGATTTTTAGTACTTTAGTTGTTAACTTCAAACTTACTTGCAAATACTAAAACAAATTTATTTATAGAAAGTAAAGTCATACTAAATTTGGCACTACCTCAAAATTAAAACGGTGATAATTCAACAAACGATTTAAAATTATTCGTTTAGAAAACGCTGGCTTGAATTTACTTAAAATGGCTTTGAAAAAGTTGAAATAAATGTAATTAATGAGCAGATATTTCAAAGAAAAGCAAGCAAACATTTCATTACTATAAACCAATAAACATAGAGTATTAATAATAACAATTTTATAAGTAAATACCATAAGATCCTTCAGCATCATGTCATCAACAGGTTTCTTCAACTCTCGTAAGTAGTCAAGTTCCATTCGTCTTTGTTCCTATTGGATAGAAAAAATAAAACATTAACAGTCAAATATGATTTATAATGAAATTAAAATAAATGCAAATAAAGCTGGTAGAAAGGTAAAAAGGAGAATTCTAAAAACTAAATAATGCATGCATAGTGAAACACAATGAATACATAGTCTTCATAAAGGTTTCATTTTGGTTTGTATTATTTTTATTATTAAAGGATTTCTATAAATTTCACATAGCTTAGACTATATGGAATGTATATAGAGTTTAGTAACACAATATGATACCAAATGTACAAAAAAATATATACTCTTTGTAAGCTGATGTAGCTAAGTTAATGATGGCTATAAACTAAACCTGATGTAAAAACAAAAAGAGAAGGAAATGAGTAGAAAGATAAGTAAAAATTCATTATGTTTTTCTTAGTCATTGCCATATTGAATTTTAATTTAGGATACACTTCTCAATTATAGGAATGACTTAGCTATGGACTAATGTTTTTGATTAATACGTATAAAATAACTTAACTATATAATAACAACAAAAAATTAAATACTGTCATAAAAAGACAAAAGACTTTAAAATAAAAAATTGTATCATACACCTACTTAGATATTTATATCTTTTTAATGGATTCTGTGAAAATTCCTATTATAAAGGGGAGCCTTATTTTATAAATATAATGGTAAAAATGAAGATAAAAAAAATATTTTGAAATATTTACTTTCAAAATCAATGTAAAGAAAACTGCTTGAAAAGAAAAAAAAGACAAGTAATCTTTTAAAACTATTTTTAAGTGTTAAACATAAACAAGATTTGAAAAAGGTAAACTCCAGAACTAAAATATAAACTCTACCAAGAAGAAGCATTCAAATTTATGAAGCACAAGTAAACAATTGTATACTATGTATATTATTTTTAGATGTGACTAAATCATAGCAAAATTTGAAGGAAAAAATATAAACACATATAAAAAAGTTCACATGCTTTATATATACATTATTGGATTTAGATTTCTGGTGAGTAACGACTAACATCTTGCTGATACTTTGAAAAAAAGATTTGTAAAAAGATCAGCTGTCTTATGATATTCTTGTGCTGTGGTCAAACAGTGCCCTTTCCAAACATTGTAGTCAGTAGAGCATGAGGGACTATGGTTAAATTTCATTCTGAATAAAATATTAATTTTAGTTAAAATGTTTTAATAAGTCTTTTAAGACACTATTAAAACTCCCTCTTTTTCCCATTATTGCAAGTGTGACAGAAAATTACCATTCATGGTAAATATTTCTATCAACTATCACTTTAATTAAACACTAACTTTTAATTTTAAAAAAAAATTTGAAAAAAAGCACAAAATTATAATACAAAAACATTACATACCATTTTCTTTTCCTTATTAACCCTCTTTTCAAATAAAATTTCTTCACGTTTTCTTTCTCTTTCCTAAGCGAATTTTAAAAAAATATACAATAAACATGACAGTACTATTTGAGCAATAATAAATTAATATTTTGAAGATAATAGTTATTATTATTTACTTCTTGTTTCTTTCTATTTTCAAGTGCTCGGACTAATATCATATGCTGCCGACGTCTTTCTCTTTCCTGCGAAAATTTTAAAATTAGTATGTAACTCAACTACAGTTTTAAAATTACATTTACTTAAACATTTAGGGAAAAAAAACTTTTTCTCTCACTCCACTTAAAACAAAATAATCTTATAAGTAATTATTTTATAATTTTTTTCAGTCTAAACTTAATGTGATTTTCAGTCTAGGAAAAATATTTTGTTATGGTAAATACCACAGATAGTTTATTACTGTTAATAATTTTCATAACAATTTATTTCCTTGAAAAAGAGCAAATAAATTAATTAAAAAAATAACAGTAACAATAAAAAGTAACAGATTTTCAGACTACACTGAATAATATTCAGTTTATGAACAATAACTTATTGCAATAAATACCACAAATAATTTATTGTAGATAATAATTTTCCTGCTAATTGATTTCCTTCATTAATTGAGATTATGACTTAGTAAATAAATACCTATGTATTTCATTCCTAAATGTATCATAAAAGGTTCAACTTCTAATTATTTTCAAGAAATAAAAACATACGATTTATCAAATTACAATTTTAGCAAATTTCAAGCATGAAACATACACATTATTTTCTTTAAATATTTCATTTAAACATTAGCAGAATTAAAATATAACTCAAACCATAATTAATATTAAATATTCTATAACCAAAACTCACATAACCAAGAGTAAGTTAACATGATGCATTTTAAAACAATTCATAAAAAACACACTCAGAAGTTTGATCTTTTTATAATGCATTCTCAAATTTTTTTGAATAAATATAAATTTAACAACCAACACAGTGAAATTTCTTTGATAGATTAGTTCCGACCATCCAGTTTTTCTCCACTTTTTATAAAGATTTATCAACCTATCAACTTAAATTAAAAATAATTTCTAGAAGAGACCAGCCGGCAGTCCTCTGATAAAAACAGTGACTCAATAACAGTCGTTATCAGAAAATTTGCTTGCTCCTTCTTATTAGTAAAGAAATCAAAAACACATTTAATAGAAAAGCTTATATAAAAAGCTATTGCTCAAATTGAGTGAGCTCTTTCGAAAATCATATATAATTTAAAACTAAAAATGCATGCCTTTCTGGCATAAATTAAAATTATGAAAATAAAATATACCATCGTATGATATTATGCGGTAGAACAATGATAACCCAGTAAAGTTTAATACAAATTGATTTTATTAAAGTATATTGGGAAACCATGAAGGATATTTATATAAAGGCTTTTATTCCGATTTAAAAAATAAACTAGAGAGAAGTTATCCATGAAAAAAATTAAACAATTCAAAATTAATTTTAAATGTATTTAAATTTTTAAAAATATGTAATTAGAACAATTTATATAGCATGAATTATTTAAAATATAACCACACAAATTATGTTTTTAATGAATTTTTACAAATGAAAAATTCAACTATTTTAAAAAGATATTCGATTTCACATATTGATTTAAAAAAACTAACTTAGACAATATTTGGCATGATCTTAATGACTGATTTTTCACATAATGAAATGTGGTCGCTCAAAGAAAGTTTCACTGCATAAGATCAGGAAAAAATAAAGACAATACTCTAGAATAAATAAATATTTACAGGTGCGGATTTAAATATATATATTACACAAAACCTACTAAGTAAACACAAAGCAATTTTCTAATCATTTTTAGCAACAATAAGAAAATTCTTTGCATGCTAAAAAAATGCCTAAGCTTATATTTTAGTAAAAATCTATTTTTAATTACAAAAGTTAAAGTATGTTTTAAATAAACAATGAAATATATAATATTTGATCATGCGTTAATCTGACACATAAGTTTACTTAATAACTATTTTTATACTTTAGTTTTTCACCTAATCCTTTTTTTAAAAACATACTAATTGAAAAATTGGATTAAACATGCAAGAAGCTTTATTTCACTAATACAAAAAAGTGTTATTCACAAATATGAAAAGATATTGAATAATGAGTTTTAAACTTGGAGGGGGAAGTTATGTAAAGCAATTTTTCCAGTCAATCTTCCCAAAGAGTTAAGTAAATATGGAACTAAAAGAAACAGCAAGAAAGATAAAGTAAATATGGAACTAAAAGAAACAGCAAGAAAGATAAATGAAAATAAATAAAAGTTCTTGTAGACTAGGAGTTTTGCCCATGTACACATGCACATAAATCACATGCATACAATAAGCATACACGAAACAATTACATACCAAATCAACCATTAACAGCATTTCTCTACGTTTCTGCATTTCCTATTGTTCATGAAGAAAACAGGTAAAGAAATTAGAGAATAAAAAGAAAAATATACAAGAAAATTTTTTTAAATTCATTCCAGATGGAGGGAATTGTCATAATTATCAAAATTGCTTTCAGAGGCATTTTAGACTTATTAATTATTATTTGTAAACAAAATTTTTCAACTTGGTTACTGTAGAAATGTATGCACATGTTAATTTACTATGTTCACATAAATTAATAATATATGTCTTTTATTTACATGTACTGATAATTCGCTTGTTTAATATATTATTGTATAATTACATTTAATTTAATATTACTCGTAATCATTCCAAAGTGCACATAAACAAAATTAAGAGTTAAATGTTTTTAAAATATACTTCTTTTGTAGATAGTGATTTGGATTATTTGTAACATTTAATGTTAGTGTTATCATTTGCATTGATTAAAAAATTATGGTTATTAATTAAAAATAATTTTCAAATTATCGATTGAATAAATTGTCATTTTATATACACCAGATGAATATGAATTGCAGGACTAAATTACACATTTAATCCAGGGAAAAAAAGAAGCAAAAAAAACCAAATATTTTCTAAATACGGAAACATTTTATAAAATTTTTTAAACTATTTGGAAAAAAAATATATTAATTATACATTGATAATCTTTTATCATATGCTACAAAAAAGGAGACAAAATATAGACATACAAAGAAGGTTTGTAGTTGAGAAAAACAGTAAGAGGGAAATAATGAAGAAACTTAATACAATAAGTAGAAAAAAATATTACAATATGAAAAACTAGTTTAGAGTCTATCATTTTTTTAAAAAAAATTAAGTTTAAATGGAGACAAAATTACCTGTTCTCGCATGTACACAGCTTGCTGTCTCTTTATTTCTTGTTCCTGCAAAAATATGAATAATTTCATGAGTAACATTGTTTGTGAATTAAAAAAAATTGTATTCTAATAAAATCGAAATATTTAACCTTTTAATTATTAAGCATATATACATAAATTAATAAAGTAAATTTTATCACAAAAAATTATTAAATATACTCCATATTTTAAATTTTAAAATTATATTGTTTAAAACAGAAAATTTGAACAGTTTCCAGTGTAATTTTATTAATTGAGAATTGAACAACTTATAATAGTTGGAGATTAATATACAGAAATGTTTTACAGAAATACTGTTTTTTTCTTAGAAAAAATAATAGTAACCAGCAACAGTTAATCAATAATTTCTCATACATATATTTAATTAAAAATTGTAATCACGTTCAAGACTTCTTTGATCAAACAATTTTAAAGTTATGATTCAATAATCTAGAAACAAAAACACAATGCAAAAATTTTTGTACCAAAATAATTTAGTGGATGATCCTTCAAACCAATATTTAAAAATTCTATGATAAAAAATTAAAAATTCTCATTCATATTATTTTAAACATAATAGATTCCAATCAACAATATAACTGTATTGTTGATTAAGATCTATTATGTTTAAAATGATATGAAATAAATGAATTAATTATTGTGAAAGTACTGAACTCCAATTTACAAGATATATTATGCATTTGCTAAAAATATTAAATAAGCATATGTTCATTCCCATAAGAATTATTAAATGAGTTCCTTTCTAGTACTGAACTAAAAAAATATGAAGCAATGAAGCCATCAGTCAATGATACAAACTTGTATCTAGAATATAATCAGTAACTTAAGTTTGAACTGTCGAATTTCGTACTTTTTACAAGCCTTATTATTTATTTTTTAAAAATTTTGAATATAAAATCCAATTACATATTTAGATTGTTCAAATCAATTATATTAAAAGTCGCATTTGTACCTGTAAAAAACAAAATGTTCTGAACATGCAAAAAACAAAATGTTCTGAACATCCAAAACAAAAAAGGACAATATTTTTTTTTATCAAGAAAATCGGAATGTTAAGACAAATACAAATCTGATATAATTCAGTTTCGGGTCCACATCGGCCATGGAAATTTAGAGTACGAAAATTTTCCCCCCAAAAAAAGGTTCAAAAATTTAAGATGGTAGCCAAATGTAAAAAAGTTCGTCCTATACAATAAACAAGTTGTAAACATATTTCAAGATGCATGCTATTGTGCTTATTTATGCAAAAAACAGCCTAATATTTTAGTTTAAAAAGTTCTAAATGCTGTTAGTTTTCAATTTTAAAATGTCATAAAAGTTATAAATTTTTAAAATCTGGACTTTTTTACAATTTATTTATGGAAAGCAAATTTTCAAATCACACACACATATTGCACAGTTTTTTTTTTTCATATCTTGATATTTTTAATAACCTATTATTATAACACCCAATTTGCAATGATTTAATTTTAAAATCAGCTGTTTATTCAACCACTTGTCTTGAAGAAATTGCTATGTATTTCACATGATTTACACCTGATATTTTTAATATATTATTTTGATGCACTAAATTCATAACAATTTAATTTCAAATTCACATCATTTCACAATTGTTTTTCCAGAAAATACTGCTACGCTTTTCCCTGTAGACTATAAAATGTCGATTTTAAAAAAAATAATAATATTATTTTAGTAACTTTAACTCACAAGGATTCCATCTTAAATGCATGCATGTGGTCCTGTGATCATTTTATTAGTAATTATTGACTATAAATTTATCACATCTTGATTTTTTTTATACAATATATTTACAACATGCAAATCTTAACAAAATAAATAATCACTTTTTGATTAATTCAATTCATAACATTTTATCTTAAACCCATATAGTTTAGTCATTCGCCTTTTCAACAATATGACAATTCTTCAAGATTTTAAAAATGCCAACGTCTTTTTAATGCAAAATAACAAAATAACTGACTATTTTCAGCATCATTTGTTAATGATTTGCAGACTACAGTCATGGACTTTGCTTCCATGCTAGAAGGTATACCATTCATTTCGTTACGTTCATACAAGAAAAAGATGGTTTTAATTTAAAATAGAATAAAAAAATTTTGAATAATAAAATGTAAAAACACAAGGGGAGAAGAAATTAAAAAATATATATCAAATATAATAAAAAAGAATTACCTCTAATATTTGTTGAGCTCTAATTTCTCTTTCAATTCTTAACTGCTCTATCCTTTCGAACTTCTCCTGTTGTTTCATCAGTCGCTGCTGTTCTTTTTGTTTTCGACTTTCCTCGGCTACTTTAAAAATTTTTAAAGTAGTAAAATTTATTTTAAATACAAATATAAATTTTTATAATGTATTATTCAATCAATAGCAAATTATCTTTGCACATTATTTTTATCAATGAGTTTAAAATCTAGCATTTATATAGATAGCCTTATTATACCATCTAGGTAAAGAAAATAACCTTACAAAGGAACATTATATATAAATATATATATACACAGTGGTACCTCGAGATACGAGTACCCTAACATTCGAGTTATTTGAGATACGAGCTGTAAAGCGAACGAAGTTTTGTTTTGAGATACGAGGAACAGCCATGCAAACCCTTCTCATCCTCAACAATGCTCCTGCTCACCCACCAAATCTCGAACATGACATCCTCGAAGAGTTCAAGTTTATAAGGGTTCTCCATCTACCACCTAACACCACTCCTATCCTGCAGTCCATGGATCAGCAGGTGATTTCTAATTTTAAAAAGCTATACACTAAGCACCTGTTCCGGCGCTGCTTTGAAGTGACAGAGAACACAAACCTCACCCTTCGAGAGTACTGGAAGGACCACTTTAACATCGTGATATGCCTCAGAATTATTGATCAGGCCTGGCTGAGTGTTACAACGAGGAGCTTAACCTCTGCATGGAAGAAGCTGTGGTCTGAGTGAGTCTGCAGCCAAAAATTGTACTGTCGCCTGAGTCTGTAGCTTCGAAGGATTCAAACCCGAAGTGCCAGTCGAGGAGGAGATTGTGTCTCTGGTAAAATCCATGTACCTGGTGATGGGTGAGAGAGACGTGAACGAGTTTGCCGAGGAGCACTCTCAGGAATTGACAACCGAGGAATTACAAGAGTTACAGTCGCAGCAGCATTCGGGGGTTCTGCAAGAAATTGGTTTCGAGGAAGAGCCAGAGGTGGAGGAGCATATCTCTACAAGTGAGATAAAAGAGTTCTTGGGAATGTGGGAGAGAATTTCACAGTTCATGAAAAAGAAACACCCCGAAAAAGTTGCAACTGGTCATACATCGGAGCTATTTAATGACACTTGCCTAACTCATTTCTGCAGCATTCTGAAAAGGAGGAAGGAACAAACCTCCTTGGACAGTTTTTTTTTTATCCGGCTAAAAAAGCAAAGACCAGTGAAGAGAAAAGCAGTGACTAAAATTAAGCATACAGTAGCATTTAAGTTTTGTGTAAGTTTCATTTAAGTGACCAAAATACAAATATGTATGTACGCTTTATAAAACCAATTCTCTTTTATTATGTTTTTATACAGTATTTGTCATTTATAAATACATTTTTCTTATTCAAAAGCACGTAACAAAAACAATTGGGGGTAGCATTTTTGAGGCTGGAACGGATTAATGGCATTTCAATTAGTTTCAAGGGGGAAAATTGCTTTGAGATACGAGCAAGGTTACGGAACGAATTAAACTCGTATCTCGAGGTATCTCTGCGTGTATATATATATATACAAAGTATTTTGAGGAATTAAAAAATATTTATGAACATGATTTAACTTAAGCTATATTAATACTATCATTATTTTTAAAATGATTTGCTATATTATTTTGTGGTAAGTCTTAAATTACTACTTTTTTTATTATTATTTTACTACTCTTTTGGCATTGTAGAAAGTACAGTACAATGACAATGTTTATTCCAGCAAAATTTATGAAATCACTACTTTAAATAAGTAATAGAAAATAAAAATTTCAAGTATAATAAATTATAAGCGAAAAACAAAAAATTTGCTTATTTTACAAAAATTGGAGGGAAAAAGGGAAGGTTTTTAATTTGACAAACACATTTTAAGCAATAGATTAGAAACTATTAGTCTCACATTAAGACTTTGGAAGCATACTAATGCTTAACATGTGTTATTCTAAGAAAATCCCAATCTTTATAAATTTTTATTTTTAACAGTGAGGGTGCTGTTACCAGTAGTTAATGTATAAAAAAAAGTACTGTTATGTATAATGAAAATTATCTCAAAATATTTTAATAAGAATTAAATTATTTTGTTAGCTTCTCTCAAAATATCTATTAATTCAAAGTTTGAAACTAAATCAAAGTTCTATAGTTCCAAATATGTATTAAAATTTAGAAAGCAACTGACTGCAATCAAATTAACTGCATTAAACTCAGCCATTTTATTGTTTAGGTTGCAAAACAAAAAAAAGCAGGAATAACTAAAAAGCAATAAAAAAAAATTTAAAAAAATTAAGTGAGAATTAAAGTGAAAAAATAATATAAATAAATTTTAAAAAAAAACTAATTATCATGCAAACCTCTCATTCTTTTTTCTTCTCTAGCAGCCACTAAGGCTTGTTCACGTTGTGCTTGCCTCACTATCTTCAGTTCGAGAGCTTCTCGAGCCCTTGCTACATGCAAACAATAAGTTGGAATTTAATATATATGTCTCTATTTATTTGAGTTAGTGAGTATCTTGACTAAACATAAAATATAAGAACAAATAAAAATAAGATCCTGACTATTATAAATTTTCATATGAATATATGTAGCGATAAGCAAAATAATATTAAATTAAAAATAAACAAATAAATAAAATTATAGAATACAAAAAATAATTAGAAGAAGGATTATAAAACTGGGATGGTAGGATAAACAAAGTTTTTGACAATTCCACTTTTAGGTGGTGTCAATTATGTGGCATTGCTATAGATTGTGCTTTTGTTATTACCCTGATTTAAAGTAAGTGTAATGTTAAAGTATTTTATTCAAATGGTTTAAGTGCACACATATTATTTTCATTCAGTGTGTTTAATTCAGGTAAAATAGGGTTCACCCCATTGAAGAGTAAAGCAAAATGGGGTACTTCCTTATTTTACCTTACTCTTCAAGATCCTGTTCTAATCCTGAATGCAAGACATGATGGGAAGCTATAATAGCAGATGTAGCCTGATGATGGATGCAAGTAAAGCAGCAGACAGGAACACCACACTTGGACTAGTCACATTGACTTATCTGGCATCACCCACATTCACAAATTTCTGACCAACCTTTACCCCAGCGATTTTGGTTCCATTTCCCATACTAGACTTGGAACTGCTAAAAAAGTAAAGAGTAAAAAAGCAGTGCTGAAGTTCAGACTCAACCAACAACCCCCACAAGCAACAATAAAACAGCAGCTAAAGGGGGGGGGGGAAATACAAGATTAAACTGGTATGAAATCCTTGTCTACGCCTATGCCCTAGAAAAAAGGAGCAAAAAGGTCAGGTGTCAAACAGATCACAGACAAATTCAGAGCCAACCAACAGACGGAACATCATTTAACAGTGTTTCAGATTGTGAAAATATTACATGCTTGTACTGCAACAATATAAGTGCAAGGGAAGGGAATATTAAGTTCAGTGAATTAAAGAAATGGATTAATAAATTAAGTGCCAGTTTTGAGAAGGTATAAACACAAAGGCAGGTTTGTCTGTGAACTGTCTGTTATCCAATCGTAAACATAGAACTATCTGTTGCCCATGCGACAAAATGTTAAACTTTGCAGTTTTTAATGTACACCAAATGTTGAACCAAAAATTGGAATCTTATTTCAAATACTGCAGAAGAGCAGCAGAGAGTATATGTTGTTTATTAGAAATTATGTGTTATTTATTAGGTTTGTTTTTGTTATTTATTAGAAATTTATTATTTATTATGAAATGAGTATTTGATATACCAATATAAAAATAAATATGGATATAAAATCTAAAAAATTCAAGTATACAATAATTCGAAATTTTTTGTACATAATATCATGAGACCACCATACATTTATTTATTATAGTTTTTAACCTTATCATCCCTAAATATTTATCTTATCTTTGCACTAAAAAATTAGGTAAAGGAATGTAAGGAAAACCCTAGTTTATATACTTACAAAATTCAGATGTGAAATTAATAGGGCAACAGAATGGACTTACCTTGTTGTTCTAAATGATGTTGTATTT
Source organism: Parasteatoda lunata (assembly GCA_949128135.1). Taxonomy (NCBI): domain Eukaryota; kingdom Metazoa; phylum Arthropoda; class Arachnida; order Araneae; family Theridiidae; genus Parasteatoda; species Parasteatoda lunata. The sequence continues at coordinate 52,904,041 of OX421973.1, read as the reverse complement.
GTTTTTGTTCCCATTGTCTTTGCTGTTCTTCCTCCTCTGCAGATCGATGTTGGGATGACTTGCGATTCTGCACACCCAAACGACCTTTTCTAGCTCGGACTTCTTCGATCCTGGCAACAACTTCTTGTTCATTTAACAAGACATAATCCTAGAAAAGACATAAATTTATTAACTTTATTTTAAAATAAGCTATTACAAGCCAGATGTTAAACATAATTAATTTAAAACAACATAAATTAGTGTTTGCACAACTTTTCCAACACTCTAAAATTTTGTAGATTCGCATGGGCACAATGAATTCAGCTTTTATTCTATTATCAGTTATTTAAAATTATTCTTTAGTTAAATAAGAACAATATCAATTCAATTTAAAAATTAGTAGACAATAATAAAGGTAAAATATTTCCAAATTAAAAAACATTCACTGCTTTGCTTACTTTGCTTTCATAAATAAAATTAAATAATAGCAAGTTTTCAACTATCTCAGCTGCAAAATCAAATTGCCTATATATTTAATCTTCAAAATAAATCCTAATGTTTGTTTCAAAAATGTTTAAGATCAAGATTTTCTTTTTTAAATTGAAATGTCAACAAATTTAAGTCTTTTGACACCTTGAATTTTAATGCAATTTTTTTTTTTCAAACTACATTAAAATCAGTTTAAGAGAAATTTTTATAATAGCAAAGTAGATTTTTCAAATTTTTGGCTGAAATGTTGTACACCGATTATTTGAGGATGCATTTGGATGACAGGGCTGCAAATTATGCACCACTAAAATAACTCAATCAGCTGTTTTTTTATGTTAGTAAGAATCATGATTAGTAAATTTTAATTATCTTAGAACTGAAATAAACAAAACACTAAAACCTAATTAAACTCATTAGATACATTTAATAGATTAAGTATATTGATCAGGCTTAATGAGAAAAATTAAAGCATTTGGATTAGAAAGATTTGAATTTTTTAACTACAAATTTATTATGATCTTCACTCATACATTTTTAACACTTCAGAATTCATAATTTTTTCCCCTACTTGTATGTAACTATCTGGGTATTAAATTTAAAACTTAAGTAAATAACATTTTTTAATGTACTTATGTTCGAAAATTTTAATTTCAAATTAAAATAAATTGCCATTAGTACTGACTTTGCAGCCTCTTAGTGGCCAAGGCGATTTTGTTTCTTGTAGAAAACTATGCTATGAAATTATAAAACTTAAATAATTTTTTTTTTTTCATTTATTTGCTTGTTAAAGGTAAAATTGTTTTTTAATCAATTCCAGATAATCATTTCTACTATACATTAAGTCATGCATTTACAGTATTTGTTGCAACTACTATAGTTCTTTAAGAAATATAGAGAAAAAATAACTCAAGTATTAAAACATTTAGGTGTTTAAGAAGCAAAAAACAAATAAAATTACCTGTCCTGATCCAGATGATGTGCATTCTAGAAAATCCCCAACATTGACTTTTGAACTAAATGTAAAGTTATCTCTAGAGATGTCTGTAATTCCATTCTTAATTAAGTACTGAAAAAAAAAATCCAAAGTCAACAAAGTGAGAGTAGAATTTTTCAGAGAAAATTAATGAATTAAGTTATGTCTTGAATATAAATATTTTCAATTTAAGAGATAAAAAAAAAAAACCTCACTTACTCTCACAACTTCAGGATAACTACGAAGTTTCTTGCCACAAGGAGCATAATACGCCACTTCTCCCCTGACTCCAGATCGACTGAAACACCTTATTCTGGTCTCTCTTCTCCATCTTGGGGAAATTTTTTAAAAATATTTAATATGTAAAATAAATAAAACAATTAGTATTCATGTTTAAATGACATCAATTAGGGCACAAAAAACCTCAACTTTTTCTACGCACCCAGCTGGGCACTTTAAGAAATACATGCCTACATAAAACTTTTATGAGCCTAAACATCTTAATAGAAAATAGTATTTATGGAGATAAAGAAATGCAGTAGATAACCAAGTTTTAATTTTAATGTTAAAAAAACAATATCTTTTGTGTACTATTATCTAAGTTTTCTTTTTTCACTATTTAAAGAAACTTACTGCAGCATAATTTTCTTTAAACTTTTCAAAAAGATAAAACAGCAAAAGGAAATGCAGGTATTCAAAAGAAATGAATTTTAAACAAACTTGAACGATAAAAATAAATCTGCTCTGACATTCTTAAGTTTAATTAAAAAATTGAAGCCTGTGTTAAACAAGAGTTGATAAAACCACAGAGTTCTTGCAGGCAAAATTTTTGTCTCAAATTTGTAATTCAGTAACTTAAAGGTTTGTAACATTCTGTTGATCGATGCCCCCATTCATTGGACATTACTAGCCATTTGGGGCTTTTGTTTACACCTGTTTCGGTGATCTGCCTTTTGATGATCTGCCCGTTTTGGTGCTCTGCCTTTAAGGAGCAGAGTTAGTTAATGCTGCGTCGTTTCGTATCTTTTTATGTCATTGTTCAGAATCAGTGATAAATTTTTAAGTTAAATATAATAGTTTACTTTTTGTTAAGGTGTGTTGGCATTGGGATTAAGTAAATTATGTGAGAGTTTAAAAGTGAACTAGAGATAAAGAGCTATAGTGGTAGAGTAAAGAGCACTACAAAGCTAATATTAGTGGAAAAATATTTGTTTCTAATTGCTGATTTCTGTTACCATCATTGTCTGCATTTATCATCATATTCAGCTTATGAGTTATCTTTTTGAGGTTCATCATGTTTTTTTATGTATTATGTATGGTTTGTATCTTCATAAGTGACCGAAGTCTTGATTTATGTACAATTATGCCAGTTTCCAGCAGTATACCACTTGCAGTTGGTGTGTTATCTTGGTGATACTTTATTTTCACACTTTTTTGGTAAAGTATGGGCAAGCGATGATATGGTAGTTTGGGAAAGCTAAAAATATCCATGTTGAAGTAGGAGCGTTGCCGGTTTTATCAAATATAGAATTCTTTTTACATATTTTAATACCATTTATAACATGATATACCTATCCCATTTTCTCTATAATTTGAAGGAAGGGCTAATTGATATTTAATAATATTCCTGATGAAAAATTTACAAGCTTATTCCAGTAGTATCAGAATTTTTACAGCCCCATGACATATCAGGTGATATATTATTTTATTACAGTAAAGTATCGCAAAACGAAAATGCAACATATGTTGAACACACTTAAATGGAAAGTTTGTTTATATATAAATGAAATGGTATACATAACCACTAATAAGTTTATAGATTACACACAAATAAATTCCTTTAAAATGAAATAGATAATTATTTCAATATTTAAGACAATGAGTTTTTTATATATTAATCTAAATTTTTGTACGTCTTTAATTCAAGCAACTTAACATTGCATAGTTGAAGAAACTAAATTCTAGATAATTATTTAAATAGATAATTATTTCAATATTTAAGACAATGAGTTTTTTATATATTAATCTACATTTTTGTACGTCTTTAATTCAAGCAGCTTAACATTGCATAGTTGAAGAAACTAAATTCTAGATAATTATTTAAATAGATAATTATTTCAATATTTAAGACAATGAGTTTTTTATATATTAATCTACATTTTTGTACGTCTTTAATTCAAGCAACTTAACATTGCATAGTTGAAGAAACTAAATTCTAGATAATTATTTAAATAGATAATTATTTCAATATTTAAGACAATGAGTTTTTTATATATTAATCTACATTTTTGTACATCTTTAATTCAAGCAACTTAACATTGCATAGTTGAAGAAACTAAATTCTAGATAATTATTTAAATAGATAATTATTTCAATATTTAAGACAATGAGTTTTTTATAAATTAATCTACATTTTTGTAAGTCTTTAATTCAAGCAACTTAACATTGCATAGTTGAAGAAACTAAATTAAATACTACTGTGCAAAAGAAAGATGATTTCTTTCTTTTTTGTAATTGTGATTGCAACTTTTCATTGAAAAATTAAATAATAGATAAAAATTTTAACTTTTTCAATCACCTAGTAAGCTATTTGCAGCAATTTCTTTTAATATTCATATCATATCAAGCATATTCAACTTCATTTAATATTTATTTTTTATTTAAAAGAGCTAATGATGATGTCCTGAAAGCGTCTTCACATAATTTCTGGTAAAAATCCTATTGAAGTAACAGATTACTTTGGGACAGATATGATTCTTTACCAAATGTATCGATCAATCACTAGTGTATGAAAATAAGATACTAAATTTAATAAGTTTAAAGCTAGAAAAATTACCCATGCTCAAGGGGTATTTGGACCTCTCTTTCATCAGGCACGACTCTTCTTTTCTTATTTCTAAAATCTAAAGGAACAAAGATAAATTCTTAAAAAGAATGTATATTCATGGTTATTTAAATAAAGGATTATTAAACTATGTTAATCATAAATTAAGTCAATAACTAGAGTCTTGAATTATAAACTATATTTAAAGAATCAAAAGATTATAACAAAAACTAAAACTTTGCACCTCTCATAGATGAATCAATTATATGCGGTTATTGTGGTAGAATTTTGATTACCAAATAATTATTAACAATGTTCTTAAAAGCTTTTTTGCCAAGGAAAATAAAAAATGCACAGTTTAAGTGTCTTACACTTGAAGTAAAGCTATAATTTTGAATTATATATACCATCTTACCACAAAGAATTATCTGGGCTTTAGAACGGACAAATAACTTAAATATATAAAAAATTATTTAAACTTTTTTATAAATCGTAAATTTGACAACATTTCTCCACATAGATAAAAATTATCATAATCACTGCTTTATTCTCAGGTTTTTCAAATTTTTATGAGCCCAGATAATGCGGAATAGGTGTAAGTTTATAAATTATAAAAAAACAAATCATAAACGTTTATCATTTTCCCAAGACTGTAGCTTTTCTTTATATCACGTTTTGCACCATTTTCAGAATTAGCATAGAAAGCAATGGCTATAAATAAGCAAACCTTGACTGACTGTTGCAAACTTAAAGCAGTAACAAATATAGAATATTAATTGCAAAAAAGTATAATTTCATACAACGACGGACGCTTCAAAAAACAACCATAAGGGTCAAAAATCTTATCACCTGTCTTATCAGAACTGGTCAAAAGTATTGAAAGTCTTGCTGCCTTGCGGAATTTTGTTTTTAATTTAAATGTGTAAATTTTTCTTCTTTTGTTTTCTACTTACAACTGTAAGCCTCATGTTATACTTTGTGGTGCATGAGGAGTTTTAAGTCGTTTTATAATAAAAAAAAAAAAAAAAAAAAAAAAGGGTCAAAAATGGTAACTAAATAAAATATACCTTCACTATCATCATCATAAGAATGTTTTCTTTTATGACCATCACCTAAGCTACCAGAATGTTCAGTATCTTCACTATCTGAATTGTCCTCATCGGGATCAGTTTCTGAAAATAATAAATACAAAAAAGCACTTCAGTTATTCAAGAGCGTATTATGATTAAAATGATATTATTTTATGATTAGAATTGAAAATTATTAATAAGGTTTATTTATTAGCAAGCATTAAGAGAATAATGGTTCTTAAGTCTTTAAATCAGGAATCAAACACATCAAAAAGAGATAACTCAAATACGAAATTCTCACGTGGTTATGATATCATATTAAAAATATTTGAATTTGAAAAACCATGTGAAAGGGACCAAGCAAATGGTAAATAACTGGCCAAAGAACAATTATCGAAGGATATGGAATTACGATGGACTCGTCAAAAAGTGATAACTCAAATTCAGAATGTGCATGTCGTAATAACATACTACTCAAAATACCATCATTTGAAAAACTATGCGAAAAGAAGAGAAAAATAATAAATAACTTCTTAAAATTTAACGACGTGAAATTAATATAGAATCGCCGCAAATAAAATGCATCAAAAAGTGAAAACTTAAATTAAATATTACAGGTCTTAATAACATTGTATAAAAAATATCGGAATTTGAAAAATCATGTGAAAAAGGCTGAAAATGATAAATAACTTCTGAAAACTATCATCAAAAGATGAGAAATCATGACAGAATCGTCAGGAATCAAACACTTCCAGAAAGTGATAGTTCACATTCAAAATTCACATGCCGTAGGCCGTAACAATCTATTAAACATATCAGAATTTGAAAAATTATAGGGAAACAACCGTAAAAGCTATGGATTACTGCTAAAAAAAGACAATTGGAAACTTCAGGACTACTTGGAAAGAAATATGGGAGAAAACTTGTTTGTATCAATCTTAGTGAAGCGCTGCTCACGGATTGAAGCATGCGGTAATCGCTTCTTTTTTTAAAATTTTTCCTTGTTTTACTAAGATATTTTAAAAATTCCCTGATATTTCACAGAAATTTTCAACAACAAAAAAATTTCCCTGATAATCCCCAGTTCGCCATACTTCTCCTGTTGCTGTACACCCTGATTAAACAGCAGTATAGTGAAAGACATAGGTTATAAAATGTTTGTACTGGAACTTGTTGAACACATAATGTGAAGAAAAAAAATACATATATGAATGGAAAGAGATTTACCAGATGGTGAGGAAGTTTCTAAGTTAGATAATGACTCAGATTCTTTGACTTTATCTTCAAACTTCCTCATCTTGTTAATATTGTTACTGTTACTTTTAATCCTGTCTTTGCTTTTGAAATTTTTGCTAGCAAGTGCTGCAGCAGAAAACATTGAATGATCAGCCTCAGTGAAATGCATCATGTCGAGACCCCCATTCGTTTCACTTAACAAACTGTCCAGAGTGAAGTTTTTCCGATGATGTAGCATGTCATTGGGGTTTCCTAGTGTGTTAGGTGCATGAACTTTGGGACACAGGCCAGAATTACCAGGCTTTAGTAAGGTAGAATTCATCATATGTGTTGGCATCATGTCCATTTTAGTGGGCATTAGTAGGGTAGAAATGTCTTTTATTGTGTTCTAAAACAAAAGAAACATTATTGTTAAGGAAATTAAAAACTAATTAAATATTATTTTGTAAAATAAAAGAAGAGATGATTAAAAAAAAGTAGAACAATTACAGCTAAATGCAAATATGTCACACTGGAACTTTTTTCTAAAAGGCATTCAATTTCTCGTTTTTAAATTTGAACATAATGCAGAAGAGAATTTGCTGTTTCTCTGCACAGCAAATCATTTTTATGCAACAAAAGGTTAAGTCGCAATGGCGTAGTGACTAAGGCAATGAACTATCATAGTGTAGGATCTGTTTTTTTTTTTTTTTTTTTTTTTTTTTTCTGTAGTGGCTTCAAGCCATCCAAATCCAGATAAATGGGTACCAGCTGATCAGAAAAGTAAAGGCAGAAAGCTTGAAATAAAAAGAAACAGCTATTGAAGAGAAATTTTATACTAACTACCTAAATGCAAAAAGGCTTGGTTGGTTTAAAAAAATTGTCTTCTATAAAGCTTTCCAAGCATTAATACTTAAAGTAAAATTGTATGAAATTTACTTGAATAAGCATAATTTCTTATAAAGTGATCAAATCATTTGTTGTATAATTAGCCCTTTGTGCAGGGGAAAAGTTAGAACTAACAATTTATGGTATTACTTCATTAAAAACTTCATTTGCTTCAAAAACATATAAATTGGAAATAACAGTCGGCATGCTTCAGGCGCTCAAAAACAGACGTCACATTTTCAAGATTTGCCAGGCGTGAATCATTGGCAACTTTATGATTCATATTTGAAATCACTTTTGTTTGTTTTTTATTCAAGTCTGGCAAGACTTGAAAATGGACGCCTGTTTTCGAGTGATTGAAACATGTTGACAGTCTTTTCCAATTTGAATATTTTTGAAGGGAGTTAAAAGTTTTTAGTCAAGAAATACCTTACCACTTCAGTTTCTTGGGATTATTTGTTTAACACTTAAAATGGGTTATTAAGCACAACACACTTGCAAAGTAGAAAAAAAAACTTAAGAAAGAATACTCTTTTCAGCAAGAACTGAAAGCAAAAGTAAACAAAGCCACCAGACATTCTACATTAACTTTCACCAATTGACACCAAAGTTATGACAAGTAGTGCTTATATGAACAATGGTAAGTAAGAAATAGACCATTAATATAACAAGAAACTGGCAGATGTAAGTATTGTTGAAGATAAGCAACAAACCTTTTTGTTTACTTCTACTATCACATCTCAATGAACAGATTATAGATAACTATCAGGTTGTATTATCAATTTCTTTTTTACACTTTGAAATTGCAGATAACTTTAACATATATGATTGATACCTAACAAATCTAAACATGAACCCTAAACATGGTAAACATGCATTTAATAATAAATGAATAAAATTGACTAACTCTTTTTATCTGGCGCACCTTTTCAGAGTGTGCAGGAGTGGGATTGAGAGGCATTTGAGCTGTTTTTGGCTTGCGACCCCGTTTCTTAGGAGCAGCAGATTTATTGGAATTAGCACCAGAAATGTTACTACTACTACCCGTAGTTTTCAGTGGTTTAGTTTTAGGAGTTGTCATTGTCATTATTGGCATGTATGAAGTTGTTATGGAAGTTGTCACATCAAAAGTTGGTTCTTGTTTTTTCACACACAAGTCCAAAGGAAAAGCTAAGTTTTGCTCTTCCTCTATTAGAGGATCACATTGGTTTGGTTTGACTTCGGGAGATATAGGTTTCGGTGGAACTGGCATCACAGGAGAAGAATGTGCCGGACTAGGAACTGGTTTCAAGGTATGGTTTAGGGCTCCACCGGGGGGCAGAGAGTTCTTTGAGCTGGAAGAAGTTTTCTTCACCTAAAAAGAAGAAAAAAAAGGGTTCTAAACAAATTTTGGGTATTAAGTTATTTACAACATGCACAATTTTTAATTTAAAAGACTTTTACAGGAAATGATTATTTTTTTAAATATTTCTAACATTTTATCCTTAAAAAAATTTTCTTGCAAAATATATATTCAAAATTCTTAAACTATGGAACTCAAACTATACCTAGATCTTATTCCCATAAATAGCAGAGAATAAAATAGCATTAAGTTGAATTAAATGAATGTGGAGATCAATGGAAGAAGATAGGGAATGGTTTCTACTGCAGCTAATATAAATGCTATAATGTGCACTTGATAAACTTATCGAGCAGTACTAAGAATTAAGTCTGATGCAAAAAAAAGAAGAAATATTAATGCTTTTATCACATTTTTTTTCAAAGAAAGTAAAAGATAAAAACATAGAAAATATTATAATCATCAAAATGCTACACTTTTAAAAATTTATACATTCACAAAGTATAATTGATAACTGTGGGCACTTTTTGCTTTTTTCTAAGAAGGAAGACTAAGACAAGAATTCTTTGAGAATTATTCCTAAGATTTGAAACTTAAATTAAATAATTGATGTCAACAAACCTTTTTCACAAATAGGATATTAAATTATTTTGCATGGAACAGAATTTCAGACAGTGTCGCTTATGACCCTCAAGGAACTTAGTACTAAATTTATCAACCCTAGAGAATTAACCCTTTCAACATTAAGTGATTAAATTATACAGAAATATCTTTGAAACGTAAGATTTCCCTTTTAAGTAATATGGGGAAAACTGGCTTCACCCCCTTACTAGGTAACTCTCACAGCTCCTACTGCACGCATTTTAGGAACCAATGTTTTGAAACAAAATTAGACAAAAAAAACTTATTGAGATCAGGGATAAGATAATAAAAAAAGAGAGAGAAAAAAGATAAAATTAAAAGATGTTTAAAAAATTTGAAGCAATTTTATTAACTAATGGCATTTTTGTTTAAATGTAAATTCATTGCTTGAAAAACATCAAATTGAATGCAATATGATATCAATTTACAACTATTTCATTTAAATTTAAAGAAGAACTGATTTATTTTTAATAGATGTGCACGCTAGAAAAAAAAGAATTGCAAAACTCTTTTATATTGGAAAAATGGAATGTTACTAGCATAAAGTAATTGCTAAATAAGATTAATTTGTGGTATGAAAATAAAACTATTAATTGAAAAATGTACTGTTTAGCAAAACTGGTCATAGAAACTCAGTTAAATTGACACAACATTTAAACTGATCCTTATTGAGATAGAGTGAAAATTTCAAAATCGCAACTGTTTGACCACTATGTTCATCAATTCATGAATTTAAATTTGATTCTGATTAATTTTAATGAAGTTTTTAAAAATGCACGATAAAAATATTTTTGGCAGTATTGTTTAGAAATAAAACGAAAAATATCATCAAAAAAGATAAATTTTAAAAAAAACTTAGAAATAAGAGGGAAAATGAGAAACAAAAAAAAAACAAAAAAGAGGTAGAAATCTCACATCTATGAAGAAGAGCTAAAGACTAAAGAAATGAATTGGAAACAATTATCAGAGTAGAAAAAGGGGCATTCTTACATGCACATCAGGTTTTTGATGTGTTAATTCTTGAACTTTTCTTTGAAGTTCTTGCTGTTGTTTTTTTAGCCTAGCTAACTGTTTTGCCTGTTTTTCCCTTTCCTCATCATCACTTGTATCACTAGAACTAGAGCTAACAGCACCTGAACTTTCAGCACCAGTGCTGCTACAGCTAGAGTCTATGTGACCATCGCTCTCGGAGCTGGATTTTTTAGTCTTTTTCTATGAAAATAAAGACCAGTTAAATTTCATGTAAAGCTTAAGCAAGATTCAGAGATTTTTACGAAAAATTATATAGACAAAAAAATAATAAAATAGCAAACAGACTGTTTTTGTTCCATTACATTATTAAATTCATTTATTTATTAATGAGGAAGGGAAGATGACGTTCATGATTTGAAAGGCAAGAGGGTTATAATGATATGAAAGAGTTCCAAATTAAAAGTATTTCGAATGTAAATGAGCATTGATGTTTTTCATTAAAAATGAATAGTTATATTACTTTTACAATGTAATATTTATAAATAATATCAATCAAATGCATAAAAATGTATAAATAAATATAGATATTTATAACATATATTTTGTACAAATAGAGTAAGCGTTTCACAAAAGTCATTTACTTGTTTAGAGTTTTACAATATAGAATTAGTACATTTCAGCTTTAAAATCAAGAGGCAAGAGGATATTTTACAAAAAGGAGGCAACAAGGAACCAAAATCACATTTTTAAAAAAATTATAAATGAATAAATTATTTATCCAGGAACACTGAAAAATATTATACAGGGTGCGTAGCAAAATCTTTCAACAAAAAATAAGTACCTTTTAAGTACTTTTTAAGCACTTAAAAAATATTTTTAAGCACTATATACTTTAACAAAATACAAAATAATTTTCAAAGACTTTATATAATCATGATAAAAGAACTAGTTTCTGACAAAGAACTCGTTTTTTGATCATATTAGCCGTTAGAAAATGATCAAGAGATTTTTCGATTCAATATCACAGGGTGAAAAATGAAGCCTGAAATAGAGAATATCTTGCAAAATGCAGCAGAGTTGCAATTGAGAGTGACATAATCTCACCGAACCCAGCTCAGTTTACACACATGCGGACTCTCAAGTATTTTCTCAAACATATAAAATGATTGACGCTTTCATACGCTATGGACAGACGGTACCTCAAAATAGATTGTGGTTGAATGAACTGTGAAAATGTTGAACAATGTGAAAAGCAGGCATTTGCGTGATATGTGGCGAAAATCGACATGGTTAAGAAAAATAATCTCATTACGAAAAAGGGACAATTTTTAAACAAAAAAAGCACCTTTAAGGGCTTTTAAAAACAAAAATTTCAAATAAGCACCTTTAAGTACTTTTTAAAAATGCTGCTCACCATTTAATTTTAATTAAAAAAAACTGAACTAATTAAAAAAATATGGTAAACAACCAGTGTGATTTAATGATAAACAAAAAAAAAATTTCACCTACAGACTTATTTTTACAGGTGCAAAACTTCCATCAAGATTTAAAAAGAAGGTTTACAAAAAATTTTAAATAAAATTCTTTTTTTTCAGCTTATAAACTTTAAAATATAATAAGATATAATAAGATATAATAAGATAACTAAATAACGTAACATAACTAAGACAATTTCTTAGTGATCATTTTGTTTTTATCATTGTTTAATAATATAAGCAAGCAGGGTTAAAATAAAAATTGTCTAATGGCATTTAATAAGTTAGATGCCATTCTTATTAGATGCAATTCTTAATCTAAATCTGTTTAAGTGAAATTTAAATTTGCTTATGTATATCAGATTTTAATAGATTGACTAAGTACATATAATCATAGTTGTCAAGAAATTTTATTAATTTAAAACAGAAAAAAAAATTGATTATGAAATTCTTTTTTATACAGTAACAACAACAGTTTTTAACAATTAAGAAATTTTAGAAAAGGGTTAAGCAAACTAACAACTGTCTGTTTAAATATTAATGTAAAATCGCTATTGAGTGAGTTGGGACCCATGTAAAAAAATTTTGTTACATGTTTACAGCTTTAGATTATTGCTTAAGGTGATTTCTATGAAAAACACAATTCAGCTTGCAATTAGTTAATCATCTTTATTTAAAAAGCAGGTTCTAATATTTTAACAGATGTGTACAAGTTATTTCCTGTTACCCTGTATACACAAAAATAAATAAATGAAATAAAAAGTGGTTAATTTATAACAATTAAAAAGAATTATAAACATTGCAAAAAACATCCTCTAGTTAGACTACTTGATACAGACAAACTCTCCATACAATATAAACATTGAAAACAATGATATGTTGTATAAAATGTAGCTACCTCTTTCGGTTGTTTGCCTTGTTTCTTTTCTGTTTTAGAATCCTTGCCATTTTTAATAGCGTCTGGTTTGCAGCTCTTAGGCTTACTCTTTCGTTTAGAAGGCGGCTTCTCACCAGTTGGCAGCAGCCTGGCAATTTGATCACTAATTGATTCCTTTGACTTTTTAGAGGAAGTTTTCATTAACTGATTCCCTGAGAAAGAGGTAATGCCTGGTACCGGAGATGGTATATTATTTGAAGTAGTTTTAGGTTTATCGCTGTAAAAAAGAAGTAAAATTGTAGTACACAGATCACACATAACTTCATGATAAAAACATAGGCTAGTTTGTTTTTTAAATTGAACATTATTTAAATTAAAAATTTTATATTGAAGGATTAAATAATAAAAATATGAAATCCGAGTATAAGTCATTCCTTTACAATGGTATACTCTTTGCTTGAAAATAGTTTCAGATAAATCATAATAAATATAAAAGGAAAAAAATAAAGTAAATAAAAAAGTAATTAACTACAAGCTTTCAAAATACATATTATTTTAATAATTTAAACTACATAGTTAATAATACATAATTAATAGCAAAGTATATTAAATTAAATGTATATATTATAAAAATAGAACACAGGAACTTGGTTTTTAAACAGCAATGAGAAAGTAAAAGAAAAAAATCTGATGCAAAAAACAGAATTCTAATGATATACAGAAATAAATAAATATGTTTAACAAAATCAAAAAAAAAAAAAAAAAAAAAACATTTATAATATTTAAATGCAAAAATCTTCATAAATATAACAAACGAGTGGAAGTTTTAGCTTGTAAGCATAATATGGTAAAATGCTGATTCAAGTATGAAATGTAATATTGCAAATTAAAAAAAAAAAAAAAAAAGAAAGACAGAAAGAGAAGCAATGAGTTAGTTAACATTTATAATAGGTAAAGCATATTTTAACTACTATGGAAAAGAATTTTAAAAAAATAGTGTTTGCTATCTTATCATTCATATGTATTATTTTGATAAAAATTATCATATTAATAGAACAATAAAATAATAGATCTAAGGAAAAAATAATCTTGTGTTCACATTTACTCTATTAATAGAGTATTAAGAACATATTTTCACTTATAATAATGTATCAATGCATGTTATATCTTTATGAATCAATAATAGAGTATCAATGTCTATTAACTTTAGAACAATGTAATAAAAGTTTGAAAGTACCTAATTTTTGCATGATTAATGTCTTTATCAGATCTTCCCTTTGACAACTTTTTAGGAGAGACACCCACTAAATTCGGTAGTATATTAGATTTGCAAAGAGTTTGAGGACTAGGAATACCTAAAAAAAATACAATTCATATTAATTTAAGTTATATAATATTTTCTTAAATCCAAAAAAAAATTTAAAAAGTATTTGTGTACACCATACTATTTTCAATCATGATTCGATTTTGTATGAAACTTTACAAATTTAAATCATTCACTGAGAATTTAATTTTAGTGCTGTATATATTTTTCACTACCTTTGAAAATATACCTATGAAAAAAGAAAATAAAATTTTTTTGCACATTTTTACAAGAACAAATACCTAAATAAACATTCAATATTAATGAATATAGTCGAATGTACTCAAAACATAAGATGAAGAGTGAATGATAATAACAGATCAATTATTAAATTATGATTGAAATAGTAAATGTTAGCTAAACAAAAATTAAAAAAGAGATAAACAAGGAAAGACAATCTAATTTATTTGGCAAAAAAAAATTTATAAAATTTCAAACTTTCTTCATGCAAAACATAGTATAATTTATAAATGAAAACAAATTTACAAACATAATAAACCAAAAATAAAACACAAAAGGAAGATTTATACGTTTATAAACGATATTTATCAGTAAGGACAGAACTAAATAATAAATGCGTAATTTTCTAGTGATCAGCACATAAATACAATACAAACTATAACTACTTTGAATACCTACTGCTATAATAAATATTTTGGCTTCAATCAGTACACAAAATCAAGAATAATATAGCAAGCAAAACGAATTACAAACAAAATAATAATATTAAAATGTCCATGCTTTTTTCTTTCTAATAAGTTCATCTTAAAAAATCAAGCATTTACAAAAATCATAAACTAAAAATAAGGAGAATCTTCATCTATTATCTTGTATTCTTGATCTTGTTTTGAGGTACCTGAGGTTGATGTTTCATTCTTTGCTTCAGCTGTTGGTGGTTTGGCATATAAATGACCTAATACTTCTTCCACTACTAAAATTAAAATAATCACTAATATCAGTTATAAGTTATTATAGAATGAGGTAAATAAATAGTCATTCTAAATGGGATTTTTGCAACTATTGTAACAAAATTCAATAAGCATACATAATTTTAAAAACATATTGGTAAGATTGTAAATGAATAAGGAAAAAATATAATATAATAAATAAATAATTATTATTTATAAATTTGGAGAAAAGCCAGTGATTTGTAACAGCATATACAACTAAAAAGGTATGCATTACAATTTTGAAAAAAATTACTTGAACCACCATTTAATACTATTTAATCTAAAAACTGATAATAAATAAATATAAAGAAATCATTGAATGGCATACATAATTAACTTTAATTTTGAGGCAAATTTGTCAACTTATATTAAATGGGTGCTAATTTATGAAAAGAAATTTGTCCCGCAGTGGACTGATTCGTTAAGACTTGGTTCCCAGTAGAACACCAAAGTCAAACATCACTGGCTGAGCTCAGTGAGCTGGTAGGCGTCCACTTTGATCAGCCTACAAATGAACCAAAGGTGTGTGGTATCGGTCCTTATTAAAATGTTCTACCGTAAAGAGTTCGATGGGCCACCAAAGCAGGGGAGCCATCCCCTCTGCAGATGTTCTAAATTGTGATGGCATGTCTTCGGATCATTCTTCAGGGATGGTTCCCAGACCCGTCTCCGATAGCCCATTGTGCAGCTTTAGTACAATGTAAACAAAACAACAATTTAAATTTATTTATCATTTTTAAAATATACCAAAGACACGAATTAATAATGAAGAAATTAGAGAATAAGGGAAATAATGATACTTTAAATTGAAATAAAATCTATAATATAAGGTGAGCCAGACACAATTAGGCAGTCAGCTAGGCTAAGCTCAAACAGCTGTTTACTTGAGTTTTGGTCAGCCTGTATGCAATAACATGCTTTTCGGTAAGTAGTTATACATAATTTTCCTTAACTATTATATAATCACTATTTAAATTTACCAGTAAAAAAGATCAATGTCCTTTAATAAAATAAAAAAGGCTTAAAAAATTTATTAACCCCGCAGAAATGTCAGTGAAAAAATAATGCTTAATGCAAATTTTATACATATATGTGAAAGTAACAACAGTTATAAAGTAAATAAAGATAAAAAATAAGTAAGGGATATATAAATAATTATTTTAATTTGAAACAAATTTAACAATACTGGTTATTTAACTAAAAGTTAAGTATATTATATCAAAAATAAACTAAATTAGATGAAACATTTTAAGACGTCTGGGCTACTACTAGCCGGTCTCAATTTAATGTTATAAAAAACATTTATTATCTGTCCCTGATAATTACATTTTAACCCATTAGTTTCACTATTATTTCTAGATGACTTAACGTTATTATTCTGTGAATGAACACTAGAAATACCAGCAACATACTTCTTCGAGGTTGTTGAACAGAGAGATGAGCAGGTGGTACTGTTGAACGACCACAAAGACTAGATCTTCCAAATGGATCTGACATTGGCACTCCACATCCTGGAAATTCTGAGCTGCTGCCTATTGGAGGAGATGACCACCAACTGCAAGGGCCTGCAACACAGGGTATGAGTTTAGTCACTCAATTTTATAAATTATATCAATAAATTAGTATATTTATAATTTATAATTATAAAGTTGAAGTAAGTGCAGGCAGTGAGGAAGGTCGAATAGGATAGCAACATAATCTACATTCTAACTCATTCCAAAGGGGGTTAACTCATAACTCATCAATCAACTTGTCTATTTAATTCAGATTCAGGCTCTGAGAAAGACAGTCCAGCTTTTGAACATTCATTTTATCAAACCAAGGTAAGTGAATGAAGAAGAAATAAGCCTTCCCTGCCATAGTGTTGGGAGAGCAGCGTAATCTAAAACAGTGCTCCCCAATTTTTTAGGCTATGTAGCCCTAAATAATCAATCTTCTTCCAGCGGAACCCCCTGAGACTTAATTAATAAATTTCATTAGTAATTATGAACATATAATTCAACAAAAAACTATTAATCATTTTGAAAGTATTCAAACATTGAAATTTCATCAATTATTTTGTGAATGAAAGAAGAATAAAAAAATTTCATATCGTTTTTATCAATAATCTAAGAATTGTATTTTATGTCATACGGTTGAATGTACGGGTCTGGAGCGTCAACTTGTCTAGTTCTTAACTTGATGAGAACTAAAAATGAATAAACTGAAATAAGGTTTCTATTGAAATAAAGGTGAAAAAGAACTACGCAATTACTATTCATATATGTATATCCTTTTCATTTCATTTTAATATTTGTTATTAATATCATTTAGGAACCACTGGTCTAGGATGATGTCCACATACTTCTCAGGGTTATAGTTTCCAACCACACAGGAACTAAAGTCAAACTATGAAAAACATCACATCATGATGCAGATCCACTTCATTAGGTGGATGTCCAGATATTTTTAGCTTAATAGTGAAATATAATTAATTACAGTAGAGCGACTAATTATCCGGATAATTAGACATATTTAAAAAAGGACTAGGAGAATATTTTTAGGTAACTGTACCTTCACACTTTTTCCTTGCTAAGGATTGGCAATTCTAGTAGTGCCTATTATAGCATATTACAAATGGTGTGTTTAAAAGTTCTAATTTTTTTTCAATTTTATTAGAAACTTTTACCCTTATTAGAAAATATTTGCAACCCACATTGAAACTGGGTGGAAAGAATGTGAGGTTCTTTTTTTTTTTTTTTTAAGTCAGCGAGGGACAACAAAAGCCATTTTTTTTACCCTTTTGAGATATTCTGAAAATACAGAAGCAATTTTCATTTCTTTAATTCTTTATTGATGGTGGGGGAAAATATATGTTCCTTGAATGATCCAGATAGTTGGACAATCCGGTAAATTGGTATTCGAATAATCGGTGCTCTACTGTAATGTGAAAGCAACAACAACCCTACCTGAAGATGAAGCCAAAGATGAAAGAGCATCAGAAGCAGAATGGTGCATAATGGGGGAGCAGATTTTGCTGCTCGCTGAAGGTGAGGTACTGCCAGAGCTTGACGAAGGTGGAGGTATGAGTACAGCATTTCTTCCCAAAACTGAGAAAGCACTTGGAGAATGAGCTAGATGAGGTAATGGAGACTGAACTGGAGTGGGTGGCTGAGAGCTGAAGAGAGTAGAGGAGGGGGCTGTGGTTTTGGAAAGAGAGGAAGGTAAGACAGAAAAGAAAGAAGAAATATTAGTAAAATATAGAATATTAGTTAACTTGTAGAGAAGCAAAGTGTATAAATCTTAACTTAAAAGAACCATTTCTCTCATAAACCTTAAAATAATCCCAGAAACTTTAATTCTCTATTTCTTGAGAAAGACGGAGAGTTTTAAGTATGCTAGAACACAGAGCCATAGCGAGAAAATATTTCTTGGAAGTGCGTAAAATACATTAAATCCTACTACCTTTTTAATAAATTAAGAGTGAAAATATACTAATGAAGAATTAAATATAACTTATGAATTATCATAAATTCATAAAAATAATTCAAAATTAATTAATAATTTTTAGAATATATCTCTTACAATCTTGAGACCCCACTCTAAGTTAGATCAATATTTCAGCAAAGAACTATAATACAGTACCATGTCTGTTCTAGTAACTAAGGACTTACTGAGCCAATTAAGAGGCCCAATAGTAAAAACCCAGTTCTTTTTCTCTTTAAACTGCTTGATTTGTTTTAATGAAAACAGATTTCTCTCCTTGTTATTAAGTAAAAAAAATAATATGTATCAGGAAAAAAAATTGGCTCAGAATTTAATTGTAACCATTTGAGCTTTTAATTCTTTTGATGTGAAATTTCTTACCATTCAATCAAGTAACTTTACTGCATACTAAACTGTTTCTCTATACATTTTTTAGTAAGTAAGAGGTGTTCAGAGGGGAAAATTCCTCACAAAGTTTTCCTTTTTTATTTAATAAGCTTCGTGTCAAATATTTAATTTCATAAAAATTAAAGTTTCAATAAAGAAAAGTTCAGTGTAATAGATTTTAAAATAGAAAAGCATGTAAATTATGCATAACCGCAATATCCTATTCAAGAATCAGGGAAATTTAAAACTCAATGCAATGCAGTTTATGAACTAAGTCATGTCAGTCATATTCTGGCGTAACTACCACAATTATTAAATATCAATTCACTAGTACATAAAATATGCTAACTCAATTCAATCTTGAGGTACCTTTTGATAGATGAAGGTTGACATTGTCAAACTCGCCTACATCGAAAGTAACACTCACTTCGATGAATGGTTCATGTTGCCCAATTGAACAGTTGACTTGCTATTTGTAACTGTGTCTTTGCCCTTCTCGCGCTGTTCCTTCTCGGTCTCATTTACACACAATGGGATCTTGCACACACTCAACTGCGAATAGCATCACAGAAGAACACACACAAAACCGTGAACTTAATACAACTCTCACCACAAGTGCTCAAAATCCGGTTGACTCCCGGTCTTTCACAGATATGGCAACTAATGGTAACCGTTCATCAAATTCTATCCCTGATAAAATTCCAGTCGGGAAGTATTGTGGTTTAACTATCACTACAATTATTAAATATCAATTCACTGGCATATAAAATATGCTAACTCGATTCAGTCTTCAGGTGCCTTTTGATAGGTGAAGGTAGACATAGTCGGAAGCTCGTTTCCCACAATATAAACTTATGTATCTTATTTACAATTAAAAACCCGAATTCATTTATACAGAAAGTCTAATTTTGAAAAACAAATAATTACCAACCTAGTGAATATAGTACTGAATTGCTAATATGAATATGTTACAGGACCATGCTGCAACAGAATTTACATAAGTAAACTAATTAGTAAACTTATAAATTTTACTTTGTACCTGAAAAGCTGCTCATTGCTAGCATAAACTTAAAGATTGCATATTTTTTTAGGTTTGTTGCAGTATTTTCCTAAGTTTTTGATAAGAGCAAAAAAATGCAGTATTTTCCAAACTTTTTAAACCCAAATCAAATTTCCTACATTTAAAAAAGGAATTTCCTGATGAAAAGTTTCAAAATTTGCAAAATATCAAATCTTATTCTTTCCCCTCTCCTCTAAAGTCAAATTATTCAAATAAAATTATAAATACAATAAAAAGAAATGAAAATAAATAAGAATATTTATTTTCTGATTTTTGCTGTATTTTTTAAAATTAAAATTGCATAAAATAGTGGAAATATTTTTTTTGCTAAAAAATCATAAGTAACCTTTGAAAAATGAAACAATACAAATGTGTTTTTACAGTTGTTGAATGAAAGAAAATATATTTTACTCTATTTATTACTTATTTATGTAAGTAAAAAAATCACACACACACATAAAGATATATATATATATATATATATAAAGATAAAAACTTATGTTCACTGATCTTCACAAAATAAAAACAAAATAAAACAAAAATTTAAAACAGTGCAATACATTTAAATTTAATAACACAAAATAAAAACTTATTTTTTTTGTGCCAAATTCTAATAAAATTTTTGCATTTTCTTTAGAAAAAATAAAACATTGGCAGTTTTTATAAATAATATGTGTCTCCAATTTTGTTTTAACATAATATAGCATTAGAAACAACAAAAAAGATAAAAGGGGGGGGGGGGGAAATAGTAAATTTTCAACAGTCATAAAAAATTTTAACAAACATAACATAATAAATCATAACAATTTAAACAAGAGAAAAATCCATGCCAAACTATTATGACCAATAAGCATAAAATAATTAAAAAGAAACAAATTTAATTGCTATATTAATGTGAAAATTCATAATAATTATACCATCAAATAATAATTAATAGCAACAGAAAATTCAATACTTTGAAAAACACAATAGTAATATGAAAAGCAATTATAAAAAAAGATCAATTGCAAATGAATTAAGGAGCTGAAAATTGAATTTCAATACAGCTCAGTGACAAAAATAATTATATAATATAAACAAAGAAACAGTTACAGATCAAGAATTAAATTTCTAAAACATATTATTTAGTAGAAAATAAACAAATAAACAAAAAAATGGGAAACAAATTGTGAATATTCAACAAAAATAACGTGAAATAAGTGAAAAGGACAAAAGAAAATATATATATATATATGAAATAAATGAAGCTGTAATAATTAACTAACAAACAGAATAACATTGACACAGACATGAAAAATTGTTAATTATTTTAGAATTTTTAATAATATATCCAAATATTTTAAATAAGGGCAAAAATTACTATGAACAACAAAAAAGTTTTAGCAGTTTAATTTAAATTTCTAATTAATTAATGTTCAAAATATAAACTCAATTTTCATTAAAAATAATCAAATAAAACTGCTTCCCAAAATTAGCCTTACAGTCAGTGGGTCTTTCATATCAAGTAGAAGAATTTTGAAGAGAATGATTATAAAAATCTTATTGTAATAAGTTGGTAATTAATAATCCCAATTAATCTTTAAAAAAAAAATTTTTATCTATGATGAAAGCCTTCAGGATAAAAAAAAATATATAAAACCCATGTTTCATGTATATCTCACATAAGAACATTAATCACATTAATCAATTTAAATTAACAAAATATAGAGTAATACAATATACTAAGATGCCACAATTTCATTAAAATAAATCATATATAAATCATTAATAAAAGTGAAAATCAATCAATTAAATTTAAAGACCAAAATTTTTAGTCATGATATCCATGATCATAAAGTACTCATCAAAAGACTACAGGCATTAAAAAAATCAAATTAGGAATTTACTCATGCATGAGAATGAGTCAAACTCAAACATTCTAGATTAGATTGTTTAAAAATCACAATTATATTGTGCCTTTGAAATTTTAGATGCACCCAAAAGTTAGCCTATTTAAGAATATAATTAATCTAATAAAATGTAATTATACAAATCATCCCTCTATACTAGTTTAAGAGCAAGGAAGTCCACAAGACCCCCCCCCCCAATTTTTTTAAATGTTCATTATAAGTTCAACAAAATTTTTAAAAGCATTTTAAATTAACATACTCCTAATTAGTCTCTTTATTAAATGATGTAAACAAAAGCAAAATTATATACAGTTATGTACTCAAGCCTAACAGTGAACACAACCTTAGTTTCAAAAAGATGAAAGAGTTGCTTTGATTTTTAACAGGACCATGTTTGTTTAAAACCAAAGAATAAAATTAACAATGGTGAATTTGTAAGGCTATGTGATCTCAAGAACACTGTTATCAAAAAGAAAAGAAGGGATAAGCTCTTAACCACAGGTTTTGCTAATCGCTACCTTTCCCAACTCTAAAATGAATATTTTTAATTCCAATTTACCACAACTTTATATTTTCACGTATACTTCCAACATCAAACTTATAAATTTAATAAGTATCTATCGTTAAAAAAAATTTTGTAAATTTATTAGTATTGCTAACGAAATAAAGTAAAATTTTGTTTATCATTAAATGATAATAATAAGCAAAAGCAAATAATAGATTTTTTAATCAATTATTAAATATTTTCTAGCTTTATCAGTTTTTATAAGCTTAGTTTATCACAGCTACTAAATCTCAAATGAAATATATACGTATATATATATCTACAGGTGAGGAATAAACAATAGGGAACAATTTTTTTCCCTTCCTTCTGTTATATGAGGGTTTTTTAATGGATCTAGATTGTGGATATTTTTATGTCACTGATTTCAAATCTGCAATTGGTTTCCACAATTAGTGTCTTTCTGAGTCTGTTGTTTTTATCTAAGGTACAATTATTTTTTAAAGCGACATTTTTAGTCTATTTTTTGACGAGATGTACAAGTTTAAAAATGTTATGAATAACACAGGGTCAAATAAATGTTGCGACAAACTTCAAGGGGAGTTAGGTCACACCAACAGGATTAAAGCTGCATAGGAACCTATACCTATAAATGTAGTTGTACCTGGCAAAGTGCACTTCTTATTATGATCTATACAAAAAATAGACTAAAAATATTATTTTAAATAAAATCCAGCTTTAGGAGCAAAGCTAGTTTAAGATTTGAAATCCTCGCACCTGAATTATGCAAAATCTAGAAGTTGTATAATTACGACAAAAAAAAATTTCACGCGTGTTATTTTTATTCTAACCAAATTTGAAAATAGTATATCAAGATTAATTTTCTAATCATAATTAAAACTGAACTGATAGTAACTTTACAAAAATATGGAATGATTTCTTCAAAACAATGCACAAAGGCTGGTTTAAAAATTTATACAAAAAAGTATTACTATATTTTCATAACATTCATCTCAAATTTTAATTTGTTTTAGACATTTGATTAATAAATAATACTACAAATTAAATGATACATTAAAATATAGCACAAAATTTTAAACACTGATATATATGCTTACCTAGCAAGCTAGCAGTGTCAAAAATGCCCTTAGATGGGGGTCTTGAACTTTGTTCAGCATTATCCATAACACAAGTCCAGTTTTATCTGAAAAATTTATATAGCTCTTTAATATAAAAAAAATATCATAACCAATACATGCTGGATGATAAAATATCAAAATTAAATAATGTCAATTAATAATAAAATAGAACAATCAATTCATGCAACAAGGTGTCAAAAATCAATCACCTTTCTGAGATACTTCTGTGCCAGCAGAATGTAGCAGCCATGAGTTCTGAAAAAAAAATAATAATATTATTAGCACACAATTAACGTATGTGATAGTACGATAAAAATAACACACACACACACACACACTATAATGAATTAGCATTTAGAATAATTTTTTTAAAAAACTGAAAAGTAAACAAAGCCATTAAACTCTAATAAACAAGCAAAAAAACTGCTGAAAATTAGAGTAAATATACTATAAAAAGTAATAAAAAGAATAAAATATAAATAAATATAAAAAGAATAAAAGTGCTGTAACTCATCCTGGTATTTGTGTACATAGAACTGGAAAGAATTAGGTTTTGTTATGACTTGGATTAACTTTTTGGTGTTACATCTTAAATAATTTTTGTGTTCTCTAGTTAAAGTTAGTCCAGCTAATAGCAACATGGCTTACAAGTTTTGCTGTTTGCTGTGTTGCTATAACAAAACCCAACACATCTTTATTCAAAAGGTATTAGGTTTTGTTGGTTGCTGATGAGTTATAACACTTTCTATTATTTCTATATTTATTTTTGTTATTGTATTCTTTATAGCACATTTAATTAAAATACATTTCGTTATCATGAAGCATATTTCTCTCAAACGTTTGATAAATCTAAACATTTATAACCAAATGACTTCAAAAGCACAATTTAAATAGTTACTAAATGAGAGTTAAATAAATAAATAATGCCTGTATACATACAAATATTATAAAATAAATATAAGTAAAAATATGCTGTAATTTATTTATTTATTTATTTTTTTATTTTTTTACAAAGCAATTTTAAAAATTCATTTTTTTAATTACTACAAATTTACCAAATTACTCATAAATAAGTGGTTAAGTTGAAAATCTAAGTTAAATTGATTAATCAATTTTGCCTCATAAGAAATACGAAAAAATACAAATTATTTTTAACGTGGCCATTTATTTTTTTCAAATAGATGTTAAGACATTTATCAGAGTATAGTTGAGTTACTCATACAAAAGTAACCTCAATTCTGGACTAGAACTATCCACACTCATTTTGAAAGCCTCGAGGCAAAGTCTTGACGTCACAAAATCTTGGAAGCCTCCATGCTAATTTTACAAAAATATCCACAAAATAAATAAATGAATAAGCAATGCATAACATTTTTTTGTCATAATTTATAGAATAGTAGATTTATCTTTTATGAAACAAATTAGGTACAATTGTAGTGAGGAAATTTATCTAAGTTTATCAAAGTAAATATGTTGATTGCTTCACAGATTTTCAAAGAGAGAAAAAAAAATTTTAAAAAAAGGGGGAATTTTTTTTATTTTTTTTTTTATCTTATACTTCATAATATTAGGTAGAATTAGCTAATTTAGTTTAATGTGTTACAATTGCTGTAAATTTCCATGCTTCATCAATTTAAACTTATGATAAAAATAGTAATGCTTCTGAAATATATTATTGTTTACATAATTAGTAATGAAAATATTTTTTACTTTCAAATATTCTCCTTTTTTAATCTCCTGTAGTTGGGGCAAAAAGTTTCTTTCCCCCTCACACATATGCCCTAACATTTATCAAATTGATATTAGAAATTCTCAAATGCAGCTAAATGTCTCAATACAGCCAACCTACAATATACCTAATAACCCATATGACAGTAATAAAAATAATTTTCCGATAATATCGGAAATCAAAAGAAGAGAAATTTTTTATTATATCTCGTTTCATTCTTAACTCTTTATTTATTTATTATTTTTTTTAATAGAAAGAAAGAAAGTGATTCATTTCCTGTGTTTTATTATTAGAAATGTTTTTCTAATTATATATACATACATCTATAAGAAAATGTAACTATAAGATATTTAGAATTCCTTAATTAGAAGTGATAATCTATCCTGCTTTTTTAAGAAGAAAAAAATATATATTTTTTTTTATTTCTATAGAATAAAATCCGAAAATTCAGTATTTTTCAAAATTAAAACCTTCTTTCTAATTTTTTTTTTTTTTTTTTTTTTTTTTTTTCCTAAATACAATTTCAATTAAGTTACCTCGTTGAAATGGTATCCTCTCATAAAAAAGGGAAGGAAAAAAACTAAAACTTCTCTTGAATATTTAAAGATAATAAATAGTTAAATAAAATACACAATTCCGTTTTTTTTTTTTTTTTTTTTTTTTAATTTAAAAATTTTAGATATAACACACACACGCAAAAAAATAAATAAATAAAAATAAAAAAATTTCTAATAAAAAATTTTTTTTTTTTAAATTAGATTTTTAACAACTAATCTTTAATTCCACTCTTTTTTTAAATCCCAAGTGGATACTGAAAGCAGGGGAGAAAAAAACATATAACTGCAAAATTTATTTGCGTTTAATCTCAATTATTTTTATTATTCAGTTATTTTTTTAGTTTTGTACTTAACTAAATAAAAAATATAAACTTTTTATTTGTATTTTGAATTTTATTTGCAAGTTAAGAGATTTATTAATCCTAGAAGTAGAATTTAGATATTCCTTTTCCTCTAAAATTTATTTCAAAATTTTTATTTGTCAAACTATTGCTTAAATACTTTTATATAAATCTATATTTTCAAATAAGAATACTCTAGGGAAAAGTTTTTACCACAACTATAATCATTAAAAAAATTTATGGTTTAAGGTTTAAAATTTTTATGGGGGGAAAAAAGACGAACATTTTATTTTAAATACTTCATCATTAAAATTTTTATTTAAATCAGAAAATATAAAACGCGTATATTGTTTTTAAAAAACAATGCCCCTTCAATAATTTTTATTTATTTTACTTTATTTATTCATTTTATTTTATTTTGTTAAATTATTTATGGAACTCAGCTGCACGGATTTATCAAAGCTAACGTGTAACATCGATTAAAATGATGATGCTCCATGGCAAAAATATTTCGGGACGTTATCATCTGGGAAAGTTTTTAATAGATTTTGATGTTAATTTTATTTTATAGTGCGTAAACTAATATCGTGTAATGTGTATTATTAAGATTATAGTGACGTTAAAAAAAAAATTTTAATTCCTAATTTGTTCCATGATACAGTAGGAGTAGATAATCAGTATTTTTTTTCTTTTAAATATTTCCCACGACTTCCAAGTACAGTTGTTATTTAATAGGAATAATATTTGTACCATATGGAGAGCAACAAGATGATGTCACAATTAGCGTTGTAAACGCTGTAAAAAAATCTAACACGTATTTTTAAAATTTTTCAATATAAGTATAAATATACTGTGCGACTGTAAACTTTTCAAGTATAGTATACTACGCGAAAGTCAACTATCAACAAAAAATCGTGTGTCGTGGTGGCTAGGGGATAGAGCGCTCGTCTCACACTAAGATGACTCGGGTTCATATCCCAGCGATAGCTGCTCGATATGAATTCCGCGCTTTTTGCTCTCTTCGACCACAATGCTGACGTAAAATATCCTCAGTGGTAGACGGATCAGGTGTTCCGAGTCCTTTTGCAGTCAGGCTAACTGTGGCAGATTTTCCTCACCACGTAACGCAAATGCGGGTTAGTTTCATCAAAAAGACCTGCACGAAGGCTAAATTTCTACCAATACTTGATCTAGAAATTCTCCTTGTTTTCTGGATTGGGTTCAAATCACAAGGCTTCGAAATTGAACATTGGTAGTTGTAAACTCCAAATTGGGGCTGCTCAACGACGGTTATAAAAAAAAAATTAAAAAAAATTTAAAAAAACGAGTAAAAGAATATAATGTCGCTATAATCTATTATATATAATTCTCTTACGTGGCTCCCAAATTTTGGCGGTATTTCTTTTCCACCGGTGGCAACGTTTGCTTTGTTTTGTTTACGTTTTGAAAACACCAAAGCATTCTGCCTTTTAATGATGTGTTTCTGATCTAATATATATAATTCTCTTACGTGGCTCCAAAATTTTGGCTGAAGTACTTTGTACAACTAAATAAGATTCTTTTCACAACACTTAAATATTTACTTTATTTTCTTCATTTATAGAGAAAACAGTCGGCAAAGAATTCTGTTAGGTTAAAGAAATTTCGCTACAAAAAGAACGAATTCTAAATGAAATAAAAATAAACAACTTAAAAAATAAAAATACTGTTGCCAGCCATAGAATTTATTGAAAGTTAACTTAGCAACATAAATCAAAATGACACAGAAGCGCAACTAGATCAAAATTATGATACTTGAGCGTTTGACGTAGCAAATCCTTCTATTCTATAAGTGTTGTATCGCCAAATGCCCAAATTAACAATTGTAATTTTAAATTAATATTGAAATGTACAGATTTAGAATTTTCTACAGTGAAAAGCTTTCGAAACTTCAGTATTCAAAAAAGTATACAAAAGCTAGACGTTAAGAACGTATCCAATGAGCGAGCAAAGCGAGCATTGGATTGCGAAGCAATCCGAAACGAACTGCGAAAGAAGTTCCGGGGGTTGGCGAGCGCCAGCGAGCAGGGGGCGAAGCCTCCTAGTCCCTAATATTTCAACAAAAAAAAAATTGTAAAGCAAAAGAACTAAACTAGAAATAATGAAGCGAAGCGTAATAACTTATAAATATTTTTATCAGAAAGATAAAAATGAAGTTCTCTTGTATTCCGAGTTGGGTTCAAAATTTCAAGGCTATGGAATTGAACATAATATCCAATTTGGGTTGGCTGTTCAACGCCTGGTGATAAAATAAAAAACTAAACCGGGTATAAAACAGCTATTATTGTGTCAAGTGTATTGTTTTAAAGGTTATTTACGAAAATATATTTTGCCAAGGAAATTAATCATCAGAAAACAACTAAATATCTAAAGTATTTTCAACGAAAAGTCATAGCCATGTAAAATAAATAAACAACAATATATCGTAACAATCACGACATCCTGTTGTACGAAAACGGCGTGACACGCCACATTAAGCTACTTTAAATTAAAGTACGAAGTCGAGCGTGGCAGTAAGAGATTGCTATAGTTTATCTCATTTATTTATTGTACTTATTGTCGGATACTGACATCATTAAAGAATAAATATAAGATTTATCAACAAAAAAACACATTAATTTCAACTTATTACAGTTATTCTCTGAAAAATACATGCATAACTTAAAAGTATAGTATCGAAAGAGGCTTCTTTATTATTATTAATAGTAGTAGTAGTTAGTAGTATAAATCAGCAAGAGCATTAAAACAATAAAAGATTGAGTTACAATAAATTTAGTTAAGTATCAGAAAAAGCCTGGTCTGGTAATATATGCATTATTAATGTGGTTTCGAATATTTTGCTTAAACTATGGATAAATTATTACATTATGAATATACTTGAAACCAAGAGAATTAAATTTATATCATTACTACTTAAACTGTTGCAAAACCTACAACTCATAAACCACGAATTAAAAATGTTTCTATTTTTATGCTTCTTAAATTTATGTTAAATAAAATCAGCGCAATTGAGGAGAAATTCTTAAATTTTTATCTTAACTTTTTAAATTAATAAAATGTAACATTTGCAATATGCATTGTGATAAAATGCAACATCTGGCAATCTTTGGAGACCTCGAAGTGTTGTGGTAACATCCGGGTTTCGCAAAACTAGCATAAGTCAGGAGCCAATTAATCTTTTGACCCATAATTTTTATGAAGCATATTTTCAAGCTTTGCATTCATATAGGTCAAAATAAATTTAAAAATATTACATTTAGCATTTTAATAATTTATGGTTATGAAATACACCATGGAACATTTGTGTCTTTTTCTTTGAATCTTTTAAACACGACTCTTTCCACAAAAGAATTTTTCTAATTAGCACTTATTTGCAATTATTTAGATCTAAGAGAAACAGTTTTTATTGAATCCATTATTGAAACTTCTTTCACTTACAAAATTATTTATTAATAAATCTTTGAATTTGAATGGGGAAAAAATTTCTAATTACTTTTTGGGGATTTTCAATGTTAGTACAAATATAATTCCGATAATCTAACAGATTTTTTTTAGTAACTAACAGACTGTTTTTTTTTTTTTTTATAATTAAAAAATAACAAAATAGATTTTTGCGTGTAATGAAAGAGTCAGAAAAAATATGTAAAACAGACACAGGTTTCCCATCTGCATCGAAAGGTTAGATAGAAGAGTATTCCTGTGAAGGTGCATAGAGGCATCTTATTTTATTTTTGGTATCGTGATCTAATATTAATGCTTTTAAAAACATAACGGCGCTTATTATGAAAAAAAAAAAATCACGAAATAGCGTACAAACGTCATAAGATCAAACAAAGATTTTCAGTAAATATTGCAAAATGAACATATGCTTTCTGCCATTATGACTCCAAGAAAAGAATTAATAATCATGCAGATCACACAATTCCCCTCCCTTTTCCCTTGAGATTTCCCAGACATTTCGAACGTGACGAACGACAAAAAGAAGCGGCAACCACGGATCTGCGGAACGGAAGTGAAAAATATTCTACCAAAAGAAAACCTTCAATGGCGGAATCAAAATGAAAAAAAAAGTTCCAAATCCGTAAGCCGCCATTTCTCGCCTCTCTTAAAGAGTCGCAACATTATGAAGTAAATATGAAAGGCACAGACAGACGAACGAAGAAAAGGAGAAGCGAATTTTCCTAAAGCAGAGTTGCTTTTAGCCAAAGCAATCGATCTGCCAGCAGGAAAATAACGCCCGAATTACAGCTGATATTCAAAGAGCCGTTCCTAGTTGTTATGTATAAATGGATGAATTTCTGTATGTATTTGTGAAGCTCTTGCCGCAGTCTTCTTCGTCATTATAATGGGGATTCATTTTAGACTAGTCTCGCCATGCCAAGAAAGTTGGAGGAAGATGGGTCGTCCCTTTTACTTACATTATTTCCATGGAATCGTAAGGCAGAAACCTCCTACATAAGACAGACGAGTTTTATACTTTTCATTATTCCGTTTGGCAAACGGCAGAATGACACGATAAGCGATTACAAACCGTGTCTGACCTTCACCTGTCTAGCTTTCTATCGCCAATAATTAAGAACAAAAACAAGTAAATAAAAACTGAGGAGACATTAACCTCCTAAAGAAATTCGGAATTTTTTTATATAAACTATTTGAAAATGGCGAGTTTTCTGTCACCGAAAGTAAACTACAAAAACAAGTAAAAAAACTGAGGTGATAATAGCCCTTAAGAAATTCGGTTATTCTATTTTTAAAAATTATTTTAAAAAAATGGCGGGAAATCATAGTTTTCTATCGCCAATCAACAACAAAAACACTTACAAATACAGTGGGGACAATAATCAAGAAATTCGGTTTTCTCTCCTTTAAAATTTTAAAAATAGAAGAAAATTATAGTTTTCTATCTCCAACGATTAACAACAAAAATACACCCAAAAATGGTGACATTTTCTCTTTTAAAACTGTTCAAAAATTGCGAGGAATTAGTTTTCTACAGCCAATAATTAACGACAAAAACACGTAAAAAACTGTGGTAATAATAACACTTGACAAATTTCTTTTTACAGTTTTTAAAACTATTCAGAAATGGCGGGTAATCATAGTTTCACCTATAAACAAAACATGCAATAAAAAAGAGAGAGAGAGAAGAAAAACTGTGTAGAAAAAAAATTAACTCAACTGAAGAATTCGGTTTTTCAATTGAAAAACTATTTAAAAATGGAGTGAAATTCAGAACCATTGAAATAATGTGATAATTAATTAATCATAAATAACTGGAACAAATAGTGCGTTAATTTTGCTATTTATATTATTTTTTAAGCTCCATTTTAAACAAAAAAAAAAGTTATTTTTCATATTAATTGAAAAGATAAGCTATCTTTATCGAAAAACTAATAAGCAATAGTTTTTGTGAAGAAATAAAGACAATTAATTAATCCTCCTACACAAGACAGATATAATTCTAAAGAAATAATTGCTTGGATACATTCTTTTGTCAGATAAAACATTCCATTATTCTTTCAACCGATCAAACAAATTTTTAAACAATTTGAAGCAGTGCATTTGTAAGTTTAACTCATTCTTATTAAAATGTGTTAATTTTTTAAAGTGTTATTAAAACTTTTTCTAACTTTGCCGACGTGTTTAGAATGACCAAAACAATGAAAAAGTAGAAATAAGATGTTTTCGGTTCAAATCACATAATAAGCACTGCAAACAAACAAGAAATAACAATTAAACTTGAATAATTTCAATTCATTCAATATTTTTAAATATATTATGGAAAAAAAAAATCATTTTTATAAAATTTTCATATAATAGATTCTAACATAACATAGTTATAAGACAAACTCTCAATTTCTATTGACATCTTTTAAAAGGAAATAAGTTTAAACCTGCTTTACAAATTATAAATTATAGCTGACTAATAAATCGTAATCCAAAAAAGCCTTGATGTTTTAAATAGTTAAAAATGAGAAATCTAGAAACTTATCGAATCATTTGGTTAACAGTACTAAGCGGTGATAAAAAAGCACTTTCCAAATTTTAACTTAAAGTAATTCTCAAGTTTAATTATTTCTCCACAGCTATTTTTTTTTCCATGCAACAAAATTTTTTCCAACTCAACCGAGAATAGAAAAGCGCATAATTAATTAATAGCCTACCTACTATAAGGTATTTTTCGAAACCTTGAACGACTTCAAAACACGGTCATTTTGAAGATTTTACATATAAATATTAACACAATTTTCCGGCATAATACTGATTATAATTGCATAAGAGAATTCTTAAAATATTTAAGGACGCTGCAGCAATAATGTATCGATAAATATATTTATTGATCACAAACTATATTTAATTGGAAATTTAAGATCACGAGTTTATTTGCATATAAACTCAAAGGCATTTGCATAAGACACCTTTTGGTCAAAAGGGTAGTAGGAAAGTGTTAAAAATATATATATATTCTTTTTCCCACTTTAAGAATTATTTTTTTAATAAAAAGAATATCAAAACATTTTATGAGCTGCAAATTGTTTGTACTGCAAATACTTAGCAAGTTTAGATAAATTTCGAAATATTTCTTATAGATAGTGAGAATGCGCCACTTTTCAAATCACCCTTTCTCAGAAGAACAATAAGACTGATAGATGCCGAAGCTTTCTTGAAAAAGAACTAGAAAGTCTCCAACTTCGAAAGCAGGGTTTCTCAAGCCTTTTTTGCCCTGACCACTCAAGCCTCTGTAACGCATATACTATAATTTTTTTGGTCAATTGGTTGAAGCCTAAAATAATAATTGTAATTTCTTCGCTTAGCTACCAAATTATTTATTCTAATAGGAATCTGGCAAACGGTCTTAAATATACAAATAAGTTAGTAATAAGCTAATGTAAAGTGTGTAACTTACATGGCTGATAATATCAGTTATTAAAATTATTATTTTCAATTATGTGACGATCTAAAGAACAATATCATACTGGTCATATAATTTAATTAAACAATACACATGACATGGAAATTTTAAAATTTATAGGTTTGCATTAATAATCTCACACCTATAGTAATATATAGATATAAAAAAATAATCAAGGAACAAAAGTAATATTTTTAATCACAAAGAATGCTTTTGCTCAGCTGTCATTTTTGCAACAATAGAAACACCTGGATCGCATTCAAAAAGCTACACATATAAATGCGATTTGCATGTTATCAAGTGAAGTAGGAATAAATGAAGTTGACACTGATCACCTGCTTGCTTCTAATGTGTTTACTTTCACTAATGCTTCAATTCAATAGTAATAACAGAATATGGATAGAGCGTTAAACAGTCACTAGAAGTTCTTTATGCTTGCTTATTCAATTGCAATAGAATGCGGTCCGTAAAGCATTCACTTGAAGCTAGCTCCTTATGCTTGTTAATTCAATTGCAATAGAATGCGGTTAGAGCGTTGAACATTCACTAGAAGCAACTTATGCTTGTTACAGTTACATATATAAAAAAGTAAATTTTTACATTTTTATCACAAATTGACAAGACATTGACATACGATACGAATTCCGCATCCGGCTTGCACCGACCACAGTGCTGACGTGAAATATCCTCAGTGGCAGACGGATCATGGGTTAGAGTCCCTCCCCTTGCCGTCAGGCTAACCGCGGGGGTTCTCGTGGTCTTGCTCTCCATGTTAACGCAAATGTTACCTCCATCAAAAAGTCCTCCACGAAGGCAAATTTCTCCCAATACTCGATCCAGAGCTCATTCTAGGCAGAAAAAAGGGCAGGGTGCAAAATTTTAAAAAAAGGGCATTATTATTCTAAAAAGGCAATAGTTTCTATGGGCTTTATACGTTCTATTAAAGAACATTGTCAATTAGTAAAAGAATAACTAAAAATCGCAAAGTAATCATTTTAATTACTAATTTTTATTAATAAATTAACATATTAATTGAGTAAATGGGCTAATTAGCTTAGTGATTTATTTAAAATGCATGCATATATTAATAAAATAATAAATGTATGTTTCTAAGTGTCTGTAGTTATGATTTAATAATTAAAATTATTAATAATTATGATTTAATGATAGTGGAAGTAACTGCAAAGTTTCAAAGACAAGTGCAACAAGGGGGTGTGAAGGCTATTTTTCCTTTCCCATATAAATCTAAGCATTGACAGCAATGACAAACTAAATAAAAATAGTTGAAAGTAACAAAAGTTTAAGAAATCTATAGTAGAGTTTGGGGAAAAAACAAAGAAGGGTTGAGGAAAGAAAGGGCAAAAAGGGTATAGAGTATTATATCAGGGCGCTAATTTACTTCAGGGGCAACAGGGTGAATTCTTTTGACTAAAAGGGCAACAGGGTGGATTCTTTTGACTAAAAGGGCAACAGGGTGCTGCGCCCTGTTTACCCTGCCTAGAATGAGCCCTGACTCGATCCAGGAGTTCCCTTGGCTTCTGGACTGGGTTCAAAATTACAAGGCTACGGAGTTGAACATTAGTAATCGTAAACCCATAAAATTGGGTCGGCTGTTCAACGACGGTTATAAAAAAATATAAAAAATTAATAAAAAGACATAGACACACAACGGAATTATTGTTGAGACCACATCTACTACACCTATTAGATAACATAACCAAGATTCAATGCCCGAAAGAAATGTTCAGAGGTTTTTTGTAACTCGAAAAGTAAGGAAGAAGTATCTCTTGTTATCAGAAGAAAAAAAATTTTATTTGATAAGAAATGAATAATTTCATTCACGCAGAATTCCTACATCATAAGGAAATGATAAGATTTGAGGACAGTGTATGGTTATTCGCTTAAAAAAAAAAAAAAAAAAAAAAAACTAGGTTATATAGATGTTTCATTTTAACCCGTAACGTTTAATAAGCTATCCATGTAAAATATGTGTCTTTTTATAATATTTAAACTTCGTTGTAATTTTGAATCCAACATAGAAAATAAGGAGATTCTTGAGTTAAACACCGAGGCAAATATATTTTTTGAGAGAAACAAAATTCTACAAGAACAGGAAACTCATGGAAAAGTTCCACGTTTAACTCCAGTTATGTTCCGCGCATTTCTCAGATCGATGATAGTCACCAGCAGTACGCAAATCTAGCAGTCAATGCTGGGACTCGAACCAAGGTTGCTTAAGTAGGAAGTCCCCTGACTTACGACCTTTCGGTTAACAGCAGATTGCATTACAGAGGCTCAAAATTGGGGACAAATTCAGTATTGTAACTCTACTTGAATTTAGACATATATATACTCGGCTATAATGTGCTAAATGCAAAAGAAAATTACGAAATTAAGTTGCTCAAACGGTGCTATAAACTAAGTCTGTCGCAAAAAGATGAAAAGATCATTGTGACACTTCAGGATCTGGAGATTTGTATTTACCCAAAAGGAAGATAAAAACTCTTTTTTTTTTATTCGAGTATTACAAGAAGGGCTATTTTTAATTTCACTCATTTTTCAAAGTAAATTTATTCAAAGAAAAAACGAACAATCTATGATTACATGTATATGAGGCTAATAATATAAAATAAGAATATTACACACTCCTTATTTTCAGAGAGAGGAGACTAAGGTCAATCTTAAATATAATTTAAAAATAAGAAAGAAAAAAATATGCTTCCCTTAAGATTAAGAGCAGAGACGGATAGAAACGAAAACCACTATTTTTAGAATATTCCAATGTACTTAAAAGAAATCTAAAGATGAAACTGACAGATGGCTCATGAAAATCTTAAATAAATAGATGTCAGTTAAATCTATGTCATTCTAAAAAGAAAAATAACGCAAATTTTTAAAAATCTAAAAAAAAAAAAAAAAAAAAAAAAAAAATTCATCTCTTTTGATTTGAGATGTGAATTGAATCTATGATAGAAACGGGAAATTCGAATTAAATACCGCATTTAATAAAAGAGACAGGTGATGGTAAATTTGAAAAAGATCAATTTTAGAATATAAGAAGAAGCTGTTTACCTAACTTTTTTTCCCCATCGAATGTTGTCTTATCTACAGACTTGGTAAAAAAAAAATCCTGTTCTTTAGTTACGGAGGATTACAAAATGATGTTTAATCAGAAAAATTAAATAGGAGTTTTCAAAATGCTTTCATACATAACAGCATACGAGTTCGTAGTTAGATCTGCATTGTCGCCAAAGAGTACTACTCCATATAAAAAACCTTGATACACGCCATTTTGCTACGTTATTTTGGGGCGGGCAATCTTGTTATGGCCAAAATTTCACGCTAACATCTAATTACTATCATCGCTTTTGTCGTCATAAATTGGTGTATTTTCATTTAAAATTTCGCTTGATTGGGTTCATTTTTTTCCTGAATTGTGTGCAAAAATAAGTTTGTTCTAAAACTTTTGGGTATGAGTACAGCTATCGCAGATACAATTGGGTTATTCGAAAAGTAATTTTGTTTTTTCCTTATGAAAATGAAGGACGATTTTTTTTACAGTGAATCAATATTTTATTGAATTATACATTTTGGTCAAATACCTTTAGGCATATTTCTGGCAGTGTACGATTCCTAGCACATAAAATTTTTCTTCTTTACTCGTAAAAAACTGATCCAGATGATTTTTGACCTTCGCATTTGAAATAAAGGTATTATCGACTAGAAATTTTTGTACTGTTGACAACCCATTATCGTCCCCAGTGATGATGCTTTTAAAAATGGATAATTTTTCTTGACCATTGAGAAGCAAATCACAGACGTCTAATGCGCCGGTACAAATTTCTTTCTGTAAGAACTTGAGAAACCCATGTGACGAGTTTTGGGAATAAACCTAGACATTTCAAATAATCATTGACGATCGAATTCGACAAATTTAAATTTTTAGCGAACTCCAGGGTTAGCATCAATTAATGCCTTTATTGTGTCCTTATCAGCCTAAACTGCTGTAAAGCATCTTCGTGTATATTAATCGAAATTTTGCCATATCGAAATTTTTCAAACCAGGTTTGGCACTAGCTTACTTTCAATACACATCATTTTTCTTGAAAAGAATTTTTACCCTTTCGAAAGTAAAATATGAAATGCTGCTTTTCACTTTTCATAATTGAAAAGGGCACAGACAAAAAACTACAGCATAGAATCAATAGAACTTTTACACAAGTAAGCCTTCCTATAGCAGCTTTCAAAATTTACAATGATTACACAACTTGGCTGTGAAAAAAAAAATACAATGAAGTCCTCTATTGGGAAAAAACTATATTACTTACCGAACAACCCAAAACATTCGTGCCTTAAAATACATAATTATTTCCTGCTAATGTATACAATAAAAATTCCTGATTGTTTTTTTTTTTTTTTTTTTTTTGGTATTCTAGTGTAATAATAAGTTATAAACACATAATCAAGTTGCAAAGTTAAGTCACATAGTCTTTCAAAGATTGCTAAATATATCCACAATGATAAATCATTATCGAAGCAAAGCTGCTGTTTTCAACAATTGTAAAGCCGATTTACGCGAATCCCAATCAATTTACACTATATAATTTTCTCTTCGCCACAAACTGAAGCATTTTTACGTCCTACATTGTTATATAAATCATAAATAAATTTTATAATTTATTTGTCACTGCATTTGCCTAATTTCAGAATCTAGCATTTGAAACATTCTTTTTTCAATACGCGGCCTAATTCTCACTAATCAGATTGGATTATCTAACAATAAAAATATATCCCCCCACACAGCGAAAAAATCACTTTTCCTTTGAAGGAAGAATACAAATTCCCAAACAGGATGGGAGTGGCTTATGTCTTAATTTTCTAGAACATCAGTTCAGAACTTCTTATCTTTAGTGATTTCATTAATAACGGTATTGATTCGTTGTATCGATAAGTCAAAACTTCTGTTCTATTGTGAATCATTTTTAGAAAAAGGATGCTAATTAGTTGAAGACTATATTAAATTGTTTCTGGATACAAAAGCTTAACATATGAAGTTTGAAAAAGAAATTTTAAACAAAACAAATGACGCTATGTCTCTGAAAACTAACCATTATTATATATCACAGCCATCAAGTCCGAGACCAGACACTTAGATGTAGCATGATCTATCAAAACCAGCATCCGATTTCAAAAATATTTTCCGACCAACATTATAAATTATTCGAATTGGCAACAAATGAATAACAACCCGAGAGCATCCTCGCTTTGTCCCAAGTAAACAAGACACAAAAAGGTCACCTTCCTGTACAAAAACCAGACATATATGAGGAGAAATCGAATAAGGAATAGAAGAACAAAAAGAAAGACAGGAGTAGTTCAAACTGGAGACAAAGCGGATTTGGGAGGGCGGCAGGGGCGCAGGATCAAGAGAAGAAATAACACAATCAATAACCAGGCAAATATATATAGATACAGAAATGCTCCTTCGCTATCACACCAATCTTTTGCATCGGAAGGCTGTTGCCAACTTCATCAGAGCAATTCCAAAATTAAAACAATTTTGTAATCGGAAGCTTCCATATCAAATAGGGAATAATGAGAAAAAAGGGATATATATGGTGTAAAAGAAGGAGGATTCTATTCAGCTTTTCAACAGACTTAACTCTCTTAAAAGCAGAAAAAGGACGCTTTAACAAAAATCAATAACTTCAGACATCTACTCGTTTTGAGGAAGGTTCTTTTTCCTACACCCCCCTTCTGCATCACCTTTTTTTCCCTCTTGCTTTCCCAGCAACATCCCTACGTCGTCATCATTCCTTTTTCTCACTCTTTTTGAGATAGTAGCATCTCAAACAGCATTACGCGCTCACAGATAATGACTGAACTATTTTCGAAAAAGATTTTCCCTATAAAAACCATATTTCCCTATAATTCCTCCCTCAACAAGATTTTTATCAATAAACAGCAATTTCCCGCTCTTTTTAAGACAATTTCAAAGAAACATCACTAAACATGAGCAATTTGATCTTATAAATGCTATGAAATTAGCAATAAACTTCTACAAAAAAAAAAAAAAAAAAAACTTTACACAGCCTTAGTCGATATAACATTTAACCAACATTAATTAATAATTACCATTACATGATGGTGTTGGATATCAAATAATCAATATATAAATCTGAATTAATAGCTTGGAGTAGAAATATTTTTGAATAAGATTTTCCCTAAACGGTCAAGATTTTTTATTTTTTTATTTAATCAATTAACAGCAATTTCCCACTATTTTTCGCGACAGGTTCAAAAAATATCACCAAACATGCATCAATTTTATCTCATAAATGCTATAAAATTAGCTATCAACTTCTACAAAAAAAAAAAAAAAAAAAAAAAATTACATAGCCTAAGTTGAAATAACATTTAACCAACATTAATTAATAATTACCATTAAATGTTGGCGTTGGATATCAAATAATCAATACATAAAACTGAATTAATAGAATTAATAACTGAATTAATAGCTTAGAGTAAAACTATTTTAGAGTAAGATTTTTCCTATTAATATCAGGATTCTTCCCTCAACAAGATTTTTTTTTTATCAATAAAAAGCAATTTCCCCATCTTTTAACGACAAGTTCAAAAAACATCACCAAACATGAATAATTTTATATCATAAATGCTATAAAATTAACAATCAATTTCTATAACAACAAGAACAAAAAAAAAAATACATAGCCTTAATCGAAATAACATTTAACCAACATTAATTAATAATTACCATTAAATGATGACGTTGGATATCAAATAATCAATATATAAGATGGAATTAATAGAATTAAGAATTAATAGCTTATAGCAGAACTATTTTTGAATAAGATTTTCCCCATAAATATCATGTTTCTTCCCTAAACAAGATTTTTTTTTTTTTTAATCAATCAACAGCAATTTCTCACTCTTTTTCCAACAAGTTCAAAAAACATCTCCAAACATGAACAATTTTATCTCATAAATGTTATAAAATTAAAGATCAACTTCTACCAAAAAATAAAAAATAATAATAAAATAAACATATTTGCATAGCATAAGGTGAAATAACATTTACTCATCACTAATTACAAACAATTGATAATTATTATTAATTGATGACGTTAGAAATCAAATAATCAATAATTAAAAGTGACACGATACACTCTTAAAAATACTTATTGAAAGTGATAGATTTAATACATTCTATCGAACAAATATTTATGTAGAAATCGAGGAAATAAAAAAAATGAAGCTTATAGTTGAAATTTTCCAGCTGCATTAGTATTAATAAAAAATTTAATAATTGCTTACATAAAAAATGCATTATATTAAAATTAAATTTTAATATTAGACAAATATTGAAAATCAACTAACTTGGGTAATGTTACAATCCAAAATGTAGAATCTTAATATGGATGAATTTTACTTAAAATTATTATACTTTTTAATTAAAATTGTACCAACTCACCGCAATTGAAACAAACACATGAAAAAGGAGAGAGAATAGACAGTCGTGAAAGAAAATGTTTTAAGAATAATGAAAAACATTGCAACATTAACATTCCGAATGCATGCAATATTTTAAAAAAAAGAGGTACTTAAATTGTAATTTTTCATTCTTTCACTCTTTCTTCTTTTAAAAAAATATTAGTACTAGCTTACCATAATAATGAAGACATTAAAAAAGTACCATAACAGGTGGCAGCGAGAGAAATTTTAATAATTGCCTAGTAATGAAAAACAGCTTTGCACTGTCACAATCCAGGCTTGCAATATTAATAAAGGTGCACTTAATTATTTATTTATTTTAATTCAACAGTGCCGGCCGAGCATAATTATAAAAATATTAGTTCAGCGATAACAGTCGCGAAAATGTCGAAGGATGCCTAACGTAATTTCTTGGATAAAGAAATTAAGTGCTCGTCCATTTTTGGTACTATTTGACCAGAAACCATGTAATTTCACAATCCAAATTATCTTTTAAATAAATAAAAATAAAGAGAGAAAAAACCTATCCTTTTGGTTACAGGTTCAAAAACTTAGTTTGAAAAGCACAAAAAATTGCGACTTATATCTACTACATTTTACAATCTATCGCTGTATTCAATAAATTATTCCCTCTTTAGTTGCTTCAAATGAATACTTAAAAATTCTTTAAAGAATAAATTTTTAACTTATTGCATAAAATATACTAATATCAACGGAATGGCTTCAGAAATAATTCTCCTCTAAGAGCAAATGTATTATGAGTCAATAATCACAAATATAAAAAAAAAAACTCATTAAAAAATTCTTTAATATTTAAAAAAAAAATCGTTTTTAATATTTTTAAAAAATAAAAGCAATTAATTAACTACATTATTGATAAAATATTGTTAAATAATTCAAAAAGTATTTTATTTCAACCATGAAAAATATAAAATAATTTTAGAATGCATTTTGCACGTGTAATAAAACTTTAAATAATGCACATGAAATGTGTCAAAAAAAAAACTTTGCAAAATTTCATTTGAGTTCTTTTATCTTTGACCTCCCTCTTGTTTAGCCATTTTTCATTTTGAAAACCTGTTTTCCGAGATAAAATTAATTGTAGCTTTACATCAACGGTATGAGTACAAGGAAAAAATTAATTTAATACATATTCAATAAATAGTTAACATAAAAACAATTATATAAATTAGTTTTTAAAACTCAAAACTGTTTCATCCATTTTAGGGCTATAACTTTAAATAAATTAAAAATCATTTCCTAGACGCTCGTAGTTCAATAGAAAAAAATTTGTTTTATCGCAAAATTCTTGACGCATTCCATGATGCGAAACATAGTGATTTGTATTCACACGATTTTTAAATTTAATATCACGATTTGTAATCACGCGTTTTTAAAATCTAATATCGAGATTTATATTCACACGATTTTTACGTCAAACATCGATTTTTGTAATTACGAAATTAAAAAGTTATATATTGCGATTCGTATTCACACGACTAAAAATTACAAAACACAATTTAAGATCACGCGATTTAAAAATCAGAGACCATGATTCGTATTCAGGCGACTTAAAAATTAAACATCACAATACGGATTTACGCGATTTTAAAATCAAACATCTCAACTCGTATTTATGTGATTTATTTTTAAAAAGTTTACGAAGCTAATTTTAAGGACAAAAAGCAAAGAAATAATAATTTTTTTATTCTACTTATAATTTAAAACATATCTCTAACATTTGAATTACATATCCACGCAGAAAATTAAAAAATACTAATTTTAAAAATGCTTTCTTAATTTCCTTGAAGCTATTTTTATTTATTTATTTAGTATTATTCACAAGAATGATCTAACTCTGTACAAGAATAGTAATCATAATTAATAGCTAGTTAAGAAATCTAGTTTTTTTTTATTTCTAAAAATAATACAACTTATAATTTTAATTCATATGTATTTCAAAATGAAAATATTAAAATTTTATAAAATAAGATTAAAAATATAATATATCAATTTTGTTCTTATTTATGAATATTATAATTAGTGTTTATAAATTTGTGAACTCAGAATATATTAATTATCAGCTCATAATTGTTTGATGCAAAAATTTCTCTCTTTACTTTTACTTTTTTAATTACCCCTGAATTAGTTTATTACTTAATTTATTATTCTATTTTTCAATCATGCTTTGTAAAATGTGTACTGCATCTATTTCTGAAAGGAAAAGCTTCGAAACATGTAGACAAACTGAAGAAAAAAAGTTCACCCCTTAACTTCAATAGACAACATATCTGTTGATATTTAATATTTTACATATATAAAAGGAATATTATGATTTTGAAAATACTTTTGGATTGACTACACAGATAGTTAATTTATTTTTAATCTTCTCTGACAAGGGTATCTAATCGAACAAATAGGCTTCATCCACGCCACTGAGAATAAATTTTAGAATAATTTGTCAGGGAGAAAATATATTTAAACGCTATGCACTTTATCAGTGATATTATTTAACCACATTCTTTCATTCATCTGCTTCCCAGATACCAAAGCTCAAAGAAATATTTATTATTTAGGACCAGTCATTGGATTAGGAGTAATTTGGAGCAGCTTAAAACGATAATTTTATTCTATCTTGAGTCGAAATAAGAAATCCTAAAAACGATTTTCTGAAACCTGTCACATTTAATTCTGAAGAAAATGCCTGTTTTGGTTAGATTTGACCAATTACATCACTGCTCGAGCTTCTAATATTGATATTGTCTGCATTAAGAAAAATAACAAGCTAATTTTATACAGGAAATTGCATAAAATTTATAATTGCAAATATTTAAATAAATTAATGTGAATTTAAGGAATTAAAATCAATTTTGAATCGAATTTTACTCA
Source organism: Parasteatoda lunata (assembly GCA_949128135.1). Lineage (NCBI taxonomy): Eukaryota > Metazoa > Arthropoda > Arachnida > Araneae > Theridiidae > Parasteatoda > Parasteatoda lunata. The sequence goes on along the minus strand of OX421973.1, from coordinate 52,860,563 downwards.
CTACTCGATTTTTCTTAACTGGTTAAAACTGGATACAGTTACACAGGTAATAGTTATTCTTTCACAACGGGAAAAAATTAAAAATGAAGGAAAGTGAAAACAAGGAAGACTTTTATAACTAAACACGACAATCATGAATTACATGATTTCCGTAAAAATTATGAAATTAAACAATCATTTTACTGGAGAAAAAAAAGAGAAGAAATAATAAAAAAAATTGCAACTTTCTTCATTTTTTTAAATTAAAAAAAAAAAAAATACATGGAATGAAAATTGAGAAATTACATTATTCTAAGGCGATCAAAAGAATTCTCTCCTCACAAACTATGACTAAAAACTCGTCTGTGACGTCAAGTAAATCAAAATAAAAAATAAAAAATGTCAAAATCAGGAGCTAATAAGAAAGGTTGAAAACATATTATTCTGTTTACGATTCTATTTTTAAATAATCAACTGCATTGCTGCGGAATATCATAACAAGAAAGTAGAGGATGTTGCTTAAAAACTTTTAGTTATTAAATAAAAAATGCACAGATGGGAAAGTACATGTTACACTTATGTTTAAATAGAATCGTTTGGTAACGGAGCAATAGTTTGAATGATTTGCTCAATAACAGTTTTTTCACTTGTAATAATGATGATGATAAAAATTTTTATTGGTTTCACATTATTTTCAAATAAAAAAGTAATTTCAAAAGGAAATGATAACTTGTCTAATAATTATCGTTATCAACAATTATTAATATATTTTATATTTTGTCGGATAAATTTTACAACTAACGCTTTCTTTAATGCAATGTAAATTTTAAATGTAGTTATATTCATTATAAATTTGTATCTGTCTCTGCACTCGTGCTAGGCGGCAAATAGAATATTAATAGCAGGATAGTGTTCTTTATTAAGTATAAGTATTTCGTGATATATGGCGATATTTTTCCTGCTTAACTAATAAAGCATTTTTTTTTTTTTTTTACAATAATCAATATTTTTGTTACACAAATGAAAATTATCACCACAATAATACCATATTCGATAATTATCGTTATCAACATACGTACGATATTACCATTGATAATACAACATGTTTTTTTGAGTGAATAAAAATACTGGCGATGTTATCGCATTTGTTATTAATAAGATCTCAATATTATCATGTTGATGATACTCGACAATAATTTTCGTTATCGATAACGATCGCAATATTGCCATTACCAATAATGATGGGTATATACAAAAATTATCGTAAGACATGGCACTCAAGGTATACAGGGAGAATACTATTTGAAATATATTTAAAAAATACTTCAAATATTTATGATCTTTAAAAAATATGGACATATAAAGGATAGATCTTCAAATTGCCCATCTCATCTTTGAGCCTCTAATCTATTCATAAATTAAACGTCTGCTGAATTTTAATATTCTTTATGAGATCTATCTCTTTTATGTTGGTAGGTAATTTAATATGTACAGTGCGAAAAATAAATAAATAAAAAACGAACCGCCCTGAATAACTTTTGATCTAATGATCGGTTCCTCATGTTCTAGGACTCAAACTTAATGGCTCACGGGGGTGAGCTCAAATATGCTAATTAATTTATGCAGACGTTATTTAAGTTACGAAATCAGACACAAAAACGCACTTTCTCGAATAAGCGTACTTTTTTTTGTTGTTGACGGATTTGAATTCCTTTCCCTCAAAATATATTTTATTTTATAACCATAATTGAACAGCCGACCCAATTTTTGGGTTTACGACTATTAATGTTCAACTCCGTAGCCTTGTAATTTTGAACCCAATCCAGAAGACAAGAGAACTCCTGGATCAAGTACTGAGAGATATTTGCCTTCGTGGATGGCTTTTTGATGGAGCTAAGCCGCATTTGCGTTACATGGAGAGGAAGAACACGAAAACCTCCCACGGTTAGCCTGGCGACAAGGGGACTCTAACCCATGATCCATTACCACTTAGGATATTTTTCGTCAGCACTGTGGTCGGTGCAAGCCGGATGCGGAATTCGTATTGACCAGCCATCGCCGGGATCGATCCCCGGTTCACCTCATTGCTCTACCCTCAAAATATATGGAGTAACCGCTATCTGGGAAATATTATCCCAATTATTTTGTCAGGTGAGCGATCTTAAGTTTGGACCCCTTAATGTTAATTTCGCCTTTTGTGTATTTCGCCATTATCTCGAGAATTTTTTTGGCGAATCGAAAAAAATTTTGAGCATAATTATAAAGTTCGTTTATCGAAAGATAATTCCAAGCGAAAAATAATTTTAATAAATATTAATTATTTCATTTCATAATGGTCGGAAAAAAATTGAATTGCAAGGCATACGATTTTTTTATATTACTTTAAAGAATGTAATTTTATAAAGTAAAATACAAAATTGTACCGAAATCGGTCGAATAGTTCCTGAGAAATCGAATTTTTAAATATCTAATAATATCATTGCGTTATCACAATGTCTTTTAACACTGACACCAGATATAAAAAAAAATTTAAAAAACTCATGAGTAATTAGACTGATTCCAGGTGAACAGCTGGCTTTGAAACGTCCCCTAGTGAGTCATTTTTAGTTTAGCAATTACGTATGTGACGCGTTAAAAGTTTGCTTCCAATGTCTACATATATCAGATTTATTGTTGATAAAGACTTGCACTTATTCAATCCTTCGTGAAAAATATGTTTTTCACAAGCGTTTAGAAGTTCTTTAAATACGATAGATTTAGTGTTTTAACTTTTTTGTTCAAAACTATGATATTTGACTTTTCTCAAGGGCTGCACAACCTATGGTCAATGGAGAAAAAGTAGTCCCAAAAGCCTTTTTAGCTTGGCTTTTGAACTGTCTAAAATATTATTGGTAAAAATATAAATGAAAAAAAGTCAACAAATTTTTTTCTGTCATTCTCTGTAACAAGAAGTTTACTGATCTAGTTAGTTAGCAGCCTTTCTCAAGTATCAGAATGTGCCAATCCCTTTATGAAAGTTCTATTTATGCAATGATTTCAAAGTTTGCAGTGAAATATTAGTTAGTACTAGTAAATTTGTACAAATAAACTAAAAGAGAAAAAAAAAATGTTTGAGGAGAGAAACAGTTGCGAATATTTTAGGCAATGGCGATTTCTAAATTCCACAAGCATTTTGGAGCAATAATTCGTGAAAGTTGAGGTTACTATTTTTGTTGTGTGATAGGATTATATAATATCAAACAATAAATATTTCATTTTATCACACGTTGAATATTATATTCATTGTGTTGATTAAGACACATTCTAAATAAATACCTCAATGAATTACCCAACAGCGACGATTTCAAAAAAAAAAAAAATTTTTTTTTTTTTTTTACGAATAAAATAAATTCAAATTCTTTATAACTCGACAGTAACTGAAACATAAATTTCTGTTTTTTTTTTTTTTTTTTTTTTTTAAATATTAAATAAAGAAGAATATAAAAAAAACAAAAACATCTCGCATGTCGTATTATAAGTTTACGTAATAAATTTGTCTAGTAATTAGTATAAGTCGATTATTAAAGCGGCATTACCATATAAGGGGTTCGATCAACCCCTAATTTCTAATTAGCGCTTTTAACTTTTCAAGTAACGGATTTTCCCAAATATTTTTGTTATCTACATTCTTATTTACTCAAACAGTTCTATGCGCAAATAGATACTTAAAATAGGATCTGAATGAACCTATTTACAAATTATAACCATCATTCCTTCTAATTCTTAAACCCTTTCAATTAAAAGTATTAATAGGGTTGCCGCTTGTTACTAAAAGTAGCTTTCCATAACACCCACTTCTTTTTCATGTCTTAACTGTTAACTTTAAAAAATATAATTTATTTTATATCCGTCGTTGAACAGCCCACCCAATTTTTACGGTTTACGACTACTAATGTTCAACTCCGCAGCATTGTAATTTTGAACCCGATTCAGAAGACAAGGACACTCCTGGATCAGTACCCCCATAGGTATTGATTTGTTATGGGAACATGGAGGACTTTGAGACACGACAGATTTAACGTGCATCAGTCACCATTTACTACACGGAAGTCTTCGGCCGGCGGGGATCGAACCCAGGAACTTTTGGACACGGGACCAGCGCCCTACCGACCAGGCTATCCCGGCCTTTTTAAAAAATATTTTATTTTATTTTATAACCGTCGTTGAACAACCGACCCAATTTCATGGGTGTACGACTACTAATGTTCAACTCCGTAGCCTTGTAATTTTGAACCAATCCAGAAGACAAGGAAACTCCTGGATCAGTACCCCCAGAGGTTTTGATTTGTTATGGGAACATGGAGGACTTAGAGACTCGACAGATTTAACGTGCATCAGTCACACGGGGAGTCTTCGGTCGGCGAGGATCGAACCCACGATCTCTTGGACATGGGCCCAGCGCCCTACCGACCAGGCTATCCCGGCCCCTTTTAAAAAATATTGGAAAGTTCAGTTCATTTATTACTTCGGAATGAAAGGAAAGCATTTAATGTTTTTGCTAGTTTATCTAATCGGGACAAGTAGCACGCCAGCATTAATTTACAATGTGGGAATGACTCTTTGTACTTTTATATAATATTATAAATTTCGTATAGTATAAATTTCCACCTCTTTTGAGCAGCCATTTAAAAAACTTCTCATTATGCAGCAGGATTACCTTTCGTCTCTCTCTTTCAATTTTGTCCTGGCACAAAGAATTTGTCAACTAGAGATGCTGCCCAAAGAATTTGGGAATTCTTGATTCTTTGCAGAATGTCTTAAAATTAATTTTAAATTTTATATTTATAGCTAGCAGTAAAATATTCCCGTAACAGTCCAATGTGGGACAAGGGTGGGAGGGGGGTGGGTCGTGGAAGGTTAAAGCTCTACAATTTCGCAACCAAAGATATGATTGTGGCAATAAGATCAGCATTACGCACAATGCTGGTACCACTGGAACCCTATCTGAAGCTGGATGGTCTTCAAGTAACCACTGGCGATCGAACAATGAGTTCTCCAGTTTTGCACAATGAGCCGTAGTCAGTAAGCCGTAGTGACTCAGGGGATAGAGCATTCGCCTTCCAATAACGTGAACGGGCTCGAATCCCAGCGATGGCTGGTCGATATGAATTCACACCAATCACAGTGTCGACGTAAAATATTATCAGAGGTAGACGGATCATGGATTAGATTCCCCTTGCCGCCAGGCTAACCGTGGGAGGTTTTTCTCTCAATGTAAAGCAAATGCGGGTTAGTTTCAAAAAAGTCCTTAACGAAGAAAAAATTTCTTCCAATGCTTGATCTCCTTTGTCTTCTGGATTGGGTTCTCTCAAACATCGTCCTCTCGCAAATCATCGCTGATTTACGAAATCAGATTTCTTACGTAGTGTCAATTGATTTTCCGAATTTCCTTTTTAAAATTCTCGCCATTCAGTGAGAAAAGGGCGTAAGTACAAATCTGAGTACTTAAGTAGAGTAATCTTATCCGTAGTAACTTAGAAAGAAAAAAAACGAAAGCAGAGAATATTGCAAGAATGCGTTAATTTCTGGGTATTCTTCGATTCTTTTTCTATGCAGCGTTTAAATTGATTCTATATTTATTAAATCATACTGGTGGCACAAACTCAACCAGATTGCGCTGAGTTAAAAGTCTAGCTAAATTTTTATTGCAACACTAACACAAATGTGTCATGTGTCACTTGACAATAACATGAAATGGAGTATTTTCCTCAATATTTTACGAGATCTCTCAAAAGAAATATCTCATATTCTCAGCGCGCCATTACCTTTCTCATCTCATAAGTTAACGAAAATCAGATTTCTTCTCACATAGCATAAGTCGATTACCACCATTTTCTTTTCCTCTTCTCGCCCTTTTGAGAGAAAAGGCATAAGGGGCAAATCCGAGAGTACTAGTAGTGAATTAGTGGAAAACGAAGGCGTAAAAAAACTAGACTGCGTTTTCATCTGCCCGCAAACAGACGCCAGAGGTATTTAAAAATATGCAAGATGGCTGGGCCTGGCAACCTGTCATTTTATCAGAACTGTGCCTTTCACGCGTTGCAGTTCTTTCTTAAAATGGCGACCATAAGATAACAAATGAAAAGAGAAGAAAGAGAGAGAGAGAGACCCAATAAACAGAAGCTTCGTGTCTTCTACTATCGATTACAGATTTTTTTTTTCACTACACCCTGCACACCCCTCTACTCCCTTCCTCGCGCTCGGAACTTTTTATTTTCATTTATTTATTATTTCCTCCTGTTCTTTTTTTTTTTTCTATTCTTTATTTCATTTCATTCCTTTTCGTCGATGATTCCCGAATGGCAACAATGGCTGACACAGACTAGAACGCTGGATATTTCGTTAGTTCTTTGATGGAAGTGTGGGCTTTGGGATTACATCAAGAAATGGCGGTGAGGACGAGTTGAAAAACAGTAGGAAAATACGCTTATTTTTAAGTGGATCTCTGGCGTCTCCCTGATTGCTTTTTTTTTTTCTAGCAAGTCAAAATGGAAACGATTTTTTAAAAAAAGAGCAGGTGTTTAGAAAACCAGATGGGATTTAAAGAGACGAGAAGCGATGAGGAATAACCACACAAAAATGTAGACCGGTTTCAGACGAATTTTATTTCTAGGAATGCATTTTGCCAGGAATGAATCTGGTGAATAACAAATATTAACACGATTGAGAATTTGATTCCCAAGTCAATCGAAAGTAAAAACATGAACCTATGCTAAATCGAGCAATTCGAAAAATTGTGAGCAAATTGAGTATATCCAGCTATAGATATAATAATTAAGCACTTTGATCATATATCAACTAAATTAATGGATTTGCCGGCGAGCATTTCACTGGCACAGTCCAAAATGCGTTTTACAGAAAATGGGAAGAGCTCATAAAGCGTTTTTATATTAAATGGACGGCTCGAAATGCATGTTTAAAATACGAGCACAACAAAAAAAAATTTCTTTTAAATGTTCAACCTAAATTTAATAACTAAATAATTATAAATAACTATAACTAAATTTTTAATACTAAGCATAATCATTAAGGGACTAAGTCCTGGACTTCGGGGTCAGGGTAGCTCAAAATATTACAGATTTGACTTTTCCTGCAACTCGTCGTACTAAACGATAACGTGGTTTTAAAACATCTAACTAAACTCGAACAACATCAATTTAATAGCATCATTATAAATTTATGGGACCCATGACAACCTTGTATAAAGAACTGTCGAGTTTTAATATCTTTTAAAAGACTAGTTTTAAAAATGCACTAAGTGATTTCGGCAAATGGATATCTAAATATTACGAAACTCTAACATTATCGAATATCTAATATTATCTATATTACGAATTTATTTTGATCCATTAGTTAGCACTTTAAAAAAAAAAAAAAACTTTTTTTCATAATTTAAAAACAAATTAAATGCTATATCCATTTTCTAAAAACACGTATTTTGAGCTATACCCAGAATGAAAGTTCACCAACGAGTAAATGAACGAATAAAATTGATAAAAGACAACGTTAAAAAGTTCCGAGATAAAATTGAGTTTAACTTTTTGCAATTTTGAAGATCTCGCATTCCGAGAATATTATTAAAACCAATGAGAACTGGATTCGAAGCAGAGCTGAAAATATTATCACCTAAATAAATTCTCTGATCCTAATCAATAAAATAAAGAATTATAAATTTCTTCCATGCTACGTATTTCACCTGTCGGAAATATACAGAGGTTATTTCCGGAGCAGACTTCAATATTTTTAAGATGACAATTGCGGGCGAATGCCACATTATCTGAAAAATCAAATGACTCATTCAAAATAATCTCCCGTTTTTCTTTTTTTTTTTCAACTTCTTTCTTTACACGTATGATAGTTTTACAAAGTAAAATAATACAAAACAAAATATTCAGACAGAATTCTCTATCATAATAAGTCTTCAATATTTCAGACAGATATGTATTAAATTTATTATATAAAATATATTTTCATGAATTATAAACGATTTCAACTCATGAAAGGTAAAATCAGAAAAGAGAGAGAAATACAGTCGAACCCCGCTATAGTGAACCTTCAAGGGTTCGAAATTTCGGTTCACTATAACCGGGAGTTTACTATATCAGTACTGCAGACAATTTTAACTAATTTTTCCGAACTACTCCCTTTTATTACACGTTATTTAAATAAATGACCAATAAAAAGAAATATAAAAATTATTAAAAAACAATGTGTAGTAACAAAAAAATGTGTTAACTTTTATTTTTTATTACTCGTCGTCTTCCGTACAAAAAGGTTAGGGATGGCCTTTATTTAGGGATGGGAAACTGAGATAGAAGAATCAACGAAAAAAAAAAATGCTTATGGCTACATTCCACTCAATAGATGGCTTTAAAAATCGGTACACATATTTTATGTAGAAATTTCAAAATTACCAAAAAAATGAAGGGAAAAAAAATCAATCGAAGACAGAAAAAAGTTCATAATATCCAATTTATCCATAATATCAAAATATCCATAATAAAAATTCATAATATCCACAAAAAATAATATTATAAGTGAACAGCAGGGCACGAGAGTTAACATTTCGTTCACTATAACGGGGTTTGACTGTATTTTTGCATATGTTCGGCAAATTGAAGAATGATTTTTTAATGTGTAAAATTTTAGAGTGATTGTGTAGTCCTTAAACCTTTTTTGGAAATAAATCCTTCTGTCATACTTTTTTTAGTAACAAGTGAAAAAAAAAAAAGGGGGATTTAATAAAATAATATTCTAGATTCATACTTATCTCGCTAAGCATGAAAATTAATTCAATTTTCTTAAAATTAAATCTTTATGGACAAGCAAGAGACTAAACCGAACACTAGCCAATGGTAGCTAAAAGCATCGTCCAATAAAGATAGATAGAATGAATGTACTACAATTAAAAGAACAGACTACGACTATACCGCATTAAACTTAAAAGTCTGTAATCAGAGAAACAAAATTTTACAGAGTCGTAAACTAAATCTGATGTAAAAAGTTGAACGAAGAAATGAAAAGAAAAAACACTAGGGTGTGTAGGATTCATGAAGCTTATATCTATTTCAAGAAATAGAAGGTAAACCCTTTGTGGTGTCACAAATATAAAGATACTGTTAATTTAAGAATGAAGAAGATGTTGTACCGAATATATTGTATTGAAGATATTGTGAACAAAATCTAAAAATCGAATGAAGGAAGGAAAAAAAAACGATTAAATGAAAATTATCAAAAGTAAAAAGCAAAAATCGTTTTAACACAAAATAATTTCTAATTTAATAATTAATAAAAATAAAATTTGTCTTAATTCGAAATTAATAAAAAAATTTCATACAAATACTTTTAACTCACTAAAACATATTTAAATAAGAACTTGCCTTACCACAACAGAGTGGCCAGGAACAACCAAACGAAAAAAAAATATTAAATTTTTTTATCGAAGTTTAAAGATTTTTATAACTGGGTGCATAAATCTTATTAATTTTATTAGTTAAGCCTTATTCGCAAACAAAATAATATATTACAAAACACACAACATGTCATTCGAATTTGAAAATAAACAATTAAAAAGATAATATTACAAGACAAATTATATTGGGAAAATATTACAATTTGAAGTGCCTCTCAAACATGAATTTATTCCTTTTCCCTAACATTTTGGGTATTTTAATACCCAGACATTTTCCTGACTTTCCATCATTGGTAAAATTCGGAGACTTTACCCTGTTCTATGGAAACCCTGCCCACTTTATGCAATAAATGCCTGTAACAGTTATAATAATTTGATTCACTAATTTTCAATAAATAAAGCATCTAACACTTGACGTTATTCATATATGAATAACGTAAGTTATTCCCAATTAATTTAACTTTCCCAATTAATTTAAATCTTTCACGGAACAAATAATATAAGAATATAAAAAGTTCGCACGCTATTTTGAGAAAGACAAATGGTATAAATAGGAACAAAATTCGAAGTTTAATAAAAATTAAAAGCAAAACATGATTCGGTAATGGTACAGCTGTACTTAAGACAGTAACATAAACTTTTAATAGCAATAGTTCGAAATTATAACACGAAATAATTAATATAAAAAGTTTTCTTCTAATATAGATAATCACAGAGGAACCGGATGTGGCACAGAACTAGTTGCATATTCAACCAAGATCATTCTTGTGTTAAGAGATACGAAATGTGAATCACGCAAGAATAAAAAAAAGAAAGACAGTTAAAAAAAGAAATAAAAAGAAATTAAAAAGAAGAAAAAAAAACATCTACTTCATTCCAAGCATTACTAAAGTTCAGTAACAAATAGAAATGGCGCAACTTCCTCGAAAATAAGTATTAAAACGGCTACATAAGAAATTCTTTCTTACATCAATGAAGAACCTGACTCGAAATTACTCATAACCTACATATCTTGTTCTCGATGGTCAAAAACAACCAGACTGTTTCTGCATTTTAGTTTAACTTATTCATACTTGTTGTGTTTAAGCGGATACTAAGTTAGTGACAGTAAGAAAAAAAATCTCATTTTTTAAGAAAACGGACAGACGAGAAAATGTCCGTCAGAAATTGAATTCTAGTTCATTATCTAACTAAGTGATCTCATAATGAGAATTAAGACGGAATTGGAAAGTTAATCAAGAATCCAGCAAAACGAACATGTATAAAAATAAAATCTTATTGGGACCTAAAATACCAAATATTAAATAATTGAACATCTTAAACTCACTCATCATTAATATACATATAACAAAACAGAAAGAAAAAAAAAAACAATTAAAGAATATGGACCTTTTAAATATTTCGTAAGCATTAAACGGGAGAAAGGGATTAACGATTTGCTTATTTTGGCTCATAAAAGAAAATATCAAGATGAGCAATCAGCAGACAACCCCAAATTCCCTAAAACTACCAGAACACGGTTTAAATTAAAGTAATTTAAATTAAAAAATTCACGAGCACATATTTAAAAATTTTGTTAAAATTTAAATTATACAATTCTGCATATGCATCAATTTGTGAAAATGTTTATGATCTTATTGTTTTAAAAGATCTAATTTAAATTAAAAGAAATGCTCGTTTAAAAGAAAACGGAAATAACAAAATTATTAAATATAATTAAGTATTTATTTAAATAGTATAGACAACAAAAAAATAAAACATCATTTGCTACATTTTTATATAATATGAATAAGTTTACGAATATGCTATATGTTAAATATGAATATGTTATGTGACTATGTTTTTTATAAAATATGACAAGAAACCCTCAATCGGAAAAATCCAGAATTGCAAAAATAATTAAGTTTCGAAAATAAAAAATAGCATTTTGAAAAACAAAAATCTACGTTAGTCTAAGACAGGGTAGTTTGAGATTAAATTAGTTTTGCTAGAAAGGTGAGGTTTGCGGACAAAAAACATCAAAGAAATTCTTACTAAATATTTAAATGACCCTTTATGATAAACGTAAAAAAAAAAAAAAAAAAAAAAAAAAAAAAAAAAAAACCACAACAAAACAATCGTAGAAGAAATAGATTCTACAAAGTTCAAATCAATGGAAACTTAAAAATTTTATTAAGTCAGAATATAACAAATACATAAAGCTAAATAATCAAGAAATCAAATCAAAGAGATCCATATAACCTTAATATTTCAGATAATATTTTTATTATTAACATTAATATTTCAATTAGCTATGAATTAACTGCATTTAAGACCTAAATCAACTTTAACAATATCTCGAAAAGTTAAAGCACTGATGGTTTATTTATTATTGACATTTTGTGCAAGCCTGAGAAAGAATTAATTTAAGAAACTTTAAAAACAATTGTATAAAAGGGTATTGTATAAAGGGGTAATTGTATAAAACTTTCCAATTTAAATTTTTTTAGACTTCGCGTTACCCAGAGAAGAAGATCGAGAAGTTAATAAAGAATTAACAGGAATAAATAAATTATAAAACGTTCAGTTTCTTACGGGAGGGGGAAGGAAAAAATTTTCAGTGTGCGTGGTTACCTTGAAAGAATGCAGAGATAAATAGCCTCGTACAAAGCGCAATTAAAAAATATTTTTACACCTTTTTTTCCAAAAATAAATAAAAAGAAAAGAAAAAAAGCCGTCCTTTTTTTTCCCCTCATTAGAGTTTCTAAGTAAAAATAATTCTTTCCAGCCACATTCTCTTTTTTTATTCTGAAAAATATTTTGTAATGCATAATTTTTTTCATACACAGGAATATTTTAGAAAAAAAATTTAATAGCAAACTTCCTATTTATAGACTAACTATAACAAATAGGGATAACAGAATAAATATGTTAAGAGAAAAACAATAAAAAGGTTAATACAAATAGGCGGACTGGGGGAGAGAATACCGTGTCCGAAAAGGAGAATTATGAGTTTTATAAGTTCTAATAAGAGGGCAAATTTTTTTTATTATTATTTATATAGATGAGTAAAACAAAAAAATAATAAGAATAGGTTTAACAAATAAAAAAAATTTTTTAGTCACATTTTCCTTTTTTTTATTTTTAAATAATATGTATAAGGTGTGAAAATGTTTTAATCAACAAGAATATTTCATTAAAAAATCCATAATTAACATCTAATTTAACCAGCAAACATAATAATGATAAATAATAAATAGAAAGTTAGGGAGGAAAGCAACAAGTTTATTACTACCAGCAATGAGAAGAGCAAAATAGAAAACATCGTATTGCAAAATAATAGAATTAAGAATTTTTTCGTGGTAAAAAAGTTTTAAGAATTGTTAAGTAGTAAAAACTGTAAAACTATTTTACTGTTATTTTTAAGTAGGAAAAAACTTTTTTCCCTTAATTCAATTTATTAGAATCAATATTTAAGTTAGTATTAATTATTATGTAAAATTAATGAATGAATAAAATGTTCATGATTAGCTTCAAGTTCAGTTAATTTCTAAAGAATTCCAAGCATACTTCTGAAGAACAGCTTTTATCGCTTACAATATAATTGATAAAAATTCCATTCATCCATTTTACAAATTACAACGCAGCGTAGTCACAAATTCTCGAGAGATACTCGACATTAGAATTTTTGAGCTCAACAGAAAATATAAAATAAATGAACAATTAAGAAATTCTCACGAATTAACAGTTTAAAAATAATTTACATTGAAAATGTTTTCCATGGATATTTTGGTGATATAACAATTCAGACGGCCGAAGAAAATTCTTTTATTTCAGGTGGTGGGGAAACAAAAAACTAGTTTGCAATTACAGTTTAAGGCGATAATTTCATACTTGGGGATACAAACTAGTTTGGCTTAAAAATATAATGCAGAGGCCAAAGAAAATAAAACATAATATATTCTACATAAAATCACTAATTATTTATATTGATAGGATTATGCTTCTTTTCTTTATTTATTTAAAAAGAAGAAAAAAAGATTAAAGGTAAGTAAGGGAAACCATTAGTGGAATACGCGTAGTTAGTCGCGCGCTTATTATTAATAACCACTACTTATTATTAACAACAATCATATTAGTCGCGATAATAACAAGGTATGGATGTGCGTGCCATAATCCGGTATTCCCGACACTGGTGGTTTTCTGTAGGTTAAGTGTCATTGCCCGGTATTCACTATACCAGTGTTTCCCAAAGTGTGGTACGCGTACCCCCAGGGGTAAGGGAACAGTTTAGCGGGGGTACGCGTTCTTATGCGAAATATCTTGCAACAAACAAAAATTTCAAAATTTTTTATTTAAAAACAAAGCTAGCCATGAAAATTTACGATTACGTATTTTTATATTGGCTATTTTTTGCAGAGTTAACAGTTCAAAATTAGTGGTGTCATCAGCCAATTGTGATTTTTAACTTTTGTGCAATTTTTTCATAGTAAAAAATTAATTCATTTTTTTATTAGTGGTACTCAGCGTTACGAAAAATTTAGAAAGGGTACACAAAAGTCATAAGTTTGGGAAACACTGCCCTATACTGACGATTTTGATGTTACGTACTCAGCGTTCCCTTTATTAATTTGTTTCTTAATATACCTTAACCAAAACCACAAATTAACAATAAGCTCGTAATAGTCAAATTAGTGTTTCATAGAAAAATAAAGAATTAAATAAAGAAACTATAATTTTTCTTCGATCGTCACATTTTTAAATGAAAGAAAGGGCGCTTATTAGCCAATTACAGTAATCACAAGACCCACCGCCTAAAACGAGATATACAACCACTTTTTCTCTCACCACCTGAAATCGGGACATATTTTCATTAACGCTTCATATGGAAATGACTCAAACGGTTTTCAATCCACATTTTTTTAAAAATGGTTCCACTTGATTTAATTTAAATTTTAGTTACCAGCATTGAAAATTAGTTCAGAATTGAGGTCACCACAATGGTCAATGTAAACCCCTGAGGTTAGACATAACATAATTAGGTGTCCATCTGATATGGGGGCTCAATGAATGAATACCAATGCTATTCAATTGCTAATATATTGACAGCAACTCAGTATTTAGAATTTTCGTTTGATATGCTATTTGTAATTAGAATGTAGTAACGCAAGTTTTTATAATAGATTATACCTAATAAAATTTCTCATTCATTATATTTTTATAAACAATTATGTAATTTTTTTATTATTTTTTTTAAGCAGTTTAGAGTGATTTATGACTGAAACTAGCAAATTTCAAACCAAATAGAGCTAATCTAGTTATTCAGGAGTCATCTAGTCATCCTTCACATTGATTTATGTAAAAAAAATCAATTTTGTCAAATAAAATAAATCATTTAAGAAACAGTTAAGTTTTTACTTCCTTTTTTTTTTATCATTTTTATAGAGAGGATAAGAGAATTATAAATCATAAGAGATTATCATAAGAGAATTATAAAATTTTTGAGGTTGAACATCATTCAGGATGATTATTAATTTTAATTCAACACAAAACAATAGCATTTAACTTTTAAATCTGTTTTCCTGCTCAGCATACAAGCTTACGGTAAAGATAGCATCAAGGGGTTGGTATTCTAGCTGGGGGGGGACAGTTCATTCTTTAATTAAGCAGAATTATTCCAAACAAATCCAAAGTAATAGTAAATAAAATTACAATAAAAAATTATCCAGGAATTGTTTATTTAACATTAAGTTTTAGTTTTATTTAATCTTTGAAAAGAGTGAGAACTGAAAAGAACTCAGACACTAAAGCTAGTGATTTAACTAATGAAAAATTACTGAACAGAATGCCCATGTACCAAGATACTCTTTTCAGCAAAATAGAAAATAAAAATCGAATATTGAACTTTTTTTAAATTTCTTACACACACTTAATCAATAATTAATTAACACGCATACTACATATTAATTAAAGTAAGAAAGAAGACACGTTAAGAATGCTTTTTCAGAATAAAACTTTTTTATTCTTGATGGATATGTGAACACTGAAATATAGGTAATAAAATAGAAGCTATTTGGAAATTCGAGACTAAAAGTTAAGTATGTACATCTTAATTACTTTAGAAGAAGATGGTGACTTATATAAATTAATATAGACTATGGATAAAAGAAATATGGATATCAATGTTTCTGCCACAAAAAGATTTACAAATATTTATCATGTCATATTGCATCATATGGTGTATTATGCAGGCGAGGCGATAAATGATAAACATTCAAAGACTTTACCCATGCCCCAATTTTAACAATCCCAAATTTGTTTAATAGTGAAATGTAAAATTTTAAAAGAAAACAAAATAAAACGAAAGCCAAATAAAAAACTAAAGTTTTTGTTACTGATAAAAAAAAATTTAAAAATTGCAGCACACAAGGAACTGGAATTTTAGTTTCAACTATTTTTTATTTAAGTAACTTTTTTTCAAAAAAATTAAAAGTGCATGTAAGTGACCTTGATAACCTAACCTGTAATTTAGTCCGAGTCTGCGGCAGACTGAAAAATAAGTAAACATTCTAATTCGAAGAAAATTTAAGGTAGGAATGTGGAGAGTTAGCTCCAAATGTAGGTAAACAAATGTGATAAATCATTGATGCGAGAGAGAGAGAGAAGAAACCCCACTAGAAACGCCCCAATTGAAAGAGTAGCGGAATTTGGTAAACGCTTCACCCCTTTCTTTTGTAAACCCTACTCATATTATTATTCCCCATCCGTTTCCCCCCCCCCTTCTTTCTTACGTGTTTTTTTTTTTTTTTTTTTTTTTTTTTTTTCTTTCTTTGATCTTCTTAAAGAGAAATCATTAATAAATAGTAAACATCATATTAATAGTAAACGAATCGTCGAATAAATAGTAAATATCAGTGTTTCTCAATTAGTGTTTTACGGAACCTTAAGGTTTCCGAGGAAGGGTTCTGAGACTTAATTTTCTTTTCTTTTTTTTGACCAGCAATGATTTTTGATTCATTTAAATCCATATTTCTATTGCTGTTATAAAAGTAAAAAATATAACAATATAAATATAGATATATAATTTTTCAAATTATAATACTTTGAATAAATAAAGACAAGTATATGCATTTATGGAAAATAGTATTGGTATATCACATCACTCTTTATAAATCAAAATAAAATAAATTCATTAATAAAGAAGTTTCCCTTGGTATTATTTCTCAACGTTTATGACAGTTCTCTTTCACTTTTAATTTTAGCGAAAAGCATAATTCGGCTTCTTTTATTCATTTTTAGCTGTTTATATACATGTATACACCAAAAACCAATTTAGAACTAAACTAGATAAAAAGTCCAGGTGAGAGAATTAAATTGCCAGGCATAAAACATTATTTAAGATTTTTAAGTTCCATATCTCCAATTAAATATTTTCAAAAATTAAGCATCATCTATTAGTTATAAAAATTATCTATTAGTTATACGTTTGCAATTGTCTTTATATATTTTATAGAACGACCGGGTTCCGTCAAAAAAAGTTCGATCATTTAGAGTTCCATAACTGAAATTTTTATTTTTATTTTTTAAGATGGTTCTAATTTTAAAATGTCAATGTAGATTAGCACGTTCAACTTAAAATGCAGTTTAAATCGGAAAACGGCAAAAGAAGTGAACTTTGACACACCGACTAGCGAACACGGTCTGCGAAAACTGTAATATAAAATAGATGTTTTTTTCAATAATTAATTTCATGCCCATAATTTTACAGCATTCAAATTTCAATAACCTTTCGAATTTAAACAGCTTAAGAAATGAAAAAATTATTTTTAAAATTAGTTTTCCAGTGTAACTTTAAATAGAATATAAGAATAGTTTCGTTACTAATATTCTGTCTTTTAGTAAAATAAATTTACAAATGAGGCATTATATTAAAGTAATAATTTTAGCTCTTTTGTTTTAATTTCTATTCGTTATAGCAAAAAAATCATAATTTCCGCCAAAAGATATTAACCGTGAACGATGTCATTGATAATAGCTAAATTAATACCGTTGAAAATTTAGCTTCTTCTGAAGATTTCAGATATATTTTGAAATAAGAATGAAGCAGCGATAACAATTAGCATTTTGCGAGTCATTAAATCGAATATTTGAGGCTCCAAAAGTGCGCTACAAGTTTGTTTAACTGGTGTTTTCCCGTACAAATCACGATATTGCACAGAACAAAAACTTACTATCTGCTAAGAAAGGCTATTAAAAAGCAGAGAATATCATATTTTTTATAAAAAAAAAGACAATCTAAAAGTCATCATTCTTATTTAAAAACCTTTTCATTCAAATCATTTGAAACAAATATTAAAAAAAATAAATAAATAAATAAAAAATAAATAAATATTGCAGTTAGCTTTATTGAATAAAATCATCTACGGATTTTTAAGATTTTTCTTTAAAGAATTAGTGATTCCAATTATTACTTATAAATACATGACAGAAAATTGAATCATGTAAATAAAATGAAGTTTCCTAACAAAATGCAATCGTTTGATAAATTATATAATCTGATCATTAATTTAATCAATTCCTAATAATCTAAAGTGTGCGATTAAAAACTAAATGTTGATATTAAATGCATACTCATACATAGATACTAAATATAGCTATTCTTTTTTTTTCCAATCTTTTTTGTTCACTAAGATTTAAACAAACATGTCGTAGATAACTTTAAATAACAAAAATTTCAAAACGAGCTAAAAAGCTAAACAAAATTAATCTTGTTTTACTTGTTGGCCATACAACAAAAAGTGTATCATATTTCACAACAGAGCTGATTTCCAATATTAAAATATATAGATAAATATATATTGGATATTAGAATAACTCGTCGCTGTTTTTTACCAATCTAGGAAAATATCAAGTTTTGCAAAATTTTGGAATTATTTTGATTAGTATTAATTCGTGTCGTATTAAATCAAACGATTTTCAACATTTTAGATAATTAATATGAAACTACACGCAGAGTCTCAAATCAGAGCGACGCAGACGATCTGATGCCCGGATTTTGGAAACGGTGAATAGATATTCTCTTCCATCTCTAAGTAGAGAGCAATCGAAATTCAACAATGGCGATGATTCGTTGCTAGGCTTAATAGCGTCGGTCGCCGCCATTATTATAAAGGCAAAGCCTCCGACATCCATAAACACATTCAAGCATTCACTCAGAGGAAAGCAAGCGACGCGATGACTAGGAAATCGATGAACTATGATTCGGAAACTTGTATAAATAGGAGAACCTCCTCCAAAACTGGTTCGCAGTAGTCTGCAAGAGGTCAGAAAGCAATAGTTAGCTAATGGTCCGAATTTCCAACAAACGAACGAACTATAAATAAAGTAAATATAACTGTTGAAAACAATCTAATCAGCAATAGAACAATAAATCGCAATCTGGTGATATAGAGTTAATACATGCATCTACAATACAGGTGTTGCAATTTTATTGCCGTCCTTAATTAAATATAACAGAGAGCTAATCTGCGGCCCGCAAATGGTCTATGTACGGTCACTACCTTTTATCTAATATATTATATTTTTTTTAAAAAACTACATAATTAATATAAGAAAAATTTATAATCATTTCTAAAATGAATTTTAAAATTTTTCAAGATAAAAATAAACAATTAATATTAAAATACCAAAATGCAGAATTACTAATTTGAGTATCAGAAGATACATTTGTGTATCAAAGCATATTTAGATAAAGAATCTATTTAAAAACTAAAGTTATAAGTAGGGAATTGACAAAAGAAAAACATTTACCGCGAAAAAACTTGCTGTAATTGTAATAAAACAAACTCTTTACTTTATTATATGCATGGAAGTCAAGGTGCGCAAGGTTATTTTTATTCAAAAATATTTTACTTATGTTTGATAAATCTATATAATTTGCTTAAACTAGTTTTTGAATTTTTATTAAAAAAAAATTGATATTTTTCATATTAATTTAAGGATTGGTTAAGTGACATAAAACTTAATTCGTTGCTATCCTTAATAAAAAAAAATTTTCTTTCAATGCAGCCTTCCTTCAAAAATTTGTAATTCATTTCTCGGTAAAGTCATAAATAAAAAAATGAATTCTGGAAAATATGCACATTCTAAAATGATTTGAAACAACAAAATAATAAAAATAAATAATATATTGGCATGCGAAAACAATCTTTCAGATTTAAAAATAAAATAAATAAAAAAAAAACCTACAGCTGCAAACTTCAATAAAAAAAGGAATAAGAAGAGAAAATATTTTTTAAATTCTTCCCTTTTATTTATTTATTTTTTAAGGATAAGAAAAAAAGTGACAAAAAAAGAATAAAAACAAATAAAAATCATAATATAATCAATAATAAAAATCAGATTATTAAAATAAACATTGAAAAAAAAAACGCTAATTTAATAAAATAATTAGTTTAACAACAAAAAGTTAAAAAAAAGAAAGAATTATTCATAATTAAACATTTCAGCAAAATAATCTGGAATATCTCAGTCAAAACACGTGACAGTGAGTGAAAGTGCTATCACCTGGCATGAACATACAAATAATTTCTTACATAACAATTGCAAAGATCATAGCTATTTTAATATTAAACAAAACATAATAATGTTACGTAATTATGACGCTTTAACGAAAGTCAATGATGATTAATGGACTAATCAAATCACGATAACTTATTGGTGTGGTGATAGTTAATAGAAGTATTTGCGAAGTGGAAGAAAAACAAATCATGCAATAACCCTGACTATTACTTGCACAACAAATGCATTCATTAATTATAATATCAATTGTAAAATATTATAAAACAAGTCTATTAAATTATATTATTAATAATGGAATTAAATCAATACACTTAGTTGGAATAAAACGAAAAGATCGCGATAATCTTATACTGATTATTATTTCCTTCAACAAATTCAGATAGGAGTAAAAACATAATTTTTAAATATAAAAAAAGGACTGGCTAATCACTGCTTTGGACCAAGTATGAAGAAAAATTCTATGTTTATGAACTTATTGATATGTTTTAATTATTTTGCCCAATATTTTTTTCATTAAAATTCATTTTTTACAATTTACAACAGTTTTGTCGGAGTTGTAGAACAATTCCCAGCAAAATGAGAGTTTTGTAAACCATTTAGAAGACATACGGCAGATAATTAATACAACAAAGAATGCAATTAAAGAAAAAAAAACGATAATTTATTTTAAAAAATTTAATTATGAAGTTCTTAAGAAACAAGGTATCCGCCTTTAAATAAAATAAAAATTAACAAAACGGAAAAAAGAGAGAGAGAAAGAGAGAAAATAAAATGAAAAGGAAATTTGAACTATTAGAATTTTAAACTAAAATTTCGCTGAAGTTAAATGAAATATGTGCTGTGGCTCTATAATAATAAAAAAGTTAAAAAGATAGCAAAAGAAATTCCACGTCATTATATAAAAAGTTAACAAACATGAAAAATAACTAATAAAAAGAACTTAGGGTTGAGGAAAGAGGTACCTTTAACGAAGAAAAAAAAAAAAAAATTTGAGAGACAAAAAAAATAAATAAATAAATAAATAAAAAAAAACGTAATGAAAAAAGCATGTGTTTTCTAGGATAATATATTATATAATATTGAATAACATTTATTTCGTAAAATAGGGGAATAAAATTATTTTAAAAATATTTATATTAATCGTCTTTATTAACATGAAATCAGCATTTAGTTTATTCGGCAATACAACATACAGACAATATATCATAAAGCCATCGTTATAAAAATGGTTCTAACAGTTTTATAAAGCAGTTAACGGGATTTCATTGCATTTACTATCATCAGCTGCCCCTTACAAAAAACCTGCACGAAATATGACGTGTTATGGTCACATATTTTGTGAATGCTAGGTAAAAATAGAATTCGTATTTCAGATCTCTCATGAAACAGATTACAATATTAAAAGGGATGAAATGACCTTCCCCATTTTTTGTTATTAATACTGTTAAATATAGTAAAGTAATAAGGGACAATGTACTGTTATTATGTATTTTTGAAATTGTTTATGAACAGCAAATGAAATTTGACTAAATATGTGCGTATCAGCATACAGAAATATATAAAGGAGAGGTTCCCAATTTTTTTCGACTATGGAACTTTACCCGGACGACGACTTTTTTTCCATTTTTAGCAGAATCCACAAGCTGGGAATGTACTATTCAAAAAATAAATAAATAAATAAAAGCCTATTATTTTTAAATTAATTAAAGGTTGATGAGAAATACTTAAGGAATTTTTTATAAATACATATCCTTTTCATAATTTGTTCAATATATTGTCAATTAAAAAACGCAAAAAAAAAATTTTTTTGTAGTTACTTTTATTTTTTGTAAACTATAATATAGTTTACAAAAAATATAAATAGTTTCTCATAAGAACAACGTAATATATAACATGAACTATATTGATTGAATATAAATATAATTATTACTAGTTTTAAAAAAATCCTAACTCTCGAAACCCTTGTGATCCTCCTAACAGAACCTTAAGGTTCCATGGAACATCTTTTGGGAATCGCTGATATAAAGGTCTTACGTCATAAAGCAACTTATGGGCAGGAAAACTAAAATAATTTACATTATATATAATAATTAGGATAATCTGAGGAACTGAAGGAACTTGCCACATTGATAAGCTACATCTTTAAGTTGCTAAAAAGATTTTTTTATTTTATTTATTTATTTATTTTGATGGAAAACACTACGATTTTATGTAGGCAATGCAACGTTATAGTGTCCCATCTATTTGGAAATCCAGACACATGCAACGTACTTATTTAAAAACAATGCTTTAGTTTTGTTATAATTGGAAAAAGAGTAGCTTAATGCTTAGAGTAGCAATGGAAAGTTATTTTGTCATCAATGATTTGTGTGACCATCTCTGCTGATTAATTAAAAAAAAATACTGAAACATTAACGAAGGGTTTGGCGTGGGGTCAAGATTAGATGTCTACACTGAGCTGAATAGCTATTTTTACTTGTTTTGTGCTTTCGCTCATTTGCTCATTACTCACCGAGTTTATTTGTAATTATAAACACATAATTTATAAACTCGGTTACTTATAAGCACAGATGTTCAAGTTTATGGTCGATTCTTAACGGTAAGTAAAATATTGAAAGCCCCATCCACTTTTCCACAAAAAAAGTCTTTAAAATCAAATTGATTATAAATTTTAAATTAATTGAATTTTTTCTTGTAAATCAAATTCAATCCCAAAAAACATTTGAACATAACTTTATTAAAAAATAACCCTATAAAGGGTTAAATACTGAAGGCCCCACCCACTTTTCCACAAAAGAAAAGTCTTCTAAATTCAAATTAATTATAAATTTTAAGTTAATTAAATTTTTTCTTATAAATCAAATTTAATCCCAAAAATTATTTTAACATAACTTTATTAAAAAATAACCCTATAAAGGGTTAAATACTGAAAGCCCCACCCACTTTTCCACACAAAAAAGCCTTTAAATTCAAATTAATTATAAATTTTAAGTTAATTAAATTTTTTCTTATAAATCAAATTCAATCCCAAAAATTATTTTAATATAACTTTATTAAAAAATAACCTTATAAAGGTATAAATACTGAAAGCCCCACCCACTTTTCCACACAAAAAAGCCTTTAAATTCAAATTAATTATTAATTTTAAGTTAATTAAATTTTTTCTTATAAAAAAAATTTAATCCCAAAAGTTATTTTAACATAACTTTATTAAAAAATAACCCTATAAAGGGTTAAATACTGAAAGCCCCACCCACTTTTCCACACAAAAAAGTCTTTAAATTCAAATTAATTATAAATTTTAAATTAATTCAATTTTTTCTTATAAATCAAATTTAATCCCAAAAATTATTTTAACATAACTTTATTAAAAAATAACCCTATAAAGGGTTAAATACTGAAAGCCCCACCCACTTTTCCACACAAAAAAGCCTTTAAATTCAAATTAATTATTAATTTTAAGTTAATTAAATTTTTTCTTATAAAAAAAATTTAATCCCAAAAATTATTTTAACATAACTTTATTAAAAAATAACCCTATAAAGGGTTAAATACTGAAAGCCCCACCCACTTTTCCACACAAAAAAGTCTTTAAATTCAAATTAATTATAAATTTTAAGTTAATTGAATTTTTTCTTGTAAATCAAATTCAATCCCAAAAATATTTTAACATAACATTAGTAAAAATAACACTATAAAGGGTTAAAGTGTACATAATTTTGAAAATCAAAGCCTAACTTTTTCAGGAATCGTACCATTCGTTCCTGAGTAATATTTTTTCACTAAAAATATATAGAACGATAGATAAAAAGTTTGTACCTTCTAAAGTAACGGCAGGTGTCTTTTAACAAAAAAATTTTTTTAGGAGTGAATGAGAACATTTCACAAATTTTATTCAAACAGAAATGCTTTTATGCAGCTCGATTACGACCCCTTAAGAATGAAGTCAAAATGTTCAAAAGTATCAGACGTCTGGAATTCTCCCGGATAATCCTTGTTTTTGAACTTCGGGGTAATGTCCGGTAGACGGTGACTAAAAGTTTTTGTTTATCCGCTCTCCAACACTATTAAACTAAAAGTATTGAATTATTGAGAATCAGTTTAAAATATTTAAATACAAGAGATTATTTCAAACTCAATTTTTTTTTTTTTAAGTTCAGATATATAATTTAAAAAAAAAATACAAGTTTACTATTTTTATTATATATTTTATGTGTAGAATCCCCGAAAATTTATAAGAAAATGTTTACCGTATACAAATGTTTAACATATAAAGAAAAAACTCAAAACTAATGATCTGGAGAAGAATAAAATAGACTTTAAAAAAAAAATAAACTTGATATTTTTAAAATAAAGTACCTAAAAGGGATTTCAAAGATTAGGAAACGAAAAAACATTTTTTTTTTTTATTTTAAATAATATAAAAGAATAAACATCAAATTTATTCCAAAAAAGTAATAAATTATATCGAGAACTAATCTCGAAAAGATATGCTTCATAAATGAAAACAAATCCCCCATAACTGGTTTAAAGCATACACCAAATGGTAAAAGAAAGAGAGGGAGGCTCAATTTCATCAAATATAATATTTTAGAATAGCCTATCTAAGGAATCACAGGAGAAGCTATACTCATGATTCAGATGGTGGTGCCATGTTTGTTCCCTCTACCCTGATAATAGAGTAAATTTAATCAATTGAAATTTACAAACGCTATTCGATTTGAAATAAATTGAAGTGAAACGAATTTCAGCAAACCAAAATAGATAATTTAAACAAAGAAAATAATTGGAATCTAATAATGAGAGCTTTGTAGCTGAACTTAAGATTTCAATTTTCAAACTCTTTATTAATTTCGTACTTATATTTCAACTAATATTCAAAACTAAAAAAATCTAGCGACAAAGAAAAGAATAATTTATTTATTTATAAAATACATCTATTTTCATTAGGTTTAAGTAAATAAAAAAAGAAGGAAAAATTTTATTTGCTGCTTTAAACGCTTTAAAAAAGAAAACAAAAAAAAAAAAAAAAATAAAAAAAATAAAAAAAAACTTGATTCTATAGATTTTGAAGGTGAATCACACGGAATAAAAGATGGCAAGTTCAGGCATTTCGAAGATTTCACACCACAAATATATTCTTATGATAGTACAGTTGTTCATGTTTGCAGAATATTTTAGTTAAAATTATTCTAATTTTAGCATTTTGGTTTTAATTATCTAAACTTCACTACAACGTTTTCGTAACCTTAATTTATAATACTGAAATAAAAAATTTAAAACCCTCAATGACAAAAACTTATCGATTTCACTGAATAAATTTTTAGAGTTAAGACGTTTTTTTTAACTAATCTCTTCGATGCAGAAAGAGAGATTGCATAAAGTGTCAAAAACTATCTTTTCTTGCCCTTTACCAATAAATTGCATCATGATTAGCTTTAGCATTTTATATCATCATTAGTTAGGAAGAGAAGCGAGAAAATTAACACTAAAGATTAAAAAAAAAAATAAATACTGACTATAGACGTGCAATAATAGAGCTAACCCCTTCTTGGGTGCAAATAATAATTAGTTGCTATATATTTAGGTAATAAGTAGCAAGTTTGAAGAAATATTTCCTTCGATTATTTCGTATAACCAAAACAAAATTAAGCGAAGTCGCTCTTATCGCTGCCTGTCTGAATTTAATAGAACTTATTGATTCATACTGAGGCGAAATAGTTAACCTGTCCGAAATCGACGCAGCACGAGTGTAATTGACACCACATGTTCGGACGCCCAACATCTTAACTGACCCGTGTCCATCAGAGGGTAAAAAAATGATCTCATAGGAAGGAGAAAGAAAACTAGAAAATGTCCTCGCAGTAAGCCAGATTTTTGGAGGCGAATTTTCTCGCCATTCATTTTCCAGACACAGTCTCTCTCCAAAAGCAACGCAGAGAGCAATTTGAGTCAAACACAACAGGGTGGTCGGCGGAGGGATTTGGGAAGAGAATTCTGCAGCTAAAACTGAATCGATACCAGCTCATCAAAACATTGGAAATAAGGGGGAAGAGAAAGAGCTTTTCCCAAAATGATGGCATCCGATGGATTGTGGGTGGATATACACACAGAGACACATACAAGTATACATACCGCTTCTTCGCCAACCTTTCGCTCCTTAGAAGAAATTAGCCGACTTTTATAAAAGCAAAGCAATTACATAGCTGGCGAAGGTATGCAGGAATGGTAAAAGCTGATTGGAGAAGGATGTGAAGTGGAGAAGAGAGAAAAAAAACTGAAAGGAAAACCACGCAGTTTCAAGAAAACCTCGTCAGAATACGAATCCAAGATGGAGAATGAGTTATTTTTCACCTGCGCCGTCTCCTTTATCCAGAAAAATTCGATTCTTTATCATCTTTAGAAAAAAGCTAGCCATATTCGAGCAAGAAAAATTAATTGAGCACCCGATAGTCGAGAAACAATGCTAAGCATTGCTGGTTAAATCAAAGTAAAATGCAATGTCTAATAAAAATAACGCCTGTTTTAAATAAAAACTGGGACCGTTTTATAATAAGTTTGAATAGTAAAAAAATGTAAGTTTGAATAGTAAAAATCAAGTTTCTAAGTTTTCTTTTCTTAAATTTCAATTTTTGAGAACGAATCTTAAACAAAGTTGAGATTTACAAAAGCAGAACACTCACAAACTATTTATCCTATAAAACGTATCCTTTAACGGAAGAAAATCGCATTTTCATCCCATCCTCCAATTTTAGTTTCAATTTTAAAGAGCAAATATTGAACAAAATTGTGATTTCCAAAATCAGAAAATTCACAAAATATTTAGCCTATAAAGCGTATCCTTTAACATAAAAACGCATTTCCATTCCATCCTTCAAAAAGCCGTCTAAGACGTAAGTCTACACAAAAAATTTCGATTCAAAAAAATAAATAAATAAATCTGATAACGCATGCTGAAAAATATTCCGACAAAAACTCTGACCGATAAGGAATCTAACAAGCTTAATTCGAAAACTTTAAAAACTGAATTTCATTAAAAGTGAAGCAAATCGATCCTTCATTAATTTTTGCAGGAATGGTTTAAAGTAATTAGTTAAAAATTAAAATGGGGAAGAAGGAAACTGAAAGGACCAATTAAAAACCTCATCAGAAAATGAATCGATTAAAAAATACAATTATTTTTCACCTACAAAAGTGCCTTCTCTTTCACAAAAAAAAAAATTATTATTTTTTATAATTTTTCAAAATGTATTTATAAAAATTAAAACCAAAGGTTTGAGAAAACATAACGGTTATTATTTTAGCAAGTGGTTTAAATGAAAAATCGGCCTATTTACCAACCCTTTGCAAATTTTAATCCCCCCTTCCCCAAAAAAAAAAAAAAAAAAAGGAATTTTTCAAATCAGAACGTTTTTATGATCATGTCTAAAAGATTACCTAAAACAAAGTGCCCTAATAAAATTGCTACAAATATGTTTCAACTAATTTAAATAATTCACAGAAAATTACTTAATTGCCTAAAGTTTTGTCAATGCAAAGCATAGAGCAAATAGCATTTCTAGTAGGAAGAGCTACTCGAAGGAAAAACGGTTTCTGAAAAGATAAAATTGATACCTATAAAATAAACGACCTTAAAACATGAGTCTTTTCTCCGACTTTTTTTTAAATTTTTTTTTATTAAATTTCGCTATTATTATTCAAGAACATAACATACCCAAAATATTAATCTTCAAAAAAATAATTAATAAAACAATCAAATACAAACGTTTAATGCTTGAAAAATAGTGCTAAAAATATCCATATCTTACAAAATTCTTGGCAAAATATTAACAGTTAAAAATCTCCCAATATTTTTTTTTATAGAAAGCTACTGTGCCTTGTGACCCGAATCTCAAATTTAGCACCCCCCCCCCCTCTCAAATATATGTTTAATAAAACCTATAAATAGAACATTATATGAATATTTGGTATTTTAATGGTACAAATGTCTTCGTGCATGTATTTTCAGTATCATGCATTCAGAAACAGAAATCAATTTAATAGCGAACA
Source organism: Parasteatoda lunata (assembly GCA_949128135.1). Lineage (NCBI taxonomy): Eukaryota > Metazoa > Arthropoda > Arachnida > Araneae > Theridiidae > Parasteatoda > Parasteatoda lunata. The sequence goes on along the minus strand of OX421973.1, from coordinate 52,832,524 downwards.
TTAATAAATTACGCTAACATTAAAACTCATTCGACCACTATCCCTACCAAATATAAAAGCCTAAAAAAAATTATTCCAAAAGTAAAATAAAGAATGTATTGACTTATTTTAAATAACTATTTCTATAATTGGGTACTTGCAACTCAAGAAGGAAATCACTGATTCACTTGACCTGTGAACTCAGCGCTTGCTGGTTATTTATAAACAAGATGGGGAGTTAATATTCTGGATATTGCTAGCTAAGTCTTTTCATATAAGTTAGAATGTTAATTAAATACAACAACATCCATATCGAATTAAATATATATCGAATTTATTAAAATATAATTCGTTCTTGTCAACGTCATTTGTTTAACATAGATTTATTAGTTTATGTATTTTATTGTAACTGTGGTACTTTTTGTTTTGTGTAACTGGGAACTTCATTGCATAGTTAGTTTGTTTATGTTCTGCATTTCTCCATGTCTGTGTGTTAAACCAAATCTTTCTTTGAGGAAGAAAATAGAATGTGTCACTTAAGAGAATTCATATTAGACGGGTTAGGCTTACTCGAAATAGAATGGAAAGAACAGTTGCTAGCATAAACAAACACCACGTTACAATAGCCAATCAGGATCGATACATTCTCTGACTTCACTTGCAGGCATCTAATTATAACATGATTACACGCATTTAAAATTATTAAATGCTAAATGATATTAACACACTTCCTTAACAAATATATGTGATAAAGTATACCATCAGAATACACAAAAACAAATTGAAAGTTAACTAACAAGGTCATTTATTATACGGAAATAAGTGAAAAAAATATAGAATGATATAAAATTTATTTGAATTATCCCATAATCATTCATATTTCAGTTAGCATGAAACCGCAATCAACATAAAAGCAAAAGAGGAAAACAATACAGAAAAAAAAAATACGGAAAAGATTAAGAAAATGAAAAGTGAAAAATTATCATCATTAAAACACCGCACGTTCTATTCTCACGAAACCCCCTTTCTTCATGGCCGGATTCTCCCCCACTCCGGAGAGTCCGGGAATTTTCAGGCGTAGGAGGTAGAGAATAATCCCTTTTTGGCAACAAGAAATAATCCCTAGTCACCCAGACAAGGGATAATGAGGATCAAACACACGAGAAGAATTCGAACGTAAAAACCCGGGCAGTTTCCGCCATTTTGGAAATACGCGGAGGATAAAAAAAAAATCTATATATATATAAAACTTATCCAAAATGTGTCAATCGATGAGTTTTCCGTTTGCCTCCTCCATCCAGCTTTAGAAAAAAAAGGAGAAAAAATAAGCACATTAAAGAAATGGCGAAAGAAAGCGAAAAAGAAATAAATTGGAGGAAAATGAAAGATGCAGTCATGACGCCAACATTAATATCTCGAAAAATGAAATAAGGTGCATCAATTCGCATCGTACAACTACTACACGATGAAATTTAGAAACAGCTAAGATAGTTTCTGACTTTTACAAACCAGACCAACTTATTACAAAATCGCTGGGGCAATGACCCACGAAATGTCTAAACACAGGCGAAAGCAATTCATATCGGCGTTTTCTTAAAACAAGAAAAGCTAATTAAAACTTAAACAATAAATGTCTTATGGAGCTATTGTTAAGGCTTGGTTCAGAAAATATAAATGAAATTATAGCGTCAAGAACTGCTTGGAAATTATGGTTATAGTTTAAAGATTAGACAGACATTTTTTTTTTTTCTTTTAAAAAATGCGCCAAAATTTGTTTCCAAGTTTTGATAGATAAATAAATATTAAAAAGTAAAATCATTTATTTATTTAATAGTATAAATATGTTAGATAATGAAAATTGAGTAAAAAGAAAGCAAACGATTTAGTAAAACGGCAAAATAGTTCGTTATTAAATTTAAATGTTTGTTTTAGAATAAAATATATTTTTACACAAATACAAGTTTAACGATATATAAGTCTTACATAACTATACTTAAGTTAAAGCAATCAATTTGAGAAAGCAATTTTCAAAAATCGCAAAATCATTCCTCATTATTATTTTAAATTTAAAACTTAGCTTGTTTTTTGTTTTTTTTCTTCCTGTAAAAGTCACATGGTAAAAGAATATTTGTTTCGAACAGAATTAGATTTAGATTTATACTTAACTTTAATATACTTAATAATCCTTTTTTTTCCCCATTTTTATTTTTCACATTATTTTTTCCAAAATAAAGTAGCGTTGGAATATGAACATTAAATATATTTCTAACGCAAAGGCTCTCAAAACTAAAACAATTGTCTTGAAACTGTTCGAATGATACAGTAAAGGAACATTTGAAGGGTGTGTGTTGTTTGGTTCCCTCTTTTAAATTGGGGTTTTGGGTACCTGTCTCCAATTCTCTTTCCTAAATCAGTCCCGGGCGGTGATAAATATTTTAATGTCATAAATTTAACCAGCGTATTAATTGACAGTTTCCGATAAGGAAGATGGAGAAAAAAAAAACATAAGTAGAAAAATCATTGATTGTAGAAAATAAGTAAAGCTAACATATTAAATATACAAACATTGAAAAAAGAGAGTAATAAACAAAAAACTACATAAAATGAATTTAAAAAAAAAAAATTTTAATTAAATAAACCGTTCTATAATGATTTTTAAATAATCGGTAATAGTTTTTGTAAAACGAAAGGAAATACAAGTATAATGTATCACGGCATAGAGTTTGGCGGATTTTATAAATGGACTAAAGCCAATTTCAAAATAAATTGCTCAATGCAAACATTAAAAAAACATTTCACTATCACTAAATTTACTGTCACCTTATTAATAATAAACGCATTAGAAATAATAATTGACACTGTAAACAAAATTACAATCTTAAAAAAAAAAAAAAAATTTCCTTAACTTCATAAAAACATAATAGATATTTCATAAAATGGGCAGTTACTTTCAAGTTTCCCCCAAGAGTACTTTATTTTTATTTAAAAATATTTTTTTTTCCTTCTTTTTTTCTTTACACTGTTTATGAACACAAAAGAAATAAGCCCAAAGGAAAAGAAATTTGTTATAATTTTTTTACTCCCAAAAACGAATATTTAAGATTTCTGTCGAGCAAATTCTCTTTAGCAGAGTTTAAAATATATTTTCAATATTTCGGAAAAAAGTTTTCGTGAAGCATCCATATGAATAAACATGGGTAGTCTCATTTTTTCCAAAAATAAACCACTTTTAAAATAAATTCAATGGTCTCACAACAAATGCATGTTTTTTCTTTCTTTTTAGAGAAAAAAAAATTTTTAGCGCTTGTTCGCGACAACAAAATAATATTCACTTTTAAATTCCCTTTACATGCATTTTATTAGCGTTTTTTCTTTCTTTTTTTTTTTTCTTTTCTTTTTTTTTTTTTAAAAAAAAGCACACAATGTATTGTGGTCAGAACCGCTGCATTTTGAAATAAAATAATTCTTAAAATGGAGAATGGTAATTATCAATTGTTAAACTAAAATACAAAAAAAAAAAACAAAAAAAAACTAACAAATAATTTCATCAGTTTTCAATCAAAAAAAAAAGTTTTTTCTTTTATTGTTATCGTGTGCTTCTTACGTTTTTTTTTTTTTTTTTTTTTTTTTTCGTTTTTTTCCCCACTCTGAAAACTAAAAACAGTTATATAATTTCTCAATTTTCCTACGTTGTATTTGAGAAAAATTTCAATACATAAGAACAGCTTTTTATCACTCTTTTAAAAATTAATAAAATGAAATTTTCTCTACATATCACGTGAGCAGAAAGTTTTAAAATAAGACTGAAAAATCATAGATTTAAAAAAAGAAAAATTATAATTTCAAAATGTTATGGGATTTTAACCTGAGAAAAATTAGAATAAATAGAAGGAAAATGAGTTAGTGCTGCAATTATTTTCTTATTCTCTCTTCCCCCCTCCCCGCCCCCCCAAAAATGAAATTTTCTTTGAGGGACAAAAAAAAAGGTATAAGTTGAATTTAATTAATTCGAAGAAAAAAAACATTTTCTCACGTGATATGAGCTATGAACGATTAAAAATATTTAAAAAAAAGCACAATAAATTTACTGGGTTAATAAAAATTTTAGTATAACTGTCAATATCGGTTATTCTTAGATAAGAAAATTATAACTAAAACTAGAATTTTGCTTTATAACAGAATGTAGCATTTCTTTCTAAATTTCATGAATATCGTTTCTCAATTTCTCTAAAATGTGTATTTAAATACAATTCGAATTTATACAATTAGAAATTTTAATACAATTAGAAATACTGATTCAGATTAAAAATCTTGTTTCCTTATGTTTTTATTTTAATGTTTTAAATTCATTTTAAGACCATTTCTGGAAATTTTTTAGATCATCAAAATCTGTTCTGTAATTAATTATAACCTTCTTTACCCTCCCTAGGAAATTTCTTTAACTTTTAATTGCTCAAAATATATACTCAGAAAAGGCACAACACATGAATTTTGTAGAATTTTAGTTGTAAAATTAAAGTGTTTTATGTCCTTAAAAAAAATTAACTGAATTTACATACATTCAGGGTAAGCAAGATCTGAGAAATAAAAAGCTCTTACTATTTAAAGTATTTAATAATAAAATATTCAAATGAATTACAACTAATGTTTACAGGTTCCTTAAAAAATAAAAAATTATAAGATTTCTATGACAACGATTCCCCACTAATAAGATTCAAAATTCAAGGAAAAACAGTCGTATTCATAAGAGAGGTAAGATGACACCATTATTATATCCGCCTTGATCTTTTTTTAATCAATTATTCAAAAACTATACATAGGTTACATTAAAAGAGACGTTACCATTAACAATTAAGGAATTAAGGCAAAATGGAATGGAATTTTCTAAAGCAAAATGGAATCAACGATGGATGGAAATGGAATCAGTGAAAGCATGGATCAATACGAGACGGTAAAAGGCTATTCAGTGAATATAACTCCAATTTTTCAGAAAGGAATAAACTACTTAATACAACCAAAACAACTAAAAAAATATTTTGAGGGGGAAAAAAAGCATTGATTCTGGCTTTGATATCGTTTGAACAACGAACGACAAATAAAAAAAGGAAAGGAATAGAAAATGGCGACCAGAGAAACAACTCTTAGCCAGTTTTTTAAAACAATCATTACTTTAAAATGGTTCTCAGAAAGCTCTTGCATTCGTCCGCTGGAACGAGGACGACTTTTTTCTCTCCTCTCAGAAGACAACTCATTACTGAACGATATTAAAACATAAAAGAAGGTTTTTAGCTTCCCTAACAAGAACTACATTTTTACTTGTATGCTGAATGAAAGAAAATTCGATCACAGGTTTAATTTACATAAAAATAGTTAACAGTAAATATATGAAAAATATTTTATAAAAAATATTTATTAGTTTTTTGCAAATCATTACATTTAACAAAAAATAAAAATCTCAGATCGTTAAATGTTAATAATGATAACCAGCAATGCAGTGTTTAGGAAAAAAATAAATAAATAAATACAGGCATGGATTATTATTATTTACTTTTAAATCGTTGTCAAATATGACATAAACATTTTTGCAATCTGATATGCAACTTTATTTGTAAACGAAATGAAGATATTCTTTAACTTTTTAATGTATAAGTAACATTCTTTAAACTAATGCTTTGAATTTGTTAAATGCTTATTGATTTAAGGACTAAAGCATTCTAATGATTACAATAACTCAAATTAACAACTAAATTCATTACAATAATTCAAATAAACAAATTTTAAGACCATATAATTTCCTGTATGATTTAACAGTATACTTAATAAGTATACAGAAAGTACAAGATAATGAGAACATTATAGATCACAAATGTTTAAAATTTCAATTCAATAAAGCTCATAAACATATAAAACAAAAAAGCTGTTCAACCAGTTTGAATTATCGGTTTGTTTAAAGCGAAAATGTGAAAGAAAACCATTTAATAGACTTATATATATGTTACAGTGAATGGTAGAAATCGGTGGTTGTTGACTTCCACTGGTGAATGTTGACAATCAACAATTAGCTTTGGTAAATGTCCGAAATTTATACTAGGTCTAGTTAAGTGCCAATGCTAAGGTATACATTTGCCCGGTATGCCCAACATCAATGTTTTTTTAAGGTCAAGTGCCACTGCCCAGTATCATTTACCTAGTACTCCAAAGACTGATATTTCTTCAGCAGATACTAAAACATCGAATAAATATAATAATATCAACGAATAAATTCATATCAAATCGGATATAACAAATATTTCGGGACATTCACCAAAGCGACTAAGTGATTGTTGATTTTCACTGGTGAAACACGACAATCTTTTGATTCTAGTCATTCCCGGTAACATATATGTTTATAGACTAATAATATGAATCTACAACTGCGATGTAGTTTTTTTTTTTTTTTTAAAAACTTATTTTGTTCTTTTTAAAAGTAGACATCGATTTGAATTTAGATATAATATTAGTTAATTTCCAACTGGGCTTAGTTTTGAACCAAGTTCTTTGTGAACATTTTACTTCTATACGGTTTTTTACAAAAATCTGTGATGAATTAAAATATTATAAAAAATAAAACAATTTATTACAATCGTTATAAACATAACACTAACGATAGAATTCATTGAGATTTATTATCATATAGCAAGACAAGGAAAATGACATAATCAATACGCCAGTTTCGGCCATTTCGAATTTTTTATAATACTAGGAGGCTCCCCGCTCACCAATACCGATAATTGCTATAAATTCATCATTGTTAATCCTTAAAACGTCGACATTTTTCTCGAAAAATTCAATCAAATATTTGGTGAATAAGTGCAGTTATTAAGATGTGAACACCGAAAGTGTACTAAAATTTCACAACTGAATGAAAACTAAGCCACAAACTTTAACTTCTTATAAAACTTAAAATGTTTTTGTTTTTTTTTAAATACTTATTTTAATTAAATACATTCTAAAATATTCTACACTGTTGAAAAAATATCTTAAAAGCATTTCCTGTAAAATTGTATTTTTCAATATCTTTATTCATGATATCCTTTCAAAAAAATAAAAAAAAAAAATATCACAACTCTACTATTTTAACTGTTTTAAGGCATAACTCAGGACGCTCCTAAATTTGTGTTATTAACTTTTAGTTCAGAACACAGATAAGGGTAAAAATAAGATAAGGGATATTTTAAAATCCATATACTAATCAGGGGTCTGTTTAGAAGAAATTTGGGTCCGTTAACGGACCCTTCACAAAATATCTTTTCATAAAAACGGACCCTTCACAAAATATTTTAACTTAAAAACGGACCCTTCACAAAATATTTTAATTTAAAAACGGACCCTTCACAAAATGATTTTTCTTTTAATCCTTCACAAATTTGTTTATCTTCACTATTCCTTATCGAATAAACCCTTTCCAGGGCAGAAAACAAGAAAAATGTATGTAAACGAATAAGTTTTGTCTTCGGCAGACGATTCTTCCATAATTCGTCCGAAATGAATATTCTGCGTTCAGCAGTATAGGCTAAATACCAAATATTGGTATGTTGCATCTCTAATTCAGAAGCAGCAATTGCTGTTTATTTTTGAAAATGTAATTTTTTTTATTATAATTTTACAGTGCCGAGCATAATCTTGTATCTATTTACAATTTAAAAACTCATTGGAAAAAGTTTTTTGCAATAACCGGACCCTATTTGAACAAATTCATAAAAGCGGACCCTGGTTGAAAGAATGTGAGTAATTTTTTTCACAATTTCACGAAAAACGGACCTTTCACGAAATGTCTGGACAGACCCCTGCTAATATACACACTTTTCCAACCATATAAATGTTTACCAACATTTTATTTATTTCTTAATATTTTAATTGCATACAGGCAGTCATCTTAGGAAGAAAAAAAATTTGTTCATAAAATTTATTTATCAGAAAACAAAAAAAAAACATTAAAAAAAATCGTAATGTAATTCTAATTCTTTCATTTACAGCACTTTATATTTCATATTAATCACATCCCTTGCGTAATTTTGTATCCAACTAGTTATAAAGACACGTATTACCATCACATCCAACTCAAAATTAAGTGATAATACTTAAAAGAAGAGGGTGGAAAATTACACTTACCCTACCTACCCACAATTCTCAAAAGCTTCCCATAATTCCATAGTTGTAACAAAAATCATTAAAAAAATCTTTCGTAGTTACATAAATAATCCTGTAATATTTTTTGACGAAGATTGACATTATATGTTCTGGTTCTACCCTAAACTTCAAGGTATCAAACAAGTTTTGAGAATGAGTTTCGTCGGATTTGTTTAACTAGAATTTGAATAAATAAATGAACCGGAATCGAATTAAAATTATTGAAGATCGCAAGTCTGAATGCTTCTCTTCCCACCCCGGATCCAAAATCGAAGTAACAAAATCGAATTTCGTTGATCAAGCTTTTCCCCCCCTTTTTTTCTTCTTTTGTAAATAAAGTAAATAAATAAAGAATTGTATCAATTCATACTGTAGATAAGCGTATATTTAGAATTATCTTTATTGCATCAGAATTCACGTAACAGTTACAATATTTACATTTTACGAATTTTATTGCTTAAATACAACATATTTAAAAATAATTAAACTTTAAAAATAAAAAAATAAAAAAAAAAATTTAAAAAAAACAGTGCAATAAATATAAGAACAATGCTTGATAAGGGCAATGCACTTCCAAAATAGATCGACTAAGCAAAACACATTTTATATGGGCATTAAAAATATTTTCGAGAATAAAAATAAAATTTTGCTTTTAATTTCGAATCCTCGACTTCTCCTAAAGCAAAACGTAAAGAAATATAACGATTTAGGGGGTGTAACACGCCCTCTTGTTTTCACGCCAAGATTTAATTAAAGTCTACGGACAGTCTAGAATTTTCGGAAAAAAGAAAGTGAAAGAAAAAGAAACCAAGGTAGGAAAAAATAATGTTTTAAATTATTCAATTACATTAAAGATGGTTTACATTATACCAGAGTTTCCTCCCTCCTCTGATTGTACATAGAGTTTCATTTTGCTTCTGGTTATGCTACACACTAGGACGCGTTTCTTCCTTTCTTTTTCATTATTATTGTTGTTATAGGGCCCCAAGATAATGTGTGCCCTCCCATTGGGAAAAAATAATATAAAAATTATATTAGTTAAATATTGTTATATTATATATTAGATATAATTTTTTGAAATATTGCTATTTTTATAAAATTTTTCTTATAAAAATAGCGAAACATGTATGTAATATGTAAATACATGTATTAGATTAGCCTTCTCAATGGAGAATTTTAGTCCACCATGCAGACTTCCTCCTAACATAATCAATCAGTTTATTCAAAAAAAAAAAACAAGAAAAAAAAAATTATTATTATTTTTTTTTTACCTTATAGGGATAAAAACATGTATAATCACTTGGGGGAAAAATTGTTCAAGGCTGAAATTAAATTACACTATTGTCAGTGGATCTCCTAATTTAAAAGACTAAAATATTTGCGCTTAAAGAAAATAGAAAGCAATTAAAACTATTTCAAAATGAAGCATGAAAATTGTTTAAAATAAAAATGTTAAGCTTTATCAACCCAATTCTCTTGCCCACTGAAGCAATCGAATTAAAGAAAGAAAATTGCGAAATATATAAAATTACAGCCAAATTAAGAAAAATTGAAAATTATCAATCTAATGCAGTGATTCTCAACCTTTTTTTTCGTCGCGGCACACTTTTAACGATTTCAAAATTTGGCGGCACACAAAGAAAAAGATAAGTTTAAAAGTTGTATACTTACCTATAATACACTGTGTAAAATATTTTATGATAATAATTTGGAATGTAAAATAAAATAATATAATATGTGTACTACAAAAACAACGTTTATTAAGGGACAAATGAATAATAAGAATACTTTTAAAGAGAAATTTGATGTTTTTTGATAATTTCATTTATATTGAGTCGTAAAAATGACAATGCCACTCTCAAATCGACATTTAATAGTCTCGTTTTTCTTTTTCTTTTTTTTCTCGTTTTTATGTTGATTAATACTGAAAATCCGAATTCACACAAATAAGATTCCAAAAAAGCTTTAAAAATATAATTGTAATAATTAAAGCTTTTTTGGCTATCATGGGATAATCGTATCTAATGTTAATCCAAAATGAATTAATTGATTCTTCCGAATATTTTAAAACTAAATCTCGATTCTTAGAAAGCGAAATTAGTTCTTCCTCTTCATTCATATATATATAAGTACTTTTCTTTAATTTAAACTTTACTCGTAATAAAAAAAAGCATTATAATTTTTACTATATACAGTTCTAAAATTTGGCGGTACACTTAAAGAATTTGGCGGCACACAAAAGTGCCGCGGCACAGTGGTTGAGAATCACTGATCTAATGAAATATGAAACCCTTACTTATTGATATTGTTTTAAAAATGTTTAACTAAACATGTATACAAAAGGAATTTTATGCTTACTTGTGTAATTTTTCTATTCTGTGAAAGTAAATATACGTATTAATATTAAGTCCTCAATAAAACCTATTTAGAAGGCAACGTATTTCAATGTTTCACTTTTATCATCAAGTAACGTTCGCTGTGTTATGTTTTATTTTATTCCCGTTTTTCTCTTCTGAGTAATCTATTCCGAGATGATATGCAACAATCACTAAAAGAAAAAAATATCTACATTTACACTAAATGAATTTCGAAATTGTAAGTGAAATCTGAATAGGAAGAAAAATAAAATACTTGTATCCATTAAAAAGTTAATTTGGAATGATTATCAAACTTATTTTGTTCTTTTCAAGCGAAATAAATTTTATAGTTTACTTAAGTGCATTTTAGCAATGGTTTTATGGTTTTCCATATAGAGCTATCAAATGATTGATTTTAAAAATAAAAAAATAACTATTTTGTCTCAAATTAACGGCAGAGTTGTGAATGCATCCCGTATTAAATTTGGAAGTGATGAAGTGAATTAAAAATCAATTTTATTATGGAGTAAATTTAAAAAATTCATTAACAGTAGGTTAGTCTTATAGCAGGACCGGTTGCTTGGTCCTCTACAGGCATCTGACTTCATTATTAATTTTAAAATCATACTCTTTTTAGACCTCTACAAGCATCAGGCTTCATTATTAACTTTAAAATCATGGACTCTTTTTAGACCTCTACAAGCATCAGGCTTCATTATTAATTTTAAAATCATAGACTCTTTTTCTTAAAAAAAATTAACAATAGCAATTTAATAATTTTGAAACTTTCAAATTCATAAATAATCATTTATAAAAATTACATAAACAATAGCTAAGCCTTGTAACAAAACCGACAGCACCAGTTATTTACTTAGTCCTCTCTACAAGCATCAGTTTTAAAGATTAATTTTAAAATCATACACTTTAAAAAAAAAAAAAAAAGCATAAAAGAACTATAATTTAATTATTTCGAAACTTAAAAAGTTTAGACAATAAATAGCAATGATAATAAAGATTTAATAAAACTTTATGAAACAAAAAAATCTATAATGTATAGCAATTTATTTTCTAGATGCTTAAGGATTAAAGTGTATTTATACATAGAAATTGAATAATTAAAAACTTGTTGAATTCAACACTTGTCATTAAAAGTTAAAACTTGTTTGAATACTTAAAAAATTAACTTATGAAATATAAAAAATTTTACAATTATCAGTGACAATAGAAAATTGAAATTATCGGTGACAATTTAAAATCCCTTCTTTGATTTCAGATTGCAATTAAAACAAGTTTAACTTAATTATTAAAAAATTAATTGAGGTCTTTGACATAGAAAAATGTAACTTTCATGATAATACAACTTATCAATGCTTGATTTAAATGCTATCAAATCAAAATGGGAAAAAAAATCAAATTAGAACAAGATAAAATATGATTCCACTGAATTAACCTCTGTTTTTAAAAAAACATTTCAGGTGATTTTCTAAACAAGCTCACTGTACACTAAAATATAATTGTATTAAATATTAGATATTTAAGTAATTATTATTGTTTAAAAGTTCAAAAAAATTTAAATTAATAATTCTTTTTTTTTTAAATAAATTTTAAAAATTTTTACTGAACACTACTCTTTTTATGTGTCAGAAATGCGAGCTATAAGTTTCTTAATAAACTTTACACCTAAAAAAATAGGATAGGATATGCCTAAAATATATATAACGATGGCACTCTAATTCTAAAACACTTTTGGTTCATATTTATGAGCCCTAAAAATACTCATGCAAACTTTTTAATAATTTGTAGATATTGTTAGTTCGTATATTGCTGCAGAATAAAAATTGTACTATGATAAAAGCTAATGCAAAAACAATGTTCTGACAATTCAATACTTTTGAACAAAATTACTTAGTGAAAAACAAAGAATTGACCATCAAAGGATTAGGGTAAAGTGAAAGTATTTTCATACAGATGAATGGTTTTAGTTCTAAATTATGTTATAACAGATGTTCCCAATGGAAAATATGTGTGTCACTTGAGGTACAAGAAAAATTCTCTTATGTGCATGAATTAAATCCACAATTTAATTAATTTTGATTAAAAAAAATTTTAATGGAATAATTGGTTATTTTTAAATTTTAACTTAAAACAAAAAACTGTATGTAATCATTTCAATGAGTGCAGGCCTAAAACCAGGCCGACTGATTGCTGTAAGAAAAGAGCTTTCAAAAACCTGCAACTAGCATTATCGATTACGACTTAGCTAAAAGTTCATTTACCAAATTTTAATTTTTTTTAAAGAAAATTATTATGAACTCGACAGATTTAATATTTAGTTAGCAGATGCCTTTGAAAGAGCCTATTAGTTAAAAATTTTAAAAAGAATATTCTGTATTGTCGACCTAAGTTCTGGGGAACCTAAATCCTTTTATACCGAATCTATATGAAATCAAAATTTTCACTACCTGTTCATCAACAAGCAAAAAGCTATGTCCTAATACTTGCAGAGGTCATAAAATTATATTTCTTTTCTTCTTCTTCCTCTTTTTTTATTTTATTTCTTACAACAACAAAAGAACGAGTTAATATTTAACTTATAAATCAAAGTTAGGAACATTTTATCATTAAAAAGCAATAGGTACAAGTACAATTATTCGTATAAATATACTCAAAATGTATGTGTTAAAATGTATATCAGTCCTGTAACAAGCTTTCACAACAGCATTTCTCCAAAACGTTTGAATCCCACAGAGGAGTCATCGTAGGACACGGTTCACAGTAGACAACCGGAATCAAGCATTACAGTCAGCAATCAGTGAGCGAGTGGGTAACCACTAAGATCGAAAAAGGATAGAGGTGCACTGCATTGATTTTCGTTACACTGCTCTATTGTAAAGTGCTTGACATTGCATGCAGGCCATTGGACTACAAAAGTACGGAAGCCATTCCCTTTGCAGAGGATCAAAATTTTGATGGCATGTCTTCAGAACATCCTCAATGATGTAATACAAGACCTTCTCCAGTAGCCCATTACACAGTTAAATGAAGTACTGCTACCAAAACTTTTATAGTTTGTGTGGTCATATCCAAGAGGTCAAGTAAATCATTTATATAGATAAATAAAACATATATAAACATAATAAATATTGAAGTAATAAAATTAAAATGAATATAAGCTATTTCATTTGCTGGGAGACAAAAGAAAATATTTATATCTTGACAACGTTATTTATTTAGGCATATATTGCACATTTAAGTCGCTGATCAGATCATTCAACAACTTATATAACTTTTTATTATTTTGTCAAGATTTACTTAACTTCCTTTCATGTTTGTTTGTGTGAACAGGACCAAACCATGTTATCAACATTTTGAATACTTTCTGACAAGCTGAAGTACTCAAATTTCAACTGTAGTTCTGTGCTGGTTAACAACACCAATTATATCAGTTTCTGCTGTCTGATAACAAATATTTGCCTGCAAACAAAATTTTGATCATTCTCTAGATTTTTATCCTTTATATTTTTCAGTTCGTAATGTAAATTTTTTCTTTGAATAATAATAATTTATTCTCTTTCACTACACTTGACAAGCAAGGTGGGTTTTTTTTTTTTTTTTTTTTTTAAAAAAAATAAAAAAAAAATTTCTTTTACAATTTTCAGCACTAAAAAAGACTTTTTACAGCTATTTATTAAAAATCATATAGCCAAGATTAAAAGTTTCATGTTCTTAATAATTTGTAATCTTTAACTCATAATTTGTATTCTTTAATGCAGAAAAATGAATGTCATGTCAAGATACCCATCTTTTTTCCCCCCTTAAAATACCTAATTATGAGATTAAAAACTGATTCATATGTTATAGAATAAACTAATTAAGTCAAAAAAAATTTTAATATATCAATACATTTAGTTTTTTTTCTTGAGACTTTTAAAGCATGAAGATAAATTAAGTAGGCATATTTATCCCCTCCTTCGAATTTCGACTTAGCAAATTTCTTGCAATGAAAACAAAACTGATAGTTTCTTTGGCATTGCAAACCAGGATTTAAACAGTTGCATTTTTAGTTGTTTTTTAAAGAAGAAAAATCAGTTAGTATGATAAATTGTTATGACTAATTTAGCAAAGAATTACACTAATTACATTAATTTTGTTCATTTATATAGGAAAATATTTTTCAAAATTTGATTGTCGTTAAAAGTATAACATTAATTATACTAAACTTGGGTAAATCAGAAAATATATTTACCAACATAGATTTCTTAAACAATTATTTTTTCATTTCTTTCGTCATACATCCCTTTGATACCTCCAATTTAAAATCTTACAGCTTTAATTATAGCATGCATCATGTTGTTAACAGTAAGTTAGTTAACAGCTTTAGTTAACTATGTGATAGCTGTTGTGGTTAATCGCTACAACTTTAAGAAAACACTCATTTACACAATTAGAAAAAAAAAAATTTCAGCTTTGAAATAAAAGTATTTTTGTATTTTATTATAGTAAGGAAACATATTTGTGTTATTAATTTATAAGTAAAAAAAGGCATAATAATATGTAATAAAATAATAGTATAATAAAATGATATTTTCAGTTATCTCTAATAAAATGTTATTTTCAGTTTCCTTAACTTATAAGCAATCTATTTTGGTTTCCTTAAATAGCACTTTTATCACACATTTTTTCATATAAGAATTACATAAATTCAGTACATAATTTCATAATTACGTATACAAGAAAACCTATAACTAAACATGAAAATAATTTAAATATTATAAAATTTTATAAATTGTGGTAATTTTATGTTATATTTTTTAAAATGTTATTATTTTTCAATAATATAATAATGATTTTTTGCTGGCTCTAATTTTACAAAAACATGCACTCTTAAAAATGCTATTTAAATCTAAAGTAACTACTATATAGATATACGGTATTGCATAGGAGGTTGATTTATACACCAGAAATAAAGTAAGACTTCAGTTGAAAGTGAAATATCAATACATTACGAACAATGAGATAGATATGAATAACTCTGTATTAATTTACCCAGTTCAAAAACTATTTTTAATAAGTCATATACAATTTGCATCTTCTTTCATTATATTTTCTTTAAAAATTTTTATTTTTAAACAAAGAAAAAAAATTAAGAATAAGAAAAGTTACAACAATTTATTAAAAATAATTTCAAAATATTTGACGCAGTAAAAATTTTCAAAACATACCATAAAACTACAAATTTAAAAATTCCAGGACATCATCTAGGTCAGATTCCATAACGTTATGCATCTTTATTTGAGGAAAAACATATGATATCGCGATGGAACAATGGGAAATATTTTTAATTTAGGAACAAATTTTGATTTTGTAATTTCTTTTTTTATATATACTTTAAAAAAATTTTGTATTTGTTTTTTGTTTTTTTACTCATACACCTGACATATCAGAAATCACATAATTAAAAATAGGAAATCCTTATATGCAACAAGTCGATTAATACACCAAAATACATGGTCAAATAATTTTTTTAATGCATAAAATGGTTAATAAATTTCTTCTACAGATTAAAAATAAAAAATTCTTGGAAGGTAAAAGCGAAAAAAAAAATTGCTTTCAACACATAATGGATATTTGTAATTTATAAAAAAGTAGTTTAATTTTTCATTGTATAGTAATATTAAAGGTATATCAAATGTAATGTTCATTGACATAACAAATTGTTTATTTAACAGTGAATATAGAGAAATATTTTTTTGGTATATGAAAATGCATAGCAGTATAAATTTTTTTGCTATTGTGATCGATAATTATTATTTAAGACAAAATTTCACTTTAATAAATATGAAGTAAAAAAAGTACTATTAAATTTTGTATTCTATTCATTGATCAATTATAATAGAATAAAATTTCAGTTTTAAAATAAATCTCCAAGCAGATTACACAGATATATTTTCTTTATACAAGAACATCGAAAAATAACAATCACCAGCTATTACAGAAATCTTACTTCCTTGTTTACAAAATTAGTATCAAAATTGCATCATGTTAATAACAAAGCTCTTATCAGACTATGACTGAATCAAACAATTATCCTTAAAATTATTAATTGCAAAATATGTATAAGTTTTTAAAAAAAAGTTAAGTTTAATAAAAAGTAAATTCAAATATGTTAGCAATAAATAAACATTTTTAACTTCCTTACTATAACCAATAATATTCAACAAATATTTTATATGCTGTAATCTCTACAAATTATTCTATGTACACAAAGAAAAGTTTTTATAATAATATGTTCTAAATGAAAAAAAAAAAGTATGAAAAAATTTTAAAATAAGGAAGAATTAAAAGAAATTATTTTCTCCACAGGGAAGTTAGTAATATTTATAGAAACTAATTGGAAGTGAAAAATAGCAATTAAATTATTACTAATGCAAATTTAAAAGCTAAAAAGTTAGATATTACTTTAAATCCTATTTACTTCTTAATAGATTAAACAATAGTTGTAATTTATATGTATATTATATGTCAAAAGTGGAATATAAACAGACTAAAATGTAAACAAATGTACGCTAAACATCATACAAAGGCAAGCCAATGGAATAATATTCTGAATAAGTATTAGAATTCAGAAAAAACTACACTAATACAAAAATGGAATAATAATGGTTTAATTGGTTAATGAAAATTTAACCACTAAACTGCAATAAATGTGTTTCAAACTTGAAACAGCAACAGTAAATTGTTTAAATTATAATAATAACCAATTTAAAATTATTGAATTGTTAATTGGTATGTTGTAATAAATTTCATATAATACAAAATAACTCTAAAATCATTTTACAAAGTAATATTTTTGTGTCTTGTTGAGCAATAGCGGCTATAACGTAACAGTAGAGTTTTACAAAAAAAAAGCTCAAAATTAAATATTTTATAAGCCTCGTGATAATATATTTAATAAATAATAATGCAGCGATTAAATTATAAAATATTAAATAAATCTAAATTGTTTGGCAAACTTAGATTGTAAAATCCTACCTGTATTCAAATAGTACTACAACAGCTGATCACCTGCTCATACCATTCATGTAAACACAAT
Organism: Parasteatoda lunata; assembly: GCA_949128135.1. Classification (NCBI taxonomy): domain Eukaryota; kingdom Metazoa; phylum Arthropoda; class Arachnida; order Araneae; family Theridiidae; genus Parasteatoda; species Parasteatoda lunata. Next base: position 52,814,926 of record OX421973.1, on the reverse strand, counting down.
CTTACATCACAGTTAAGACAGAACATAAACAAAAGAAAAATTAAAATTTAAGCAGAAAATCTTAGTTTATTTAGTATGGAATTGATCCTGATACGAATTGTAAGTATTTCATTTCATCATATAATAACAAAACATTCATAGGTATCTCGTGTTTTTTTACATCTTGGTCAGCCCGTCACATGCAGTTTGACAGTTCCATGTAAACACTGACCGGCATTTGATGCTTAACATGATAGATTTCATAGCGAATCTGTAACGCGATTATTATTCTAGATAGATCGAACCCTGCAGAAACGCTAAGTAACTGGAATACGAGAAGTACTTAGTATTTGGAAAGGACAATGAAACATATAAGCTAAGTAATGATTTAAATGTTGGATTTCGCGGTCTCCCGCGGATTAAATGGTCATCTAATGGGTACTTACGTCAAACTGGAGGTTTTAGGCTTCGATTTCAATAATTTTTGCAAATTTTGTAGCTTTAATTATCTTGAAAATCTAAAAACGATTTCCTCTTTGTCTGAGACCGGCGTTTGCCAGGGTAAAATGGAGTGGGACTGTGTGGAGTGGAATCAAGCTTGCAGGAAGGAGCGCATGAGGTTTGTGACGTCATACCATCTTTGTTAACAATAATACACATCAGGACTAAAATCTGTAAAGATGATGACTGCTGCGACTGTCTATTACTACTTCCTTTGATTAACGTATTAATTTCTGAATATAGCACATTGTTTTTAACTTAAAAGAACAAAGGGAAAAACACTTTAAACTTGACAGAAGATTTGTGAATTGATAGGTAAACTTAGTTTCTGAAACTGAAACAGAAACTTTCTGCGAAAGGTGTGCGATGAGGGGACAGGTAGACGACCCCCTCGTTGATTAATTGCTTAAACACTTTTTGCAATTTTATATTGGAAATAATATGAATAATAAGACAACGCTATTAAAGTTATTAATTATTATTTTTTTCATATTTAAAATATTATATTTTTTAAAAAATATTTAACAAAATTTATTTTAAATTTAAAAAAAAAAAAACGCTGTAGCTTTTAAATATATCTTTGGAGAGAAAATCAAACGTGGAATTAAAAATTATATTTAAAAAAAAATTTTTTTTTTAATTATTAGCTATGATTATTTTAATTTTTTTATTGTTATTATTACTTATTGACACATTCACAAAAACAAAATAAATTTTTTTATTAAGAATTAATTCTACTGCAAATTATTTTGATCGGAAGCAGCCAGCTCGGAATTATATAAGTCAAATTTCTAAAACATAAAATGTTTAATAAAATGACATTAATATTAGGCATGAATTATGTGAATTTGTAAAAAAAGTGTTTATAATTTTGTTACTCTAATTTAATCACTTCAAATGATAACACGATTTCATAACTAGAAAAGTAACCAAGAATTTTAAAGAAAACCATTTTTTTAGTTTTAGTGTAAAAGAATTAAAGAGCGCATAAGACATCAATTAAAAATTATATCTGATAAGCCATATTTGTTCAATTAGTACTTTTAACAATGTTATGGCTAATAAAATCAATATAATTTAACTAGTGCTGCCATCTATTAAGTCATTTTAGAAAATAAAAATTTGTTTAAAATATTGAATTCTATTTTCCGTTGTTTAATTTATTTAAAACATTATTTTCCATTTAAAAGAAAGTGATTCTAAATTCAATGAGATATTTCGTAATATTGAAAATCTTTTTCTCCTAAAATGTTTAATTTTTCTTTGAGAACATTATAGTTAGTTTAAGATTTTTTGTTTTTTACCATTCTCATTTTTCCTCAGTAAAACTATTTCCTGTTTATATTTTTTCGTAAGCTAATTTATTTTGAGAAGGAAAAATGATGAGGAAAAATTTTTTAAGATTCTTATTAATTTATTCAATTTTATTTATACACATATCGTTTAAGGATGAATATAATAAAACTAATATTTTTAATACGTAAAATTTGGTTTCTTACTTTTTTCTTAAGTCATGATTTAATTTATTAATCAATTGCTGAAACTCTCTGATTTCATTATAAATTTGACAATTAAATACTTAAATGATGAATTTAAATTTTCCACCAAGTATATTAATACTTTATAACTTGTTATTGTTATTTAAATATATTATTGAATAAATGGTTTCTAAACTTTTTAATTATATTATAAATCAATAATTTAAAATATATTAATGAAAAACAGTCCATTAAAGATAATTGCAGCAATAATTTGTTACGTGCATACGAAGTCGATACAATTTATTGTGGGATATTTTAAGTTTTAAAACTATTTATTATTTTATGTGCATATTTTTTTATTATTTAAAACTATTATTACAATTTAATTTATCACATTAATGCTTCTATAAATTGCTCTGTAGATTAATTGAATTACTCTGTAGATAATTTAATTAGAATTAATTAAATTATCATAGTTTTATAATAATTAATTAATTAAATTATCATAATTTTAAAGTAATTAATTAATTAAATTATCATAATTTAATAAAAATTAATTTTAAAAAATTTCATAATTTAATGATTTATAATTTAAGAACCATTAATTAAATTAATAATTTGTCAATAAGGAATGAGCTAACGATTTTCGCTTTAAGTGTTTCAATAAATGTGTAAATTCCAATAAACGTGTTCAAAATTAATTCTAAGTGATTTGTATACCCGAATAACAATTGAAGACCAAAGTAGAAAACTGCTTATGAGGATTACTAATTTTTAACCAATCAATGACGTGTAAGATCGGTTTATGACGCAGTAAAGGTAAGCCTTTCTGTGGGAAAAACCCTTCCGATCTGCAAATAAATTCGATTTTTTTTTTTCCTAATTAGCTTTCATGAATTTAAACCGTTCTCCTCCCTTGGTCTTCAACTATGGAATTAAATTTTAAATTATAGAATCTTTAATAATCGAAAAGTCAAAGATATAAAGTCATGAATTCCTATTTATATCGGATAAATTTAGGTGTTATAATAATTATTTGTGAAATATACAGTTGACTTTATTTTAATGAAATAGAAAATTAAAATAAGTGATGTATATTAATTTTGTTGCATTTAGAATGGCAAGGTATAAATATCTAACAATTTTAACTAATTCGTAATTTCAACTAATAATTTTAACAAGTTTTAAATACGTTTTCTTAATAAAATTGTTCGCTTTTTATTTATTTATTTAACAGGATAGGGTATTCTGCATCGACGCTCTCTAATATATGTTTTTACAATTCTTTTATTAAAGGAAGAAAGAAAAGTAACGTTACGGTTTCGCGTATACTAATTTTTAAGTAAGAAAACCCAGAAACGCTTTTAAAATCTGGCAAATAACTTTCAGGAAAGCGGGTATAAAAGACAACAAAACATGTTTGATTGCCCGAGGAAAGAGATATGAATTAAATGACGACTCGATTATTAGTAATACCTTTAAATTTCGTGGAACAATCTGAGTTTATGACTATCAATGACTACTAATTATGAACTGAGTTTATGACTATCAATGTTCAACTCCGCAGCCCTTTTACTTTGAATCCAACCTAGAAGGCAAGAGAACTCCTGGATTAGGCATTGGAACAAACTAGCTTTCAAGGAGGACTTTTCGATAGAACTAACCAACATTTGCGTTACATGGATAGGTAAACAACGAAACCCTCGGATGGTAACCCAGACGTCAAAGGGATTCAAACCCATGATCCATTAATAATCACTAAGGATATTGTACGTCATCATTGTGGTCGGTGCGAATCGAAAGCAGAATACGTATATTTCGCCCATATTTATTAGACAAGTACTTATTGACCAATACTTATTTGATATTTCTGAAAAGCGTTCTAAAAATAAGTATTAAGAGCGGTGGTTACTTAAGGGTTATTCTAAGAAACTACTAATTTATTTTAGTAGTCAGTTTCATCGACTATATTCTTATCGATATTCTTAACGATAAGATTATTCTTATCGATACGTAAAAAATGCATTGTAATATGTCCTCTACATTAATGTAAAATCGTTTTCTATAATTAATACAAATAAACGTTACTAACATTATGTATCTGATATAGCATTACCATGAATTAATATGAAATATTTAAGGAGAAACATTCTATTCTCATTTTAATTTTAATTTTATGATATTATAGATAGTTAAAATTCTCCACATGTATTATGGAAGCTTCTTGATATCTCTATATTTGAATTTTTTTTTAAAATTTTAAACGTTGGCGTTTAAAATTTAAAAAAAATTTTAAACGTTTTTTAAATTTTAAACGTTTAGTCCTCTACTACCCCCCCCCCCCCTCCCATTCCCGATTGGAACAATGAATAAAAATAAAAAGCTTTTTTCCAAGTTTCTGAGAAACGATGAAAGAAAATTTTGAATTAGAAAATTCATAAAAACAAGATACTATTTATTATTATTATTATTTATTTTGAGAAAAGGGACAGTTCAGTTAGACCAATCAAATTTATTATTGCAGCATTCCAAAGAAAATGAACTGTTGCAATGTAAATTTACGAAACATTTATTTTTTACTTGTAGTTCTAGCTTTTCATGCTTTACAAATGTCATAAATGGTTGTTTATAAATATGAATAGCTCAAAAAATTAAAACCAAAAAGGTGTTGTAATAAGAATAAGCAAGGATGCGATTATGTGATATAATTTAAGTAATGGAGAAATAGGAATATCTGTTACTGGTACATTCATAGTATTATCGCAATACAATATTGTCATATTTATTGAAGCACTAATCTATTCCAGATATACACCATCAGTTTATGCCCTTCTAAGAGGTTATAACAACACAACATACAGCAAGGTGTTTAAATGTAGCTGTTTTTTATCCCTTCATAACACACACCGTTGAACAAGGCAGTAATAAGAATTTTTTTCTTTCTTTCTTTTTTTTTTTTTTTTTTTTTTTTTCGTCACGTAAAGCACACGCGTTGAGAAATCTGACCCATCCAACTTTTTTTCAAAACTCGAAATTGATAATATTTTTTGTTTCCATCTTGAAAATATGCTCGTATAATAAATTAATGGTAAAAATTTATTTTCATTGCGTTTCGAATTAGTAATATTTATTTATAAACATTTATTCGATACTGCGTATGACTCTTTTTTTTTCTTCGTAGCTCTCACTCCATTGACAGAAGCAATAGTGAACCATAAATATAAAGCTTTATCTATAGCTTTCACCGTAAATGTAAAAATGCTTTATATAATTATTCTTTTTTTATTATTATTTATCATCGTCAAAATAAACTAGTAAAATCAAATAAATTAGTAAAAATATTTTTCTCTTGTATGCAAAGTATAATGTAATAAATCACGTGACTCATTATTTTCTACTAATTGAAGTAATAGGAATAACTTTTTAATCTATATTGCTAGTGATGAATTATCCCATGTAAACAATTATTTATCATCTGTTTAAGATTAAAATAAATTATTGAAATTCAAATTTTAGATAATTGTTTCGTTTGTTACTGTAATTAAGCTTATTTTTTCTGTTGTATTTAGAGTAATTATATTTTCTCCGAAAAAACGCATATATCTTTTTGTTTAAAAAAAAGTTTTAAATTACATTTATTTTATTTTTATATTTTTTTTCATAATTTTTAGTATTTAACGTGTGTTTATGTAATTGAATAGCATTTAATTTTGCACTAACGATGTACTTCACTATCAGCTTATTATTACTTCAGATAAATAATTAGGTAACTTCTTTCAATCCAAAATTCACCTCGTTGGTATTAACCTATTTTTTTAAAAACTTGAATAAAAAAATAAAAGATTAATTATGCAACCATGATCATTGACCATCATGGATTATCTATCAGAATCATACTGTCTTTTATTATACTACTCAAAGAAAAAATTTTATGTCTACACTCTCTCAAAGATAGTTCATTTTAAGCAATCAAATCAAATAGACTCTTATTCTTAATAATTCTAACCATCATATTTTTAAAAAATAAACATTAAATTTGTTAATATTGTATGTACTAGATGGCGCTTCATATGAGATAATCAGATTTTTATTGCAATACATAAGAAAATCCGTTGATTTCGAACAATTTTCCAATTTTTTTATAAGATCGATAAATTTTTTTAATTATATTTTATATTGATTACTTTTAATGTTTTCTGTCGATCTATTAGTTAATCACCTTAATAGATTAGTAAATATACTATCACATTAATTGCATATCATCGATTGATCACATGAAATGAACATTTATAAACATATTTTTTAAGAAGTCAGTAGAAATTTAGAATTTTTCTCAAAAGAAAGCATGGGTTTCTTATTCCTGCAACGTAGCGATATTCAAAAGTATAAATATACAAAACACGTTATAATAAAAGATAGCGGTATATATCTAGAAAATTTTTGTTATGTGTCCCAGCATTTCATTTATTCGGTACTCGTTCGTTTACTTGTACCGGCCGCCCATCTTTCTGCTTTTTACGTTGTTTCTATACGCTACATTCATTGGTACATTACAACAAAGGATTGTATGTATTCCATAAGAACTCTTTTTTTACGGCAATTCTTTCTTACGTGTGAAGAGCTTAGTTAGCTAGCAAGCCTAGGTTCCTGAACTCTGTATTATTTATTTTTATTAAAATTGAAAGTGATAAAATGAATTTAAAAATTTGGTTTATCAGACATGTTCTCAAGCGATTATCATTGTTGATGAATTTTTTTTATCATTGATGTCTATGTACAATGCACAAAAAATTAAGAAAAAAAAAAAAAAAAAAACGGAACACACTGAATAACTTTTGATCCCCAATGATCCTCAATCTTAATGGCTCGAGGGTTTGATCACAAATATGCTAATTAATTAGTGCAGACGATATTTTAAGTTAAGAGATCAGGCACAAAAATCTACTTTCTCTGAATAAACATGCCTTTTTTTCGGATTTCTGACCCACAAAATATAGGGGGCAGCCGCAATCTGGGAAATATGGGTCCAATAGTTTGGCCAAGAGAACACTCCATAGTTTGTACCTCTTAATATTAATTTTTTTTACGTTTTTCGCTATATATTTAGAACTTTTTAAGCCAATTGAAAAAACTTTGCGAACAGTTAAGTTCGTTTATTTTAAGATAATTCCGTGCAAAAAATAAGTTTTAGTAAATATATATATCTTTTATTAGTTTATTTAATAATGGTCGAAAATTTTTTTAATTGTAAGGTATAAAATTTTTTGCATCAAAAGAACATAACTTTGCAATGAAAAATATAAAATTTTAGCAAAATTGGTTAAATAGTTCCGGAGATATTGAATTTCAAAAGAGTAAGATCTTTAAAATTTTATTTCTCAGAAACTGCTTGATCAATTTCGCTCAAATTTTGTATTTTGATATTTAAAATTCTATTTTTGAAAATGACACAAAAAATTACACACCTAACAATTAAAAAAAATTTTCGACCATTATTAAATAAAAAAATAAATATTTACTAAAAGTTATTTTTTTGTTCGGAATTATCTTTGGATAAAAAAAATGTATAACTGTGTGCAAAAAATTTTTCAGTTCATTAAAAAGTTCTCGAGATATGGGGAAATATGCAAAAAATAAAATTTATATTAAGAGGTCCATACTTTAGAGTGCTCTCCAACTATGGGGACCATATTTCTCAGATTGTGGCTACTCCTATTTTGGGAGCAGAAATCCGAATCCGTCATGAAAATATATATTTATTTAGAAAAAAAATCCGTTTCTTGTGTTTGATTTCGCAACTTAAAATATCATCTGCACTTATTAATTAGCAGATTTGAAGTCATCCCATTGAGGCATTAAAAGCGAGTCCTTAAACGCAAAGATCCGATCAGTAGATCAAAAGTTATTCAGGATAGTGCGTTTTTTTGCACGCTTGTTGAGTACGGCAAGAAATATACCCTATTTCTTCCACTCCTATGTTTTTATTAAAATCAAAATTCTTTAAAGAGGAATACAAAAATTTTCTACCTATTTCTAAACATAAACTTGAGTTCTATTGTACAAGTTATTGAAGACAAACTAGACGCTTTTCACCTAATTCTCCAAAACGAAAATTTATCTAATTCTTTAACATAACAATCCTCCCACCGTTTTGATTGGTGGTTTACTTAACTAATCAAAACTAATTAAATTACTATGAATTAAATGAATGAAAATTATTAAGTTAAAATATTGTTCTGAAAAGAACAATATTTTAAACGCTAATTCTTTTCAAAACATAACAATCCTCCCACCGTTTTGATTGGTGGTTTACTTAACTAATCAAAACTAATTAAATTACTATGAATTAAATGAATGAAAATTATTAAGTTAAAATATTGTTCTGAAAAGAATTAGATAAATTTTCATTCTGGAGAATTGGGTAAAAGCGTCTAGTTTATGTCTTTAATAACTTTTAACTTGTACAATAGAACTCAAGTTTATGTTTAGAAATATTCATATTACAACACTCTTTCACATCACTGATTTCTTTAATAATGTCATACTCTTAATTAAGTTAATTACGAATGGAACAAAAGGATTCAAAAGTATATTTATTTATTAGTACACATTACAACCTATGTCCTACAATAAAATATATAACTTTTCTAAATAAATAACAAATTTTACACGGAAAATTCACACAAAGAGGGAGACATATGTTATAAGTTTGGGCTTCCTATTTGAAAATATTTTCTATACGTTTATGGGCAAAAAAAAAAAAAAAAAAAAAAAAAAAATTGCTTTTAACTCTTATACTCCTCTCGCATGCTGTCATTGACACATATAATGTTGAATAGAATTTTGCTGACTAGTCTTTTTTGTAGTGTCCATTTCCAACCAGTATCAACACTAAGGATGTTGATATAGTATTATAATTGGAACTTCATTGCTTATGTGAGGGATTAAATGCTGCCATCACTTATCCACAATTCTTTGAAAACTATTTTAAATTACCTTTGTATATTAAAATAATACATTTGTAGGGATGGTGAATCCCAGTTGTCCATCAATCTAGCCATTTTGGCACTTATGCAGTATTTTACACATCATAGCAAAAATTTATACTTGTTAGATGGAGAGCACATTAGTCTTGCAATTTAGACACCTCTTTGTAATGCAATAGGATCCATTTAAAATTTGAAAGCATTAAAGAACCCTTATAACTTTGTTAAATGTTTTTGAGCAACATAAGGACCATAAGATTCCATTTCTGACAAAGAGTTCAGTTAGTTTGATAGGCTGTCATAACGTCATAGTTCTTCAGCTATCTACTCATTTATTTCTGACATAAATTACACATTGATATTACTGAAACCACATAAATTTATAACACTGAAGCCACGTTGTTTTATAATACTGAAGCCATATGGAATTTTAAAACTGAAATAAGACTGTATTCACACAATGTGTTATTTGGCTAAATGAGCAATCATTTGGAACACTCTAAATTACGACCATCATTTTTACACTTAGAGCTTTTTTGTTTGTGTCTTCCTGCTTATTGCAGCAGGGACAGTTGACAGTTGTAAGATATTTATCCACCAGGCTTTCCATTAAGTCGTTCATAAAGTAATACCCTTTGCATTTATAATATAGAAAACAAAATAAATAATTTTTGATTGACTGGAGAGAGGAACTTGCACAAGAAAGAGTTAATATTTTTGAACCAGTTGATGGTCAATGGTTAAGCATTTGTTGGATGGATTATTGTGTCACAGTTGTTCATTACAATGGACATCTAGATACATATGCACAATTTTATACTTTATAATACTGAAGAAAGTTACATTTAAATTACACAATTGTGAATGAAACTTTGCTAGTTGACTAAACCAGAACAAGGACTAACGTTAACACTTTGAGTTCGTGCTCAGTGCATTTCCATTTGACAGTTGAACAGAAGTATCACAGTTGTCCATTAGTCTGGCCGCCTGGACACCTATGCAATCTATGACTACTCGCACAGGCCATTCTTCTTCTTCATTGATGGTGGACAATGGTGAAGTGCTGCCACTGGAACTAGAGGTTGAACTTCTGGATCGCGAATTACGGCTCCTAGGACTCGTTGTGGGGCTATTTTGTGGTGAGTTAGTAGGTGGAAATGTTGAGTTTAATGTTGAATTTGTTGATGGGTTGTTGACTTCTAAATTACTGCTGTTTTCAGCTTCAGATCTAGATGGAGAATGGAAGGAAACATAATTAGAGGGGTGTGAAATCAGTATAAACTAGAATTTCTAATGATACTTTTTAAACAGAAACTAGTATTTTATTGTTATAAAATATTTAATTTATATTTTCTATTTCAGAATTTTCTAGAAAAAAAAATACACTTTGAACTTTTTGCTAATATTTTTATTGTTTTAATAGTATAAAAATTTAATCGAGTTTTCGATATGAAAATGGATTTAGATATTCTGATATTTTTGATGTGAGATTATTTCTATTTTTTAAACATGTTTATTTATACGTTTTTAATATGCATATTTAATATACGTTTATCCGTCAAAAGATTGCCGAACCTCACACTTCAACAGTTCTGTTTTTTTAATTTAGTCTCCATTGTTTAAAAAAAAAATACATCTTTTGTTTCACAAGTATAATCGTAAATTCGTGTTCGCAATTTGTAATTCATAATCCATTTTATCGTATTAGGTAAGAAGATTCGAGCTGGGACATATGGTACTCAAGAAAATAATAAAAAATCTTATTAGCAAACAACACACCTCATAATCAACTAGAAATCGTCGTCCTTCAAAGATGGAGAAGTTAGTAATAGAGGGAGTTCATGATAAAAAATAAGTTAATAACAATTATTTTGAAATTTAACTTTTAAAATCATAATAATTTTTATTTATTTATTTATTTTTACGTATTAGTAGATTTGAAAGACATTTTGAAAGATTGAATATAACGATAAAATTTTAGGTTTTATGATAATTCAACTTTACAGTTATGTGATTTTCACAGAAAATACATTAATTTATCCTCACAACTAATTATAAGTTCTATATTTTTGACCTCCTAAAAGTCAAAAGTTGTCTAAGAAGAACGTCTACCATAGGATAAATAATTTTAACGAGGGTCTTAGGATTTTAGTCCTGGATAAATGATTTGTTACATTGAAAGTTTCGCAAAAAAAAAGGGGGGGGGGAGATGTTACAGAAGGATTTATGGCTTCAATTACAATGGGGAACTATTTTTTATTTATTTATTTATTTTTTTTTTTTTATGTTTTTTCGTTTATGAGATTTTTTTAAACTGATCTTGGATATTTTCACGTCGTAGATTTCATGCCTACAATGGGTTTCTTTCTCTAGGCTACAGTTTTTTTAAATGACATTTTTAGTCTTTTTCTGCATCAAAATGTACAAATTTAAAAGGGTTATATATAACAGGGGGTCACATAAAAGTTGCGACACACTTCTAAGGGAGTTAGGGCTTATCATCAGAATTAAAATCCTATGCCTGGAAATGTCCTCCTGCGCCGCTAAAAGTTCTTTCCTAGTATGAACTGTTTTTCGTGCGCTTCCGAACAGGAAAGCGCCCCTTGCCGCGTACAATGACATTTCCGGTCATGTGTTTCTATGCAACTTTAATCTCGTTTATGTGGCTTAACACCCCTAAAAGTTAATCATTTACGCAACGTAAGAGCGTTTTCAAAGTTGTACATTTCGACAAAAAATAGACTAGAAATACCCTTTTAATAAAAAAGTGCGCAAACCTAGAAGTAAAGTTTAGGAGCAAACCTAATTTCAAATTTGGAATCCCTACACTTGAATTAGGCAAAATTTTATATAAATGCAACAAAAAAAACTTTTTCCCAGGGATATCAGGCATAATGTCTTACTTATTTAAAACTTAAAAAGGCACACGAACTTTTTTTTTTATTATTATGGATTTAGAAGGTATCTATTTATCTATATGTGTGTGTATCAATAGTTACAAAACTTTAATATGTAGCTTTTTCAAAAACACTTAAAAACACTACATTCAAAAAGGAACTATAACATCATTAAAAATAGTTTTGTTCTATTAAAAAAAAAAAGACCGACTCTGCGAAAAAGATTTTTCGAATCCTGTATGATGATAAGTTTATCGATCATGTGTCAGTTTTCTACTGTCTCTTTTACGAGAATATTACTTATCTTAGATTTTTTTTTTTTTTTTAATAGTCATTATGCGCACGTGGCGGGTTATTATCAGGGCTAAAGAGAAGAGAGAAGGGCTTGTTCATTCCGCTCTTAGAGCTGAAGCTACGATTTCCCTCCTCATGACGTCACTGTGTACACAGATCTCGGAGGTCGCTAGCAAAGATATTACGACAACTTTGCATCATTATCTCTGTAAAAATAAGTTATACGACTTTTTCTGGTTATTAGCTTTCAAACTTACACAATTAACACAATATTTCCGTTCATAAACATAGTTCAAACAATTTTTCTTGGCTATAATATTAAAATAAATACCATTTTAAACTTATAAAAATATTTTACTAGTTGTAGTAAATGAAGTTATAAACACTTTATTTTAACATTTTCAGTTTTAACTTTTACTATTACAAAGAAATAAAGCATATATCAATACTTTATACGCTACATATTGTTCGGTAACAATAATTTGTAAACTAGAAATAATAATAATGTTTGTAATACTAATTTGTAAGAGAACGTATAATATAATACATCGGGAAATGTCCTCTGTTGTCCATTTGACAATTGAAATCATTAAAGATTGTATTTGACCTCTTGTAAATACTTTTTTTACACTGTTTTCTAAATTATGCATTTTCTTTAGAGCTTGTTCCAATTTCAACAATTCCGTTCTTTGCTCATAATTTTTTTTTTTTTTTCAGATTTTTTTTTTCTAGATGCGTTCCACCGTCTCATACGCTGAACTGATATTTTTTTAAACTTTATTTCTTCATTATTTTTATTTTTCAAATCCTTTTCAATTTTCAAGTTTCAATTCTCTCTTTCAGTACTTTAACTTCTGTTTCTAATTTAAAGCATTTATCACAATTTGTTGTACTTATAAAACTTTTATTTTTTTTTCATTTTTTCATCATTTTCATTTTTTTTAATCTGTCCAATGCACGAACCAACACTTTGCACTTTGCGTTTATTCAATCTTTCTTACCGAGAATAAAATATTTGTAAAGAAGAAAATGGGAAATTTACTTTTGGTATTGCAGAAGATTTTAAAATCATTCTAATCGGCAATCCAAGCAAACGATTTCTGATATCATTTTCATAATCTTCTTTCAAGAAATACTTACTGCATATTCGTGCATGTTTTACATTAACTGGGTAATTTCGTTTGCAACGTTGAAGCCATTCTTTACATAGTTGTACGTTAACTTTAGGGAAAGCATGGAAAATCATAATTTTTTCCTTTTGTATTTCTATCAGAGGTATTGGAAGTTGCAAAAGCACAAACTGGCATTTCGTTAATAATTTTAAATTTTTACAATTCGCTTTAAAAAACTGAGGAAAATCATTATAGAAAACAACGAAAGTCTTGAAATATGTCTCAAAAAGGAATGCTCCAATTTTAGTTAAGAGTTAATTAGACCAAATGCTCCGTTCTTGAAGTAAAAGTTCAAGCTTTGCGCCAACGTGACGTCACAGGAGAAAATCGGAGTTTTGGCGAGGCGAGAGTTTGTTCAAAGGAGTGAATCAGCCCTTCTATTCTCTTTAGCCCTGGGTTATTATGCCTATTTTCTTTTAATGTTAAAAAAAAAAAAAAAAAAAAAGCGAAAAATGGAAGATTACGTTCACCTGGTACAATGACTGTTTCAGAACAATGCATTCGTCGACTTTAACGTAAACATTGTTAGTTATAAGTCGGAAATATTTTTTGTCACAAATGACTTTAAAATTGCCTAACTATGCTATGAATATCGTAAAAATTGTAAGCAGTTTGAAATTGTTTTTCGATTATTAAATATCGTAAATCTATCGTTGTACATCCCTCTTCTCTATGATGAAGTTGAAGTTTGATGCTAAAAATTATGCTTACGAGATTGAGAGTTAGAATTAAAATGTAAAATTTCCTGCAATTCATTCACCATAAACTAAAAGTTTATTAATTCATTTTTAGAATCATTTAATATAAGTAGAGATTTTTAATTAAGCATTTCCCCAGTTTATCCTTAAAAAAATGCTAGACTTGTACATTTCAATTTTAATTTATATCGATGTTCGACGAGTAAAATTTTGATGCACACTATTCTTCTTGCAGATTAATTAACACTTAAATCTTCAATCGTAGTAGTTAACAATTTTTGTACAATAATGTGTTTAAACTTTCTTGTATTCTTTTAGAAAGTATAATTTCTTCTATACCATATAATAATTCGTAGTATAATAATTTCTTCTATACAATTTTATAATTTATTTTCTGTATGATATGTTTTAGCCTTCATAATGCAATTAATAAATATATAAATAAATATTTTTGGCTTCATTTCCTAGGGTAAACATTATAGATCTAATATTTCTAGTTTAAACTTTTTCATCATTAAATATATCATTTTAGGCATTGACTAGTGTTATGCGATAAATTAAAAAATTTATAAAATAAAAATGTGACAATCCACACCCAAAAAATAATAAGTACAGCGGTCAATATCACTCGTAAACAGGGTTCACACCAGCAATGGAAATTGAGTGGTCCAATACGACCAAATTGGTATTGATTTAGTGGTCCAAAAAATTAATACGGTAGACAAACTTGAGTGGAAAAAAATACCAAACTGTACGATTGCACGATTCATGTTATAGTACACATCAAAAGTTATTAATTGCCATCTATTACACCCTAAAACTAATTAGGCTCATTATTCCATAATGATTAAAGATTAGAATTTATTAAAATTAAATGAAAAAAAAAGCTAAATAATATTAGTAAATAGATTCAACATTTTTTACGATTTCGTAACTTCCAAACATATTTCAAGACGACAATATTGTCGCCGAAGCATATGATTGTAGCGACATTTGTAGTACATTTAGCGACAATTTTAGCGATATCACCATACTGGCGCGATAACCCTACTCGTAAATCAAAGCACGTTTTCTTAACTTTTTTTTTCTCACCAGTGTCATCAATTTGGTACAGACTTAAACAAACATACGCTGCTTTCTTTTCATTTTTGCATATAAATATACATCTTCACGTTTCCGTTATATTTATATTTTTTAAGATTTTATAAGACTGTAATATCTAAAATAGTTACTTAAACAAACTGGGCACAACCGAAATATAAAAAAAAAAATCTTCTACTGGTAATCAAGTACCTGAAAAAAATAAAGAACTCACGCAACAGTCAGCTAGTTGTTGGTCAAGTTCGAGAAGCTTTAGTTACTCAATATCAAGATCAACGACATGACGATGGCAACCTGATACGCAATACGCACCGACTAGTTTACTTTCTAATCCAACTGGTTTCCATTGATCTGAAGCTGAGTAGGCTTCATGTCAGATGTCACCGACAGGGGTGAACCTTAGTCCTACACAAATTAAGCATATCACCCTTCTAATAAAATAGCATCAATACAAACAGAAATTCCCTCTAAATTGTTGAAAAGTATTATCTTCCCCCATTAAACTTATTTCAAGTTGTTGTTTTTTTTCTTCCTATTATTAACTTAAACTTTTCTAATATGAAATATATGAATTTTAAGCTTTGTTTTCTTGCGAATAATGTTACGACTCCCCATGTATATATGAATCTAATATGATATAAATCAAGTATATACAGATTATATTTTAACAATTGACATTACGCTCCTAGCAAAATTGGAATCCTATTACTAACAAGACCCTGTATAAATTATTCTTTTGTTCCAAATATAGATAAACTAAAACTTTTAAGTTAGAACTTAAGCTTGAATAAATTTTATATTTATAAGCTTTTATAAATGATTTGCGATTGTAGGAAACCACAAAATTTTTTAATTTGTTTCTAAAAAATTGTTTAATTAATAATAATAGTTAATAATAATAAAAAAAAATCGTTTTCAAAAGCGATTATAGCTTTTAAGTTTAAAAATGTGACTAAACCTGTCAAAATCCATTTAGCTGAAGTTTATACAGAATTAAAAATTTAAAAAAAAAAAAAAAAAAAAAAAAAAAAAAAAAAAATCCTGTATAAATGATTAATCGTTCTTTGATTAAAGAAATTTTTTCTCATATTCATTTCAATCATATTAAACTGCAAAATTATGCAAACGCTTTTTATCTAATTATATCATGAGATATATTATGAGAATATGACATTAATTATTCCATGCGCACTGCAAAAAAATTCAATTCCGGATCAATTTAAGGTAAAATGCACCGTCACTCAAGAGTGCTAATGGTTCTTTTTACCGTAAAATCCATTTCTGCCGGTACAGGTTACGGAACAAAAAAAATCTAACATATCGTAATTTTAACAGTAACAATTACTGTAAAATCACTGAATCACTTTTTTTAAATAAATATTACTGTAAAAATTACGGTATAACATTTCACAGTAAAAATGGATTTTACGATAAAATCTATTTTACGGATGATGCACTCAAAGTGCCGGTAACTTTATACCGTAATTTGACCGTAAATAATTTTTTTTTTTACAGTGCTTACATTTTTTTCTTATTATTTTTCACTGATGGTTCCATGAAACTGATACTTTAATTTGAGTACATAAATTTTAACGCATTGGCCGTTGAAATATTACGTAAGCACATAAGACAAAATGGGGTGAGTTGCTATTTGCTTACTTTAGCTGGCGAGAGGGGAAGGGAAATTATCAAGACAAATTTCTTACATCCTAAAAAATGTATAGAGTAAGGTTTGCAATTTGCATATTTTTAATAACAAAGAAGGTAGAATAATATGAGAAATTCTTACGAGGGAAACTAAATATTTTCATTCTAAAAATGCTTCGTAAATCTCATCAATTTGAATAAAAAAACACCTACGTAAGCATGAGGGTGGGCTATTTAAGATAGGGCTAGTAAACATATTTGCTTATTTATCTGACAAAGGGGGAGGATTGTTCATCCAAATGAACGAAAATATTATTACCTAATAAGTGAATGACCTCCCATATAAATTTTTCATTACTACTCACCCATGCATTGGTGCAGCGGGCAACTGAAATCTGAACAATTCTTGCCGAATGGCTTCATCATAAGAAGGGGGCGATTCTAGTTGCTCCATATTATTAAAAGGTCTAGGTCGAATCGAACGTATTTCTTCCTAGAAAGAAACAGGAAAAAATTAAAAGATACATTGGCACAATTTACACATGAGAAGAACTAATTACTCTTTTGTTTGAAATTGAGATGTAGTTGAAATGCAAGAAAGAATAGAAAGAAACTAAATTGTGAAACATTGACTTTAAACAATGAACAATGTTTATAAGTTTTTCTATTCTTTTTTAAAGAAATATGATAAACAAAAGGAAAATGTACGCGTCGTTTCGACATATGAGTATGTTCTTGCAATCTTCTTATTTTTCTCTCTCTAAATTCTAAATGTGTGTAGAAGTTGCTATGTTGTAGTATTATAAGTTTAAAATGACTTTTCAAAATTTATGTCTTGGAAGTATTTTTGAATATTATAGCATTCATTTTTGTAAATACATTGATTGCTTTGATTTAAAGAAATCAACGTTTGACTTATCAGTTAAAAAGACTTCACACCAGCTTATTCTAATTGAAAAAAATTTACAAGGGAGATTAAAAAACGAGTTTTGTTTCGCAAAATTAGGCTTACTGTTTTCGATTCTCTTGGAATGAACCAAATATCGTTTATCATGATTTGAAGATTGGTTTAATCAGAAAAAACATTTTAATTTATGTTAATAAAATCGAAATATCTTGGTTAAACTTAGTTTAATATGAACCAGCATATTTTCGGTATTTTTCATTTAAAATAATGAAATAAATATTGCTTATTCATTTATCATTTAATTCTTAATAAATCTATTAAAAGCTATTATTATTTTTTTTTACTTAAAATACAATCACTTAATTGCAAAGATTTCTGAAAAAATATGCAAATAAAGTTTGCATAATATAGATATTAATTTTAAAAAGTTGTTTATTATTGTTAAAAAATCATTTATTTTTATTTACTTATTATTTATTCCTTTATTTATCTTTAGAAATTGCTAATGTATACTGTAAAAAATATGGAATCAAATTACAGTTAAAACTACTAGCTCTCAGGGTGCCAGTACTTTTTACCGTAAATTCCATTTTTTCTGTAAAATTTAACGGCACAGAAAATCTGATATAACGTAATTTTTACAGTAATATTTATTTAAAATTACTGAATCGCGGTAGATATTTCTGTAAAAATTACGATAGAAAACTTTAAAATAAAAATGGATTTTAAGATGAAATGCATTTTACGAATGCTGCACTCAGGATAGCAGTATTTTTTACCGTAATTTGATCCGAAATTTTTTACAGTGTACCAGAAATTCTATACAAAATTATAATAATTTTTTGGTAATTCAGAAAAACCCAATAGTTATTATTATTTTTAATATTTGTTTCCTATTAAATAATTCTTGTTTTATAGGTCTGGTTCAAAATTATTCGATAACTTTGTCATCTTACATCCAATCCAGAAGCCAAACTGTACTCGAACTTTTCATTTAAATGGGATGGACAAAACAATGTGAACACAGCTGAATTAATAATAAAAAACAATATTACTTTACAATGCAGAAATTCTGTAAAATTTTATGTGTCAAGACAGCAATCATATCTTGACAGAAATAAAAACGATTTGTATTGGTATATTTCTTTAATGATTCGAAAATATTTTTGAATAACAGCAATTGTATAGGTATTATATTTATTGAAAATTTAACCACTCAATTACTAAAATTTTCGGATAATGCTAATATTGTTCGGTAGAAAGTTTTTGTTTGAGTAAAAATTCAATCTCCTCTCTCATATATATAGTTAGTGCAATTTTTACATGGATACCAATGCCTCTATGGATATTCAACTGATTGTTGATAATGAATTTCTTGAGTGGTTTTTAAAAATATGCATTGTAATTTTTGACGTATAACACTTTTTATTTATATAGTAGCTAAAATCTTCCATAATTTCTGCGCTTGAAAAAAAAAAAAAAAAACAAATAAAAAAAAATTATACAATTTTGACACAACAAGGTCTACATTATTTTTGTTTACCCTCTCTTCCCAATTTGAAAAAAAAAAAAAAATGCTTTATCCATTTCATTATCAATCTATAAATTTGCAATTTCCGCGCCCAAGCGTTATTTTAACAAAAAAAAATTTTTTTTTTTAACCTTTTGTTTCCAACTGATGGTCCAGAATAGCAGGTGTTATCAGGTCCCGTAGGCAAAAAGTTAAAATAGCATGTCGATCAATTATTGATGGACAACAAAGAAAAGCATTTTGGAAACTTATTATGAGAACAGAGAAAAGCTTATCAGATAATTCTTACAGTATAGCATTTACTGTTAGAAATGTTTGGCAAGAATCGTTAAATGGCAATTTATTTAATTGTTATTTTACCATTTTTAATCAAAACAGCCTAATAACCATTAAAAAAAAAAAAGATATATATATTCAAACTGTTAAGTGTGAGAAGGATCGTTTATTGATTGTTTTTACCTAATGTGGTTTAACAACCTAAATTCGATCAGCGCCAAATAGGCCTATCTTATGAAGTCATTTTGTTCCCTGCAACTGTTTACAGATGTTTGCTAATCTGTCATTCTCGTGAACAGCGCGGTTCACCACATTAATTCTTTCATTCCTTCAATACATGAAGAGTTTCCAGTGTCCCACACTTTTCAATCGATGACCCTGGACTATTAGGATGAGAAACTCTCATTTACGCATGAATGACGCGGCCCCTACAGGGCTCTAATGTCCGTTTAAGTTTTATTTCTCGGGTTTAGAAACTATGGTAGTTGTAAATAGTGCTTGTTGTTGTTGTTTCTTATGTCACTTACCACACGGGCAAGCCTGCTTGGTGAAACCGAGCAGATTTAAGGCAGAGTGTGCGTTTCTTATTATTTCAGTGGCGCCATCCTATGGCCAAGAATCCGACTTCAGCCACACATACGTCCCACCCGTTTATAGGGCGGACCCATTCATTCATCCACAGATCGTAATTTTGACCTGAATCAGAGAACGAGCGATCTCCAATCCAGTACCCCCAGAGGTATTGATTTGTTATGGGAACATGGAGGACTTTTGCGACTCGACAGAT
Organism: Parasteatoda lunata; assembly: GCA_949128135.1. Classification (NCBI taxonomy): domain Eukaryota; kingdom Metazoa; phylum Arthropoda; class Arachnida; order Araneae; family Theridiidae; genus Parasteatoda; species Parasteatoda lunata. The sequence continues at coordinate 52,794,669 of OX421973.1, read as the reverse complement.
TTAACGTGCATCAGTCACTTTACTACACAGCGAGTCATCGGACGTCGGGGTTCGAACTCTCGGACATGGGCTATCCCGGCCTGTTGTAAATAGTTACGAAGCCATATAGCTTTGTATTCACGGTTTTTTAACCGTACCAGTTGTAAACGGTTTCAAATTGATGGTAAAAAAAATTTCCTAACCCTGTACTTTACGGTTAATCAGATGGACAGACTGCTGCTGGTTATTTTACCGTAATTTCACAACGAAAATTCTAACTGTGTAGCATGCGAGGGCAATCGAAGAACAGAAAGTTGCATATCAGTCAATTAATATAGGACAGCAGAGAAAATTTTAACCGATAATTATAAGTTAACATAGAAAATAGGGTATCGGATAATTATTGTAGGACAACAACAAAAAAAAAATTTGTGACAAGAATAAAAAGCAAAATTGAAACTTTAAAATAAACAAAGGAAAAACTATCGGGTAAATATCAGGGGACAACATAAAAAATCCATAGCAAATAATTATTTAACACAACAGAAAAAAATTTAGATTCGGACAGTTAATTATAGGATAAACAAATCAGAAAATTCTTGCAGGATAACACAAAAAACTGCATACTCAGAAATTTATTAAAAGACACATGGGTGATTCTACAAATGTGAATTTTCTAGAAAATAATTTTGTCAAAAAAATTGGAAAAAAATTCCGCTAAAATTGTTTAAATGTTATTTAATATATTATTAGCAGAGCTTAAAATATTTTATTTTATTTTTTTTAATTTGCATTTTTTAAGATGCAATTTAATGTTCAAAAATACAAATACAAAATGGACGTGTTAATGAATTCGAGAATATCTATGTTTCAAGGCGAAATTTACATTATTTTGAAATTTTATTGTCCCCAGCTTCATATCTGGGAATATGTTTATTACGAATTGACATTCATTATTATCTATATTCATCATTCCAATGAAACATAAACACATCTCGTATTGAGACACGTGGATGACAAATCAGAATTTTTCGTGTTCTCAACAAGCAATATCTAAATCTATACAAGTTACTAACTGTCAAAAACTTGGATTTGTAAGCTTATTTCGCATATTTAAAAACTTCATTCAAAATAATAAGTTGCTAAATTAATGTTCTAACAGTGATGATAATTTTTAAAAAATTAAATCTATTTAAAAAATTAAAAAAACATGCTTGTATGATGAGGATGACAGAAAATCCGTGGGACAGAATATTATTCCAGATTTGAGATAAAGTTATTATTTGATTTTACTCTTTTAATCAATATTCTTATTACTTTTATATTAGTTACCAGACGAAAATAAATTTTTGGAATAAATTCTCTAGAACACACATAATATAAGAATAGGACGCATAGATGACTTTTGTTATAGCACTTGATTAAAAAACTTCATTTGCTTCAGAAATATATAAGTAGGAAATAACAATCGAAATGTTTCAAGCCCTCAAAAACAGGCGACCAAATTCTAGACTTGCAAGTCGTGAATGAGCAGAAATGAAAGGGATTTAAAATATGAAAAGAAAAGCTGCTAACGAAAAATATAAAAAAATAAAGGGGATAAACAAAACTAGAAAAACCTGAGTAGCTGAGAAAGAATAAAAATGAACAGCAAAAAAACAAAACAAGAAAAATCCCTGAGGCTGATAGGAGCAAATCAAAGTAAAATGCATTTCCAAACACTATGGAGACGTGGTGAGGAACTAACATTACTAACAAGGGAATCAGCATTCATATGAATAAAACAAAATTCGAGGGCATCAAAATAAGTTGATATGACTGGGGTGGAAATTTGTAATAGTTAACGATCAGAAAACGTGACTTTTGTTATAGTTTAAGATCAGAAATAAAGTGTTAAATGATTATAAATACGTAGATAAAACTTCAAAACGTTACAAAAATATCGATTCAGAACACAAATAGTATTCCAAAATTTGTAAAATCTCTCATACATACTTTTTAAACCTCATTAATAAGTCAGCTTGAACTGAAAAGTTTTGTCGTTTGATAAATATTTATGAGTATTTTACAACAAAACTAAATAATTTTTAGTGGAACTCGTGCAGTAGTTCTTCACAACACGTTTATATTTAGAATACTGATATTTTGCATCCGGTTGTTGTAAAACACTAAAGGAATATTAATTTTAAACATAGGGATTAGAAAAAACAAACAAATAATGCCAAGTAAGAGCTTCCTTTATCTTTCTCTTCTTCTTGCTCTTACGTTTATTGCTGAGTCATTTTAAGGAGAAGGTTGACGTTTTCGTAATGTTGCCATCGTCATAAACTATAAATGTTTGTCGTTTTGTATTTCATTAGGGATTTAACTAAGAAATCTTCACTTGTCTGAATTTGAAACGCTTGAGTTTTTAACATAATTTATTACATTAAGGTTGTAGCATGAGCGTTTAAGGATTTACTATAAGTACATTTTTTTTAAAATAGGCTTTTAAACAGTACCGTAGTTTTTGAAGAGTACACGTAGAAAACAAAATTCTGGTAAAATTACCGTACTGTATGGTAATAACATTTCTGATAAAAAAAAAAAAAAAAAAAAAAAAAACATAATTCTGATTAATAAAACAGTATTTAAACCGTTCATTTAGTAATTTATCCTTTTATAATGTAAGTTCACCGGAAATGGCCAAGCACCAGGCCCCATTTTTAGGGCCTTTTTTAATAGCCTTGCTAATAAACACGGCGGTTGTTTTGTCAGTTGTCAGGATCAGGAGGGAGCACACAACTCTTAACTCTCCAACTAACGGTGAGAGCGTGAGCACTTTAAAATATCACCATCAGAAATTATTTCATTAAAATCAACATAGCGTACACCAAAGTTCGATCCACCTGTCAGACTTAATCGTGATTGCGTAAACGTAAATGCGTTAAACAATGACTGCATGAAAGACTAAACTATTGCTTGTCTGTAAAGTTCGCAACAGAAAAAGTAGATCTAGGTACTAAGCTGTTTATGTAAATTTCACATCATTCCACGTTGGACTGAAATAGGTTTCGAGCTGTACTATTTGTTGAAGAACTATTAATTATTATTGATAAAATGAAAGCTTCAAAAATAATTTACTTTGTCAAAATTAAATATGAGGATATAAACTTTATGCTTCCGGTTATTCAATTCAAAATTTTTATTTTTTCAATTTTTATTTAACTTAAGGGTTTGCGTTATATGAAGAGGGAAACCTCGAAGAACTCCCAGGCTTAGCCTGTCTGCAGTGGGACTCTGACCCATGATCCATCTACCAAGGAGGATATTTTATGTCAGCACTACGGTCGGTGCGAGCCGGGTGCGGAATTCGTATCGACCCGCCATCGCTAGGATTCGAACTCGTGTTGCTTCATTGGAAGGCAAACACTCTAACCCTTGAGCCACCACGGCTCGACTACAGAAGTTTTATTTTATTTTTTAACTGGTGTTGAACAGCTGACCCAATTCTGAGTTTAAGGCAATTAATGCTCAACTCCGCAGCCTCGTAATTTTGAACCCAACCAATAAGACAAGGGAATTCCTGGATCAGGCCCTGAGACAAACTAGCCTTCGTGGGGGATTTTTTGATGGAACTAACGTTCCATGGAGAGGAAAATCACGAAAATCTCCCACATGATACTGAGACATATAATACTGAGGAATTAAAGAACATCCATGCTTGCCCCGAATTCGAACCCTAGACCTTTCTGGTACAAGGCTAGTTCCCTGACCCCTATGCAAGCTGGTTGGCAGTATTGCCAAGATTATTACCAGGTCGACAAAAATGTCGACAAATGTCGTCGAGTCTTCCAGGAATTAGGCGAATTTAGGCTATGATTTAAGGGAGACAAAAGCAATGTTGCTGCGTTTTCAAAGTGTAAAACTTAAGCTAAGACTTAGAATGATAATTAGATATTGAAATTTTTTTGGAATCAGCAAGGCATAATTTTGAATAAAGTGTTAAAATTGAAATCGTAAATACCTTAATTTGAAATCTTTAAAATATTAATATTTTGTGCCTCCTAAAGTTTAGGGGTCCTGGGCAAGTACCCTTCCGCCTTATGTTATGATCAGGCACTGGCCATGATCAAATCTAACCTTCAGCTAATCTATTCGTTGTTTCCATTTATTTAATTTTTTATTTCTTCATTTCGTCAATAATTATTCGTCGTTTTGTAAATTATTGTTAATTCAGTTTAGCCCAGGATTCGAAGAATACACGTCAAAGGTATTGTTTAGATTGTAGTCGGAATTTAAGAGCAAATTCCTGAATTGATACAATTAATAAATTCTAAAGATATGGGGAAGAATGATCTTGAAAATTTCAACATACTAATGGCAAATAATTGTTTTACTGTAAATATTTGCTAAAAATAGAATAAAGGATAAATTTTTTTTAATTCCAACTAATAAATAGAGAGTTGGTTTTAAATTGCCCGTTAATGCGATCTCGCGATACTAAATTACAAATGTGAAAACAATTTGTGAGAACTGGATGATAAAAGTAAAAATACATTCTTAGAAAACTGTTAGGAGGAAATAAAAATACTTAGTAAAGCCTGATTGATAAACAGAGAAAAAATTCTAGTAAAATTATTGAACTGCATGGTAAATTAAGGCCCGGATTTTGATGACATTTGCATTTTTTTGCATTTTTGTCCTTTAGAGCATTTTTTTTAGATTTATAGGGTATTTTTCTTTAAATTTTGGGGCATATTTTGCATTTTAAAGCATTTTTTAAATTTTTTGTTAATTTTTTTCCAATTTTTATTATTTTTTATCATTTTTTATTATTACACTGGCTTCCAAACAATGAAGAAAATCTCTAGGATATTAACAGGTGAAACAACATCTTTTCAAATTGAAGAAGAATTGTCAGTAAGTGAGACCGTCTTTTTCAAGTACGCACCAATAACATCAGTAGACGTTGAAAGAAGCTTCTTCAGGTATAAAAATTAACTTTCAGACAAGAGACGCTCGTTTACATTTCAAAATATTAAAAAAAAATTAATAATCCAATGTAATTCTGATATTTAGTAATATTATGAGATGGAAGTTGTTATATTCATTAAAGTTTCTATACAAAATGAAAATGTTTAAGAGTCAATATATTTTCCTTTTTTTTTTTTTTTTTTTTTTTGTTACTTTAGGATATAAAACATATTTTTCAAACTTTAATGAACGTAGAACAAGTATTGCATTACTTTATATTTTTTGAAATGACTCATAATAATTTTAAAGAGTAAAAAATTGTTTTAGTTCAATATTTTTACTTTATTTAAGTCATGTCATAAGGCATTTTTAGCGCAATTTTCGCATTTTAAGGGCATTTTTTGCACTTTTAAGGGCATTTTTTGCAATTTTAAAGAACATTTTTTGCACTTTTTAAGGGCATTAATTGAGATTTTTTAGGTCATCAAAATCCGGGCTCTAGTTATGACATTTCTTGTAAAAAAAAAATAAAAAAAAAGAAGACAACTATAATTCTGGTTAATGAAACCATAATACAGGGTATTTAAACCATTAATTTGGTAATTTTTCCGCTCATAAGGTAACAGTTTACCGAACGGTAAAATTACCAAATTTTATCAAATTATAAAACTATATTTTACTATTAATTTTACCAAAATCATTACCAGAGCGCTTTCGTAAAAAGTACCGAGTTTTTTAGGTTTTTCATAAAGCAAAATTTTACCATACTTTTGTAGTTTTGACCATATTGTTTTCCTCAGTGTAGAAGTAAGAACAATTTATGATGGAACCAAAAATAATCCATAAAGACTATATGATAATAAAAAAAAACTTGCGCAGATAAAAAGTAAAAAAGGCTTGAGAAGAATGGGAAAAAATTATAGATAAAAATTCATTTTTGAAAAAAGAGAATAATGATGATAAAAACAATTTGTATTTTTTAGACGGAGGGGGTGTAAATCTACATAAACGATAATAAAAAAGAACACAATTTTACATCAGTACAAATCAGTACAAAAAAAGCCACAAAATACTAACATCAGAAACACACGTCATTATAATGGTTAAATTTAAATTTGATTATAAAAAGTATTTATAAATCATTAAAAGTATTTTTATGATAAAAATCTGTTAGCTTGAAGCTATATAGCTAACCAGAGTTATTCTCATTATTTTGTTTTAACTACTAGTTCATCTTTTAATCAGAATTTAATTACTTTTACATAAAACTTTAAGAACAGCAACTCACCATGTAAGAAGAATCAGAATTATCTTTAGAAAACATGGGATAAATTATTTTTAACGATTCCATCTAAAACAGTAGGATCAACCTCATAGCACAACTACTCGTACTATTTCTTCTTCAGTAAATGTCACAGAATTGTTTTAGTACAGCTGTTTGTGTATCGAAATAAAATGCTAAAGTAATCTTATAATCCTCTACTAAAGATACAAAGGATTATTTATCTTTTAATTTATAGCTTGTCAAAAAGAAAGGCAACTTGCGCAATGTTTCTAGCAGATTTCATAGGAAATTCAAAATCGCAATTCATTTAAAAATTGTAAATAATACTTTTTCAAGATTTTATCTGCTTGTTTGTTGGGAGAAAGTTAAATAAAAATAATTAACATGTTCCGACTCGCTTTTGAGTTCATTTCTTCTCGTGTGAAATGTCTGGTTTTATGTCTAGAATTTGAAAACCGTAGTCGGTAAAACGTTTAATATTTTATGAAAAGGTTTCTCTTTAACCTCAATTTCGTTAGTGTAGGAAAGCTAAACTAAGAAAATTATTTTCTCCTTCTGCTAGGAAAAAAAAAACAAACAATAGTTTTCAAAATATTCATTTTATATTTATTTATTTATTTATTTTTTAGTTTCGCGCATGTTAAATTGTGGCACTTTTCGGTTATCAGGGCGAAGGCGAAAAGTCGCCAAAAATGTAGACCTTCATAAATTCTTTTTAATAAATTTTTTTAAACACACAGAAATTTTTATTCTATAACCGGCGTTAAACACCCAACCTAATTCTGTGTTAATGACTATCAATGTTCAACTCCATAGCCTTGTAATTTAAAACACCTGGATCAAGGATTGGGACAAAAAAGCCCTCCTGCTGGAATTTTTGACGGAACTAATCCGAATTTATTTTCCATGAAGAAGAAAACCACGAAAATCTCTCACGGTTTATTATAACCCATTTCCCGTTTACCACTAAGGATATTTTACGTCAGTACTCTGGTCGGTGAGAGCTGGGAGCAGAATTGGTATCAACCAGCCACTGCTGGGATTCGAACCTGCGGCACCTCATTAGGAGGCGAATGCTCATTCCCCTGAGCCACCGTAGCTCTTATCCCAAACGATTTTATTTAATTTAATAAATGACGTTATAGCCTTTAGAATTCTGAGTTTATGACCATCAATGTTCTACGCCATAGCCTTGGTATATTAAACCCAAACCAGAAGACAAGGGGACTCATGTACCAAGAATTGGAACAAATAAAGGACATTTTGATGGAACTAACCTCAATTTACGTTCCACGGAGAAGAAAAACCTCGAAAATCTCTCACGGTTAGCTTGACGGCAAGGGAGCTTATGATTCGTCTACTACTGAGGATATGTTGCGTCAACACAGTGGTCAATGCGAACTGGAATGGAATGCTCTCCATAACAAAAAAATAGTTACATTTCCTTGCAAAAAACAAAAAACAAAAACGAGAAAACTAAGTTTTCGTCATAGGAAACTTAAGCTAAATCTTACAGTAGACAAAGTGAAATTAGGTAGGAATAGGTAAGATCATTATCTAGTTTTTTTTCCAACGTAAATCAGTCTGCGTTTGAAACTTACTCGCATCATTAACATTAATTAATATACGTTGCAAGTTTGCAATAAAGATGAATAATTATTATTAAAATATCAATAACGGATGCTGATAATTTAATAACAATCATCCATCGTAATTACTATTTTACGGGTAAAAGTTGTAGTGCGATCTAAAACTACTAATATACATTATAAAAAAGAAGGAATGCCCTTAATACATTTGGCAATGAATTTCTTAACGATTTTTTCCCTTTAATAAAATTCATTTGATTGCTCTTTTTCGTCAATCAAATAAAACATACTTCATATGAACACTTCATAATTTTATCAATATAATATATGCCAGTAATCAATATAATATAATTTTTTGCCAGTTCTAGAATTCGTGTAACATCTCACAAGTAAATTGTCATCGTCGACACTTTGTAATATATATTTTTAAACATTAAAAAATGAATTCAAAAATATAAATTTTCAATCCAAAATATTAATTTATAATCATGTTACGGTTACAAACGATATAAAAAATTTTAAAACGAAAATATAATTTTAATCAGAAGTGGATCGAAAAGTTTGGAAGACGTTGGTTAATTCAATCTAGGAGTCCTTTCACCACAACTCGGATATTTTAACCTATATTGATTAAGTCAATTTATTTACTACCCTTTCTGGTTGTCAAATTTTGACTCTGTACTTGCATTCCTGCGAAATATAGAGCGGCTCCTTTGGTATTTTTAACTAGATGTTTAACAGGTAATAATTCTATAGCTAATTATCGAATGTTAAATTTTTTTATTCCATTTTTAAATCTTTATTTTTATTTAACAATTAGAATCTTATTTTTAAAATTCCAAGCACTAGGAAAAGAAAAAAAAAACAGAAACAGTACTGATTTTAAGAATTACTACTGACTATAAAAACGATGCTAAATCCCTCTTGATTTTAGAGCAAGCTACAAGAACACGACAAAGTCTTCTGGTTCAAGGGTCATTATAAAATATAAAATAAATCTATTTATTTCTAAATAAAATGAGCAACTTAAAAAAACACTACAATTCGTCAATATAATTCAATTCTTATCTACTTTATTACTTTTTGGAATTTTTCTTAACGTCTGCTATTCATATTTGAATAAAATTAAATTAAAAGTCTCGAATAATCAATCAAGGTCAGTCGTCTTACGCCAAAGAAAGAAAGAGAGGCGCCTTGGCGAAACGCGATGGCGTGAAAGGGTCTAAAAATGATGTATGTTTTAGAAAGACGCCGCTCGTTTAATCGAAAAGTACTTAATTTGTTTATATCAGAAAGTGGTCGGAATTTCGATTGACGGCGAAGGAATTCTATTCGGCAATAAAACGACAAATCGCGTTTGTAGTAACTAGAAAATAATTTAAAGCGTGTATTATCGTCCGGAATGAAGCTCCAGATAAAATTTGAGCACACTATCTTCCCGGGAAGGGATCCGGAGTTTTGATAGACGATGAATGAGTTCTAATCGGCAATTAAATGACCATAAATTCTACTTGCAGCGTTCTGAAAACGAATAAAACGTACAGGGTCATCAAGTATGACGCTCTATTCAAGAGCTCTAGCTAGTCCAAAAGTTGTCGAAATTCCGTTTGCAAGATTTCGCCATCAAGACACGTAAACGAATTAATAAAAACGTCGTAAAAATTGAAAAGACGTGTTTTATTTCAAAAAACTTAAAGTAGTGACATAGATGTTTTGTTAACATTCAAACATGTAATTTATTTTTCGAAATCTAATTCAGTATATTTTACATAGAAAAATCCAAAATTATTCGTTGAACTATTTGATGTTTTCAGTGGCGAGAAGAATAAGGAAAGGAGGTAACATTCCCAGAGATCAAGAAATTCAGCTAAAGGGGCATTTTATCGACAACAATACAATTACATTTCGATAAAAATTAAAATTTTACCACGACGAGAAACTGTAATTTAGTCTTATTTTCTACAAACAGCAAATATGTCAACAAAATAAATTTCAAATATACGTCAACCAAATTAGAAATGTAAATCGTTTGTTTTATGATTCATTGTAAATTATACAACACAATCAATCAGCAATAAATAAAATCAATCAACTCATAAGCTATTTTCTTTCATTTCCAATAATTACGGAAATGAGTCGCCCATTATCAAAAAAAGGTACTTTACAAAAATAAGCAGGATGCTCGCAACGCCTATAACTAATTCAGTAAAACATTAAAATCCATTACTATGTATTATTTTCATAATAAATAAGTTAAATAAGTTAACAGGTAACTATTGTATTTCAAGGAAAATATTTTATGACGAATGAATATTTAATTGAATACTATGAACTAATAGCGACTGAAGGTAATGAATACTTTATTTTCAAACAAATTTAATAAGGAAGGTTTAGGGCGCTAAAGCTGTGAAGAAGAAGATTGGATATAAATATTTGACCTTAGAATAATTTCCTTCTAAATTAACCTAAAAAATGAATTTAAAGAATGGATAAAGATTTTCATTACTGTATGTATTTTTAACACTTGTATTTGATTATTTAAATAAGTTTTTATTTGTGCCTTCCACACTGTAAAACATTCCAGATCAGATTATGGGATAACGTACCGGCACACTTAGGTTGCATCATCCGTAAAATGCATTTTTACTGTACAATCTATTTTTACCACAAAACAATGCGCTGCGATGGCTCAGTGGTTAAGGCACTTAACTATTATTGTGAAGAATTGGAATTCGATCCCAAGTGTCGGCTTGTAGTTCACCCAACTTCAGATTGATGGCTTCATATAAGAGATTCAGTGATTTTACGGTAATTATTATTGTTAAAATTAAGGTATATCAGATTTTTTGTTCCATAACATGTTCCGGTAACAATGGATTTTGACATAATTTGATCCGGAATTTTTTGCACTGCAGAAATAATACCCCCTTTCAGGGGAGGAGGGGGAATCAAAGGAGTTTTCCATAAGCCTCCATACACCTCTGCACGCCACTGATAGTTTTTGGAAAAAAATTTCTTTTATCTAAATAATTATTAATGACTAAGGGGCAAGCTCCTATTCTTCGATAATTTTATAAATTAATAAGGACAGAATTTTCTCCAAAAACAAAAATCAAATCATACGCAACGTTTCGTTATGCTGTTTCATCACGTCACAATTTTTCGAAATGTAGTAGATTGATAGATAACACTTACCTTCCTGTTTCTGCAATTTTGAACCCAACTCAGTAAACAAGGAAATCTCTAAGTCGAGTATTATGATTATAAACTACACTCGAAAAAAATTTTTTGTTGTTGTTGCATTTATACAAATACTAGATCTTGCCTAATTCGGGTGTCGGGATTCCAAACTTGAAATTAATTTTGCTTCTAAAGACACAGTTTTTTTAAATGAAATTTTTCGTCGGAATCTAGAAGTTTAACAATTTTTTTATATTTAACGGAGGGTCGTATAAAGGCTGCGACAAACTTTAAGGGGAGTTAGGGAGCATCATCACAATTAAAACTGTATAGGATCCCATGCCCTGAAATGTTATCGTACGTGACAAGGGGCGCCTCCCTATTATGACCTTTTCAGAAACACTAGGAATAGTAGTTTATACTAGGAAAAGGTCCTAGCAGCGTATGACGACATTTCTGGAAATGGGTTCTTATGCAGTTTTGGGTGCAATCGATTTTCAATGTTTAGCTCCATCAAATCTGTATAAGGAAACATTCAGGGCTGCCATTGGATAAAAACAAAAAAAATAGTTGCTTTAGTTGCATTATATATGAAAAATAGTCTCCTAAATAGTCTGCAAGATATATATAATAGTCGCCAAAATTGTATCATCCTCTAACATAATTTTACTTATTTGTGCTGTAATAGTATAAAATCCAGATAATATGCAGTTAAATTTTCACATTTTATAAAAAATGTACATTTACTTGTGGATATAAACAGAGCACTGCTGAAGAAACTGCTATAAAAACTTCGAAACGTTTTAAAAAAATTTATTTTGAATTTTATTCTTTATTAGGCATAAAGCTTCAGATATCATCTAAGAAACAATAGTTGTAATTAAAAAAAACTAGGGACTAAAAATTTTAGGCATTATAAAAAAAAATGATACTTTTATGCATTAATTAGCCTTACTATAAGATAAAAAATTAGCATATAACATACAAAATTTGCATTCTTAAATAGTTTTAAATAATAATATGAGAGGAAAATTATAATATGAATGCAAATAAATTAAAACGAAGCATTTTATGAATGAAAATGAAGTGGGAAAAAACACACAAGGTAGTATTAAATGTAAAAATTATTATTTTTTAAACATTTTCTTGGGGCTTTTAGTATAGAAATCAATTAAATTTGTTTTCCTTTTGTGAACAAGTTTATTAATTTTAACCGATTCAGTTTCATGTTCTCTCTCAGTTACTCGTAATTTTTCAGCAGCTTCCAATAATCCTTGAGCAATCCTTATTTGAACACTATCATTTTTTTTAACGGCTTCTTTTAAACGCTCATTTCCTTCTTTTAGTAAAGAGTCTGCTGACGATTGTATCTCTTGATGTTTCACCATTAAAACTTGAGCCTTTTTTTCAAGACTGTTAATCCCTTCTTTCTTCCTCTCAACTTCTTCTTTCAATGTTTCAGATTTTTTCTTTTCTTCTTCTTTTTCTGCAGCTTCCTTCAGCTCTCTTTCTTTAGCCTTTTTCTGTTCTTCTAAATATGCAAAATATGAATTACCAGCACTATAGGTTAAGCTTAAAAGTTTTTTTGTGATTGGTACTTCTGAAACATTTTTAAATTTTTGTATACCATCTTTTATATTAAGCCTAGCATTTAACATTTTCTCAGACATTGATGCTTTCTCTTGAGTAAGTACCCTGGAAGATATAGAAAAACATCTCTCTACATCGCTATTGCCGTGAGACAAAGACAGACAAGCTTTAACAAAAAGTCTTAAAGTAGGGTATTTAACTTTTCCTGTTGAATCTTTTGCAAAGATAATATCTCTCCAAAAATGATCTATTCGTAGTTTATTTGTCCCAAGATTGGCAGATAATAGTTGAGACTGCAAAATTAGCCATTCATCTCTGATTTGTAGATCGTCAATACCAAGAAAGGTAAGAGACTTTGCGATTTGACAAGCGTAATTCAGGCTTTTTGGTTGGGCAATTTCTTCTGGTTGAAAACATTTAAAATAAAATAAAAATTTTCCAGAATCCATACAAGTTTTCTTGATTAAATAATTGAAAGCAGCACGATAGTGTTTCTGCATATTATGTCTGAAATTCATTTTTTCATTATCTTTAAAACGCATGCTAAGATCTTTAATTTGTTTGCTACAGTATATATCTTTGATGGGTAATAGCTGGTTATCTGAAATAACTTTATGAATATCAATTTCATTTGTTTTACAAATGCGACCAGCAATTTTTTTTAATAGTTCACTATATAAAATGTGAATTAATGGTTCTGATTTCTGAAAAGTCTTCAAAAACGGTTCAAATAAGACAGCACTTTCAGTTAAAAACACAAGTTCAACCTTAATGTCAACATATTTTAGAGATTCAGATATGTGCTTATATTTTGGACACTTCATTAGTGACTGGTTCTTTAAAGGAATAAATTTGAAGAAGTATTCTTCAACGGCTAGCCATTGAGAAAGTAGCCTTTCTGCTGCAGGTCCAAGGGTAAGCCACCTTGTTGAAGAGTGTTTAATAAAGCGATTCTTTTCTAAGCACAATTTTTGTTGGATTGAAGAAAAATCCTCCCATCGTGCTGGATACTTTTTAAAAAAACTATAAATATCAACAATTAATTCTTTACCAACTTCCCCAAATTCCTCAATACCTTTCAAAAACGCATTATGTATTACGTGCAAATTGCACGTACCAATATCGATAAGTCCTTTATTTCTTTCTTCGATTAAATTTTGGTTCATCATTTTCCAAACTTTTGCATTTACATTTGGACCGTCAGATCCCAACATCAGTAACTTATTCAGTGAAAGTCCAGATTCACGTAAAGCATTCTCTATTTGTTTTTTAATATCATTGGCTGTGGCATGTCCAATAAAAACAGTTTTTAGATGACGACATACAATTTCTTGATAGTCTTCCGACCAAAACCTCAAAGCAAACTGTAACTCTTTGTGATTTGAATTATTGGTAGTTTCATCATACAGTAACGAATATGGTGATGTCTTCACATCAGCAATTAAATTGTCATGGAAGTAAGGGCCGAGAGCTTCTGTTATTAGGTAACTTAGTTTAGTTTTACCTAAACAAAATTGTTCAGGCACAGCATCCGGAAACATGGCAGAGAAAATTTCTTTCAAATCATCACAAGCAAATGGAGAATAATTACTTTGCACTGACTTCAGCGCCCATATGATTTCTGCTCTCGCAGAGGACTCTCGTCTGCTGAATAAACTTAATTGTTTCAAGCTATTTGGTGGAGTGCTAGGTGTTGATAACGATGGGGTGCCAGCTGATAAAGTAGTGATATGCGTTGATAAAGATGTTGTGCTTAATCCTGAAGATGACAAGCCAGATCCTGTTGTAGATGGTACTGATTTATGAGGTACTACTGAGGTGCAAATGGAATTTCCGGACTCTTTGGGCTGCAATACCAATTGTTGTACACAAAGCTTTACTGAAGCATTTTTAATGTGCATTTCAGTATTTGTATGCTGAGTCAGTGCAGAAAAACCTTTTTTTCCACACAAGATGTTTTTGCTACAAATGAAGCAGAACACTTCTGTTTCAGTCTTTTTTCTGCACCAAGAGGATATTATGTGTTTCAAATTATCTCTTTTCTTGAACCACTCAGATTTAACGGAGTATTGTTTAGCCATGATGACAGCTACCTGTAAAGAATGGAATATATAAGTAAACTTCGGTTTCAAATAGCTTTACATTTTGAAAACTATGCCAGTTTAAGTAAATTAACCCCAACAGTCAGTCTGTTAAAAGTTTAAACCAGTAAAAAAAATTTTTTTGATGAACTAAAATCATTTACACAGGACCGTTTTTATGTTTACGCGGGCACCAGTCGTTTTATTATTTTGGGGCATTTTATAAGTAAAACTAAAGAAAAAAAATTAATTTTGAATAATTTATGAAAATTATTTCATTATAAGAATAAAAAACACATAAATTAGTTATAAAAGGGAATTATAAAATAGGAAGTCTTTAAAAAAAATAGGAGCGTTGAAAAATAAATAAAAAACCTACTTTAAAGTAACTTAATAAATTTTCAAGGTGAATATTTAAATCCATAACAAATATAAATTTAAACAGCAATTAAAAATAAAATTGTTCATAAGATCAAAATTTCTCTAAGTAAGACAGATACTTTACTTTCTACTCTTTTCATCAAGGCTTTAACAATATAATTATAAAAAATTGAGTAGAAAAAATTTACCAAAAAGTTTGTCCGAATTTCGCATTTTATAAATAAAATATTCCGATATTAAAAACAATTATTTTATAAAATTTAAAAATACATCAATTTTATTTAATGTTCAGTCAGTTATCCAATTTTGAAATTAATATTAATTAACGATACAATTATTATTAATCCTGAGGCAGGATTTCTTCTGACTTTCTGCAAGGTACTTCTAATAACAGATGTACAAGTTACTAATTTAAAGTACCGTAATTTCACGGAGATATGCCGCGGCTTTATTGATTTAAAGCTTGAAATCTTAGTAGGAATGCGTATCGAATGGGGCAGACAATATAGTATTACTTTTTTCCCTTAAAAAATTTTGCTCCACAGAAGCCCCTAATATCTCACAATGAAATTTCATCATCATTTTTTACCACCTGTTATTTTTTCATGCTTAATGATACTCCAAACAAAAGTCAACGCACCTAGAACTTTCCCACCCCCATCCTTTCTTAGAATAAATAAATCACTATTCATAAGAGAGGGAGCTTTCGTTTTTGCCTATGAATAGCTGTAGAGTGAAGGGGTGAGAGTGGAGTGGAGAAACATAAATCAGGGTGGGGCCAGTGTTGACGTCAGCTGTAAAATAGACACTTCTCCCTCCCCTCATTTTCCCCAGGAAATATGTCTCTTCACTCCTCTTTTTTTTAAATGAATTCTTGCTGATAAGTTTCGGATGACCTTGAATCTTATTGAAATAACGATGTTCAAGAAGAATTTCTAACTTAAAACTGATGGTCAGTGAAGTGAGAAAAAAAAATGAGTGAGAATTTTACATGTGGATAAAAGAAAGACGATCCTAGTTAAGGAGTCAGCAGTCAAAGAAAAAAAAAAAAAAGAGTTGTGAATTTGATTATCTTCTTCAGTTTATTTTTTTTAATCTTGAATCTTTTAACTCTGATCTTCTGTTGTGCTTTTTTTGTTTTAATAATATTTTTCTTTCATAAATATTTATGTTCAGTTCATGCTATTTTCGTTTCTTCTTCTTTTTTTTTTTTTTTTTTTTTTTTTGTTCTGAAGAATAAAAAATGTCTCAAACATTTTTGCAAAATTTTGCAGAAAACCAACTTTTTTTCTCCTTAATTCTTTATTTTTCATTACTAAGAAATGAAAATACAAAAATCGCGAGCATTTATTTCCCCTCTTAAGTGCGAGAAAGACATCCTTTGCAAATAATTCTGGATGACTAGAAAATAAATCTTTCAAAATTTTTTCTGGAAAAAAGAAAACAAATAACTAAAATATTTTACTCCGTTAGTCTTTATTCTCAAATGAGAAGACAAAAATCAGGGGCATTTCTTTCCGATCGGGAATAAGGCTTCTTTGGAATATAATTCTGATGAGAAAAGGGGAAAAAATTTTCAGTTAAGAACAGTTCTGCAAAAAAAAAAAATTCCTACTTCATAAAGAAAAAATCTTTCTGCAAAAACTCTAACGTTTTGTGACCATATTGCAGTGATTCTGGCTCAAGATTATTAATATTAATCTAGAGTTTAACTAGGATTTCAACATTTTGCTGAAACAATCGGAATCAGAAGGAAAAAAGCGCGAATCAGGTTGTGCTATTTTTCTTCTCCACTCCAGTTTAAACATGAATTTGTAAAGCAAACACATAAGATGAATTCGACAAAACGAATATAACCACGCATCCTTTTTCCATTACAAATAGCTCTAGCTATTAACTACACATCTTGTGTAACTAAAGACAATTTTTTTTTTTAATTTTGCTACTTTGTTTGAATTAAAAAAAGAAAAAAACGCGTAAATAAAAATCATACTTAGAAAAATATACTTAATTCTAAACTATACCGTTTTAATTATATATCAAATTAAAAAAAGTAAACATTAAATATAAAATGAATAAAATAGAGTTTATACTTACAAACTTTAAAAATGCTGAAGTATACGATGAGAACTCTGGTTGAGGTTGATGAGATCCTATGAGATATTACATTTTCTTTCTGTAGTAGGAGGAGCATTCACGTAGACCGAATTTCGATTCCATTTGTCTGATTGGTTAAACATTTCTGTTTTGCTTATGACATCAAACAGTGAGGAAGAATGAAGTATGGGTAAAACGAAAGCGCGCAAAAAAAGTGGGAGGATGGGGGGACTCATGAAGCTATTTTTCGTTTTAGTCGCCAATTAGCTTAAAAAAGTCGCCGATTTTACGCAACTGATTTAAAAATAGTCGTTTTTACTCATATTTTTACAAAAATAGTCGCCATAGTTGCTATTGCTTTAAAATAGTCGCTTTAGTCGCCTTTTTAGTCGCCAATGGCAGCCCTGAACATTTAGAAGACGCTATAACGCCGGAGGAACTTTTCATGTCAAATTATGTTTCACCCCCATATGTATTTTAAAATTTTAAATTGAGAGAAAAATAAGTTCATGTAATCTTAGAGTAAAGGATGAATGATGAAAATAATGAAATGAAAAAACAGATGATGAAAATGTGGCAAATGATGAAGAAAAAAAAAAAAGTTTTTAAAATATCAAAATGCAAATAAATAATTGCAAGATAACTTCCTCATCGCATAATCCTAAATCATCCTGCCATAATTTGTTTGCATTTTGTTATTTTGGAAAAAAATAATAACTCAGCTCTTGAAACTTTATGATTTACTCTAATTTTACTCGAACTCACACTTACTATATATCAGGGCTGTCCAACTGGCGGGCCGCATGTGGCCCGCCAACACATATTGTGTGGCCCGCCAACTTCTTATTCAGGCTGATCGGCCTCAGTTTTCTCATTAAAATGTAAGCAAATTCTTTTATAATCCTTCTGTTCCATTGTTTTATAATTAATAATTCAACTATTAATTGTTATTGTATAAGAGGTAAAATGGTATTGTTAAACTTTTTCAAACTGCGGTCCGCCAGGTGATCAGTGACCGGAATTCTGGCCCGTGGCCTCTTTGCAGTTGGACATCCCTGCTATATATTAAAGTTCTTATGGGGGTGAAAGGAAATTTGACAGGATGGTTTCCACTGTTCCCCACCTAACGGCCTTGCGAAATTTTTTTATTGTAAAAGACTCGGTTAAAAAACACTACTCTGTATTAAAAAAAGGATAAAATACTGTTTTCAAACTTTTGTAAATTCGAATTTTTGGCGAAAAACTAATTACTGACAAACAAGATCATACCTGATGATCAAAAGCTAAGTTTCTACGTCCACTGGGTTGATCAGTATTCCCTGTTTGATCATCAGTATTTTTCTTGCAACACCACACAGGAAAACAGGAACGAAAGGTAACTGCTAATATTCCGATCACACAAAGAACGACCAAAAGAACCGTCAGGAGTCTGAAAAATATTAATGAATTCATGTTCATTTTAATAAAACTGGATTACTTTTAAAAACAGAAAATTGTAAACTATAATATCACGTAGTAAACTGTTTATTCACTCAGTGGATTTGAGGACATCAGCCTCGTATCACATACCACAGCTAAAACCCACCACACAACTACAATGGGACGATCCTCTTAACTGTTTCGTTTCCAATGCAAATAATTTCCTCATATTAAGGAGATCTCCAAAGACAGAAAAGATGTTCAACCGTTTCTATTACGAAACAAGCTATGTTTTGGGTACTTTTGAGGAAGGGAGAAACTTCGTACGCTTCAGAAGCGGGTTTTGACTATATTCAGAGCAAAGATGAGATCTTAACTAGGCAAATATTTACGTTTTGACTTTAAGCTCGGTCAACAGTTAACTTAGCTATATCGTGAAACAAAAATATTAAATAGTTGTCACTGCAGGCTTTATTTAATGAATAGTGGTAACAATTTAATTTATTAAAAAGTGGAGTTAGTTTCACTTTCAAGATCATGCAAATTATTTCTATCTTATATGGACACAGCATCACTGTAAAAAAAATTCACTGAAATTTAAGAAACAATAATTCATTATAATTTAAATCTATTTCGATAAAATTAACCGATTCGCATAATTCATTCGAATCCTGATTCGAATAATCTGATTATTCGTATCTTGATTTGAATCAGTTGCAAGTTGGTGATTCGAATCATCAAATCAATTCTCATTTAAATCACCGACTCCAAACTCTAGTATGTACCCATTTAGTGTATTTATTCTATCAAACAAAGTGAACAGAATTTATATTTCTATTGAAGATATTACTGAAAAAGTATTTTGTCTTTAAAAACACTCAATTTTCTGATTTAAAAACATATTGCAGTGCTGTAAGTATAAAATTTCATATTACAGTTTCAATCAGCACGAGATAATGATCGATTGAGTTCTGTAAATATTATTTTGTTAAAATGAAACTAAATTTTCTGTAAGGAAACTATTATTTTTCTAGTTGAATAACTAGAAAAATAAGTTATGCTGGAAGTGCACTGCACGTTAGCTGCTTGCATTATGATATATAAAGTTCCAGTTTTCTAAACTTTAATTTGGTATTTTGCTTGGATCATATTTTCTCAAAAAAGATTGCTTTCCTACAAAATAATATAGACTATGTATTATACATATAGTTTCAGCAAATATAACAAAGCTTATTTGGTTTCTGTTCAGTCGCTGTCATAAGCTGCCAGATAAATACAGCCAGTTCTATCGTCAAATTGTCGGATCAAATAAGCACTTCAACTTAATTTATTTCAGACTCTTTAGTTGTATTCAGGAATATTGTATAAACTTTTCAAATCAATTGGATACTAACAGTTCTATAGTCAAGCTGTTGGATGAAGTAAGCTCTTCAGTTGGATTCAGGAAAGTCTTCGGATGGGTTATATAAACTTTTCAATTGGATACTGACAGTTCTACAGTCAAGCTGTTGGATGAAGTAAGCTCTTCAGTTGGATTCAGGAAAGTCTTCGGATGGGTTATATAAACTTTTCAATTGGATACTAACAGTTCTATAGTCAAGCTGTTGGATGAAGTAAGCTCTTCAGTTGGATTCAGGAAAGTCTTCATGGGTTATATAAACTTTTCAATTGGATACTAACAGTTCTATAGTCAAGCTGTTGGATGAAGTAAGCTCTTCAGTTGGATTCAGGAAAGTCTTCGGATGGGTTATATAAACTTTTCAATTGGATACTGACAGTTCTACAGTCAAGCTGTTGGATGAAGTAAGCTCTTCAGTTGGATTCAGGAAAGTCTTCGGATGGGTTATATAAACTTTTCAATTGGATACTAACAGTTCTATAGTCAAGCTGTTGGATGAAGTAAGCTCTTCAGTTGGCTTCAGGAAAGTCTTCGGATGGGTTATATAAACTTTTCAATTGGATACTAACAGTTCTATAGTCAAGCTGTAGGATGAAGTAACCTCTTCAGTTGGATTCAGGAAAGTCTTCATGGGTTATATAAACTTTTCAATTGGATACTAACAGTTCTATAGTCAAGCTGTTGGATGAAGTAAGCTCTTCAGTTGGATTCAGGAAAGTCTTCGAATGGGTTATATAAACTTTTCAATTGGATACTAACAGTTCTATAGTCAAGCTGTTGGATGAAGTAAGCTCTTCAGTTGGATTCAGGAAAGTCTTCGGATGGGTTATATAAACTTTTCATTTGGATATAGACAGTTCTACAATCAAATGTTCGGTTCAAGTAAACTCTTCAGTTGGATCAATGGTTAGTGTTTTAGTTAAATTCTGAGAGTTTTTCGATCAGATTACATAAACTTTTCAATTGGATTTGAAAAACTTTATAGTGAAAATATCGGACTAAACATACTCCAGAGTCGAATTGTTAGCTCTTTATTTATATTCAATAAGTTATTCGATCAAATTACATAAGTTTTTCAATTGGATATTGGAGACTTTATAGTCAAATGGTCGGATCGTGTCAACTTTTCAGTTGTATCTGTAGTAACAATACCTACTAGAAGGCCAAGGCCTGCTGCCTCAACGATTTCAACTCTGTGACGTCACGAAGAGAAGGTACTAAAGGTACGAAGAGAAGGTACTAGTAATAGCGTCTCTACAATAAGTCCGCCATGAAAAATATCTTGTTTACACGTGAATGTCGCTGCTATATTTGAATTTATATCGAAGATTTAAAGAGATATCGAAGTAAGTAAAAGTTACTATTTTTTTTATGAATGTCTTATGTTTGATTTCGATAGATTTTTCAATAATATGTTGTAAATTAAATTTGAAATCGGATTGAAAGCGCGTATATAATTTGACTTGCATTGGTGTTATGCTATAGCATAACGTTATTTGAGTCTCTGATGCATTGACGTTATTTGAGTCTCTGATGCATTATTTATATGTGTTATCTGATCTATTTCCATATGAATTATAAAATAACTTAATTTAGTATTCCAATATAAAATTACAAAAGCATTCAATTGGATCAATAGTGATCTCTTTCGTTGAATATAGGAAGTTCTTCGAATTAAATAACGCAACTTATACAGTTGGATCCAAACCAGAGGATTTTAAAATCAAATAGCTGAATTAAATAAAATGTTAAATCAGATGTTTAAAGCTTTATGATCGAGACACTACTAAAAAAGGGTGAAACAATGCTTTCTAATTATTCTTTTCGAAAGAAGTTTTGAATTGAATTATTTACTTACCTATAAGTTAATAGCATAATTCAAAATGAATGAAAAGTTCAGGTAAGTGTAAAAAGAAATAAAAGTTTTACAGTTTCCATTATACAGCATCACAATACTGATCGTATTCGATTTTTGGAATTGGAGCATTATCTTAAACGTCAGTGCGTGGTTGTCAAATTTTTATGACTTTTTGTAAGCGAAACAAAGTATATACAAGTAAACATTCAACTGTCATCAAAATAGCTTTCAATACTGTAAAAATTTTATTGAAATATTTTTTTTTTTTTTTGGTTTCATTCAGAATTAGTTTTATCTTTATCATTCTAACCTAAATAAAGGTTGTATCTTTGGGTAAAACGGCTAAAAATATCTGAAAGATCAAATTTCTCTCAAAATCATTCATTCGTTTATTAATAACTTACATTTATTTTATTTTAGACATAGTTATTGATGTTCAGCATCGATCTTGCAATTAGTTTAATGTAAAAGAATCATCAATAGTTATTTTGTACGGTCTCAGAAAATTATTTTAAGATTGAACCATATTTCATTCGTCAATCATTCATTCGTTTATTAACATCTTACATTTATTTTATTTTTAGACATAAACATTGATGTTCAGCATCGATCTTGCAAATTTCATTATCGGTTTCAAAATTGTTGTTACCTTAATAGGGTGTCAAATTGAACCACATATTTGTTCAAAATGAAATATAATATCGTGCAATCAAGTTTATAAACTTGATTATATTTCATTTCATATAGCAAGTAGGAAGAGGATGTTATGCCTTGTGATACTTTTCAATTCTTGCTTTCTAACTCCATTGATAGATTTAGAATCTAATGTGAACATTTAAATTTACAAACGTTTTCTTTGTAATATATTTTTTTCCAAAACAAATAATTTGCAAACAAAACATTATTAGTAAATAAAAATAGAAATTTCAAACTCCTTGGGTAAAATACATTGTACCTTCAGTCATACCTCATGCTTCAAACAGTCATATATTTGGACCTAGTTCATGCTAACAAGCAAACATTTTATTCTTTTAGAAATCAAAGAATTGCACAATGTGGATGTAATTGAAAATGTATGCTGAAGATGGAAAAAAATTAAGCATTGTTGATGTATTACGCTAAAAATTGTGATAGAATAAACTGTATTAAATTTACTACATACTTCTAAATAGAATATAATCAAAATTACTGTTAAATAAGATATAAATAAATAATTTACCGGTACATACCGCTCTAACTTGTAGTTTTTAAGATCGACAGCCTAAGACTTTCGGAACTTTTTCATTAATTAAAGATTCTATTATATGATTTCTCTGACCAATAAGAGTACATCGACAGCAATGACAGAAGGCTTTAATAAACAAATAAATGTAAAAGTAAATAAACTTTACTCTT
Source organism: Parasteatoda lunata (assembly GCA_949128135.1). Lineage (NCBI taxonomy): Eukaryota > Metazoa > Arthropoda > Arachnida > Araneae > Theridiidae > Parasteatoda > Parasteatoda lunata. The sequence continues at coordinate 52,771,460 of OX421973.1, read as the reverse complement.
CTCTTTTTGAATTGCAAAAATTTACTTTCAAGGTAGACTTGAAAATAAAAAAAAAGCTACATTATAGCCTGATCGCTTGATATGTGTAATCGCTAGTTATGTGATATAACGTGATATAGTTTATATGTGATGTATAAATTTAAAAGAAAAGGATACTAAAAAGTTATGAATGTAAAAATAGTCCCGAAGAAATAATTCCTGTGAACTTATGAAATAATAGTAGGCAATAACAGGCAAAACAAGTCAAAAATAAAATGGAAATTTAATAAGTTATTGTTTATCATAATTTATGGCAATGAATTTAAATGAAAGAGAAAGAAGGAAAAAAATAAGAACGGAGTTAGAAAATTTTTATTTTCCTATGGATTAATGTTTTCTAAGATCGGCAGAATTATAAATAATATTTAATTTTAATCAGAGCATCATTAAGAAAGTTTCTTACTATTTCAAAAGATTTTTATCACTGCTAAGATATCTAGATTAGAAAAAAAATTCTCAACTGAGTAGAACTTCGAAAATAATCGATGTAGTTTCATCTTTTTTCTTTGGCAACGATCTGGTTGAATCAGAAAACAAGACAAAAGAATAATACTTTTTTTTTCTTCTTCAGATTCAAAAGCTTGATGCCAGCCGAGAAGTTATCTGCAAAACCTATGAAAATCGTTAACCTCCTTCTCAAGCTATGTGGATTGATTTTTAATACTGTCAAACAAACGAAATGTCTTTGGAATATTCCTAGATTTTTTTGTGCACTTTTTCTAAAGGTTTTTATTATACAACTCATGCAGCCCCCAAAAGAATTTTTATATAATTCATAAATACTTTTAACCATCGAAAAATTCATTTGAATTTCTATAGGCTTCTAACTTTTTCAATGACGTAATTCTGGGAAATGATAAGTGAGGTAAAAATAAATTAAGGTAGTTTTTTTCTTCGGAAATATTTAAATTTGATTACTAACATAGTCAGTTTCACACTAATAGCTTTTATAAACTTTAGTTCTGCAAATACCGGTACTTTGGGTGCATGCATCACTCGTAAAATCCATTTTCACAGTAAAGTATCATACCGTAGCTTTTTTCAGTAATATTTATTTAACTAGAATGATTCAATGATTTTACGGTAACTATTACTGAAAAAATTACGGTATATCAGATTTTTGTTCCGTAACATGTTCCGGTAAAAATAGATTCTACGGTAAAATGTACTGGCATCCTAAGTGCCGGTACTTTTTACAGTAATTTAATCCCGAATTTTTTTGCAGTGTATGCTTTTTTCTTTACTTTATAAAATTTTTTATTAGGGAAAAATCTGAGACAAATTTAAATGGGACCTTTTTCTAAAATCATATTTCATGTTTTAAACTTACAAATAATTAAATGATTTTAAAAAAAAATCTTAATCTTTATTGTAATAGTTATAAAATAAGTCTAAACTTACCTAGTAGTCACTGTTTTCCAGAGAAAAATTTTTTTTGTTAACTGATAATCATAGTTAATATATAAATAAGTAAAAAGCACTCCACAAAATTAAAACTTGATTCTAAACATTTATTCATTTTCTATACAACTATTTAAGATACGAAAATAAATCAACATTTAGAATCAGAAATATACACTAGAACGTAGTTTAAAAACGAAAGATTTAGTTCAATTATTGTTAGATTTGGTATCGTTATTCCAATAAAAAACAGGACACGTTTCAAAGAAAAAACTTGTCTCTTTCTAAACTTCTGTAATATTTACAAATCTTGAATGATTCTCATTATTTTTCTTAACTGATTATTTTAGACGGGCATGCGTATATAAAATTATTAATAATTTAAAGTTATAGGATACATTAAGGTATGGGGTAGTCGAAACTGGAATTGGAAAGAAATAAAATTTGTACCTTTCAGCTGTATTAGTTTTAAATTACGTAATAGAAGACAAAATTGTTTAAGACTTTTAAGATATTTTTAGAGCTAAGGAATGTGCTACAAAAATAATTATTTTCACATCTAGAAATGAATTAGAAATAAACTCTCAAATGATTTTTTTTTTAGCAAAAAAGCACCTTACGAATTTTCTAAAACGAAATATTATAAGAGTAAAAATCACATGCTTTGCAGAAAAATAAAATATCCGCAAATGTTGAATTAACAACTTTATTAAAAACTTATTTTTTGGTAGAATAATTAAAATTTCAAAGTTAAATTTTAATAGCTCAAAATGTAAGCTTTTATATGCTTTATAATGCACAAACTTTTCATTATATTTTTGGTCTACGAAAGTTATACTTTATAAGCATTGTAAAAAAAGTTTTGTAACTATTAACAGTATACTACTATCATATAATGCAACAATCTTTAATGCTAAGAAATCAAAAAAATAACTATAGCTACTAAATAAACACATCCAATAGGATTAATGGTATCACACTCACATAAGGTATGTAACGATGTTCATGTCCACATTTTTCGAAATTTTTCATCATATTATGTAAATGAAGAATTATTTTTCTTTTTCATTATGTTAATGAATAATTATCCCGCCAACCAATCAGGATATTAGATAAGCAATGATGATATTCCAACGCGAACAACTTCTGATGTCACTTCAAGCAATACCCACTGCGAAATGTATTTTTTTTTTTTTATCAATGCTTGAACTTTGTACTAGAGATAAAGAAAAAAGTTATTCTCTTTACCTTTCTACCTGGTTAATTCTTCGCTGTTTATTTTTTTAAGAGCTCGCAATAGGATAATAAGTTTTTTTTATATTTTTTTTACCAGTGATTCTTCGAACTATCTTGAGACAGTGAAAGTTGTGAATTCTCTACCCATTGCATAATCAACTGATATTTTAACAATTCATAACTTTTTTTTTTTTTAAATGTATACTTTCAACTTGAAATTTGAGTTGCTTTAAGCTTTAATACATATTCGTATTTGTTTTCATTTATTTCACGATAAATTATTTACAGAATTAAAACATCTGGCGATAATTGGTTAAATCTTTTCAAATAAAAATTTATTTTTTAAATTCGACTATACTCTGTTTAATATTAAAAAAATTATGTAAAAACTAAAGTATTCTGTTATTTGACAAACTATTTTTTTTCTTCAAAATTTGTGAATATTTCAATTTTTAATACCTTTTAGTCTAAAACCCTTAGTCCCCTTTAATTTAGGTTTTAATCCCTTAAATCATTCCATACTAACTGTACAGTTACCTTAGGTGTTACCAGCCAATCATGTTAATTTTTTTCCTACATACTAACATTTTCCATTTCCACGTATTATGGGTATAGTACTATCTTAAATGACCAAGACAATATTTGGCGAAAATTAGATAATGTGCTAAATTTGTTTAAATATATAATATTTATTCAAGGAAAAAAAATAGTTCAAGTGAATATATATAACCACTAGTTTACATGAGCCAAAAATCATCAAAATCTTTGCAACTAAAAAAGTCCCTTAGTCTAGTTGTATTATTTGCAGTATTACACATTTGGTATAACCACCATCTTTTGGCGGTTTAACCACGATACGAACAAGGTTTTTGTTTTTATATTTATGCTTTAAAAATGACTCCCAATTCTTTTCATGCCAAGCGAAGGCGCATCGTATTTGTTAGCATCAAATTTAGTTAAATATCAGAGCAAACTTGCTTCAAAATATTGTAGATACATAGTTTCAATTACATTTGAGTGCATGTCAAAAAAAATCTATCGCTAAGTTGACGCAAAACAAGTGGTATAGTTAAAGAAAAAAAATTCATGTTTGCAATATTATAATCTCCCTTTTTATTTATTTATTTGAAAATATGTTTCGTATCCAACACGATAATTACATCATTTTTTAGAAACCTTCTAAAAAAACAATGCTGCTAATGCGATGAATGAAAGCAAAGGAAAGAGCCATTTATTTGTCTAATGGGCGTGGTGGAATGTATTGGTTTTTCAATAAGAATCAACAAACTGACCCTTTTTTGCAATGATTGTCTTTTCCTATTTAAATCGTAGTTTACGATGCCTTAAGAGCATATTTTCTTCTACTTTAATTTTTCAAGGATTTCAAACATAATAAGTGAAACGGATATTCTGCTGAAATATTTAAAATGATACTAACTTTTAAAAAAACAGAAAAAAACGCCAATTTGACGAAATTTTTCCATGTAAATGAAAATAATTAAAATCGATGACTAATTATTAATTAGGGGTTACCTACAAATGATGCCACCCTGGAGGGGGCTCAGGAAATCGTGATGAGGGGGAGGTAACAAGAAGTGCGACATCGAACATTTTGGTTAGAATATTAAAAAAATAACATTTTTAAAATAAGCAAATTAAATATTTATATTTTTCATCTAAGTAAAAACGCATATAATAATTATTATTGTTAAGCTCACAAATGGCACCAAAACACGAGCTTAAAGGTTTAAAAAAAAAAAAAAAAATTGTAGCATGCTCCTATGACATTGCACTATTTCTGAACTGCATGCATATGTTTATGTGACATAACGTGAATTGTGACAAGGGGAAGAACATGGTTAGGGTTAAGTGTAACCTTTGGAGACAAAAAAGAAAGGAGAGTTAAAAATATAAAAAAATTCGAGATCATTTACGGATTCCTTAGAGCAGCGGTTCCTAAATGGTGTTCCGAGGACTCCTATGGTTCCATCGCAGAGTTAAAAGGGCTCCGCGAGTTAGTACTTCTTCTAACCAGTTACGAGTTTCGAAATCTCTGATAATATTTAAATTCAACCTGTAATTCATAAGTTATTTAATCTTACGGTTACCTTCATGAAATTATTTCAAGTAAAATGCCTATGAAACATAAATGGCAATTTTTAAGAAAAATATAATATTTCTTAAAACAATATCTTAAACAAATTATGAGAAAAACAAGCATTTATAATATATTCCATAAGTATTTCCTATCGCGCTTTTCAAATCGAAACAACTAAATTCTTCAATAAAGAAATATTTTTTCCTATTTCTTTACTTATTATTCCATTTCGAAATAAACCACAATTCGGCTTATTTTAATCATTTTCAGCTTACGTATATATATCAGAAATAAATTGATATCTAAACTAGAACAAGGATTGCAACTTTAACTATCAGGCATAAAACCTAATTTTAAATAATTAATGATAAAATGAGGAAAAATCTTCATTCTTTTAATTAAATATTTTAAATATTATCTCTTTTATAGGTTATAATGTTCCAATTAACTTAAACTTTATTTATAAAGTTGGGATTCCACCTAGAGAAGGTTGTTCATTTAGGGTTCCGCAGCAAAAAGAAAAAAAAAAAAAATTGAGAACCGCTGCCTTAGAGCTTATTTTTTGGAGAAGGTCCTTCAAAGTTATGAACCTTGATGTAAACGCACTAAACAGTTTATATAATTTGAAAAAAAAAAAAGGATTACTTACCCTGGATAGATAATAAACATTGCGCATGGAATTTTATTTTCGTCACACAATTAGGGAGTTTGAAGTTGCACATATTGATTTATTAAATAATGATAGTCGATTTTGACGAAAAAAATTGGATTTTGTTTCAAATTATTTTAGTGAAAAATTTTGCAACCTGACATACAATTTTCGTAAATATATTCTGTAATGTGTTGCTTGTATCACATAACAACGGAAACCGACATTCGAATCAAAAGAACGTCGACTATTTTGAAAAAAGGCTCAAAACAGTTGTCCTTGGCTTAAACATTTTTTTTTTCTTTTCAAATATTACGTCTAGATGGACATGTGTTTACTTTCTATAGAAACGTTTTAACAATCGTGAGCATGATGGTTTGTTCTAAGAACTCAAAATTTATGTCGAAAAAAGTAAATCTTCCTATAATAGTAGCAGTTGTAAAGTTTTCTTTTTTTTTATAGTCATTCCCTTATTTTACAATACTTGTGATATTTATGAAATGTATCAAACTATACTAGAGGAAATAGCGATTCATCTAGCTTCAATTGTTCAAAAAAATATATGTATTTTTTTTTTTTTCGTAATCCGTCTTTTTAATTCGATGAAGTGTGGCTGTCATTAATTTCCAAACAGTTGAGAATAGTGTTTTGACTGACTGAACTGACCATGGAATAAGAACATCACAAAATAACATCACGAACGCAATAACTTAAACTTCCTAGCTATTTTTTTTTTTTAAATTAGAACTAAAATATGTTTTGTCTATTGGAATTATGGATTAGAGAACATGCCTCCCCTTTTAAATTTTAGAAAACACTTTAATACGCTTTTGAAGCCTTAACCTAATTTATCTTTTTTGGAACTTTAACCATGCCATCGGTGTTAAGCTTTACTTTTAAAATTAATATTGCAGAATAAGCTATATAGATTTTTTTAAATATTAAAGGTGAAAGGAAGTTATCTGGCTAACTTCGGTACACTTTAAATGAAATAGTTAATTTATGTTGGTTGCATATGTAGCAGTAACGCATGCGGTGTTTCACCTATCTGCTGTTGCTTTAATTAATTCGATGAAGTGCGGCGTGATTATTTCCCACCTCCTATCCTATGCATTAAACTAAAATATCTTAATAGAATATGATATTTCCTGAGATTTTAACTTACACATCTCTCCATAGTAAGAAATAGTGAAGTTATACAAAATTATACGTATGGAACATGTCCACTACAACAATCACCACATTCAAATAAAATCTAATTAAGATGTTTAAAAATCTTTTCTTCTTTAATCAAATGGAATACAGTGCCGAAGTTATATAAATTTATGTTCAAACAATGAAAGTAGATTGAAAAATATTTACAGTTAACTGATGACATTTATTTCTACTACCGAAGTATTAATTCAAAGTTTCGGATGCTAACAGCTTTGTCATACATTAATTAAAGTCATAATTCGAAATATTAAAAAAATGCATAATCTGCCTGTAGATTCTAATAAATTATCAATACTTAAAAGTACAAGAGAAAAAAGGTACAACACTCATCCTTGATACTTAAACGTACAAAATAGCTAAGTTACGGGGCTTGAACATGTAACGGCATCTGTAATAACATCTGCCTTTAGATTCTAATAAATTATCAATACTTAAAAGTACAAGAGAAAAAAGGTACAATACTCATCCTTGATACTTAAACGTACAAAATAGCTAAGTTACGGGGCTTGAACATGTAACGGCAAGACGTGACATGTTTCAGTGTTTACTCGAGTTATTGCTTTATTTATGTGCTGTTCAAACAAATGAATAAAGCAATAACACAGGAAGTATTTCGTGTCAGTGTACATGTATTCTAACGTTTTGTGTGTTACTGCTACATGTAAAAGCAGACATAACTATTTTATATTCAAGAATTGTAACGCGTCTACATTGCAAAAAAATCTGTATCAAATTACTGTATCAGATTACGTGTATATATGTGTCTGCATCAAATTACGATATAAAGTACAGGCACTTTGGGTGCACTATCCGTAAAATCCATTTTACCGTAAAATATTATATCGTAATTCTTATAGTAATATTTATTTGATTAGAGTATTTCAGTGATTTTGTGGTGATTATTACAGCGAAAATTACGGTTTATCAGTTTTTTGTTTCGTAACATATTCCGGTGCAAAATGTATTTTACGGCAAAAAGTACTGGAATTCTGAGTGGTACGATTACCGTAATTTGATTTGGATTTTTTACAGTGCTGTATTTTTAATTTACCTTATATAAGTATGAAAATATTTTTGCAGTCAAATTATAACTTTTTTAATTACTTTTAAAATTTTAATTGCAATAAAAAATACCTATCCTGCAAGCAAAATGTAATCATCTTACAGAACAAAGCAATCAGATCCTATTTTTAGTTTCCTAGAATTTTATAATTATTATTTGTATACCTAGTTATAATTATGTGCATTAATTCATTATTAATTTAAAAAGTTCCTATTTCTATATCTTTCAAGTTTTAATATTGTTTTTAAGTTAAAATAATAGACATTGCTATCTTTTTGAAAATGCATCTAAAATTTGTTTCATAGGAAAAATAAGGAAAATGTGACTATTCACTTTAATCAATGTCTTCAAGTTATGCGGTATACTTTTTCCCAGATTCCTTTTTGCCATCGAAAGTAAAATTCTTACGGAATCTAGTTCAAGTATAAATAAAGATGAAATCTATTTGTTTGACACTGTTAAATTATTCATCATTCAAAATACAAAATGATTAGCAACCCTGCTGCTTGATGTTAAAAATAAATTTACCTATTTAATTCAATTATTCTTCGATCCTAAATATAGGGCAAATTATTTTATGGTCTCTTATAAGGAAATTCTAAGTGTAAATCTTAGTGTTGGAGTTTTGAAGGCAGATACATAAGATTTTTGTCCCTCTGCTTGGGTGATTTTTTTTTTTATGAGCGGCTGAAATCATTGTATAAACCTGAAAATTATCACTCAAAAAATGGCGAGTCATCAACAATAGTGGTGACTTTAATTAAATAAACACGGTTCCTTTTACCCTTGAAAGTTGTTTAATGATTTAAGTACATCAATGTAGAAAGACTCAGGAAAACAGAGTTTTCATTAAAATGTTTAATGTCTCTGTTCAAAATTTTGAACCATCAGAATCCATCAATTTGTAATGTTTTTAAAAATTCACATATTTTAAAGTTGTAATGTATAAATTAAATGTATTTTGCCTCCCCAAACAGTTTTAAATAAAGTTTTTTAAAGTCAGTATGTTCAATTAGATTTTTTCCAATATATTTATATTGTTTTTATTGTTGAACTTTGTATAGCCGTAGATTATTTCTAATGTGAATTTTTTTTAAACATATAATTTAATCCAAGTAAGAAAAAAGTTTGCAAAGAGTGGCTATTCAATGAAAAGGAACCTATCGATATCGGTAATCGAATTATTAGGTTTGAATAAAAAGTAGCTACTTAATTATTAGAGTCTACCAGCCACTGACTTTTAATTGAAAATTTAGATTTTCCGGTCTAGTATTGTATGAATAAAAAGCTCTAAATACTTGATTTTTTTTTAAACGTTTATTTCATTTTTACGAATTTAAAAATAGTAAATATACAAAGACATGTAATTTATAATAAAATTCTATATATCTTTAGAAAGATTAAAGTCTGTAAAGAAATTTTTTTTTCGCTTAAAGTAAAACAATATGGATAATGCTTATGAAGTTTTTTAACTAAACGACCCAAATACTGGATGCTTTATAATGGCCGACTTTGATAATAATTTGTAAAAACATTGTAAATATTGAAGTTAAAAAGTACATCCATTAATCACCATAAAAAGTACCACCCAAATTAAGCGAGGAAGGAATAAAAAAACTATCGAATCACTGGAGAGAAAGGTGAGCTACAAAATATCAAAATCAGTTTGATTGCTTTGAGAAGTGGTAATAGTAATCACTTTAAAACAGTCTCACGACCTTCCTTATTAGTGATTCGTCAGATTTTGACAAAATCTTTCTTCTCCTCTTCTCGAATAAATATTAATTTTCGGTTACTACCAATGTCTGTATTTTCTTATTCTTCATTTTTGGCAAGGATTATAATAATGCATATATTAAAGGCTGTAATTATTGAGTTATAAAAAACTAATGCAGCTTTCGTTTCACATGAAAAAAAAAAAAATTATGGACCATTTTTAATTAAATTATAAATTCTTTATAAGTTTATAAAACCGAAAAAAACTAAAGCGAATGAAAAGCTTCGAATTTTTTTATAAAAATAATTGCATTACACTCTTTAAATTATTCCCAATATTAAGACAAATGAATTAATTTCAAAATTTAAAAAGTGGGAAACTGTTGTATCATTTGAATTCTTTGTTGTTTTTTTTTAAACTTCGAAACTTGCTGCTATCCCATAGTTTAATGTGATAACATAATGAGCATATTAATAATCTTGGTTCACTAATTATAATAAAAAACTTTTATAGGTTTAACACACGAAATGGATTTCCGAATTTTCTTCCAATGTCTGTTTTTGTATTGCTATGTAAGAAAACAAGAAAAGAAATTGAATAAAAAAGAAATATATTTTAAGCAAAAGAAACCTGTCTTTTAAATAATTCACACTCTACAATCATTTATTCACTTCGGCATCATTACCTTATTTTTTGAAATTGTGAAAGAACGATAAATTTTTTGAAATATATAAAAATATCAGCTAAGCCTAATTGATTTTTTAAATCCTTCACAGACAAATTATTCATTCAGAAAAGGAAAGTACAAACTATAGCTATAAGAGTTTTAAGTAACACCGTAATTTACTTTACTTTGATAAAAAAAAAAAAAAAAGAAGTGAAGATAAATTAAAAAAATTTTACCTTTTGGATGTATTTAAATTAAATCCAGAGGCAAAACCTTTAGAAGTTAAAAATGTGATGAAATTGTGTTATATGTTGCCAGTTGTATTTCATTGAAATATTTTTATTTTGTGATGATTATGGCTGGTTAATATATATTGTTGTGAGGGAATGCTGCTATACACCAAAAAATATATTAAAAGAGTGTGCTGGGGCAATAAATTTTTTTTATCAGAAATTCAATTTTAAATTAATTTTCTAATTTCTATATATCAGTATTCTGAATGTAAACTAGAAATTCAAATTTTTTTTTACTATCAACTACTACTAATTCTACTTACTAATATTATACTTTTTTTATTAAATTTTTTTTAAATCAGCATCGAGGGAAAAGTGGTATGTGGGTTAGTTAAATAAAAATAGAAAATTATTATTTTTATTTCATTTCAATTCCTTAATTTTTACTGTTAAACTACATACTAAGAATAAAAACAGAAACAAAATGACCACTGAAGCCGACGTCTTCAGGGGGTATCGGCCCCAGTGGCCATAAAACAAAACCTTTTCTATTGAGGGAGTTTTTTTAGGCTTTTGCCATCTCCCTCAATAGAAAAGGTTTTGTTTTATGGCCACTGGGGCCGGTACCCCCTGAAGACGTCGGCTTCAGTGGTCATATTTTTAATTTTAGTTTTATTTCCTTCGCTTCTTTTATTTCTATTTTTATTCTCTCTTTTTTTGAAATTTCTGCTGCTTTTTAGCGCATTTTTTTCAAAGAAGTTTTGTCCATTTTGTTTAAAAATTATTTGTATTCGTTTAGTACTGCATACTAAGAGACACTTTTTTCTAAATTAAAACACTACTCACAACTAATAAAACAGGTCTAAAGTATACAGGGAACAATGAAAATTATTGTTTTTGTGAGAATGACCCTTATAGTCTTGTAGTTTTTATTGATTGTCTGTAAATCAGCATTGCTGAATTTTTTGGAATTTTTTTTCGTCAGATACCCATTTATAGAGGAACCTTTCATAAAGGGGTTCAGTTTAACATAATTTATTTATTGTTCATCTTAAATTTAATTTAAAATATGTGAAATAACACAAAAATTAATGCCTGGTATTTAGTAACAATCGCTCTTAATTTGTATTTTTGGAATGTTTTTCAAGGATAAATTCCAAAAAAATCAACAAATTAGGTGTCACAAATAAATATTTAAGCCTAGAAAAAGAAAAATCGTTGTCGAAATCCAACAAACAACTGCAAATTTTCTCGAGTATATAACTTTCTGTTCCCTCTTTAAGTCATCTCATTGATGTACTCAGTTCTATATTTACTATAATTTAAAAACTGAAAAACTCGTTTTCTTTGTTTTGTATAATTTCTTTAAATTACCACTAAAAACGTGCATAAAATTAATTCAAAAAATGTATACAGTATTACTTTAAGACACCTGAAACAACCTAAAACATATTTATATAATATATTTTCACTATAAAAATTCCGGATCAAATCACGGTTAAAGGTACCTCAGTTTGGTACTTTTTACAGTAAAGATCATTTTTACCATAAACTTTTACGGACCGGAAATCTGATATACAGTAGTTTTTACAGTATAATATTTACTGTAACATCATTTAAATACTGTAAATAAATAAATTTTACAACAAAATTTAAGGTATAAAATTTTACAGTAAAAATGGATTTCAGAATAAAATTGATTTCAGGAATGCTGCACTCAAGATGCCAATACTTTTTACCTTAATTTTACCCGGGATTTTTTATGTTCTTTATTATCCAATTCATGTTCTTGATTTTCAATGTTCTTTATTATCCAATCCATGAATTCACATAAAAAAACAAGCCTTTTTCAAGGAAATCAGTGGTGTTGTCTCTTAAGTCGTTTCATTGATAGATATTGTTCAATATGTTATCATAACATTGTTCAATATTATGATAACATTTAAAAAATTAAAACAATCGTTTTCTTTCGTTCTTTCTTTTTGGTAATGGCATAGTTTTATTCAATCAATAAATATATTGCATATCCAATCACACTTAGAGTAAATGGGTACTACTAAGATTGATTAACAATGAATCAATAGATTAAAAGACCACTCATAATGATTTTTTGTTGTTGTATATTTTTTTAAAAAAAACTATCGAGAATAAAAGAATAAAAATGCATCGTTTGGATTTCATTTGACATACCCTAAACATAAGTATTGATCGTTCGATTACTGAGAATTGGGCTCGTTTCTAATCTAATCAAATCCTTATGATTATCCTTAGGTTTCTATGTCATTATTGCTGATAACTCCAGTGCACTTGAACCTATGAAATATAAAACTGGGAAATGATTTATTTTGACTGTTGACTGAAAATTTTCTTTTTAACTTTTATTCAATACAGAAAAAGTAAATCTAACCTTTTGTTTATTCATTTGAATTTTTAATTATTCCAATAAGACTCATTTAAAATTATTTAAATTCTTAACTGTCATTATTTATAATCTCTTCTTGAAATCAGTGAAATTAAAATCGATTGCAGATGAATATCTATAAAAAAAAGGAAAGAAAAGAGAAAAAGAAAAAATAAGCAAAAGAAAAAAAATCTAAGATAGCATTGGTATCAAGAAATCAACCTCTAAAAAATTGCGACATCATTTAATAAAAGATGAGGTTGATGTACTGCTTTGAAGGTCGTGAGCTTGACACCAATGCATTTATTTCTTCTATTTTCGTTCTATTCTTCTATTTTTTATTTTATTTTTTATTCACAAGTATCATTTTGTTTCAAACAAAAATAGTAGCAATTAACTACAAAAAAAAAAAGAAAGAAGAAAAAAAACGTTCTCAGCATATCGAAATTTTTCGTTAAAATATTATTTTCGAAAACAATGAATGTTTCAAAAGAAAATTTAACTTTTTTATGCTACAATTCAGGCCTAACTGTTCTCAATTTAAATAATATAAAGATAAAAAATTTGTTAACGTTAATACTAGGGCGAACAACTATTGCAAATACTACTCTAGGAGAAACAGAAACCCCATGGGAGCTTTGTAGTGCTGTTGTTTTTTGGTGGGAAAAAGGCAACTTTTAAGGTAAAATACATTGTACTACCTATTAATATATTTTATTTTATAACCGGCGTTGAATAGTCATCCCAATTCTGAGTTTACAAATACATCAATGTTCTGCTCCGTAGCCTTGTAATTTTGAACCCAACCCAGAAGATAAGGGAACTCCTGGATCCAGCATTGGGAGAAACTAGCCTTCATGGATGATTTCTTGATGGAACTAATTCGCATTTGTGTTACATGGAGAGGAAAACTACGAAAACCTCCCATGGTTAGCCAGACGGAAAGGGGACTCTGTCTACCACTGAAGTTTTACGTCAGCAATGTGGTCGGTGCGAGCCGGGAGCAAAATTCGTATCAAGCAGACATTGCTGAGATACTGCGGCTACCTATTAATATAATCATATTTTTTTGTATTATTTGTCTACAATTTACATTTTATTGGTAGTTAAATAATACCAACAAAATATGCTTCATTTGTAGGAAGTCTTTCAAATATTTCGTAAGCACCTAAAGAGGGAGGTGTTTTTCAATTTGCTTATTTTTGATGGCATTTAGGTAGGTGGTCTGAATAATGCTTACGCTAAGTTTCCTTTATTGCCAAATATATCTTATATATTGCAGAAATAATTGAATTTTGAAAAATATTAAAACTTTGTTTAAAATGAATTTTAAAGAAATGAATTGGAATGAGAATTTTAGTAGAAATGTACCTATCTAATCATAAAAATTCTTAAAATTATATTATTATTGCTAAAACACAAAGTCATACGTAAGAATGTAACGGTGGTTGTAAATTGCTTCTGCTAACAAGAGGGTGGGGTTAAAATATAACACAAAAGATTCTCAATGTAAATAAGAAAGAATCTTTTGTGTTACTTTTTAACTCATCCCAGAATATTTATGCAAAATAATATTCATTTTCCAAAAATGGATGTTATCTTTGCACTGGAGTATAATAAAAAAAATAAAAAAGAGAGAAAATCATTTATAGCCCAAATAAAATAGCTTAAAAAGATCTTTCATGTGTTTATTTATTACATTTTGAAAGTTAACTAATTCTGAATAATTTTTTTACAACCAAGCTTTGCCATTGTATTTATTTATTCATTAACACACTCTTCTTTAAAAAACAATCTTTGTTTATCGCCTTTTGAAGATATAAAGACAGGGTCAATAGAGATAGGAGAAATATTATATTTTATCATTGGAATCGATTATATTACTTACCTTATCTTTACCAGATGTTGTACGATAGGTGTTATACAACGAGATACAAAAATATAGATAAATATCAATTTAATCTTTAGAATTGAAATAGTTTCGCAAAACTGAACTATTGATTTTAAAACAGAAAAGAATGTTTTTGTATATTTTCTTATAGTTTACCCATTGAACAAATACCTAATTATTTTTCTTGGTGAGTATTTTGCTATAATTTGTGCCATTATTACTAAACATGTTAATTGGTGAGATTGATAGAACGATGTGTTAAATTATGTATTTGTGGATTTAAATTATAATGAATTAATGGGTGACTGAATGTAAACAACAACAAGCTTCCTATATCCGAAAGAGCTATATAAAATTTCAGATGTATCCCTCCGCTAATGTTATGTTTACGAAGTGATGTGTGAACAGGCTTGATATTCTCGTAAGTTATACTATTATTGTGATGCGTGTTTAAATTTTCGAGTGATTTTATCATTCATAAGAGTTCCGTAATTTATACATTCTAAAAAATCGTGAGCCTAAAATAAATTTAAGAAAATTTATATAACAACAGAAATGAAAAGTATAGTTTGATATGGTTTGAGTGTTATTCCTTATTTGGTATATTTGTGATGAATATCGCCGTTTGCAATTTCTTGGCTAGCATCATACAATGCTTATGGAGTTGTAAAAAAATTCGCTTTCTGCTGTGATTAAGCTAAAGTAAGAATTAACGAACTCGTTACATTGTAAACTCTACAGGTATAATAATATTGGATGTTGTACCAAACCTTTTGAGTCTCACGGAGAACTGATCGTAAAGACACCAAAGATGAGCACCAGCCGAACAGCTAAGTCAAGCATCCCTGTCTGCGATCAGTACGAAGGTGGGAAACGAGAGAGCGCAGTATCAGTTTTCGTTAAACTGTTCAGTGCTCAACTTCTCCCTCTGGTTGTCGCACCACCACAACGTCATAAGTCACTCTCAGAGGATCAAAATTGTGATAGCTTGTCTTCGGATCACCCTCACGGATGTTTCACTCCCCAGGACCGTCGCCAATAGCTCATTGTGTACCTACCTGTCTATAGAAGGAACTCCTTCCGTCTCAAAGTCTAATGCCATCTGCTGCTATGGAAACTGGAAATGGCGCATTTAAAAGAGGGGAACTTTTCTGTACCCTGATTCCCTCGGTCTACCGAAACTATCTTAAATATTGACCTAACACCCCGACTTGAAATAGTTAAACCTCGAAACCATAGTCACTACCACCGCTCGCGACAAATGGCGAGGGGAGTTTTTTCCATAGACAGACTGTTCCTTCCACCCATAGAAACATCAAGTAGTCGAGTTTACGAAACATTCGTTTCGTAAAACCATCTTATTTAAAGACTTGTCAGGATAAATAAATGCTCCACGCTTGCATAAAGTTGATAGCAAAATATGTTTTTTTTTTTTATTCTACTATGTTCTTCAATTAAAATGTAATATTTTAAACTTGTTAAAATAGTGCACTGCAACTCTGTTCTTAGTTTCTTCTTTAACAGCTGCCATTGGGTTAGGCTCATTTCCTATCTGTCTTCCAAAGATTCTGAGTAACTTATTATTTATTGGGTTCTAACTTATTAGTTCTTGGGGCTAAATTATTCTTTTAATCCTCTATATTTGACAAATATTACCACATATTCATGATTGGCTTTTGACTATAGTGAAAGCTTCACTTTTGGGTCCCTGCTCTTAGGGAATAAGAAGAAAACCGTAAGACAAAGACCGTATTCTCCAATCTTACTGCATGTCAAAACTTGCAATAATTTTAACGCATGTATTCAAAAGCTGTTTTTTTTTTAAAAAAAATTAAGTTGATAATTAGCATTTTTATTCGTCTTCTTTTAATCTTTAACATAAGTATTTTTAAACGATACGGCTAGTGAGGCAACAGTTTTAAAAACATTGGAAACTGCTACACATTTCAGAAGAGAAGTTTATCGAGAGTTGAAAAATTGCTCAGGATGAGAATATTTCCATAAGGACAACTTGGAGAAACCAAATAAAACATATATATTTCTGTTTGCATGAAAAATGTCTCTGGAAATGAAAAGTAGCATGAATAATAATTTATAATTCTTGTCAAAAGAACACGCACAAGTAAAAAGAAGGTCACTCTTAACATGTAAATGTAACTCTCTCTTTCCAAATTAAGAAATACTTAACGAAAAAAAAAAGATTTCTTCATTAATGAGAAGCTTAAAGTAATTGCAATGTTTTTTACTAATAATAGTTTCGTTGTTATTGCTGGAAATTCAGTTTTAAAAGATCTAAAACTTAATCTTTTCTTTCCAGAATACGACGGAAAAAAATTTTTTTTTTCTTCCCAGTCAGTTTTGATTTGGTAAGATTAATATGTCAGTTCATTTCACAGTTTTACTATTCAATTCTGTATTCAAATTTTCTTAATTCTTAATATAATTGTTCTGTTCAATTCTCCACTCCAGTCTTCTTATTCTATTCCATTGTTTTTCTATTCAGTTTTCCCTTCCATTGTTACATCATTCAATACTCCATTCCAGTTTTCTTATCTTATTCCATTGTTTTTATGTTCAATTTTCCCTATCATTGTAACTTCATTCAATTCTCTATTCCAGTTTTCTTATTCTATTTCACTGTTTTTGAAGTGAAACTTCTTATGCGTTCCAACAAGGTTGCGTAAAACGTTTAACGCTACCGTTGTCATGGAAACTAGATTTCTCTTTACATTCGTTGAGCGCACGAGGTAAGAGAAAAACATAGTAGGTAATATTGGCGTTAAAGGAAACAAAGCGATACATTTTTTAAATTCGCCAAGAATACCTTACTGAAATTTAGAAATAAGCTGATTTCTTATTATATATTTTTTTAAAAAATATATTTTATTATTAATATTTTTTAACTAAGCGAATTTTTTTTTAAATGAAAAAAAGTATTGTATTTAAAAAGTTAATAAGTATATTTTTTTTATTAAATACAATTTAAAAAAATACTTTGATGCACATACTCTGCTTTAGATACTTATTTTTCTATGTTTTTTTAAATTTTTGCCGGTTTTTATTTTACGAGTGAAACTTCTAATGCGACTTCCAACAAGGTTGCGTTAAACGTTTAACGCTACCATGGAGAGGGTATGAAAGCACTGTTCCGTTAAACGTTCAACGCTCCTGGGGAGGGGGAATAGAAAGAGACAGAGCGAGAGTGAATGCGTGGCACTCGAACGCATGCGCGTAGAAAATGATAATTTAAAGATGCGATAAATTGTGAATTGTAAGCAATGTTAATAAAGTTTGTCTTAAAGAAACAATATGATTTCACTAAAAATCCATTTCTACCCCTTCCTATTTTCATTTCCACATTACGAAGTTTCACTTCTTCCGCGCGGAGGGGCTCCACGCACTATTTTTTTTTCTATTCAATTTTTCCTTTGATTGTTACTTCATTCAGTTCTCCATTCCAGTTTTCTTATTCTATTCCATTGTTTTTCTATTCAGTTGTCCCTTCTATTGTTACTTCATTCAATTCTACATTCAAGTTTTCTTTTTCTAGTTTTTTTTTTTCTTCTTTTCCATTCTTTTTCCACTATTGTTTTCCACTTTATTCTTACTAAGTTCCATTGTTACACCATTCAGTTCTCCGTTACTGTTTTATGCAATTTCATTGTTTTTCTATTCAGTTCTTCATTCTAGTTTTATTATTCCATACTACTTTTACCTTTTCAATTCTTATTATAGTTTCCTCATCATATTCCATTATTTCATTTATAAATGAATTTCATTTTCTACTGAGACAGTGTTACTCTATTTCTCACAAAAGCAATTATACCTTTTATTACCATTCAACACAGAACTGAAGTTCAAATTTTAGTATACTAGCTTGTGCCATAGAAATTAATAATGCAGTACACGGAGAAAAAAATTGGAGTAAAATTACTGCACTGCATAGTAATGACCCATTATAAGGCCCGGATTTTGATGACATTTGCATTTTTTTGCATTTTTTGCATTTTTGGACATTTTTTGTCCTTTAGAGCATTTTTTTAGATTTATAATGCATTTTTCTTTAAATTTTGGGGCATATTTTGCATTTTAAAGCCTTTTTTAAATTTTTTGTTAATTTTTTCAAATTTTTATTATTTTTTATCATTTTTCATTATTACACTGGCTTCCAAACAATGAAGAAAATCTCTAGGATATTAACAGGTGAAGCAACATCTTTTCAAATAGAAGAAGAATTGTCAGTAAGTGAGACCATCTTTTTCAAGTACGCACCAATAACATCAGTAGACGTTGAAAGAAGCTTCTTCAGGTATAAAAATTAACTTTCAGACAAGAAACGCTCGTTTACATTTCAAAATATTAAAAAAAAATTAATAATCCAATATAATTCTGATATTTAGTAATATTATGAGATGGAAGTTGTTATATTCATTAAAGTTTCTATACAAAATGAAAATGTTTTGGAGTCAATATATTTTCCTTTTTTTTTGTTATTTTAGGATATGAAACATATTTTTCAAACTTTAATGAACGTAGAACAAGTATTGCATTGCTTTATATTTTTTGAAATGACTCATAATAATTTTAAAGAGTAAAAAATTGTTTTAGTTCAATATCTTTACTTTATTTAAGTCATGTCATAAGGCGTTTTTAGCGCAATTTTTGCATTTTAAGGGCATTTTTTGCATTTTTGAAGGGCATTTTTTGCACTTTTGAAGGGCATTTTTTGCACTTTTTAAGGGCATAAATTGAGATTTTTTAGGTCATCAAAATCCGGGCTCTAGTAATGACATTTCAGGTAAGAGAAGAAAAAAAACATAATAGTGGTTAATAAATTAAATGTACGGTATTTATACAAATCCGTTATGAATATTTCCGTTCATAGGGTAATAATTTACAGGAAATTCTAGTTTTAAAAATTATAGTTCTTATTACCACACATTTAGTAACGCATACTAAAATGAAATGTAAATTTAACAGAATAAATGGTTTTATGCCATATTCTAAGATATCCCGATAAAATTACCAGATTTTACCAAATTTTATTACATATTATAAAACCTAATTTTATTGTTCATTTTACCAAAATCATTACCAAAGGCCGGTAAAAATTACGGAGCTTTTTGGTGTTCCCATAGAGTCAGAAACACGATAGTTTTAACCATATTTTTTTTCTCAATGTAATTAATAAAAGAAAATTTATTAATTGTCTGACTGATTAGTATAGGTAACTAATATTGATACTACCTACACTTAAAGGAACGGCTTCTTTAATTCAAATTAAGGTACCTTACAGAATTAAAAACAGTTTCCAAGTATTATTCAAACTATGCTTTTCATGATTAATTTTTCGGCTAGAAAGGTTATAGAATAACCCCCCTCCTACAAATCAAACTCCGCAAATTATTACCCATAATAATTTAATCACCGTAGTGAAAAGCATAAACGTCAAGTTTTATGTATACAAACACAGGAAAACGGGCAAATCTAAAGATATATTCATCACATATTATATTGAGAAATCATAAAATGCCTATTCAGATATCATCGATATACTCATTGACAACAACCATAATGATTACAAGCCTAATACTTAAGAGAGGGGTATAACATCTAGAAGAGAATATCTTCCTATCCGATAGAAAGGATGAATTCCAGGATTCGTGGCATTTCCAGGATGGCTGAAGACATCAAGGACGGGTTCATCTATTATGTATCTCACAGCAAAGGACCGCTAATTGGCACGTGTGTGATATATGTAAGATGTAATTAGGCAGAGCGAACTTTGCTCGGGGGAAGAAAATCTTCCAGGAAGGCTTTCTAAATTGCGTATTAGATTGAATCTTATAATAAGGATTGAGATGTGCTACTAAGATATATTTCAACACTTAGGGATATACTATTTAGAAGTGAATCGTTAATATTGGATTATGTGATGTAGTTATTTTTTGTTAGATTTGTGTGAGAAGGTTAATAAGATACTTTTTGAATTTGGAAAATTTCATATGCATAACGTTATGATATATTTTTGAGGAAATCAATTTTTAAATGAAAGTATAGTACAAGAAATAAATATAATTTGGGAATTTAGAGAGCTATAAAAAATAAAGACGTCTTATATGCGCATTTATTCTCTGAATTATTTCTTTTTAATTTCCTACTAATTTAAAGTAATGATATATATTTTTTTTTTATTTAGCAATTTTTAGATGAAAGTATAGTACAAGAAATAAATATAATTTGGGAATTTAGAGAGCTATAAAAAATAAAGACGTCTTATATGCGCATTTATTCTCTGAATTATTTCTTTTTAATTTCCTACTAATTTAAAGTAATGATATATATTTTTTTTTTATTTAGCAATTTTTAGATGAAAGTATAGTACAAGAAATAAATATAATTTGGGAATTTAGAGAGCTATAAAAAATAAAGACGTCTTATATGCGCATTTATTCTCTGAATTATTTCTTTTTAATTTCCTACTAATTTAAAGTAATGATATATATATTTTTTTTTATTTAGCAATTTTTAGATGAAAGTATAGTACAAGAAATAAATATAATTTGGGAATTTAGAGAGCTATAAAAAATAAAGACGTCTTATATGCGTATTTATTCTCTGAATTATTTCTTTTTAATTTCCTACTAATTTAAAGTAATGATATATATATATTTTTTTATTTAGCAATTTTTAAATGAAAGTATAGTACAAAAAATAAATATAATTTGGGAATTTAGAGAGCTATAAAAAATAAAGACGTCTTATATGCGCATTTATTCTCTGAATTATTTCTTTTTAATTTCCTACTATTTTAAAGTAATGATATATATATTTTTTTTATTTAACAATTTTTAGATGAAAGTATTGTAATGAATAAATATTCTTTTGCAATTTAAAGATCTATTAAAAATGAAGAAGTCATGTAGGCGCCGCATTTATATCTAATTCCTTTTTTAATTTTAATTTCTTGATGATTTCGTTTTATTTTTCTAATAATTCACAGCTATGATGTATTTTTTCCCGGTTAAGTATTGCAAGGAATAAATATTGTTTAGTAATTTAAATATCTATAAAGAATGAAGTAGTCACTATATATGCATATTTATTCTTCTAAGATTTCATCAGCGTTAAACAATCAATTAATATAGGATTTGTGATTAGTAATATTTAACTCTTTAGCCTCATAATTTTGAACTTAATCCAGAAGACTTTTGAATTACGTTCAATTCTATTAAAAGACAATTTGAGTGAAGTTAATTCGCATTTGCTTGCATATATCTGAGAGTTACGTAAACCACTCACGGTTAGCTTCACGTGAAAGGGACTCTAGCCCATGTTCCGTCTACCACTGATGATGTTTTACGTCAGCGCTGCTGTCTGTGAGAGCCGGGAGCAGTATATGAATTGATCATTGCTGGGTTTCATGATTAAGAAGCGAGGCTCGATAACCAAATCATCTTACTCTCTCCCAATGATTGTCCATTTAATGCTAATTATTTTATGTATGGAGCCGTTGTCGTTGCGAAGGACTAGTTTGATCCTTGGTGACGGGTTGAAGATCACCCAACTCCAGATAGATGGGTACAAGTTTGTCTCGCAAGGCTTGTGCGCAATGCTGACCACTGTGTTTTAGTCGTGCCATTGTTCATGAAATCCAGTAGCCTTATCCTCCATGACGCTCTCTGACCCACAACGGGCTGTAGCGGGAATGCTTTTCCTTTCAATATATGGTTATAACAGCACTGCAAAATGCAGTCTTGAGCAATGTCAACAGAGCCCAACAGGCACGGAAATCACAAAACATATATCTATATTCTACATTTTTTTAAAACGTTTTAATCCTGAAGTTGGCAGAACGATTCACATCGGATTTGAGGCTGTCACAGTTTAACTCCTTAATTACAACAAAAAAAGAAGAAGAAGAAGATAAATAAATAAATAAAATAAAAATAAATAGTTAAATAAATAAAAAATAAATAAATAAAATGAAATGAAATAATTGAGTAAATAAAATAAGATATAATGAAAAATAAATAAACAAGATAAAATAAAACAAATCAAATAAAACTAAAATATCTGTAGAGTTTTTGAAAAATCTGTTAGGTTTAAAGTGCATAAATATTAAGAGCATTTGTATTGATAATATATTATTAACACTTATATTTTTTGTATCTTTATTATTATAATATGGTAAATTTACTAAACAAGATGTTTTAGATTAAATCACAAAGTTATTTTTCGGAATTATTTAATTTGAAATTTTTAACCTTCACTATTATTGTAGTTTTTCCAAAAAATATTATAAAACGAAAAAAAATAAAAATAAAAAAATAAATAAAAAAAATTAAAAATACGAGCTATACCTTTGGGACAACTGTTTAAGATTAGCAAGAAAATAAATAAATTATGTCTGGTTAGCAAACGAGTTTTTATCATGATAATAGAAAAGTTGAAAGTAAGAGAATCGATCTGAGAGAAAAGGTCAGTTGGAGTTCTGACCTATATTTTTCTAAAGATCATAGCACGTTGCAGTTTAACCAGAAATGCAATCCTTTACCTGCCAAGGTTAAAGAAATTCGGAGGTAAACCGGTTATTTACACCGAAAAAGAATTTCAAAGAAATAAAGAAATTGAAAGTAGAAAAGAAGTGAAAGTTCGAAAAATCTTTTTCGATATGAATCGACCCATGTTAAAATCGTTTGATTCTAAAATCATGTTCCACAAAGTTTCACCAAAAAAAAAAAAAAAAAAAAAAAAAGCCGAGTTTCTCTCATCCGTTGTTGAATTCGAATTTACTGAAAATAGAGACATAAAGTTCATTTGGAAAGGCAATAAGTCAAAAAAATTAAATAAATAAATAAATAAGTTGCACAATTGAATTTATTTCACTTTATTTTCTTTTTCACTGAAATAATTTTATAATTATTCTGTCCAAAATATCAAGATCAGGAAATGGGAAAAAAAAAAAAAAAAAATTATTGCGAAATTCAAGAATTAACACGCATGAACAATGCATTTAATTTATTTATAATCGAATAATTTTTTTTCTCTGCTTATAGTAATTTCAGAATAGCAGAATGACAACAAAACTTATTCTTTTTCATTCTTTTAAGTTCTTTGTAAAGTACAAACAAAAACATGCTTTATTTTCTGCTATGTAATAAACGTGTATTATTTACTTGAAGTGAACAGAGCCAAAAATATTAACTTGTTTTAGAATATTAACAAATTACGACTTGTTAAATCTACAACGACAATTGAAGTCATTTTTACGTCTATTTAAACAGTTAGTAGTTAAGCATAATTTTATGCGATTTAATAATAAATGAATACGTATAAGTCAAATCTATTTTTGTGCTTACTTTAAAATAATTGTTTTTTTTCTTCATCACAACAGAAAAGAGAAGACAAGGAAAGTCCTATGATGATTTAAAATTCAATAGAATATTGCCAGTAGAAAACTAACGAACTAAACTTTTTCGAACTAAAGCCAGTTATTGCTTTAAGTAACAAAATATAATATTTAAATTAAAAAAATTAAGTGAATAAAAATTTAAAATTTTCTACTTTAAAGAAGCGAAGAAAAATGCAAGTTACAATAACAATCAAATTCGACAATAAGAAAAAAAAAAGGAACTAATGTAAAATATATGATCTTATGCGTTCAATAATTAAAGCAATTTAAGTACTATTCTATAGGATGTTTAGATTAAGAAAAAATTAACCCGGTTCCAGTTTGCTAACTAAAATAATTTCCTTAAGACCAATAAAAAATATTAAAAAATCACTGTTAACATGCCCAAGTTAATTTCAAAAAATTACTATGGTTAATTATCACAAATTTAAATTTTCCCCATAAAAATGAATCGACCGTACAGTCGTAAACAAGCGAAAGAAACACCGATAGAATGTTCCCATTTAAAAGACTCCATAATATTATTATCATTTAATTGTTGTCAAAAAATAATATTCAATTAAGAGGTTATAGATTATCTAACGGTGCGAAAAATGAGTATGATTTGAGATTCTTTTTTTTAAGTTGTATGCAATGAAATGAACTAAACATTTGAGAAAGGTCCTGCATTTTACAAATAGTGAAGTGTAGGGCCGGGATAGCCTGGTTGGTAGGGTACTGGGCCCATGTCCAAGAGTTCGTGGGTTTCATTCTAGGCCGGTCGAAGACTCCCCGTGTAGTAAATGGTGACTGATGCATGTTAAATCTGTCGAGTCGCAAAAGTCCTCCATGTTCCCATAACAAATCAATACTCTGGGGGTACTGTTTATCTAAGATAGTTACTCTGACCGCCACTAAGGCTGCGGCAGTCTGGTGCTATGGAAACAAGAAGAGGGCATTTTAGGGAGGGTAGCTTCGATGAAGAGGCCTCCTTTTCTCTCGCCGAAACCAGTCCTAAATAGGGACCCCGCACCCCTAATTGAAATAATCATACCTCGTTACCATAGTCACCGCCACAGCTCCAGCCGAATGTTTGGCAGAGTACCTATCTTAGACAAACAGTACTGATCCAGGAGTTTCCGTGTCTTCTGGATTGGTTCAAAATCCCAAGGCTTCGGAGTTGAACATCAGTAGCCGTAATCCCAAAAATTGGGTCGGCTGTTCAACGACGGATATAAAAAAATAAAATAAAATAGTGAAGTGTAAAAATTTTTTTTCCTAAGCAGTAAGGAAAAAATAACAAAAGAGTGTTAATTTATTTTTTATTGATAAAATCTCTTTTTTTGAGGGTTTACAATGTAAATACTGACAAATCAGCAACTCCTGCAAAAAAATTTTAAGGTATAATAAATGAAAAAAAAATTTCCCCCGATAATATATACGAAAGCAGACGTAAAAATAACTTGTTCTATTACAATGTACTCTATTTTGCCTTAATAGTGCATTTTTCAAAATAAAAAAAATTCCCTTAAAAAACAAAACAGAAAAAAAAAAAAAAAAAATTAATATTAAATGAATATGGAAAAAATATATATATCGCTGGTTCAAAACTAAAACGACACATCTCCAATTGAGTTAACATTGCAGATGTGTCGTTTTAGTTTTGAACCAGCGATATGTACATGAATATTAATAATAATTTATATTTCTGTAAAAACAATGGACCACCCTGAATAACTTTTGATCTATGATCGGTCTTCACGTTATAAACTCAATCTTAATGGTTCAAGGGGGTGACCTCAAATATGCTAATTAATTAGTGCACGATGTTTTAAGATACAAAATCAGACACAAAAACAGACTTTCTGAATAAACATAGCTTTTTCTCCTCCGATTCGGTTTTTAATTTCTAAAATAGCCGCAATCTGGGAAATATGATCCTAATGCTTTGGCCCTTAATGTTAATTCTACTTTTTGAGTATTTCGCCTTATCTCCAGAACTTTTTAAGCGAATCGAAAAAATTGGGCACACAATTATAAAATTCATTTATCCATAGATAATTCCAAGAAAAAAATAACTTTTTGTAAATATTTATTCTTTTATTTCATAATAGTGAAAAAAAATCCAATCTTAAGGTATAAAATTTTTTACATCACTTCAAAGAATGTAATTTTACTTGGCAAAATAAAAAAATCGAGCGAAATCGGTCGTATAGTACCATTGAAATCGGATTTTAAAAAGTCTTATTTTTATTACAGTTTAAATTTGAAGACAGCTGGGGATAAAACTCTTAGACAAGTTAAAATTTCGGTATACTTGAAATTGTAGCATTGAATGAGCTGTTGAGGCATGCTGGCAATAAAGCCCTATAGATCATCTAGTAAAGCAATCCAGGACTTAAGCTGTCAACACGCAGGGGACTGTTTCAGGCTGCACTAAATCTCTAACTTCGAATTATTTATGTACATGCCCCCCTCCCCCCGTTAAACTTTGGGTGAAGGAATTATGACACTTTTTAAAAAACAAAAAAGATTTTTTTAAAACAGGATGTACTAAACCTTTATAAGTTATCCTTCAGTGTACTACGTAATTTCCGTAGTTTCAGAAAATAATTTTTCTTGTGATAGCAAAGGTCATGTTTCAATAATTAAATGAATGAAAAATCTAAAGATTTTCGCTCACCACTATACAAAAAATTATTTAAACAGATACGTAAATGGTCATTTTTTTTTAAGTTGGATAAAAATTTCATAAAAAAAATGAATGGGCTTAAAAATTTCGTAAGACTATTTCGTAAAAACAATCAAATGTTGAAGGATATGTTTATAATCAACTTATAAAGAATGCGCAGAAGGCAATACACAGGTTTTTAATAAAAGCAAGATTAATTTTCAAACTTTATAAACTATGTATTTTTCAATGCACTAATTGTTCCAAAAACTTTAATATTGAAAGTATACAAAGAAAATAATAATTTATTGTATTTTCAACTTTAAATCATATGCAGTTTATTATTCATTTTTTTTTTCAATTTATTATTACATAAATCATTCGTGTATTATTTATATTCATAAAAAGAGATAAATAATTGAACAATTATTTACAGCCTTTCTTTTAAGTATTATTTACCTGAAAAGCAACCTACTTTCAAGGCTAACTTTAAGACAAATGAAGAACATTCATTGGTGAGTTTTAACGTAATTTGAACTACTATTTCAAGGAAAATAAAAATATTCAGGATCATTTATTTCTTTTATCATCTATTATTCAATAAGGACAGTTTTTGGATTTTTTGTTTTGCTATGTAAGTTCAAACCCTTAGAATACTTAGCTTTAATATGTGTTGCAAAATTACTAATTTGTTATATCATTCAAATACTTTGCTACTTTCTAAAAAACGAAATCAACATCTTCTACAATCAAAAGTAATAGTCACTTAAATATTTTTCTAATTTTGAATATATATTCTCATCATATTCATAACAGCCGATATATGTACTGCAGTTATATATTCTTTGGTTATAGGTAATTAATTCCGAATTTCACATCGTAATCGTAATTCGTAATTTCACCCCATAAATTCACCGTAATTTAAAATCGAGTTTTCACCACTAAATTACGATTTTCAAATTTCAGATTTTTTTTTTCTTCTGAAAAAAGAGCAAAACTTCTAAGACAAATGTTCCAGTTTAAGTCCCTTAATAGGCTGACAACATTGTTTTTTCTTAAATTTCATGTCATATGTTGTTTTAGAGAAGTTTTGGTTCATGTATTTTAATATTATGCGTTTTTTAAAGGTAAGTTTATAAATCTTTATTTAAGACATTTTGATCATACGTTTATACGTTTCATAACTTGAATCTCAAAACTCGTAATTTAAAGTTGTACTCCTTTTAAAGTTTTTTTTTTTTTTTTTTTTTTTTTTTAAGTAATTTTAAACGGTCCTTTTATGGTTGGTTTATTTCATTGACTATGTTTTAATTTTGAATTTCTCTATAGTATAACATTCATTGCTTTTTCTTACACAGGCTTCTAAACTTTTTTTATTATCTTTGGGGGGGGGGGGGGGGCTTTGGTTATCCCCAAGGTCAAACTAGGAGTGCAGGGGCTAGGCAGTCACTTGAATTAGGAACCCTAAAAACAATGAATTATTTTCGATTTCATGGAAATGTTAATAAACTGTTATTGATTTCGTTATTCTGCAATTTGATTTACAATATTTATTAGAAATTTCAAACATTCTTTAACTTGCTAAATATGTTATGTTCGTCAATTAAACAATTTCTTCATTAATTGAACTATTAAATGTATTAGAAAATTGAATTTATTGTAATAAACGGATAATTTTTCGGCATCAATTCTTCGTTAAGTAGATTTTTTTTCGGAGTCAATTCTTTTAATTTTTTTTATACAGCGGTCAGTTTTTGCTAATAAACTTAAGTATTGTTAAAAAAATAATTATTTTAATATGCTAATACGTAAACTGAGAGCATTATTCAAAAATAACTGCATAGCTTAAATGTTTTTGTTTATTAAAATATTCTGGTCGTAAACAGTTTTAAAATGATGGAAACAACGTTAAATGCATACTATGTTAATATGAACATTATAATCATTAATTTTGAAAAAGATGCAAATTATACGGAACAAAAAGAATTAAAAACAATTTTGTTCGAAATTATTAGTTTCGATTCCGGATAAATTTTTTTTTTTAAATTTTAAATTTTTTTAATTTTATGTTGTGGCTAATTCTAAAAAGAGATAAAATTTAAACAGTTCGTTGCATTTTTTAATACAAAGGGGAATAAATATAATCATACAAATAAACTCATTATAAAAAAAATCTTGATGTGACTCAGAGTCATGAGTTCACATTCTCATTAATTATTTATTATTCATATTCATAAGGAAGTATATCAAGAAAGATAAAAACAGGCAGCTGACACATTCTCTAGCAAGTGACGAATTCCGCACTTCATTTAAGTGAAAGTTTAAGCAAAGATAAAATCTTTGGTTTAAGTTATAAGTATTTGGTATAAGTATTTTATATAACTTTCCGATATAAAATTTTCGAACTAATTTCTAATTCCGTTCGACTCCTTAATGTTGAATCTTCTTTAAAACAAGTAATATTTTTTTGTGTGTTCGTTTGTTTAACTTTTCATACAAGTATTTAGACACACATACAAAAAAAAAAAAGAAAAAAAAGAACATACATAACTTAACTGCCTAGTGCAACGAAGAAAATACACCACTATAGAATATGATTTCGTCTTCTAACGTTACACTGTTAATAATGTTTAAATTGATTACAGATATAAGTTCTTAATGTTTTTCAGAATAAATAATTTTCTTACCTATTGAATTATGTCAAAATATAATTAATTTAGATACTAGGAATTTTTAATAAACTTTTACTTACAGTTTTCCCGTAGGATTTGAAAATTTAAGATTTTAATTCGCAAAAATCTATTGAAAAAATTGCATTACTTTTGTACATTAATTTAATACATAAAGATTGTTATAAACTAAATTAATAAAAATTATATTTTGCAATTTTTTTAAAAATTTATTATTTTTGTTTTGATTGAATGGGCACTTTATTTTACCGTTTTAAAGGAAAGAAGTTGAAAATCAATTTGAAATTTTTTATTGTTGACTAAATATTAATCTTTCGGGAAATTGTAAAGGAGTAAATATTTCAAAACCAAACATTACATACTGTTAACAGTAGCACTTGCTATCCATGAGTAAAATATAAATAATTAGAGTCGGAAAATTATTTTCTTAGGAATACAATTAAAAAATAAATAAGTAATAAAGCAAAAACTGAAAATTAAGTCGAAGGAAATAATTTTTTAATTTTTTCTAGAGAGAGAAAACGAAAAGCAACTGTTTTTTTTTAAATTCTATTTTATTATGAACTGTTAAAAACTTATTATTTTTTCTTAACCTTTTTAACTTTTGAAAAATAACTCACTTTCTAGAAATCGTGAATATTTTACAACCATTATATTAATAAAATTAATATATTCTTTTAAGTAGCTGCTAATGTGTAATGAATATGTAAATATTTCAGAATTGGAAAATAACTTTCTTTAGAATAAAATAAAAAAAAAAAAAAATGTAAACTATCCATAGAGTTATAGAAAAAAAAAAAGTTTATCATTATGATGCATTGTTAAGTGTATTAAAATATCTAGTCATTAAAGTTGCAACAGAAAATATGATTTATAGTTGATTTTAAAATAATGATATAGAAGACGACAAACCTTGAAATGGATCATTTTTGGCAGCGTTTGACTTTAGCGACGACGCAAGGAATTTCACAACCAATCACGTTGAGGGAGATGTGAAAATTGTTGTTGTTTACATTCGATGCTGAAATCGACAAAACAAAGACTTTAAGTGTAGTGCTCTAGACTCGTGTGTTGATTTTGTTATCAAATGATCATGTAAAAGTGCATTTTTTTATATTTATTTTTTGTTGATCAATATTAAGTAAGTATTTACATTAAAATATGTATTGTATGCGAAGAACTGTACTATTTACGTTTTATTTTTCGTTCGGACTGACATTTGACACTTCATATTTTGTTTATGAAAACCTTGTGTTGCTATTTAGGGATTATTTGACTATTTAGTACAACACATTATATTATATATGATTACTATGTTTAGTTTTTGTGTACTTTTTGTATGTTGAGTTAAAGAAATTTCTTTTTCTGATATTTCAGTTAAAGTGATTTTCGTATTTAGATCTAAACACTAGCGCATTTTTAGTGGTTTTTCTTTAAAAAAAAGAAACACAAGTGTTTGTTTTGATCTGTCATTTATTTTAACCGACCACATTTTGTTTAAGTATTCAAATAACATTCAAAATCTGCTCGTTTTAATTTCATTATTACAATCCTAAAATGTTAGAATAAGCTGGCAGAATAGAATAGTTTTGGTTGTAAAACGTATCTTTTAATATCACGAATAAAATTGGAAGTAAGGTTTACATAACGAACTAATACTTATTATTTTTTTTTTCCATTATTGGTTTTATTTAAGTATTATACTTTAAATTAAATTTAAATATTTTTCTGTCTGAAGTAAAAGCTGTATCAGCTGCACCTACTATCATTGTTATTCTTATCATTATAAAAATTTCTAATTCATTTTGAATTTTATATTAGTAATATAGGAAGATTAATATTAATCGTATTCTAATTTGAACTCTGATTAGAGTGAAAAAAATGAGTCATGATTTTCATTAAGATTGCCTTTTTTTAAAAAAAAAGTTTTATTATTATTGAAATGTGATGTGTAATAGGTTGTAATTCTAAAATAAATGAGATTGTTTATGTTAAATTGTTGGAAGATATTCATTTTATTTAATATGAAATTAAATTTTGCGAACCTGTCGTAATCCAGCATTTTTCGGTTCATAATATTTCAGTTTGTTTTCTTTTAAATGAAGTTTGTTAACGATAATTGTAGGGTTCACACCACCAATGAAATCTTAGTAGTTCAATAGGGTCCAAAAGCTTAATATGGTCGATAAACTTTAGAAAAAAAATCAAACTTTACAATTATATAATTCGAGTTATGGTACACAACAAAAATTATTAATTGCCATCTATAACACCTTAAAACTAATTAGATTTATTACCCCATAATGATTGAAAATTAGTAGTTATTAAAATTAAGTAAAAAAAGTTAAAATAATAGTAAACAGATTCAACATAGAAATTAAAATGCTGAGACCAAATAAATTAATAAGTTAGGAAAACAGAGAGAGTAAGAAATTAAAAAAAAATTTGATTAAAAATTTATTACCTATAAATTATAAAATTAAATGAAGTCAATTCTAAAATAGCAATAAATACTGTTTGTACATTAATGCAAAACATGTAAATTTGAAATTTCAACTTTTAAATTAACATTTTTTTGTATGAGACACTTTCGATTATTCAATTTGAATATGACTCATTTGAAATCTATACCACGGATAGAACAATAAAATTAGTTCAATGAATTGTTTTAAATGTCTGGAATTTGATGCAAGAACTATTTTTCATTATTATCTTAAAGCATATTTCTAGGGAACATGTCACCCATGTCTATGATTTTAGTGACAGTTGTAGATCATTTGACGCCATGGCGTCATGCTGGTGTTAACCCTATATATTATGTGCTTGAAGTACTAACTATATAAATTGCTCTGTAAAATATTTTAAGTAAGTTATGCTGACATAGTATGCTAACTAATGTTTACTAAGCGTTTAGTTTAACTGCTTAATTTTTGTATGGTTCAATTTTTACTATAATAGCAATTTTTATTCACTTTGATAATAAAACTAACACTGATGTGTATAATAGTTTACTAAATAGGAATATGTTCCCTATATAGGATATAATAATATAGAGATCTATTGCAAGAAAAAGTTTAGCTCAGATTCACTAATTGATATTGAGAGCCTAATGAAATGAAAATTACAACAGACATACATATTTAATTAGTACCTGTTATATTTTTAATTCTTAGGTTTAAATTAATTAGTACCTGCTGTATTTTTAATTTTGTCATTAAAATTAATTAGTTTCCTGCATATTTTATTTTCAACAAGTCTGGTAGCCTTTCCAACATTATTTATCATTTAAAAGGAACTGATATTATATATTTGTATCTTGCTCTTGCACTGATAGCAGTAGACATGTTGTTTATGGTAAAAAATTGTTTTAAATTTTTTTTGTGGAAAATTTGAATTGAACTGGTTTTTCTATTGGGTTGTTCAATTCTGCTATGTGTTGTGCATTAAAAGAGTACAAGTTAACCGCAAAGTTGCCTGCAGAAATTTTCTCAGGGTTGGAGGTTACATTTTTAACAACATTTAAATTTAAAAACTAAAGAAATCATGTTCTATTAAAATATATTATTAACAAGGTGCGTAGCATTTTTAAAAAGTGTCTAAAGGTGCTTATTTTCGTTTTTTCTAAGCCCTTAAAGGTGCTTTTTTCATTGGGTGTTTTTAAAAAGGGCTTAATTTTCCCTTTTTCAAAATGAGATTTTTCCTTTCCTATGTTGATTTTCGCTTCGAATTATGCAAAAAGACACAGTTCACATTGTTCTATTCAACGTTCTCACAATTAATTCAACTCCAATCTATTTCGGCGTATTGTCAGTCCGGAGCGTATGAAAACAACATTCGTTTAACATGATTCAAAATTTCATGATTTTTGGCAATTGTTAAAAACAATGCCAAAACTTTTTATTCCAACCTTTCCAACCCTGCCTAATTATGATATTTTTTAAAGGGCTTAAAAATAGTTTTTGAATGCTTGAAAAGTGTTTGGTGCTTATTTTTTGTTGAATAATTTGGCTACGCACCCTGATTAAGTTAATGAATTATGTTATGAGGATAAGAAAAGAAACACTGAGTATTAGTGTTCTATAATTTTTTTGTTTATGTATTAAGTATTTTTGTGTTATATTTTCGAATTAATGAAAATTTTTAGTTAGATACAGTTGAATTTGTTTATCTCGAACATCTTTATCTCAAAAACCTCTATATCTCAAAATTTCTAAAATTCCCTATATTTACTGTCTAAAATCAATGTATTTTCCATGTTTATGTCGAATTTGTTTTCGTCAAAACCTAGGTTTCTTGAATTTCTAATAATAGTGCACAGATGTAAAAACTTTCGTTATCAGTAGAACTTGCAGACAGAGATGAATTTCGTGAACCCACAGGAAGGTTGGAATGAACAGGTTGGGGTGTTTCTTGGAATTTCAATCACTATCCCTGCACTTTCTTAACTAGAAAGGAATACAATGATTCTGACAGTAAGTGAGGGGTTAATGAGTAGTGACCCCAGGGCGAATACAAGCGAACAGGGCGAATAGCGAAGAATAGAAATTCATTTTCACCTCAAAATTGCAACCAGTGGATAAAAGGATAATTAAGAGTTTTAAAGTGAACTATAGAAAAGCAAACTAAAGTGAACTTGGTAAGCAAATTTGTATATGCCATCGATGAAAAAAATTCTCTTCCAAAAATAAAGATGTTAGATGATATTAAAATTACTGTTTTGCCTGGCGAAATGTGTCTAAAAACTATCCAAAATGGTTTTAAAAAGCTGCTTTTAAGAATAGCTGTGAAGGTGATGAACAAGAGGGTTAAGGCACCAGTAAAGAAGAATAAACTGCTGACGCTGAAAATGCAGTGCCAGAATGAAATGCAATAAAATCTGGATTTAATGTTGACATTGATCTTGAAGATTTTCACAAGTGGACAACTGCCTGGCAATATGCGGAGCATTGACAGATGTGGAAATCAGATAATGTCAAAGGAATATCAGATAAAGATGGAGAAGCTGAAAATCATATTGATGAACCAGAAGTTAATGCAAAGGAGGCAGAAAAAGCTGTAGAATTCTTATAAACTATTTTTGAACCCCAGGAAAATGTTGGCTATGAGGGATTTACGCTCTTTCTAACCTTAAAAGAATAATTGAAACAAATAAGGCCATATGTCAAAAATCTTTGAAAAATTATTTTCAGTGTTAAATGTGTGTTAAAAAAATGTAATGTCAATAAATGTATGTGGTATAGTTAATTTAAATAAATGCCTATTTTTTTCTACTAAAGACAATTAAAGCACTTTTAATAGAACTTCTTTATTAAGTTTAATTTTTTAAGAAACCTGTATAACTTGAAACCTCTTTATCTCAAATTTTTTGCCTTTCCCGTGAGATGCGAGATAAATAGGTTCGACTGTAGTATTTAAATTGTAAAATGCAACTTTTATGCCCAATTTGCAAACCAGAGTAAATTTTTTATGACATGAAACAAATATTATTTATATTTTTTTATTTATTGGATATCCAGTGCATCCTCTTGACTTCCTTTGCTGGCACCTGGAGTAAACTGTATCATTGTGGTTATCAGGAAATACCGAAACAGGGAGATTTTTCTAATATCTCCATCTTCTGGGTGTACTGCTAATTTGGAAAGGTTGTTTATATTTGTCTTTTCCTTATGTTCACACTTTTCTGTGATGAAAATAAAAATATTTAAATAATTATTCTATTTTTAATATGCATTTATAAATTTTTATTTCTGATACTATCCTAAGCAGAAAAAATTTGTGTGATTAATATTTAAATATGACTCCCGGTGGCTGAGTGCTAGCGTGCCACAGGTCCCTGGTTCGATCCTCGGGCGGGCAAGGTCGACTCAGCCTTTCATCCCTTCAGTGGATCGATAAATGAGTACCAAGCATGCTTGGGAACTAAACACAGGGGGTTCCGCGTTCGGCTGACCACCTGACCAGAACATCTGCTCCTGCAACCCAGAGCCCAAGGTCAAGAAAACTGAGATGGGCACAGTAGGCCTTGACCCTCTTTGGGCTGTCGTGCCGCTGAGTTTAGTTTTTTAATATTTAAATATTGACAATACATATTTTGTGTTAGGACTTTTTTTTATATTTTCAATAGAAGCATGTTTAAAATTTTATCTTTCTATTTTTTTTATTTTATTTAAGTTTTGATGAAAGGATATTAAGTGGAAGCAGTATAGGAATATTTTATTCATGCTAATCTTCTTTTTTTTTTTTAAACATTCTTGGTTTTTCTTTTTTATTTTACAAGAAATCGAAGCAATTCTCAATATTTTCTCAATTTTTTGTATTTATTTTTTTTAGTGGCAAAATGATGCTTAAGTTTATTTTGAAACTGTTGTAATATGCTATTCATGTTAATTTTTTCCCATTTTTTTTGAAAAATAAATTCCAGCTGTTTTAAAAATAGGAGAAATGGGGACAAAATATTTTACTTACAATTTTGTAAAATTGTTGTTATGCTGTAATTGCTTTGAGTGTTATTTGCTTATTGTTCGATCTCTTTTTTGTTAAAAAAAATAGGTTTTACAAGGTAAAGTGTATTAGCGATAAAAATTTATTACCTTTAAACTTGCAAAACTGAAAGATTCTGAACTCACAGAGTATTAATTTAGAAAATTCTATTACTAAAAGCCAAAAAATAATTAAATTAGTGTTACTTTTATCTAGTTTTAATCTTTAGTTCAAATCACCATTAGTAGTTATGAGTGCATTGAAACATTAATATATTTTTTTTCAATTTTGTAACCATTTTTTATAATTTCATCTCACAACATGGGATTCTTGTTTTTCTAGCCTATTTAAAATAAAGAACTTATGTGATAACCTTTCATTCTGCTGTTTTTGTTTAATCAGTTTCTTTGGCTTATTTTCAGTCTGCATTATGGCAGAAGCACGAATTGCTGTGGCAGAACCCAGAGTGAATACCATCGATGAAATAGCTGCTCCTGAATCTTACAAAGAAATTTTCAAAACTGTAAGAAGCACTATAACAAAGAGATATTATAAAGTGAGGTTAGTATTGTTTTTATAAAAATACCTTTCATGCATCTAGAATAGATTTTAACTATTCATGCCATTTTACTTTTAATCCTTCTCGTGGGATCCGAACGATATTAAGATCTATGGGAGAAGTACCAAAGATCTTCTAAAAAGCTGTTCCAAGGATTTGTTACTGCTGAATCCAACTCAGGCTTTTAGCCTATATTATAATGGCTAGTAGTGAGACAAACTGTAGAGAAAATTTGTGTACTGTAGTCTACTCAAGTTGTATCTTAAGGATATTAAAATCTATGGGAGAAGTACTAAAGATCTTCTAAAAATTTTAAATATTGATAATGCAACAAACAAACACAATTAAAAGGAACACAATTAAAAACTTAATCATGAAAATAAGGAAATAAAAACTCCAGCTGATAAATTCAATATCCTTTAAATATAAAAACTTTTAAAATTGTGCCCCATAACATGAAGAAAAAACGAAAATTCATTCCATATTTTCTGAGAAAGGGTGGGCGCTAAATTAAAAAGTGAACACCCTGAGTAACTTTTCATTAAATAACCGGATTTTCATATACTTGGACTCAATCTTAATGGGTACAAAATCAAATCTTAAATGTGCTAATTAATAAGTGAAAACAATATTTTACGAAATCAGGCACAAAACCGTTATTATAATTATGAAATCGGACACAAAACATACTTTTTCCAAAAAAACTTGTTATTTCGGTGGATTTGAAGTTTTGGCTTTCAAAATAATATATAGTCATATCAAATATATGGTCACAAAAGTTTAGGCAAGAAGACAGTCCTAAGTTCAGAACTCTTAATGTCAATTTCACTTTTTTGTGCATTTCGCTAAATCATGAGAAATGTTTAAGTTTAAGGGAATCAAAAGATTTTTTATGCAGTTATAAATTTCTTTAATCTAAAGATAATTTCATTTGATAACAATTTTTATAATCATTAATTATTTTATTTTAAACAAGTCTAAACATTTTTTAGTTGTAATGCATATAAAATTTTACACCATTTTTAAAGTATGTAGTTTTAAATTACAAAATATAAAATTTGAGCGTAATAGATCGAATAGTTTCTAAGTTAACAAATTTCAAAAAACTGTATGCCTAAAACTTGATTTCCTGAGAACTATTCATCCAATTTCATTTAAATTTTGTATTTTGTCATTGAAAATAACTTGTAATTATTATCATGTAATTCCTTACAATTCAAATTCATTTCATTAGATAAAATAAATTATTATTATTTTACATGGAGTTATATTGGGATAAATGAATTTTATAATTGTGTACAAAAACCTTTATGATTTTCTTATCAATTTCTCGAGATATAGAGAAATATGCAAAAAGTGAAATTAATATGAAGAGGTCCAAACTTTTAATTGCTTTCCTGTTTCCTGTATAAATTATTGGGACCACATTTTCCAGTTGGGGCTTTATGCCCCCTTTGTATTTCAAAGGTTAGAATACCAAGTCTGTCGAAAAAAATTAAACAAATCTGTTTATTATGAAAAGATACTTCTTAGTGTCTGATTTTGTAACTAAAATTATCATCAGTGTTAATTATTTAACACATTTAAGGTTAAGTCCTTGATCTATTAAGAATGTGAAAGCCTGATCATTAGATTAGAGCAAAAGTTATTCTTAGCATTAATTTTTTATTTTGTGCAAAGTATATCAAATTTGACTATTTTAATGTGAGCTGGATTAGAATACCTGACTTCTCTTCTTAATAAGTTATTTATTTAGTCTAAAATAAAATTAAACTTACCTTAGAAAATATGTTGACTTTTTTCCACAAATTTTGAAATTTATCCATTAACATA